>OW679195.1:190008890-190385407 GCA_940337035.1 Agriotes lineatus | reverse complement strand
AGTTCCAGGAGAACTTTGCGAGACAGCCGGTATATATAATAGATTCTGAAATGGCAACTACTGAAAGGTTAAGTAATTCAACAAATTCTGGTTGCATTGCATCAATTACGTGTCAGTTAGGCGATCCCGGTTTGCTGTTGGATGACAGAGATAGTAATGATAATTGGCTACAAAATCGTTGATATTTTAACTTTCCCTTATGGCAGATAGTATTTAAACGTTTTCTAAGTCATGGAATTGCCATGTTTCGTACAATTTTAGGCTACCTGTATATAAAAATTTTGAATGTAAACAAAATAGTATATTGTTTTATTGAATTAAAAGTGTCACTTTATTTGAGAAGCAATTATTTGAATTATATATTAACGCAAAAATTGCAAGCCAAACAGAGCCACTTTTAATCCAAATAATGCATACTATTTTTTCTGCAACCTAGAAAATAACAAAATTCAAAATTTAGATGATTGCTTTTGAAGTTACTCATTTAACAACCATTATGACAAGTGCATCCATAGGCGACCAATTAGACCTTAATTTTAGTTCATACAAAGAAATAGCTACTTATGTTACAAGTACGAAATTAAGGACTTCTTTTGAGTGAGCCGCAGTTTACGTTCATGCGTTCTGTTGGTTAAACATCTGTACCTAATAGTGAATGGCATTGCCCTTTATGTAGTATAAGTGAAAGTAATCGTATTTTGTATCATATTGGTATTGAAATTTAAAATAAAAGCTAATAAATGTTTTAATCGATTTATTTATCACTTTAATTGCAGTAATGTAAAATAAGTAAATACAAACATTGTGTTTTTAAAAGCACGACCACTGCAATATGTGAAAAGCGCAGGTCTATTTTTAAACGATCAAATAATGCATTGGGACTACGTATGTCATGTCATAATGTTGCCTTTCGTCATCCATCAAAAAAATCTACAGTAATTAAATTCACTGACATGACAAATAAATATGACTTAACTATTGATAAAAAATAGATTTGATAACATGAAATAACATTTTATGGTCAAAATTTATTTAAAAACAATTTAAATTCAAACACATTTAGTAAATTTATTCAGAAAATGTATAATGGTTACAAAAACATTGCGCTTCCATACTTTGACCAAAATTATTTAAAAAGATGTTTTTGTCAACTACACGGAAAAATTGCATGTTCAACACATTCGAAAAGTGATTCTTCCATGCTCACGTAAAACTTTTACATTCGCTGGAAAACTCTCACTTTTCTTAACTTGTAGAACAATCTACTATTAATTCACTACCGATTTAAGAAGAAAATTAACTCGCTAGCATATAAACATTACAAACAGTTACTTATGGTTGCTATTATAGAGATAATAATAATAATGCCAGTTTAAAATGACAAAGAAATAATAATTAATCGAGTTATTTACCACATTTATATTTTTATGACGCTCAACGCCTCAACCGCTTAAACCTGAAAGGAAACACAGATTGCAGGCAGCTGAAAATTATTTCGGTGGCGCAAATAATTCTCACATATAATCTCATAAGAGCAGTCATTCTTTCCGGATTTTTTTTACTGCGTTTCAACAACGTCGTATTAATTAGGACGCCTTCCAGAGGCGAGCGTTTTCTTTCCAGAGACTTTTCCATTTGAAAATATATTTTTTGGAACTTTTCCTTACTGTCAGTCTCTAGCGTGCTTTTAAAACTTTCTTTGTAGTGCAACAAAAGTTATTAAATTCCTCCTAAATTTTAAAAACGGCATATGCCGCGGGTTTCAGCTAGTATATAATAATCAACGAAATAAATGCTTAAGAATATCGTCCTACCTCCATACCCACCTATTACTAAACAAAGAATTTTGGAAATAAGATGGAAGTTGTTCTAATTTTGAAAACTTTTACGATGATTGCGTAATCTACAAAAAATATTTTCCCTTGTAAGCAGCATTAGTAACCCAATGATACTGAAGTGTTAGCGGCTGTAATGACTTAAACTAACTGCATTTATATATGAATTGTATTAGTAGCATTAAAACACATGTTTATGATTTCAAGTATAAATAAACATGCTGTATTTATTTATTCGAATATTTGTAACTAGGTTACATGTATAAGTGAATCACCATAGTATTAAACAAAGTAAATGTAAAACATCAAATTAGCTTCTACAGATTTATTTAGCACTTTAAATAAATTATTTTAATAGAAATAAAAGTAGAGAAACAAGAAAATTATAAAATTTATGAATAATTTACTAATTCACAAAATTTAAATTTGTATGTGTTCACAAGAACGAAAAAATATGTAAAAGGCTTTAGCCAAAACTTCCCTCGTCGACATTGTGACACTAAATAATTTTAAAGATCAAATTAAGTTAGGAGTAAAAACATCTTCACGTTTCTAATAAATTAAATATATTTTCAAATAAAAAAATGTATCCCGCCGGGGTTTGAACCCGCCGCATCTGCAAATTGATCGTAACCGCACCCCTGCGTACAGATTGTATCTGCATCGATAAATCCAACTACGCCATTGAGCCTCTTCGAAATAAGTCCGGCGCGCGCCTCTCTTGAACAGAACGGTGTTATTGTTAAAACGTTTGTACTATTTTGTGACATAATCCTGTATCGGTTGAGTCATATTTTCGGAAAATGTAAAGCCTAACCTATGTGAAAGTTATTACTTCCTTCTATTTCAAAATTAACCCATAAATTAAAAAAATATATTTGTAAGGTGCTCACCCTGCATATATTTGCATGAAACTGTACCGGTTTCATGCGAGGTAGATATATAATATGTAACTATGCAAAATATCGTTTTCCTCCAACAAATAGTTTTTGAGCTATACTGGCAACATACAGACAGACGGACGGACGGAATTAAGAAAATCCGTTTTTTGTCATCTAGCGACCTTAAAACGTGAAGACCTGAAGAAATCTTAAATTACGCTGAATTTACTTTAATGGAAGGAACAATCACATCTTAGTTGTGAAAAAACGATTGTTGAAGTACAGTTAGTCTAAAAGAGATACGTGTAGGTATAACTGCGTCAAATTGTGTTGAAGAATTTAAGTACAAACTGGACAGCGACAACCAGCGAAGGAAACAATACGTTTCTAGAGTGCATGGATTTTGCAAGTTTAATTTAAAGTAAGCCTTTGAGTAAAGATAGTCCAAAACAAATTTTCATTAACATAAACATCGCCGTGCTTACCGAACGAGGTAAATACAATAGTACATTTAAGTTGTTGTCACCCAGAGAAAATTGTATTAATGATTTTAGCTGATAGTCGAGATTAATACAGCAGTGTAGATCCAACTCAGTAATAGTAAAGGAAGTCGATAGTCAAGTACCCAAACCTCAACGCTAAAATATATATCAACATGATCGCTTGGAATTCTGTCACTATAGCTGGACCACTACTAACGAGAGAAACATCTAGTAGAACATTACAGATGATGATTTTGGACATAGCCCAGAAAATAGATAGTTATACGAACATATCTCAGCTATACTCAAGCGATAGAAATATATATAAATTTGGTGACAAAAGCTTCGATTTCAGTTTGTGGGCAAGAAATAAATGATGGATTTATACTAAAACGGGGATTTGACCCAGCTCCACTTGTTCTCATCTATAATAATTAATATTTACTTACATAGCAAATGTGAGAATGTGTCGTGGAATAGTTAGATATAAGCTTATTTAAATACGCGCCGAGGCTTTTGTGCACCCGGCAGAGTGCAGAATGCTAATGCTTTTAAAGCGAGACAGAAACATTAAGGGCGACACTCTCGTGCTATTCGATTATTTGCCCTGCCAAATTGTGCCAACGCCAAACAAAGTTGAAGAGCGTTGAGGTAATGCTCCGGCTTCAAGCGATTGTTCCCGAATCAGGTCGTTGCGTAATTCTCCATATCCAGAAAATAGCATGTCAATTACCAGCTGCAACCATCGCCACAGAGGCGCTGCAATCTAGGAAGCCGTAGGCGGGGTCGACTCCAACTCCTTCGAGCAGCCTTGGGAAGCCTACCACAGGCGTAAAACCGTAAATTTGAACACCTACACGCCATTCCTAAAGGTTGGCGCTCTTTCCTTTTCGAACGCGGCGAAAATAGCGCCTTGCATCATTTTTTAAATTTTGGTACTTAGCCAACAGCCGTTAGGCCAATTATAGGCATCATTGTACATTTTATGGGGACTTCCATCCCCACTAACGACTGCAATGATGTTATTATGACATCCGAGACCAACTATTTCCGTGGCAGCCGTACCACGAGGCGCCGAGAGAAGCAGCCGTGGAACTCCCATCCAAGTTCTGACCAGAAAGAGCGTTGCTTAACACTGCTGATCATACGTGGACGCTTGTTCAAACTACACCACCCGGGACCGTATAGTGCCTTAAATGCGTGAGAAGAATTGGAGCCGTGTTGTAACGAGCAGCCTTGAGCCGTAATATCAGATTGTAGTAAGAGCAGCAAAATACCACGCGTGATACCGAAATTTTAATGTCCGCATATTAAAGACAGTTACTTCGATGTTTTTAACGTTGTGTCAGACATGGTTATTGTATTCGTGTTTGACTTGCAAATGCGTATAGAGACTAACTAGTGCCAGAATATTATACATTCCTAGTTCACCCCGCTGTATTTACGAATGACCATTGATTCTAGACTTTACTCCTATTTTCTACATTCTTTTATGAGTGTGTTTGTCAGCACTATATACTTCGGTTACGTTGGCAGTTAACAAATAGGTTTTTATTTAAATATAAACTTGGAGAATATTTTAAGTATTATGAGCCAGACAGGTCAGCAAAACGACGGCGCTATGGAACGATTTATTACAATACATACAGAAATTACATCACAGCAGTAGGCTACTGCGTATTTTGTGTGCTGATTGGAGGGCTTTTGACGTATTATATATACCTGGTGTTTCTAACAGCGCATTCAGCGAGGTAGTCTCGTGAAAGATAAGAGGTAGAGACTTGATAAGATTAGATAAAATGTTTAGCACTTGAACTGATTCACATTCTACTCCCAGCTGAGACGAGTTGTTTTAATTTTTTGAGTGTAATTCTGTTATCGTCAACGGGAACTAGATAAAGTTTTGACGCTGTTGTAGCACTTTTGATGCGGATTCCGGGTCTCTACTCAGATATTTTGTATGTCTTTAAAGTTTCAAAGTGTTTACTTTAGCTTTTTGTCTTGCCGCAGAGTTGCATTAATTTTAAAGTTTTAGATAGTAGGCTCTATTTCCCCTTTCAAACAAATATTAGAATTTCGAGAGGTTAATTCGCAGCCATAAGAATCGTAATAGCATCTAGAATATATCCATGACGAATATAATAGAAGTGCGAACTAGGGAAAGGTCATGTCAATAAAATGTGTAAAATGAACACTAGTAAAAAGCATATTCAACGAAAGAAATTAAAAGCAACTGTCCATATGAGTAGATGACACAGTAGCAGATCATTGTTTTATAAATATAATATAAACTATAAAGACAGCTACTAACTTGCATTGAACGCTGAATGTGGTATACCGTATCATTTCAAATAGAAGCAATAAAATGATTCCATTTAATAAAACCACGGCCGTCTTCGATGCCAGCAAAAAGCAAAGGTGATTTCAATATTTGAAACTCGATATATACGGTATAAGACAGTTGTGTCAAAATGGTTTTGGATTACCATTGATAATAGCTGTACTATAAGAGTAGTAACCTTCAGCATGCTGAACGTTTTATCTAATTTAGCGGAGTCTTTCCCTTTAAACATGGTGCTCGGAATAGAGCTTAGAGTGGATTCTATGTTTTTAATTTATACAGTTACAGGATAATTCTTAGGGGTTCAGGAATGTAAAGATTGCAAGCTAACGGTCTCATGTAGTCTCACATAAGAAAGACAGTAAATACTTGGTTCTGTTGGTTGAGAATAGAATGCCAGAGCGCCTGATGCAGTATCACATAGGGAAGGTAATAATGACTTGGACCCCTTCAGCAGAGGTTCTTGAACACAGAAAGATACCTAACTGCATTGGTTTATTGACTAGAAAGTTTATATATATATATTCTGTAATGGTTTACTGGCCACAGCAATTCTGAATGCCTAAGTAACAGAATGAATAAATTCAAATTGAGCTCAGAATTATATATTCTATTTATTGCAAGATAATCAGCACTTTACATTAATAAATGCACTTGATGTGAGCAACAGTACCTAATAATTTGAGGGATAAAAGTTAGCATGAGCTAAGGCAGGCTTCACAAGGGTTGCGTTCAGAGTTTCAGATATGATAAATGTTTAGAAGGACCAACGCAATTTAATTTGGAACTGACCGATTTGACCTTTTTAATGTTAAACATAATGTGAATAAAATGATATAGAATTATTTGTTAAGTACAGAAATTATATGAGCGTTATGCATTAAAAGTTTATAAGCCAGCAAACGGCAAATTATTTGAAAGGTAAAGGAAACAGTGTGAGCAAAATAATATTTGTAATAGAGCAATGGAAATGTAAAACAACCTATCGAAAGACAATTTAGGAAGATGCTAAAAGAACTCAAGCCTATCAGTGCATTTTAAACCAAAGTGGTTTACAATCAGAGCAAAGTGTAGTGACATTTATTCCAAGAAAAAGACAATTTTAGTAGTTAGGCAAAAACATGACATCAAAACTGTAGTCCACAGGTTCAAACATATGATCAAACTTAATTTCTTTTAAAATATCTGAAAATATAGTTGATAAGTTATGAGACAGTCAATTGTCATTATTTAATCAAACAAGCCTAAATTTTACATGTTTGGGGGCAAATTGAGCTACACATTGATGGTATAAAATTGTGAATAAAAAGTCTTTTGTGAACGCAGTTTGTGTAAAGTTATTCATTCTACGTAAGGAGGAGAGCTTTAGCAATCCCTGGGTAGAAGAATTAAAACCAGCAACCCATTTACAAGCGAGTAATTGCAGTACCGTCCTGCCATTCTGCAAAACAGCGGAGCACCTCTTCAAAGAAGGTAGTATTCTATAAAA
This sequence comes from Agriotes lineatus, assembly GCA_940337035.1. Taxonomy (NCBI): domain Eukaryota; kingdom Metazoa; phylum Arthropoda; class Insecta; order Coleoptera; family Elateridae; genus Agriotes; species Agriotes lineatus. The sequence goes on along the minus strand of OW679195.1, from coordinate 190,378,379 downwards.
ACCAGACGCAGAAGGTTTATAGGAGTTGAGGGTCTTCAAGAATATACCTTTTCCGAGAAGTTCAACGTATTTCCAGAGTCCCAGGGCCATCCAGCTTCGAATAATTTAGATAGCATCCCTAGAAAGTGCGATTTGACGCGGAATTTGCAGTTTTTGGCCGGAAATAGAACAAAAGTAAATCGCGCGGAGGTTTACGTCACACTAGAAAGAAAACTAGGTTATCCGTTGCTACGTCACAGAATTAATAGTATTTACCTGATGCATTCTTGCTATTTTGGCGTTTTAAAATTCAATTCTACGATATTTTCGCACTGGCAGATCATCTTGCTTACTGCACAAAATGTAGAGGTGATTTAATCGTCAGTTGGGAATGGGGCATTTGCACTAATAATTGGGAGTAATTGTCATATCACAAATTATTGTCATACAAAGTTTTCTACTTAATTTAATGAACCGACCCCTGAGTTAAAAATTGTTTCATGTTCACCGGAGCTAAACCCTAATCCATTGCAAGTGAATAAAATAAGGAAAGAGCAATAAACCATTTATTTTTGGTAATAAATATTACATTCTTTTAATTTCCCTTGAGCTTGACTGGCAGGTTCTTAAATGAAATTTAACAATTTATAAAGTGTAGTATCGCTTCACATAATTAGAAATTTTATATTGTATAAACCCTATTATTATTTATAGAGCGAGGTACTATTACCATATATACAACAACATTATGTAAATTACGAAGGTTGAGTACATTGTCCCAGTTCAAATTGCATTTCTACTGGCGTGTTACATTTCATAACAAAAGGTAATGTTTATATCAGCAAGTCAGTACAATTGCACTTTATTCACTAGGTCAGTCAAGAGCAGAGTTGCCATCTAATTTTTTAGGCGATCGGTAGCTTTTTGCGCTAAATTTCGGTAGATCCCAAAAATTTTCGGTAGACATAATAAAATGTGTTTTGTAGTACCTACTTACATTTTTGCAATTGTCAAGTATCAGTAAACCGGCACTTAAAAATTCACATATATTTATATTTCCGTTTCTAATTAAATAAATAAAATGAAGGCTAAGAGCAAGACGGTCTATATTGTTCCAGGCCATGACACTGGGCCTATAAAGTGACCTTTGGAATGGCCTACCACAATCTGGCAACATGGTTTCGCAAACCTTTAACAAAAAATTACTAGTTTTGGTGACTAAATGAACAATTTGACAGTGCACTATACTAGTCATTGTGATGCATTCCAGTTGAATAAAAAATTATAAAACTACTGCTATTTACATCGCAGTGCGTCACTTCACCCTAATATTCGATTTAAAAACAATTCTTAATGGGTAGGTACCTAATTTTCAATTGCAAGTAAATCGTTACTAATTTTGACATCTAAAACAGTAATTTCTTCAAAATAACTTGCCTGGAAGCTAGTGATATTGAAGTCAGAACAAGTCTCTTCATCTTATTATCTTTTATATATGCTCTTTTAAAGTGCTTTTCACACACAACACTAGCCTTTCCAATATGCCAGTTCTCTAAATGCAAAATGTCTTTCTATTTTTGTGCAACCGTTTCATTAGATGGAAACTTGAACACGCTAACATATGGAGCAACTGATGAAGCGTAAGTTGACTCGCAGCTTGGTACGTAACACTTCAAATGCATTTTTAGAACTTATGTGAACTGCCTTGTCAAAATAGCTTTTAATGTCAAATATATTACAAACAAACAAAACTTAGTGTGGCCTAGTACACAATCTGGCAACAGAGCCAGTGTCATGGCCTGTAACAATATATACCGCCTTGCTAAGAGCCAATTATTTTATTAAGAACTGTGGAAGAACTAAACCGATTTACTAAAAACACTATTAACTACTAATTCATATATGCAAGTACAATTATATATGTATGTATAATTTGTAACCTCATTTACCTTGCGGTGTAGAGGACAATTACATATAATGTATGAAAATTAATTTAAATGCTTACGTAGAAAATATGACTATAAAAAAGATATAATAGTTCCAGTGTTCTGAATATTGTTTACAAATAAAGAGTTACTGATGTTTTTTCGGTTCAAATAGTACCCAAGATAAATGTTACGTATGATTATAGGGTATAACAAAAATTCGGTAGAAATAAGGGTCGTTTCGGTAGATCGGTAGATTTTTGATGAAATCGGTAGATCTACCGAAATATCGGTAGGGTTGGCAACATTGGTCAAGAGATGCTGACTGTTTGTTATGCATTTCTAACGTAACTGTATCTGCAACCGTTGTTTGCGAAATTAACGCACAATTAATTATAAAAATTCAAAAATATGTTTTGGTTTCTAAAGACAGTAAATTCGATGCCTTATATTTGTTATTTTAAAATCACTCTTGATTTTATGGCAATACAGTATTTGCGCACAGCCACATAGCAACCGTCAATCATAAAAGTTTTTGATATACATAACACATGTTTTATAGCAGGGTTCGCCCAATTGTATTTTACTGCCCAAAAAGGACTGGGATAGGGCAGAGCATAAGAAAGCAGGACCAATTTGAGAACGATCGCCGATGAGTAGGGCTGCGCCGAAAACAAGTCGAAAGCACCTCTGATTTACGACCATTTTATCAAACACAAGCAGATAGCATGCCAAAGTTTGCGACGAAGACTTCTGGTTTGTTTCCCACATCGAAAGGGAATCATCTCAAAGCAGTCCTGCAGCTAGACTCCAGACTAGTGTCCTGTGATTTGGTTCCGCAGTGAATTAATGAGACCGGCCGCCGTGGAAACTGCGCGAATTAATTCCAATGCAATGTTAATGAGCACGCTGCCGGCCGGAGTATGTGGTATAATTTTACACATTTGTAAGCAAATCCAGTCGGACCTCGCGGATGCGGCCAGGAAATTCCGACTGCAAGCAAATGGGATGTGTAATGACGTGGCGCAGCAACAAGTCGGCACCGCTAGCGCACCGAACGCGGATTAAAATATTTCGCCTAATGTGGCGGCTTTATTGGCCAACTTTTTCCATTCCGGCCCTAATTGCCCCAAGACTGCCTCGCGCGTCCGATAAGCGCGAAATTTGTCCACGGCGGAATTGATCGACATCGGCTGCTTTCAGTGCTCAGACTTCGTTTTAAAAAATTTGTGCGGTACCAGAGGATACGGAAGCTCTGACCTTCCGCCTTGCAGGCCAAGCTCCTTCATGAGGTGTTAGAGCTTCACCATTATTATTATTACCAGAGGGGACGCGACCTTGACAAGATTAGCAACATATAGAATAGAAACAGATAAATAGGCAGAGAACCAGTGGTGACTTACCACAATTTATTGTCTTACAGGAAAATTACCCCTCACTTGATTTGAAAGAGACACAACAACAAGCTAACGGAATATGACACGCACGACCACATTCTAAACCCGCTGTTGTTGTGTATGTTAATTGATAAAATCAAACCAAAACCATTAATGAACGATATAGAATGGGAACCAAGAACATTAAAACAACAGGTTATGCAGATGATGTAGTGTTAATTGCAGAAAATGAGGACAGACTACAAAGGCTTTCATACAAATTTTAACGAGCTGCACATGAATATAACATGATTATAAATGTTTTGATACGAGAGTGTTCAATTAATTTCAAAGTATCGTGACTAAATGGCCATATTTGAGGGCCGACTAGTTTACTGGAAACGGCGCGAGTCTTTTGCAAAAACTTAAAGCAAATAATATCGTTGGTGCCAGTAAGATTCTAATACAGCAAAATAAATATGCCCAGAACAATGACGATAACTAATAATCTCAAAAATATAGTCGAGAAGTGTATAATCTCAAGTAACCGCCACGTCATAAAAGGTTTACAGTAACTCAAAAACCTAAAACGCAGGGAACGTATTATGTATAATAACGAGTAGTATATTACTAAATACATTACAAGCGGGTGTACTAGGTAGAAAGGTACTAACTCTAAACATAGATAATAAATAATTTTAAATAGCAAAAGCACGTAGTGAAATGGACCAAAGCAATAAATAACGGTGACGTTTTAACAGTCTAATACGAAATCGAGGGTAACTGAAAAGCCCTTGTTAAGAGCACTACTGCTTTGTAACGTTACGTAAGTCGCCACTATCATAGAGGCTATCAAGTTTGATGTTGTCTACAATTAGCAGCAATAGAACTTGTCTTGAAGGCTAAAAGGCTATCTAACCTCAGGTAAATGACCATAAAGCACCAAAAGTACCTCGATGGACCAAACCAGCTGTGAAACAGAGTATTGCACAGAAGGCAATAAAACAGAGCCTTGCAACTTTTAACCACAGGTGCAAAGTGGCGTCAGAGCAGGTAAAAGGGGCAGCAAATGTAGTACTTTGCATTTAGCAGGCCACGCACGACTCAGATGAAGTCAAGAAACACCACAGAACATGTATATAAAACTAGGCGGTATACCTTAGGCCACTATTTAAACTGGAAGATAAAAATGAAGAAGAGCAGAGATTAACAGAATAATAGGACTGGACCGGAAGGCGGTACGGCAACTAGCATTTTTACTCAAAACCAAAATTTCCCAATTTAAATTAAAGACAACGGTCGTTGACCCCTCCGTGTTGCCTGTTCCCGCATATACCTTCAAAATGTTTACCTTTGCAAACAATATCGTAACAAAGGTAGAAATATCAGAATGAGTTATTTGACGTTTAACAGATTTTCAAAATATGTCGTTTCTGAAGAAGACAACGCATAAATCATTCAAAATCACGCCCCGCAAATAAAAATAAGTCTCTAGATATTGTAGTACATAGAGAACCTTGCTATAAAAATAGAATGCGAATTCCATAAGAGAATATTAATTTTAGGACTGTTTTAGAGCGTTGGAAAGGTCGAAACAGTGTGTGGTGTAGGCTATAAATTAGTGGGTGTTGCAAGTCAGTTGTGTGTGTTGTATTAAGAAAAACTTTTTAATGTCAAGAACTCCTTTGTCTCCTTCGCGCTTGCAGCGCGGGGTAACAATTTGCCTTCGCCATTTTAACCAAATTATCAAGCCTTTCATATACACATTCCAGCGAACTGCATTATCTTCAAGAACTACTCCATATCGTCACAGAATGGAAGCACCCAAATAATAGGGTTATAAAGGAAAAATCACGCTTCTTGCAAAATGCAAGGGCTAAAGGCCCACCCAGAGGCAATAAACCCGTTCTCCGGGCTCGAATCTTCTAATCGATAATCGGGCATTGTAAGTACAAAATAAAATGAGGCAGCTCATAAAACTCTTCTTCTTGCGAAAGGAGCATCTATTTAAGAGCAGAGGGCCTGGCGTCTCGATATTGAGTTTCCAAAGCCTATTAACACCAAATAAACATAAATTACGTATTACGATACCAGTCTGCTTACTTAGAGTTTTCTGAAGGATCTACTCAGTTTCCAGAGTCAGTTTTCCCTTGTAGTTCGATCACTTTGAACAACTATAGAGCGTTGACCAGATTCCAGGCTATTAATCTCCATTAACGTAAAATACAATCGTCAACTTAAAATCGCGCAGTTAAGACTTAAGCATTTTATGTAACAAGCATTGTGTTCGTAATCATAACAAGCATTGTGTTCGTAATCATAGCATGTAATTGTACAATTTTCAAGGGTAATACCACAAGAGGTGAAAATGTTTTGAGATTTTTTTAATTCACATACAAATTATTGTTTAAATTTCTCGAAACCAAAACTGCGTTAAAAATTCCGCGAGACCGCAGGTGGAGTGGAATTTGAGCAGTTTTTCTTGAGAGAAATTTGCAATTACTTGCATGTTAATAAAAAAATTATTCAACAATATGGGTATATGACTTTTACCATGTTCGACCGCTCAGGTTTTCAACGTTTTTCACTATAAATTTAATACTGGAGCTTTCAACACGATTATTATGAGTTTTTAGTAGGACGCCGATTTGCAAACTTCACTTTGACGTTTTGGCAAAATGTCAGTCAAACGCTACTCAGTAAATTGAAATCATTGAAACCAATCCGTCTCGCATGAAAACACTGCGACATTAGGTGTTTTCAAATACAGTATATTTTATGGGCCGTTTCTGACAAATTGAACGATTTTCATTGTTGTATTCATTATAGTGTTGAATAATCAAATGTATTCCTGTACATTTCATTGTGTGTTCTCATGATAATGAAAGATAGTTTACTGTTGACGGTTATGCTTTATTAAACTTTGAAGTAGCTCTTCAGAGCCGCAACATAAACCTCTTTAAATGTTTTAAGCACAAAAAGTTACCTTAAGTAAGTTTTAAGTGCAAGACAGTGGAAGCAAAACCTAGAAATCAGAATATTCAGTGTTTTATTCGTCTGGAAAGTAAATTATTCTACTTCATTCAAAAATATCCCGAGTGTTTGAGCAGCTTAAAAGAAAACCTATTTAGGACGTCAACGTCAGCTATGATGTAGGTCAAAAATGCAGTAAAATCTAGGATGTAGGATTTTAATTCATACATTGGGAGTTATTTCTTTATAAATTTACTACACACCAGAAAGTCTGTATAGAGGAAACGATCTTTCTACATCACATGATGTAGCTGCTGCATATTTAAAATGAGGCATATTTTCAACTCAGATAGTATGAGACACTGGGGTCTAGGACAACTCGGCGCCGCCATCTCGGCGCCGCCACTTCGGCGCCGCCATCTCGGCGCGGGGCCAGCTCGGCGCCGGGACAACTCGGCGCGGAGCCATCTCGGCGCCAGCCAACTCGGCGCGAGGCCATCTCGGCGCCGAATTTAAATTCGCAAACTACAGTGTGCACTACGTAAGAAAATTATTATAAACAAATAATAAATAAAGTGATCGCCAAAAAGCTGGCCTCAAATGAAAAAAAAATATTAAGAATTTCTTGGAAAATCAAACACTAACGACCAGAGGTAATTGCAAAGTGATTACAAATGGGCCAAACAAAAGTTGTCACGTGACTTCCGTTATCAGTAAAATTCAACATTTTCTAAAAATAATTACGAAAAATGCATTTACTACCCAAGATAAGGACAACATTTACGAAACAAAGTTGTTTTCTGGCCTTGATATTGTTGCGTTAGCTAAAACTAACGCATAATAAAAATCGTATGGAATCTTGCTTAATTTCCGACAAATTGTACTTTTTGGATTTACACAACTTCGAAAAACGCCATTTTTAACTAAGTAAAAATCACTCAATATATCTAATACGGGTTAAATAGGTTTTCGGACAAGCTGTCATCCTGTATAAAGTGAAATGTAAACATTACCAATATTTTTTATATATATATATATATTTATATACAGGGTGATTTTTAAGTTGATTCTTTCCGTTTACTAGGAAATAAAGCTAAAAAATAAATATTTTTTTTATTTACCACTTTTCCGAAATATCAAAACTAACGGAGGTACAGGGTGTTAAAGTTTCAAATTAAAAACTAAACTTTGGCGCAAAGGCGGCTGGGCAATTTTATTTTTGTTTATCTCTGTTGTCAAGCAATGATCTGTCAACTAGTTTTCAATTGTAATTTTCTTCATGTTATTGCTGCAATAATGGCTCACGTTTATGAAAGTAATGAATGAGTGAATATGCTTATTATTTACTGGGAGTGTCGTCAAAATGCCCCTGCCGCATCGCTCTCTTATACGCGGAATGTGTGTGTAGAAGCGAATGCTGATAATTTTGATCATTTAAGTTAGATTAAGATTAGTTTAATTTTCGTTAAGTAATTTTAGTTCATACTTTGAAACTTTAACACCTTGTACCTCCGTTGGTTTTGATATTTCGCAAAAGTGGTATATGGCTTACTCTTTTTAGCTTTATATCCTGGCAAAAAGAAAGAATCAACTTAAAAATCACCCTGCATATACAGTGTGTCCCGGGGGAAAGGTAAAACGACTTTTGTAAAAGGTAAAAAATTCTCGATTTAAATTTTCATTTTTTGGGGTTCAGCCCTGCTTGGTTAAAGGCGAATTTCTAACAGCATTTCAGTTTTGAAAAATCAGGTATGCCTTGAAAGTTTTCAAAAAAAATATTTTTTGTACTCATGACTTCAAAATTCATATTTCCCGGTAATTCCAGATACGCCGAAAGTTACTTTTCCCGCACTGCGGTGTTTTCTACTTTTCAACAAAAACTAGGGAAATTGTGTTTTTTGTAAATTTTATAATAAACGGGGCTGCGCGCGCTATTGCGCTGTCTATTCTATTCAATTTACCACCATTTTTAGGCCAATTACATTGGCCCATCTCCAAGGGCGCTCTTGGGGCTCCGCCCATCTTCAAAGGGGCCTCTGGGGCTCCGCCCCTCTCCGAGGGAGGTCTCGGGGCTCCGCCCATCTCCAAAGGGGCCTTCGGGGCTTCGCCCCTCTCCAAGCGGCCCTCGGGGCTCCGCTAATTTTCAAGCGGGCCCTAGGGGCTTCGCCCCTCTCCAAGGGGTCCTTCAGGGCTCCGCTCTTCTCCAAAGGAGCCCTTGGGGATCTGCCCCTCTTCAAGGGGTCCCTAGGGGCTTCGCCCCTCTCCAAACCGGCCCTCGGGGCTCCGTCCATCTCTAAGGGGACCTTCGAGGCTCCGCCCCTCTCCAAGGAGGCCCTCGGGGCTCCGCCCATTTTTAAGCGGGCCGTTGGGGCTCCGTCTCTCTCCAAGGGGTCCTTCAGGGCCCCGCTTCTCTCCAAGCGGGCCCTTGGGAATCCGCCCCTCTTCAAGGCGTCCATAGGGGCTTCGCCCCTCTCCAAAGCGGCCCTCGGGGCTCCGTCCATCTCTAAGGGGGCCTTCGGGGTTCTGCCCCTCTCCAAGGGGGTCCTCGGGACACACACGTCTGGATCGTTCTCCTTTATTATATAGAGGATTGTCCCTCGTTGGTTTAATTGCGCCTGCAAACACCAGAGGCGCTGTAAACGTCGACAAAAACTTACAGGTGCCTTGGATAGGTATAAAAGTTTAGTGATTTGTGCTGTCAACTCAGTAAATTAGTAAAACACTAAATAATATTTTTTTTATTTTTTTAAATATTTTCAGTTATTCGTTACAAAGAACATTGTACCTAACTCCTTCGGGAAGAATTTTCCCGAATTCGCAACAAAGTGTTCATTCGGGAAAATTACGAACTTGTTAGGTAAATAACTATTACTGTAGAGTAGCGTGTCTTTTATGTAGCAAATACGACAAAAAGTTATTAAGAGAAGTTGTTTAGAATCAACATCTAGGTTCCTATACCAAATTTCAAAATCCTCTGCCAACTTTGATCTCTCACAATATCTTTTATGTGTAGGGTCCCATATCAAACATTTTTCAAAAAGTTTTTTATTTCATAATAAAAAAAATTGTTAAAAATAAAATTCTTTGATTTGGAAAATAAACATTAAAGAAATATTTGTCATATGAAAAGCACTTTACTTAGAAAATAGCGTTTTTCAAAATTGCTATTTTGCAAGATTTCAATGAGATTTTTTATTGTGTGGTAGTTTTAGCTGACTGAACAATCTCAAGGCCAGAAAACCTTTTTTCGTAAAACGTGTCTCTATCTTGACTAGTTACTGCTTCGTAATTATTTAAAAAAAAAGTAAAATTTTACTGATAACGGAAGTCATGTGACAACTTTTGTTTGGCTCATTTGTAATCACTTTGCAACCACCTCTGGTAGTCAGTGTTTGATTTTCCAAGAAATTCTCAATAATTTTTTTTTCATTTGATGACATCTTTTTGGCGATCACTTTATTTATTATTTTTTGATAATAATTTTCTTACGTAGTGCACAATGTAGTTTGCAAATTTGAAGTCGGCGCCGAGATGGCCTCGCGCCGAATTGGCTGGCGCCGAGATGGCTCCGCGCCGAGTTGTCCCGGCGCCGAGCTGGCCCCGCGCCGAGATGGCGGCGCCGAAGTGGCGGCGCCGAGATGGCGGCGCCGAGTTGTCCGGCTTCGGAGACACTGGGATATCCATTTTTGATAAATCTTGAAAAATTGGTAACCAGGATTTCTATTCACCACTGCTTGCAACTTTTGATATGTTTTTTTGCAGTTCACCAGTACTCTTTTGAATTTGTCAGACAATTTTCTATAATGGACATTGATTAGCAAGTGGATGATATGTCTTTTCTAGTCATGGGAGTATACAACGACATAAGTAAACACGCAATTAATTAACGTACACCTAATATAACTGTTCGGGCTAATACAAACAAAATCGGTTTTAAAAATATGCCTCACAAAGGAAAATGTGTTGATGTTTGACAACTAACAGTTTTAAGTACGAGCGGAGGTGTGGATCAAAGGTGAGTGAACTCTGCGAACGCTGCCCTATAACACTTTTCGTCGATTAAATGAAACCCACAACAGCAACGTGTATACTTTGCTTGTCAAAGTGTGTACCCAGATTCTACATCTGCTGTCAAAATGCAAAACGCATATTTTCAAATGGTTCAGGTTAGTTGTGGTCGTAGTGCCAGCTGCAGTCAGTTATGTGTTTATCGTTATTAGTAGACTGTTTTTAACCTTCTGAGTGATAGATTGTGATGAAATTAAAGTAATGAAAGTGAATGTTTCCCCTTGTAACGAAAATGAGGATCATAGCAAAAAGCCTAGGATACCTACAAATTCGAAAAGGTCAGTAGCAAAACAAGAAGGGCAGTTCGTTGCAATGCATTTAATGATACATACTAAAATTAATACTTTTTCAGTAGTTTACGAGATTTGCTAGCTGCAATCCAAAGTTGGTGTGAGGTTTAGTAATACCGATGGGTGCTTTTAATTTCTGGTCGAGATGTGCATCCAAATGTTTTTCTAAACTTTCTCGACGTCTATATAATAACTTTCTTAGGGTCTTAGAATATTATTTATTATTTTTGCCTAATATTTCTATGCATTAGACAACGTTCCACGTCATGTGTACACTACAATTGGCATTCCTTTTTTGAAAGTTTTGCGTATACAACTTCATACTACAGCCATTTTCAGTTCAGATTTCTACGTCGGAAATTTTTGAAGTTTTAATTTTACTTCCAAAATTATAGGACTTATTTTTACGAGGTTCCAGTGGATAACACTTTGTGATCGTCGATTATTCTGTGCAGAATCGGATTTATCGGTTTGGTAAATTTTTGCACCTGTCTCATTAAATTAAGAAGGAAAATATCCGTTGGCCACTCGAAATCTCAAGTATGAAACGGCGATGCCTACCCTCACGCGGTCTGACATGTAACAGAATTTATTTTTGGGCCTTTACTACTATTTTCTTTTTCATTCTTTGTCCGATTAATCCCAAGCTTCGTCAGGTTACGTCCTGCAAATCTGCGAACGTTAAAATCGCCGCCCGTTACTGTAGGGTTAATCTGTTGAGCTATTCATGTGGCGCTGAAAAAATCATAACACCGTATAGGAAACGTTTCCTTTTCTTCCGACCTTTCATGAAGCTGGCCTCGCAGCTTGCCCTTCTGGCTACGATTAGCAACACGTCGTTATGGAGGTTACATATTGTAGATCTCATAATCGATTGTAATTTTTTTAACTACTATAAAATCCTCAATTATATAGCCATTTCACATGTGTATTTTCCGAATTGGGCTTTTCAATACTTTGCTCTGCCACTCTGTAGCTGTTGTTGGTTTCTTGATTGCTTACTATCCCTTTGCGGCCTATGTTACATCGCGTTTCGACTATCCCGTATGGTTTAGCGGAGTGTGTTGAAAAGGACTATCTACATCCCTCGCAGGTGGTAGTTGTTTTGACAGTTAGAGCCAAAGCTTACTTGTATTTTGATATGTATTTTCTTATATCGGGTGCCCCAAATAGTACGGGCCATAAGGTGACTTCCATGTTAAAAATCACAAAGAATCAATTAACGTTGTGGCTTATATGAGAGATCTTGATGTTTTTTTTTATAAACAAGCTTGGATACTACTCAACAAAAATACCTTATCTTGATTTTGTACTCAATAAATCACTATTATTACAATGTTGCATATGCACGTTCTATTACAATTCTAAAATGATATTCGGTAAAATTATTATTTGTGAAAAACTGCTGATAGAAAAATGCAACCAACTTCTAAATTGTTAGTTGACGTCGAAAAAACAAAAATGCGAGACATTATGAGCTCAAGAAATATCCTAAAGCGTAGTAATTGCTTTGCGTTTTTTTTAAAACAATGGTCACTTTATTTCCCGTACTACGTGGGAAACCAGGTGTGTTACACGTAAGCATTGCACTCTGAAATTATAAATCTTCGGCAAGACGGCCCCGGAAAATAAAAGCATCGTGAACTTAAATTTGTGTTTGTGCAGCGATATATGCAACGTTCCATGATGCAGCAAGGTGAGGAAAGTTTTAACCAAGCGAATTGCAGAAATAACCAACAGTGGCTCGCGAGCTTTGGGCCAAGCTGGATGTGCGTATTTGTGTGCTGAGAACGATGTAAATTTCGCCATACTAAAGACAAGTTAATTAGTAGCAGCTGAAATGGGTATGTAGATCAATTTTTGCTGCAAACAGTGTTAAATTGCAACGTTTGTAATTAGGACAATGCATTATTCAACGTGTACAAGTAAGTACACCATTTGTACCATATTTCACGGGTGCATTCAAAGCGACCCTAATATGCGCAGCATTAAAAGCTTTGTCAATAGTTCCATCGTCACTCAGACAAGCGGCTATCCAACAGTGTTCAAGGTAAAATGTTTTGGAGACAACGAGCTAAGGTTGCGTGTAACTGCTAGATTTTGCGAACGTGAATAACTCTGTTTTAGTGTATATAGTTTGCACATAAATTTAAACAGGGTCAGCATCAAATAAGTATCGACTTCCGGTTTTGCTGTGCATATATTTTGTGTGCGTTTTAAAAACAATTATTTTAAAGCCATTTTTGATTAGATTTTATGTATATATTACGAGTGGGCTCAGCTGCCTTGCACGTAGATTTTAGTAAGAGCTACTTCTAGTTCTTATTTAATTTTCTTTGTATTTGGTTTAATTTGATATCTGTTTTTCATGTGTTTATCTTGTTTTGAAGTCAATAGATGATATAAACCAAATGACTTTTCTTGTTAATCGTTTTAAAGTCAGTTTCGGCCGAGAACACTGCATGGGGGAACCAGATTCCTGTTTAAGCAAATAGTAATTTTTCATAAGCTACTAACTGAGATATTAAAACAGTTTTATGTTGATTGGGCTAGAGACGAGTTAATAAACGGCAAATAATTATTAATATTTATAATAGTTTGTCTTAAATAGTTGCCAGAAAGTGGACCTTGTTTGCTTGACATTATTCCTAGGTGTTCTCGATATTTCTAGAATCAGAGTAACCCGTATTGCAAAAAAATATAGTACTGGGAGCTTGGCAACGGAAATGGAAAGAGGTGATAGAGTCGGAAACTGAAATAACAATGAAAACGCAGATGTTATGACTTGTAACTCCATCAAATGCAGTTGAACTCACTTGTATCTTAAGAGAACTAGGAATATTACCGTTAGGTTTCCATAAATTTTTTCGAAGGTACACTATACTACCGGTAACCCATTGTTGGTATGGTTGCTTGGCCGGGGGGGGGGGGGGGTAATTACTACAAATGAGCTTAAAATTTTTATTATTTTTTTCCATATAAAATTGAAAAAAATCGATTAACCTAATTAAATGTACTACATAAATCCTACAAAGACTGGCAGCCTTGGTGTAGACAATTGTTCAAGTAGTGTTCGACTTGACATTAGGCCTAATTTGTGAGCACATTCAACGATTTTTCACAAAATTCCTTGAGAGTATATGCAGTCTGCCCAGAAGATCCTAAGAGTATACGGAGTATATGGAGTACATCCTATGGGAACATCACTGACTATTCAATTCACCTGTCATCTGTCCAAAAGTAACCAATGAAAATACAGAATTCTGACGTTTCTTGACCAATCAAAAAAATATCAGTGGATATATCTTCCTAGACGGTATTCAAGTGACTATTTTTAACAAATGTGATTTTTATTAGAAAAAGTCGACATTAGTGTTCTGTTACTATAGAAATTGCGTAGTTTGTTGCTAGATTTACTGAAAACTAATTTGAAAAAGTAGTTTGGTTGCTTAAATAGTCCCTCGAATACCATTCTTAGTCAAAGTTAAGTAGATTATTTTTGTGGTGGTATCACTACTCATGTCATTGCGCTTGGGATTAGGACTCGTGCTAGCGCACTCGTCCTAATCGTACCAAAGCGCAATGGACATTCGTGACACCACCACAAAAATAGTCGACATAACTTTGACTACTCATGGTATTATAAGTGAATATTATCCTCCCCCTGAAGTTAACGTTACTAAATTACCGTAGTTGTACATCAAAAAAAGCTGAAAATAACGATCTCACAGCAAAGGAGTGATCACTTTGTAGCATGTTCAACACTAAAATTTTTTAGTCTCATTAGTACGATGAACTCATGATTACTTATATGAGCCAATACAGAATAAGTCATCTTACGAGTAACTGCCATGGATACCAAAATACGTAAATGCTATTCTGATCAATACTCTGCCGATGATTTGGATTAAAGGTCCCTGACAACATAATAGAATTTCAGTTAGTTTTTCTAGTTATTGAGTCTCATTGAAAAGAAAATGGCAATTACGATCAGTGCGTTGATATAATCAAGAAATATTCAAAGACACAAAGGCTGAGAATAGACGCTCCTCTCTGATTGGAAAAACTAGTAAAGAAACGTTTATTCATTTTCAAGGACCTAAATTCCTATTCAGGGTAAATAAAACTACAAAATCAAAATCACCAGTAATGGTAAACGGGCTACTAAGCAAGGAAAGAGCCATAGGTCTTTTAAATTACCTCCTTTTATCGACTTTCGAAAGAATCAATGCGACTGCCCTGCTAAATAAATGTGGATACGTATTTGAAACCATATGGTGGACTCCACTGATGGGACCAAGAAACACCTTTGCCCAATCTATAGAGTTGGAGGTTTTGTCCATTTGCAGATGAAAAAATAAAACATTATTCGATTTCTTCTGCAAAACGGAATTCGGACTAAATTTTTGCTACTATTCTTCTTCTTCTTGTAAAGCATTTCTTATCGGAGATCAGCGATTAATAGCACCATCTGTACTTTGGTCACCCCGGCGAGAAACAAGCAAACACTACTTTTTCCATGCCACTCTCTCAAATTCTTCATCAATGAAGTTCTTCTTCGTCCCACACTTCTCACCCTGCATAATTTCTTTCAATTTTTGTATCATTCATGTCGCATCAAGTGTCCCAGATATCCTAATTTCCTTCTTTTGATGCTACTATTCTAGTAGAGTAAAAAGTGTTTCACACAAAAATCATTAAAACTAAGTTCAAGAAACTTGAAGTTACATCAGAGTTGTTATTTGGAAATTAAGTTTCTACACCTTCTCTTACGACTGTAAGAAATATAGTTATGTAACGAATTTGATATTACACGACCATATTGTAAAATGCAGTATTTCTTTGTTTCTGCATTTAATGTTTTTGAGCCACGAAATGGAGCGCTATGATAAGCAGAAGAATGGAAGAAGCGCTAGGGGTGGCCTGTGTGGGGTCGGAAAGCCGATGAAGAACATTACCGTTTAATCAGCCCAACAAATTCCATACTCGCGCCATCCGCGAGCAGGCAGAGGCGAATAGCCCTTATTCCAGCGTCGTTTCGCTGTCGAACAATTTCGGGGCAAGCAGTTCATCTCCTTCGTAAGACTCGGCCAATTTGAGATATTCGGGATAGCTGTAACGCGCCCATGGATGGGAATACTATGACACGCTTGTATCCCCGCAGGGGTCCTGGAATTAGCAATTAGGAACCTGTTTCATCCCAAACTTGAGACTATGCACAGTAGTTCAACTTCGCGCTAACTGCCTGCCGCCTCCTCGACCCTTTGTCTTTTAATTTCGGCCCCGCACGCAAGCCCAACTATTCCGGAAATGCCGCCCTCCGCAGGTAAATTGTTGGTCGAATAGTTAGATCCCGCCATCGCACACGCTGAGCTCCTAACTTCTGCATCTGGAAGACTTCTGCTGAATTACAGCCGGGTGCAGTTTCATGGCCGCTGCAGCAGTAGCGATGCACCACATTTACATGTCCTTTAGTGCCTGCTAAACCTGCAGCAGGCACTAAAAGTGCGACGCTCGTGCACGTACTGATTATCCGAATAACTTCATCCGCTTTAATTATCGGCAGACTAATAAAGCAATGTGAGTGTAGTCATACACCGTGAAATATCTCGCCCTAAAACTTTAATAGTTTAAAGATATTACCTTGCGCTGCCTCCGTAACTCGCGAATTGATTAAAATAGTTTCGGCTGAATGTCTACATTGTGCTGAAATTGGAGTCTTAGGCATGCAGTCTTGTTTTACACACATAAAGTAGAATGTACGACGACCTACGAATTCTCCAGATAAGGTAAATGTATAAAAACGTCGTTGTTATGCGGACTGACTGACAAATCGAGGTAAAATAGAAAAAAATATTGGTGTGTGAAGCGCTGAGTCCAGTAAATCAAGATATATAAAGCAGCAAGTGTAAAATCCCAAAAAGCACAAAAGTTAGTATCCGATCAATTGATACCTTGTGAAAAATCAGTAATTAATGAAACAATACCTTATAGAATAATCAGGTAGATGAGCAAATAGATGTACAAAACATTGCACATTGCAAACGAATTTTAGGACTTACCGTAGTCGCGTGCCGAAGGGATTATGTGCTAGCACCCCATAATAAAACAAACTAACCAGCACAAGAACAAAGATACAACTGACGCTTCCACTATAGCTGTGAGTTCAGGCTGGGTGTGGAGCTGGGTCAACTTTTCGAGCGCCAAAAAAGCCTTGTTATGCAGAAACTGTTGCTTCACACTCCAACAAAAAACTTCGATTTTTTTTAAATTTCCTAATTACAGATACGGTATTGTCGACCTCTAGTTACTTGCAAAATAACTGTGAAAAGCACTCGCTTCATCCCTTCACCTGGAAAGGTCTACTCTCGGTAGAATAATAAAACAGCCATTTTTGGTAGCAAGTTCAGAAAGTATGTGCCTAATACACAGAAGTTACACAATAAGTTTGAAACTGGATTTGGCCTTGCTCGACCTGGGTTCAGTGACAGTAATCTGTCAATATACAAGCAATTTCTACGTTTTCTTATCGTAATAGTCACTTGTTACCTTTACTTAAGTTTTGAATAGCCGCCAGTTGGCGGTAACTTCCGTTATCTGTAAATGGCGCAACTCTGTAAGTGCAGTTTTTTAGAGCGTTACTGGAAGTAGCTTGATTAAGCGCGACCAAATATTGCGGGCAAGACGCTGGGGCAGAAGCGTCATTTTTGATGCGATATTTAAGGGGAAAAGTTCGCTCCTTCGCCCGTGTTTTTTGACTTGGAGTTAAGAAGTGCCCCGGCTTCAATAATTTGCTTTCGGGGCCAGAGCTGGGCAAATTACTTTTAAAAAGTAATTAATTACTAATTACCAATTACCGCCCAATGCAGTAATTTAATTACCAGAGATTCAATTACTCACAGGAAATAGTAATTCAATTACCAATTACTTAGTAATTGTAATTGTACATCAATTACTTTTTCAATTACTTTCAATCAAAATTATTGTAATATACGTAGTTTTATTTAGTAGAACCTTTTTGCAAGTTGCAACTATCATTAGTGTTGTGTCGATTCGTAATCGTAATCTAAAAATGCTTAATTTTTATGTTTTCTTAGATATAGTAACCTACATACTCTTTCACTTTTGAAGGTTTTGAGATAATTAAATCTTGTAGCTACATGCACCGTTCACCAAAACCAAAAGTTTTTAGTTTGGTTTGAAGTAAGATGTAAGTAAATAAATAAATTCAAGGATAGCAATTATACAGGGTGTCCCAAAAAAAATGCGACACCGATTTGGCATAGATTCCTTAGGTTATAATAAACCGATTAAACCTAATATACCTTAGTACAAATCTCTTCAGTAAGAAGGTATATGGACTTGAAAGTTCAAATGTATATATTTTTTTATATTAGTTTCCACAGAGGTTATCACAGAAGTTGAGCTTTTTATCACGATTGCGGATTTAGTTGCCGAGGCCCGTAGGGCCAAAGCAAATAAACCACATGAGGGATAAAAAGGAACTTCCAGTGCCGAGGGGTACATTCTTTTTTAAATTCGATAAATCGCGAAATTACAACATTTTAACCAACTTTTGTAGGTTATGTTGACGTCGGTTGACGTTTACCTATCGTATGGATTACTTCACTGCCCATTTCTCGTATTTTATTTGACGATTTCGACGTTCTTCACTGCCGATTTCGACGTTCTTCACTGTTGATTTCAAAACAATAATTTTTTTGAATATGGAGAAATGTCGAATTTCATTTTGGCTACATTTTGTAATTATATTAGAAAAAATAGCACGCTGAATATGTTATAAAAGTAATTTTTCCATGTTCGTAATAAATTAATCCACTCGTTTTGCATCGCTCGCTCGTAAATTAAACGTTGAAAAACTCTCACTTTTCTTAACTTGAAGAACAATGTACTATTAAATACGCCTAACATGAGGCTGCATGATGAAAATATGTAACTTACCTAAGTATACAGGGTGGAGCATTGGATTTTTTAATTGTTTGACAGCAAATTTCTATTTAGATTTTGTAGAACACTACGTGGTGATTCAATTGGCGCAACTTGAGTATTTTTTATTGGCTCAGTTAGAATAAATATTTATGCATTAAGAGAGATATGAATATGTTTTTCCCTGAGGTTGACATGTGTTACAGACTGAGGGCTCTGGCCCGAGGTCTGTAAGTCAACCGAAGGTAAAGAACATGAATATCTCCTGTGGTGCATACAATATTTTTTCTACTAGAATATTCGTAAAAATAGTATGACATTTCAAAATTTCATAATGACATTTAAAAGTAGAATATGTAAGTAACATCAAGGATTGCCTCATTGTATGGTTGCTAAGACGTTAATTGTAGTTGCATTCTTACCATGAGTTTAAGGGAGAAATAATTTGACAAGTCCCTTGGGAGTTATGAGTAGCTTTTCATATTTTGTTTCTATGACGCAAATGTACAATATCATGTTGCTAATAGATAAAATATTCTTTTACTTCTATATACGAAAGTAATATTTTTTGTCGCCTATTAGGGGTTTCCCGAAAATATACGTTTGGTTCCCTGGTCGGTTTCCAATGGCAGTAGGAGGGAATATAATACATTGACTACCGTTGCCATTACAGACGGGAGGCAATGTGATTAATCAACTAACCTTCTGGTTTTCATATTTAAATATTTTTGAAAGCAGCTGAATACAAGAAATTGCCACATCAAAAAATGTAAAAGTGTTTAATGTATAACTCTGGACTAAAACGTAATTTCCGCCCTTGCATGATTACAATTGATTAGGTACTGTTCTCGCTAACGCTGAAGAATTAAATTACATCCGCATGATACAATTTACTCCCTAGTAATACAAATAGCTATAAAAAATGTATTGGGTAACTTGAAATTTTAAAACAAAATACCAATTTGGTGTTGATCAGGGACTGTTGGAAGTTGACAGGTGTCTGATAAACCTAGTTGAAAACCGCTGATTGAAATAAGAATTTGTACAGCAGATACAAAAACAGCTACAAACTATGAAAACTAAGAATGTTTTATCTAACGAGATCGTATCAACAATAAAAGATGTTACCATTCCAACTACTAAAACTTTTTGAAAACAAAAGACAGGTAAATTGACATAATTGAGGATACTTATTCTTTCACAAGTCCAAACACTAACATGTGCCTATATTTTACAGATTGTTATAGTAAATGTCCCTTTGTCCTATATTTTAAACCAATGTTTCTGATGACGCTAACAATGAATTTGCGAAACGTAAAATATATTTTTAAATAAAGGTAATTTTAATTATGTGTAATGACAAAAACGACAAAATTTTTTACTTACGTTGTTAAAAAAATTTAAATTAGATGATTTTATCTCTAAATCTGTTAAATAGATGTTTTTTGTGAGGAAAGTAGAACCCTTTTGGATAGTCTTATTTCCGATCCAGCGAACGTGTTTTATAATTTCACTTAAAAAAATAACCAAACACGAAAAAAATTTTCAAACGAGCCGGTACTTCACACCATAAAAGTCCAAAATCCAAACCTAATCGGCGGTCAACAGGAATTTATTTGTCGACTTTGCTAAGTATTGCAAAGACTGCGGTTTAAATTCGCAGTGACTAATAATGGCCAATACGTGACATAAACATCATTCCTTCTGAAGCGATGATAAGGGAATTTTCAGGCGCAAATCTGACGCAGAGTATCCGCGATCAGATTACCAAGTTAAAACCAAACAATAAACCACTATTAAAGTTCGATACCTTTAACAGAATTCTGCTTAATATGTAACTTCTTTTATTTTTTGCGTTCTGAAGATTTGGCACTCAATCGAGGTCAGTAATTCAGTAATTGAAATACCACAAAGTAATTCAATTACCTCGAGTAATTTCAATTACCACAGGTAATTCAAATACTTGTAAAGTAATTTAAATACTTTAGAGTAATTTAATTACACAAAAGTAATTGAGTAATTGAATGTAGTAATTAATTACTTTCAAAAACTAATTTTCAATTACTTTTTAACAAAAATGGCAATTCCCAATTACAATTCCCGCATTTTGAAAAGTAATTCAATTACAAGGCAAATACACAAAAAGGAATTTAATTAGTAATTTAATTAAAAAGTAATTAATTACTGCCCAGCTCTGTTCGGGGCAGGTCCCAGCGTAATTTGGCGGATCTTGAAAACAGTCAATTCAAATACAAACTGAAAGTTTCGTCAAACAAAGTGACGCCGTCCCTCGAATCAGACGACAACGAAGAGTCAGGACTGTAGAGAAACGTACCCCAAGTGTAACGTTTTTAGATCTTGATACGGTTTGAATTCGTTACACCGCGCAGCGCAGCGTATGTATCAAGTTACAGTGCAAAAAGCGGAGAGCTGCAAACTTCGCATAACCCCGGACTTCCATGCTTCAAATCGCGACGGCGGATTTTGTCTGTTAACAATGCTATTTTAGTGTCCTAAATGTTTTAAATGTAAATATGTCAGATTCAGCTATTATTTGACTCATAATGCATGTAAAACCAGCTAATGTCCGTAGATTATACATTCTTATCTAACACAGTTGAGTTTAGGAATGATAATTTATCTAAGTGTTACGAGCCAGATCAGTCAACTGTCGGATTATTTTTGCTTTGATTTTTCCATAACCACTACTGTAATAGAGGTCGAATTCCCTTATAAACTGAGCAAGGCATAAAGTAATCGTCGCCGGTTACGGCCACCTAATCGCTCAAGTTTGCTATGGATTTCTAGACAGGATAGACTTGAAATACTTAAGTTGCAAACAATTTTATTTTAAATAAAACTGGAAGCACCTTTACATTCGGTACAGAATTGCGCATAGCTACTGATTTAGCTAACATGGCATAAAATTGATAGCTCTGTCTATATAAGTTTAGCAAATAAAGTTAAAATAATTATGTAATTACACGCATATGAGAAATGCTTTCCATATTTATGCATTTTGTATTTAATAGCGTCAGCGCAATTGGTTATATTATTACAGCGATGGAAAATTAATTAATTGAAGCTAATTACCCATTAAATAACCCTGGATTATCTATATCACTTGTTTTTATTATTCGGTTTCGAAACAGAGGCGAAACAATAGCTACATACAATGATAATATCTCCAATTGTACAATATTTTATCACGATATTTGTGTTACAAATTTCATAAATTATGGCTGTTTCAAATAATTTTCAACATTAATGGCATTTTCAAACATCTTACACATCAGTTTTGCAACGCATCTCGGAATGTATCTATTGCTATCATGAAGAATTGTGTGCACTAACAACGGTAGATTAAAATAAATATATATTATCTTGTCAAAATGTATTCCTTTCCTATAGTTAAGCATAATGTTGTTCTAATTTGCTTATTTGGTGGTTCAAAAATTGTTAATAGTTTCACCTCTACTAAAATCAAAAATTGTAGAAGATATGAGTCAATATCCTACTGCGGAGGTATTTTAAGCTAAGTGACAATTGAGTTAGGATAACGACATATGCAAAATTGGAAAATATATTTTGCGACTAAAACTTCGAAATACGACAGAACCTGGCGTTGCCATGAGAAGAGACGATATTTTACCGATTTTCGATTTCGATGTTGAAAATTCCCAAAAGTGCTAAATTCAGGAAGTTGTGACTGCGTCACGCCCAAAATAATCACTGGAATTCTCTTGGTAATACTTTATGGCAGCGTACTTGAAAGGTAAAATGAGTAGAGCTGTCTCACAGGTAAAGCCTCTATTCTACACCAGACTTTATAGGTTTGATTCCTAAGGAACCCTGCAATCGCAAAAATCTAGTGCTGATCCCATTAAGATTCGTCGCCTGCAGATGCACGTTAATTGGCGGCAGACAATAGACCTGGTGCTGTAAATTCGCGGACGCAGCCCAGAAAGGTCTGGTCACATCGTGTGTACAACCATCGTTTATCGACATCTTTGGAGCTGTTCAGTTTGTTTCCGTTTTGAAGCTACCAGCCCTATTTGTAAGCCCGCGGATCTTGCTCAACTTTGGCGTCGGCGCTATAGTAGTACCGATTTTCCTCAACGCTCGAGTCTGTCACTTTTCTTTGTTTCCGCTTCTACCGACGATTGAGTTAACTGCACCCAGCTAACTTATTTATGGTGTTATCTCGTATTGCATTTACACATAACCCCACATTATTCGAACTTGAAAACACAGATTCTTGTTTAGTTTATGTCTACATATGCTGTTATGTCATAGTAATTATTTATCAGAAAATACATATTCCTGGAAATTGCAAAAAACTATATGTCAACTTATACCCCTTTGTTTTTTCATAAAATGAATAAAAGGAAATGCGATAAGGTATAAGTTCCGTATTTATTTATTTTCTATTATAAATAGTTTTAGAATCAACAGCAAAGCAAGCTGTAGTCAATAAATCAACTTGATTCTTTTGATTACCAATGTTGTTCTCAAATCACCAGAAAAAAATTGTTTTCATGTTCCTGTAGAATGATAATTTTTGACTTATACCCTTTTGCCTTTTCACAACAGAATTTTAAGCAAAGGAGCTAAAATTTGGGCTGCTTCATTCAGAAATATTTAATTTCCAACATCTTTGCTGTATAGATAGTAGTAAATTGATTCCATTACCAAGAAGTTTAGTTTCCCGTTTTGCTTGTTGAAGTAACTTCCACTTTAAATTTCACATTCAATTATCTAAATACACCGCGCTCGTCTTGTATCGTGTAATATTATTAATAAGTAATTTTTGCTCTGGTATGATTAATTCTAGGGCAATTACATTTTTATATTAACTAATTTGCCGTCTTGTGGGTAGTTCAGAGCCAGAGTCCGATTTATTCTCGAGTGTATAGATTAAGACGAGATTCGATGTAGCGTATATATTACTCTTTATATTACAAGTCAAGTTTACTTAAATTAAAATTAAATACAGGAAAACAAGAAAATAACATACATTTGGGTTGAATGGTGCACAACTGCACCTAAAATGTTGAACGTCTACGCTTTTCCGAGGTGCCAGCAGTTCCTTCGTTACAGATTCAGACTGTGCCACTGCACGCTGTATTTGACTATCTTTCCTGCCACTAAACGGTTAAGTATGACTGCACCCTTGTTTACCTTTGGTGCCTAGCCAGTATTATTAAATTTAGGCAAAAAAAAAACTTGTTAGAGCTCTCTCCGGGCACTCTTTTGGCGGCCCTTGTAAATGTGGTCGTATCCTGATACCGGATGCCGGCGACCAAACAAACACGTGCCTGGTGGGTCTCAGGTTTGCTCTTTGATGTCGGAGCCAACAAACGTAATAGTGCGACTGCGAGCTAGGAAAAGCTTTTCCAGGTAGGTCCATGAACTTAAGTGCATTTAGCGGCCAAGATGTCATTTTTCGCGAGAAATTTGAGAGGGAATGCGCCGAGCTTTGTCATACGTGTAGCCGCGTATCGCTGCGTTGTTTTGTTGATCACCAAGTCCTCGCGCCCTGGAGATGCAGACGCCGATTGTAGCTCAATAGAGACTTTTAAATTTGAACACTTTGCTTAAGTGTATAAATATAATTTCGGCTCGAGGTAACATCACGGTGTTGCGGATATAATATCTTTTTATAAATGAAACGTTATAATAGCCCTTAAATTCTGAGTGTTTCTATCTATAAGCTTCAGAGCATTTGCCTAGCCAACACAATTTTTCTACACCAAGGTACTTCTCTATCAAAAATATATTCTTTGCTAGTAGTAGAAAGCACGTATTTTTTATCCTGCAATTGGCATTGCTCATAGACAAAAAATGCGTTATTATTATTTTAACACGTTCTTTGTTAATCAGGAACCCAAATTTTTTTTTTCAAATAATATGTGTATTTATGTCTTTTCTTTCTAAACATTTCATGAGATTGATGTGTGTTCAATGATCAAATAGTGCATCTTGATAGAGAACACACAGTTGCAGATATTTTTATTGGTGCTTTGTATACACGTGTTCCCATCGATGTATTACTAGAAAAGAACGTTCTGGACCATTTGCATTTTTTGCTCCATACGCACTTTACGTCAGGAAAAATATCTCTTAGACTACCTATAGCTACATGATTTTGTGAAACGTAATAGTAGTTCTCATCAATTCTGTAAAGTATTTCTGGTTGTAAGTATTTCGAGTCCACTGATCTTCTAATTACATCATCTGGCCCTGAGGCGTTTGCCATCTCGATGGTATTTTCAAGTATTCGGTCAGTTTGTTCTTCGTCCCTTTGGCCAAGTTAAAAATCTGATTTCTCAGTTTCGAATTCTTTCAATATTTGAATCTTTTCTATTCCGGTCAAGTACATTGCTGTCCTTTCGTAGCACCATCACTGGTTCGCTGACTTTTTATGTAATTCAAGGTAATAGTAATATTTAGAGCTATGTCTTGCACTTGGTACTGCCCTGTAGCCTATTTTTGTTTGGTCTATTTATTCGTTGTTGCTCATCTTCCCCTTCTGTTATATTTTTGACTATAGCTTCCAGTTTTATTTCTTTGCTTTTGAATGTTGTCATCTTGGACCGTTCTTCCTGTTACTTGTAGCCATTCTTCAGTCTGTTATCTTAACGTTTCGATTGTTTATTACTTCTCGCTTTATTAATTATTTTTTATTTTAAATTTGGTTGGGATAGATCAAAGTCGCTGCGATTAGCAAAAGGTTTGAGTTTTAGATCCACTCTTCAGAAAAATGGCTCGTTAATAAACCAATAGAGGTAGCATGGGAAGCAAGCTTGTTGCGAGCAGGTAGCCCCTATTTATGACCCATAAAGCTCACGAAACTGCCCAAAGGAAGTTGTAACCCCACATATTCACTTTATTTTTACTCCTTGCGTACATCCAGCGCGATTTCCTTACGGGGCGGCGAAAGCTAAACGCTTCTAATAGACACCAAAGACCCCCGCTGCATCGGCCCCAAAAACGCCACCGGAAGCCGCCGAGTTTATTCCGCGATTGTAAATCAGCCGAGTTTATGAAACTTTCGACTCGAAGTGAGCCCTGAAAGCGATGCCAATTCAACGTTATCCTGGAAGTTTCCCTAAAACGCCTCTTTGAGGGATTATCTGCCGAAGTGCTTCGCGAGCTCGCTTCGCGGCGATAACTTAAAATTTGGGACGGAACCCCTAAAAATATTATTGTTCTGGCCGCATTGTTGCGGACTTCTGCGACGGATTAATTCCAAGCCGAAAGAAAGCGCTTCCGGCTGCGGCCCCTCGGCCGAATCGAACGGGGGAAATTAGTCGATGCTAATTCGTGCCATGAAATTTTCATAAGGAAAATTAGCGCGCCTTGGCCTTATCCTAAGGAAAAACGAAGCAGCAAACAGCCGGCATTTAGTCCGTTTTGTATGCGCTGCTCGTGTGGATTTTTTGCCAAAGCGCATTAAAGCTGCCTTTCTGTCTACGCCGCCATGTCCTAGGGCCAGGCAAAGCGAAAAGTGAATATATTTATGGAGTTTCCTCGCTTTCCGTCTATTCCTATTATGCGAATGCAGATGATGGAAGCCGCTATTGCAGAATGGCCTGTCTATTGAAACTTTAATGCATGGCCTGAATGTAACATATATGCCGAGGCAGCATGTTGTGAATTTTTATCAAAATGCTGTAAAATATATTTGGACTGCGTGAGGAATATGAATACCTAAGCGCCAAATACTGATGGCGCTCTGTTGTGTGCATTTTAAGACGACATGACTGCCGCCGACCATCCTGGAAAGTTAAACTTACTTCGGAATCAATTTGTAGATTGTATGCGGCCCGCATTTCAAGGAAGCTGAAAATTGCATAAAATGGCAGCCCCGCCAGGTATGGAGCAGCAACAGATGCCTACGTCGCTAGTACTTTAATGTCGCTACTAAAATGCTCGATGTAGATCAATATAATGACTTGTGATTGACAGGACCAACTCCTACTCCAACAACAAATCGGAATTAGATTTAACTAGGATCTAGATTTAACTATTTGTTAGCCGTTGAACCTTCTAACTATTAATAGCACTAAACTAATCTAATAGCTATCATAGCATTTTTCAAAGCAAGCCATATAGCAAATTTTGAATACCGAAACATGATTCTGCGACCAATACGTTCAACGGGCTAGCTAACTTCTCCGAAGAAGGGAGTTGATTAACACTAAACTGAATATAACTACCAGATATAGGCACCACTAGTTTAAATAATCAACAATTAGCAAATCTATATTGGAAAATTCTTTTATATTATGAGTATTGCTAACTTTCAATGAAGTTATACTTTGTAAAAGTAAGAACAAGACCTAAATGTGGCACACTTAAATTAGGATATGTTATTATCTTATTTACAGATTTTGAGTTCAAAAGATGTAGTTGCTCGTTTCTGAATTTATAAGGTCGACCAATAACAGAAATTGACTAGTAACAACACAATGTTACATAATGACACTAGAATACCTATTCAAAACTGGAAGCTACTACAATACCACATTAGATCGTACGGTAACCAACATAATAGTTTCACAAGATAGGTATATAATACTACAAATCCAAACACAGAACGTCGAATGAGCTGAGACCATTTTGAATAACAAATAACAAATTTTAATTAACGAAGTAGTTGAAACTGAACTATTCAAATCTGCAGTCATTTAAACGCTGTCCTTAATGCGTTAAAAATCTTTGGGCAAAATAATTGTTCAAATATAAGGAATCCAATTACAAAACGCAAAAAGGGCTTCAGATGTAAATAAGTAAATGGCATAGAAAACTCTAAAGTGTAATTAAAAATATAGCTGCAACGGAAATGTTCAACTTTGCATTTCTTCAACTACTGTATCCATCATACAGCATCCACGAACAGCTTCATCTCCAAATAGCTAAATCGCATAAAATCTTATATTATAAGAGCTGATGCCGGTCGCCGGCCGACCGATCGAAAGCAAGTGGCGCGCAGCATGAACGCGCACAAGTGGCTACGCGGCAAGCATTTGTATTGTTAACGTTGGCAGGGCCGGACGTAGGCTGGCTGCCGCCTTGAGCACGCATTGTTATTGTTAACCGTTTCTTTACGCTGGCAGGGCCACCGTAGGCTGGCCACGGGTTCTAGTACCTTTAGAAAACCGCAACTTTCCATTAACGAAATATATGTAGTTCACTATCCGAAGCTGGAGTCCTTGAACTGCTGCATTTCTGTATGCATTATAATCTTTGATCAATAGAAGTTTTCAGATATGATGATTCATCTTTAAATAACTAAATCGCATAGAAAATATTTCGAAAACAAAACAAAAATTAATTAACTAGCTGTCTCTAACGAAACTGTCCAAATCTGTAGTTCTTCAACTAATTTATCCATTAATGTATTAAAGCTTTGAATTGTTGAAATATCAGTAATTAAACTACAGCAAGCCATAGCAGCCTCATCTCTAGATAAGCAAGTCGCATAGAAAGCACTTACATAAGTAAAAAAGATCAGTTTACAAAAGAGTTGTTGCTGAACTATTTAGATCTATAGTTCTTCAAATACTTCAAATACATTAATTTATTAACGCTTCGGAAAATAAAATTGTTTAAAT
Organism: Agriotes lineatus; assembly: GCA_940337035.1. Classification (NCBI taxonomy): domain Eukaryota; kingdom Metazoa; phylum Arthropoda; class Insecta; order Coleoptera; family Elateridae; genus Agriotes; species Agriotes lineatus. The sequence continues at coordinate 190,350,201 of OW679195.1, read as the reverse complement.
TTGTTTAAATATCAAGAATCAAATTATAGCATTCGCTATATTTTACTAATGAAACAGTTGCACTTGCACTACTCAAATCTACAGTTTTTAACTACTGTATCCATTACATTATTAAAACTGCGGACAACAGAATCATTTAAATATTGTTACAGCAACCGAGTCATAAATAATTGTATCGCATAGAAAACATTTAAAAAATTTAGAAAGTAATAGAAGACTTTCTAGTAATTTTATTATTTAAATCTGTAGTTCTTCAACTACTGTACCTATAATACCCTAAAAGCTGCGAGCAACAGAATTGTGAAAATATGTGATATAAAATTACCATAACCGAGAAGACCTGTATCCTTAAGTAACGAATTGTTTAGAAAACATTGCTAAAACCAAAAAAATCGATTAATTAAATAGTTGTAAATATTCAAATTTGAAGTTTTAGCTGCTGCATATATTAATGTACTGAATACACGGGCTACAAAATTGCTCAAATAACAGAAATCAAATTAAAGTAACCAAGAAGAGCTTTATCTCTATATAACTAAACCGAATAGATATCATTCTGAGAAATAGTTGTAATTCAAATTCTGAAAATTGTAGCTCTTTAATAACTGTATGAAAATGAATTATCAATAATTGGAAATGAAATTATAGACACCAAGAACAGATTTATCTCTAAATAAATTTAATTGCATAGAATATATTTCACATACCAAAAAGTCCATTAACAAGATAGCTATAATTGAACTGTTCTTTGATGTTAGCGCCAGCTCAAATTAGTATTTCTACGCATAACAATGCGTTCAAATTTGGACGTCGCTAAACACGACACAATGAAGTACTTGCATTTCTTGGACGTCAACATCTCTTATCAAACTGGCCTAGCGATGCGCGAGTACGCGAGAGGCAAAGCTTTGCGCACTCAGGCTGCCAATGGGACTTAAGATTTGACTCCTGAATTCATCAGATCCACCTCGAAATACCCATAAGTACTCATTGTAACGGTTCTCCATAGTCGCTCACGTGCAATTCTAATTGAGCACCTAGAGCTACGACATCCCCACTTTAACCGTTCTTTATAGTCGCTCGCGTGGCATGGTCATTGTGTAGCTGGAGCTACGAAATACCATGTATAAGTAAGAGTCACTACTCTAGAAGACGAGGTATCCGAGGAACACCGCTAACGTGCCTAGCGCCACGTCAAATTTGTCGCTAGTAGTGATCAAGGGCCTAACTTACCTATTGTAACCGCATCTTCCTAGCCTTCAGCAACCCCTGTAGTATTCTTCGTCAAAACTATGAGGCCGTCACCCCGTTGTGAACGGCTTCCTCCATACTAAAATTCACTGACATTATGACAGGGGCGCCGAAGTCCGTGCAGGGCAAGATTCAACCTTGCCCAACATAAGTTATACATAGCAAAAGCCCTAGGGCGGCCTCAATTTATCCATATTGATGTGATCTTTCATCAAAATACACTAAATTGACTTTGTCTTCTTTAGTTCCTGCAACGGCCATTTCGAGGACACCCCAACGCAACGCTAGGCGATTTTTAGGAACCGTCCGCAACCGGCTACCACAGTCTACCCGAGATACCAGAGTAGAGTGGGTGGGTTCCAACGTCCCCGTGGAAAACGCCTTATTTTCATATTTATTTTAAATGCCTACATTATATAAGTAGTTTTAATTTTGAGAACAACTAGACATGTAAATTACAGAGTAATAAATATCGAATTCTATTTGTACTTTGTCTATATACTTAAGTTATAAATCGAACCTTACGTTTCTGACTGTCCAAAAGGCTAAATTAAGTAGACCACAAGGTAGTTAAAGCAAATCCAGTAGAAAGTGAAGAATAATAAAGTATGATCAAAAATTAATCTCATCTAGTATGGCTATGAAAGAACAAATTGCTGCCTTTAAAAAACTGGCTCGAATATATTTTTTATATTACTTTTAAGTGCAAATTCATTTATTTCAATATAATATTGTAATAAGATGGATAAAAAGAATATTTAATAATAAAATTTGAATTAAATATAAGTATGTAAGCCAATTTTAAAGGCGTTGGTTTGCACTTCCACAGCCATACTAGATGAGATTAATTTTTGATCATACTATGTATAGTACGAAGCATTACAGTTCTAAGCTGCAGTTCTTCAACTGCTGAATTCATGTCTTTATTAAAAGCGTTGGGCAACATAGTTGTCCAAGTATCCGAATTCAAAATACAGCAGCAAGGAATAGCTTTGTTTCTAGGTAACTAAATCGCATAGAAAACATTGCAAATCCCAGAAATTCAATTAACAAACTTGTTATAACTGAACTGTTTAAATCTGTAGTACTCTAGCTACCGCAACCATTAATGTATTAAAAGCCTCTGGCAACAGAATTGCTCAAATATCAGAAACCAAATTACATTACCTCACCAAGAAGAGCTCCATCTTTGGCTAAATGGCATCCACATTTAGAAAATAGAAAAGAATTGCTGTAGCTGAAATGTTCGAACCTGTAGTTGTGAGAGCTTCATCTCTAAGCAACTAAACTGCTTAAAAAACAAAGAAATGATTAAATAACGAAATAGCTGTAACTAAACAGTTTAAATCCATAGTTGCTCAACTACAGTATCAATTAATGTGAGCAATGTGATTATTCAAATATCTGAAATAAAATTACAGCAAGCAGAGGAGCTTCATCTCTAAATGGCTAAATCGCATAGAAGACATTTTAAAACTAAATCTGTTGTTAGTTGAATCAATAGTGTGTTCAGTACCTATCATAGTGATAACTTATTCGATTTGTATTGAAAAGGTGACTGTAATTACTTGAAATATGAGGTACTGAAGACCGAAACTTAATAAAAATAAAAATGTAAGAACCCCTGTGAAAAATCTGTAAGCCGAACGTGGAAACTTCTTTAAAGGAAATTGAGGAAAAAGTTAATTAGAGAAGTTTGGAATGACACCGTTCCAGTAATTAATTGTTATACAATCACCTCAAGGTTGCTTAAGGCCGCCATTCAGAGGCATTCCGTGGCAGGTATAGCCGCAGGCACGGTTACAATGCACAAAGCTCCAGCTAACGAGCACTGTAACAAGAAAATGATACATAATATGCCCTGAAAGTGAAACAATTACCAGGATAAATCTCCAGAGCACATAAATTCGGCTGCACTCCCGGGTCACGCACGCCACTGGCTGCAGCTCGTCTCCGTGTTGTTCCAGCTACTCCAAGACAAATTGCTATCCCCAGCTTCCTTCCGCGTACAATTTCTGCCGTACGAGTGCACAATTCATTCCCTGGAATTCTGTCCTCAATCTCCCGGACGACGGCCGGCCGTCGAAGCTGCTTTGACGATACTTTTTATTAATCTCCCCGAGAATATGACTTCGGCGGCTCCTTTATGGAGCGTAATTAATTGCGTATTGAGGAATCGAGCCGGTGCAGCGACGCATGTACATTTAATTAAGATGTAGCCCGGGGCACGTCTACGCTGCAATATTGCCGCTTAATAAAGCCGAAGAAGCGGCTCACTCGTCGATCCTAGTAGGCCATGTTAGCTCCAAGGTAGATTTTCATTAGAGTGAGTTTCAGTTTAATATAATTTCGAACAAATTTTAGGTTCGGCATACAGTCGTTTGAACTGCTTATGATAAAGGCGTTACGCGCTGCAAGCTAAAGCTTCCATCAAAAATTCATGTGTGGCTTTACTTACGCCGCTTAAATCGCCTTAATTATGTATAGCTAGTTAAAGCTCCACGTTTGGATACACCCTTAAATCAAATATGATGTAAATTAAACTTTAAATTAGTTTTTTTTCATAATTTCGAATAGACCGTTTACGTTAACTATAATTTCTTAAACAATACATGGATGCTGTATATTTGGATGATTTAAATATAAAAAAGTTCAGCTACTTGCTCGATCAATTAACCAGGCAATTACGTTCGCAACAAACTATTTAGTCGATTAATAACCCGATAGAGCTAGTTACACGCTAATTAATCAAAACTAATTAATAGTGCACTGGTAATCCAAGGCGATATACCAATTGACAGAAGACACGGCTATACCTCGATATGACAAAGGGACAATTTAAGCTCGCTGGGACTCTGAAGGTGTATAGAATAATAGGTTAGATTAAAGCAGTCATCTAATGACTTAGAGTGGGAAGTACAGCTGTAAAACTAATAGATTGTATGGAAGATAGGTATAGTTCTAGTTGCAGAACAAAAAGAGGGCCTGCAGACTTTTGAACTAATGCAATTCTAAATTTTAAGTTAAAGGCAAATACTAAAATATTAAAACGTGCTCTGATGTTTCTTTAGTTGAAGGTATCAGTGACAAGTTGTAGCGATACACGGGAAAACGTAACAATACAACAGAATTGAACTGAATGAGCAGCTACTACACGCAGGGATAACAAGATCATGCAGAAGGTAAATACAAAATATACGCAGCAATCAAACAGAAGAGGAGGTGATTAAACGAAGTGAATTATTATAACTGGTAGTGTAACGCTTGCTCCTGTATTCAATATTTATTATACATAAAATGTATTTAAACTTGATACATCGCCTAATCTAGCGTTGATTCAATTCGACGCGTGAACTGGCGATAAAAAATCCTATCCGCTGTGTGCGCGGTCGCGACGTATGAACGATGGCGTCGTTCCCTCTCCAGTGGAAGCCAGGACAAGTACCCCGATAACGCGGCAGAAAACGTATAAAAGAAGGTTTCAGTACCGGGTCGAGGAACCCTGAACTGTCTAACGGAGTAGGCCTCCAACTCTTACCAGTCCAGACTTCAAGGGAGATGACGTGTGGTACTGTCAACCCGAGAGGTTTCCGTATCACAACCGTAAGAGCAAGTCCGCTGGAATCCGATTTACCTTGATTGTTATACTTTCGTGGGAAATCAAATCCCTGAGGCTTCAACCCTGGCTTGATTCACCGTACTGTCTTGCAGGGTTAACCGCTCAAAAGACCGACCACATAAATATTAAGCGCAAATCCCGGCACTCCGAGAGGTTAAATACGTCGCATAACCTCATTTTACTAATAATTAAACCTGTAAGAATTGCAGCATCTACCCCCTTCTGTGAGCTGCTAGAGCTAGAGCACGGCCCCCGCCCCTCAGAAACTCACTTAGAGGGTCCGTTTTAAACGTTTAAGGTCCTCTCTGGCAGAAAAACTTAACAAAACAAACAAAAATGCATATATATGCCGCTATGGTTAAAAGCACACTAACATACGGATGTGAGGTCTGGCAAATAAGTAAAATCATGGAACGAAAGTTACTAGCGTCCGAGATGGATTTCCTCAGAAGATCGGGACGAAAATCAAGAACTGAACACGTAAGAAATGAAGAAATACGACACATAGTGAATAAAGAGGAAACAGTGATAGAGGCGATACAACGAAGGCAATTGGTATGGTACGGCCAAGTAAACAGGATGGATGAAAACAGACTTCCAAAGCTAACAATGGAATGGGTACCAACTGAAAGAAAAAGAAGAGGAAGACGAAGAGAAACATGGAAGAAAGGAATAACCAAGGCAATGTCTGAGAGAAACCTGCGTGAAGGAGAATGGGAGGGCAGAAAATACTGAAAACTGGGAACCGGAAGGCGACCACAGTCGCTGTGAAACCGGATGTATATATATAAGATCGTCTCTTTGGGGTCCGAAGTCAAACCAAAGCTTCCCGGCTAAAAGTGAACGAATTCCATCTGCAGGATTTGACACCGTGTTCGCTCCAAGCTCGACACCTAGCCTTCGTAAGACACCAGTAACCCCCGCACATGTGTTTAGGCACTAACACCAACCCCAAGTAATCCTTAAAGTCGCTAAATTGCAGCATAAATCACTGCAAACAACGGCTGAGTAGAACGTCAAGCTTGGAGGAACATCCGATCTACGGGCCAAAAGACCTACTTAGCCCGTTCCCTGAAGAATCCTCGTGCGTGCCGGCCGACTAACAAAAGGAGCCCGCAATACTCACAAGTACCTTGGGTTGCAGTTTTATCTGAGAAACCAGAACACCGTTCCAGAAATATATGTTAATTTTTAAATAATGTACAATTCAGAGTTAGTTTTAATTAACGATTATTTTTGTAACTAGCTAACAACATTATATTTTGATTTGGTAATTATCTGGAGTTTTTCCTAATCGAATATATATTTGAGGGAACGTATTTCGCCGAATTGAGCTTAACCCGAAATATACATTGTTGACGCCCTTAGTAAGAGGGTGAAACGTCACAGTAGAAGATTAAACAACTAAGAGATAAGTGAGCGACGTGGTGTATGAAACTAAAATGCAATGAAAAAATAATGAATAAGAAACTGAATCGTATAAATTGCAGTAATGGTAAAATCATAATGGGAAGCTGTAACCATCAGAAATATAAAGTTTTTAACCGACAGATAAAGAAACGGATATAGAAGAATAGTAAAACAATAAATAGACTGGATACAAAATATTCCGCAAATTTAAGAATAAATAGAAAATATGTAAAGCACAAAGAAGCCGAATTAGATGCGCATGAAACGAAATGACATATCACAGCTAGAAGAAAATTAATGGATCAACAAACAAGAGCAGAGCTAAGTATAGAAGCTATAGACAATGACGGAAATGTAAATTACAAAATATATATTTTGTGAATAAAAGACCACAAACAAATTTCAAATATACACTTTAAAGCACGAAGGAACAAATAGCAGAGCAACTTAGTGCAAAAAATTAAAGTACGACGAGGTGTTGTGCAAGCTTTAATGTAATGGAGTAAAAGAGAAGAGAGAAGACTAAAGCGAATTAAACTTATGGAAAACCTGAAGCAGATGCAACGGCCAACAACTAAAAACTAAAGTCATATAGAAGCTATGGTATAACGAAGAAAAATTATCCAGAGAAATTAAAACCAGATCTAGCACAGACGAAACGAAGCAGTCGCAGGTTCAACCAAATGCAAAACGGTTACAATATTAAAGAATCAACAGTTAACAGAAGCGACGGAGTGTATAAGGTATATGATAATGTTGTTATGTCCGTTTGAAAATGTTCCAATCCGCTGACTTATGAATGTATGCGATAGAGGGGACAAACTATTTGTTAATGAGGAGAAGAACATACCATGCGGCATATTTATCAATGTCATAACTGCCCGGCAACATGCACCGATGAGGACTTGGTGAAAGCTTATAAAAATGTACTGTACGTGGCTCGTTTTTGCGCAGACTATTTAAATGTGCGATTAGACAGATATAAGTGTACATAGCTAACTTACAAATTTACTCAATATTTTATTGTTTACACTTGTTATTGTCTACAACTTAATGTGATATACATTTATATTTTATTATTCTCCTTAGCATAGAATTTCGGCTTAGACCGCGTAGTATTTGTATATGAACACCCAGCATTTTCTGGCTTAATGTGCCTTGCTCCTTGTGAAGTCGAGCAAAAACCCGCGCGATGGCCATGCTCTTTGGTGGCTCGTGTTGTTTGAGTATCTTGAGAACGAGGATACTTAGGCAGATTTGGCCGTTTTGCTGTTTGTGCATCCATATTCACTAACGTTTCGCAAGACCTTGCAGCTTGCATCATCAGAGTGAAAGTCGCACTAAGAACCGAAGGTCGGTGTGGAGCTATTTATAGTCCTCTGTGCCAGGCGCGCGGAGTGGCGTAACGCTGGTTGGTCATCCGAGTGCAACGTAATCCGTGGGGCGTGGCCGTATGACGCACAGCGGTTGTAATGCTTTAGATCGTGTATCACAGGGGTCCACGTTTTACTAAGCTTAAAGCCATCTTCTCTGTTGATATTATTTGGATGTTTTTCTATTTCTATGGCTTCACGTATCACTCGCGGGAAGTAATGAGGTATTCTGTTTGACTCTTTACAAAGGAACGGATACACAACTACCGCCATACGAAAAGCACTAGACAAGACTATGACAAAAAAGGCTAAAGAAGAATCTCCACCTCTGGAAGGCTTAGCATTTCTACCTTACGTTAAAGGCTCAACTGATAAGATAGGACGTGTCCTGCAACGATGCAACATCAAAACTGTGTTCACGAGCAAGGAAACTTTGGGTAACGGCTTCAGATCGGTAAAAGACAAGATTCCAAGTTTAAAAACCGCTGGCGTATATCGCATTCCTTGTTCTTGCGGCTCGAGTTACATTGGACAGACTGGTCGTTCCGTTGATCTAAGACTCCACGAACATAAAGGCGATTGCAAATACAAACGCATCACAAAATCAGCCGTAGCTGAGCATACATTTACAAATGGGCACACTTTAGAATTTGAGCACGCCAGAGTACTTGCCAGAATACCTCATTACTTCCCGCGAGTGATACGTGAAGCCATAGAAATAGAAAAACATCCAAATAATATCAACAGAGAAGATGGCTTTCAGCTTAGTAAAACGTGGACCCCTGTGATACACGATCTAAAGCATTACAACCACTCTGCGTCATACGGCCACGCCCCACGGATTACGTTGCACTCGGATGCCCAACCAGCGTTACGCCACTCCGCACGCCTGGCACAGAGGACTATAAATAGCTCCACACCGACCTTCGGTTCTTAGTGCGACTTTCACTCTGATGATGCAAGCTGCAAGGTCTTGCGAAACGTTAGTGAATATGGATGCACAAACAGCAAAACGGCCAAATCTGCCTAAGTATCCTCGTTCTCAAAATACTCAAACAACACGAGCCACCAAAGAGCATGGCCATCGCGCGGGTTTTTGCTCGACTTCACAAGGTGCAAGGCACATTAAGCCAGAAAATGCTGGGTGTTCATATACAAATACTACGCGGTCTAAGCCGAAATTCTATGCTAACGAGAATAATTCGAGTAACCGCGAAAGCCTCAAACAATTTATATTTTATATTACTTATTATATGTTATACCTTACACCTTAGGGTAAAAGGTTTATTTGATTATATATATATTATGTGTTAATATTTAATTAATTTTTTTTAATTTAATTAGCACTCAGCCAACAGCCGTTAGGCCAATTACAGGCGTCGCTGTGCAGTTATGAGGACTTCCAACCCCACTAACGACTGCCATGATGTTGTATGACCGCCGGGACCAACTTTTTTCCGCGATAGCCGTACCACGAGGCGCCGAGAGATGCAGCCGTGGAACTCCCATCCAAGTTCTGACCAGAGACAGCGTTGCTTAACTCTGCTGATCGAACGTGGACGCTTGTTCAAGCTACATCACTCGGGACAATTTGTATTGTTAATATAATAGATGTTTCTGACACGAATAAAGAAAGAAAGGGGACTGCGTAGTTCGTCGTGTCGAGCTACTCGCGCTAAGATTTGTCAGCGCGGGGAACAGATCAGTAGTTGGCCAGACATTGCCGGACACAAAGGTTGCGTGTGATGTGTAGTCTGCTACGTGAATTAAGCCGTTTGGGAAGCTCCTTACCATGCTGCTCTGAAGACCCGCACGTTGATCTGAAATTTCAAATTCCGTCTCGTTTTGAGTTTCACGGAATTTCACATCTACCTACGGTCGAATACATTGTTACATTTGTTTTGATATTAAAACTTCATTTACCATTTTGTTTGTATGGAACTTAAAGACATTAGTAACCTTTCGGTTTATTTATTAAGCTAGGAAGTGTGCAGATTGCAATAAACAGTGTCTCTTGGTCCACTTGTCTGAATTTAGTGACAGTTTATTTATCATTGTTTGGCGTATCTAGTCTAATTTCGGTGCGACATCTTCTAATGCCTTAGCTCGTCAGACGTGTTCTGTGACGTGTTGGCGTATTGCCTGCTGTATTTCACGAATTTATGGTACTCCTATTATAGTGACTGATAGCACGGTGGCTTAGAAACTTCTTTCTACAGTCAGATGTTATAGTCATATTTCGTGAGGTGATGGTAAAGCAGCTTATTAGCTTTATTTTGTCTTTTAGTTGAAGAAACCGCCAATTTCTATAACAAGATCCGCTACTACCATTGACATTTCTCGGAGAGCTGGCGTCGCTTCTCTATGAGGGATTTGTAAATTTAGTTATTTTTTTCCAGTCCTTATTGTCGATCAATTATGTGAAATCTGGGTAAATCGCCGTTGGTGTGGATAGGATGGATAATGTTCGGGTAAGTTCTGTCGCGAAGCATTTGTTGGCAATTGGACCTTATGCATTGTTCTATTTTAGATGGTTATTGCTACGTCAGCACTTCCACTGGAGATAAAATGTTAAGCCAATTTACAGCAGAAATGAGCTTCTGCTTCCGTGCGCTATTGGCGTTCTGTTGTTTTAGGACTTCCCTCTTTTGGATTTTTGGATTTCCGGATTTTTAGTGCTTTCGAATTGATGTAGTTTATGTATCGACGAACTTTCTAGATCTGGATTGATACACTTAGGATTACCGATTTTCTAGATTTGGGTTGCTAAATTTTTGTAGATATGGATTTAAAGTGATGGATTACGGTTTCTAGATTTTCGAATTTCTGAATCTGAGATCTTTTCATTTTGTGGGCTGTTTAGATTTTGGGTTATTAGATTATCATTCTAGTTTTTAGTGGCTCTTTGGATGTGGTTTATATAGGGCGCTGGATACCACAGATAAGCTAAAACGGTGCTTTCATTTAAATACATTTATTATCACAATTCAAAGTGTATTGATGAATATTAAATGTTGGTTTATTTATCCTTTAAGATTTTTGCAAAAATAAATATTGCTATTTAAAAACAGATTTAACATATCTTGAACATAGATTTTTAAACTGATATAAATTGGCATCCTATTTAGTCTCGTCCGGAATTTCATTAAATAATTTGAGTCCAGTATAAAATTAGTTTTTTACTTCCTTTTACGATAAAGGAAGTATTAGATCCACCCCAAAAATCGAAATCGAGTTTTCAACAGATCTTCACGTTTTAGAGTTCCATGAACCCAAAAAAAATGTTTTTGTTCATTGATCTGTCTGTCTGTCTGTGGTCTGTGTGTCTGTGCACAGAATATCTAAAAACGAAAAGAGGCATGGCGTTGAAACTTCATATATAAGTTTTATGTACTATTTAGATGCGACAGCAAGCTTTTGAAGAAAATCGCATAACCGGAACTATGGTGTTTACTCTTGTGATTTTTCAGTTATTTTCGATTTTTTCAAAAACTGCTCTAACGATTTTTTTCAAACTTTACATTTTTAATGTGTATTAATTGATGTGAATTAAGTGATTTTCCATTTGAATACCTCTAAAATAGGTTTCTAATGTTTTTTTCCTATTTTTCTATTACCTCCTATTTTAAATAGAACACCCGTCTTTTCAACTAACGCTTTATTTTGTACGGTTTTTGTAGAATTTGTATTTTTTAAAAAATTTTGACAAATGCTTAAAAATTAAAAATCGAATTATTGGGTAATTAGAAGATCACTGTAAAAGGAAGTTGTGTGCTTGTATCACACCAGATTTTTTGAGACCAATATCTTGCTGTTAAAAATAATCCAAAATTATTTACAAATCTAGTTCACTATGAAGTTATTCATATAAGTAGGCACAACATATTATTAATAATTTTAAAAATTAAAATAAGCATATTAACATATATCCGTTGCCTAATGCTAAGCCACTGTGAGGTTTCCAACATTAAAGAAACATAATATGTTCGTTTATTGCAAGATAAAACAGTACTAACACATTTGTTTTGTAATTTTTGCAGTCTTTGTAAGTCTCCTATTTTTGACCAAATATTGGATTTTGTTTGACCAAAGAAATCTATCTTTTGCGCAGCTTTAGTTACAATATGGTCAATATGTTGTTTACATTTCAATTTATTTTCAATTACAACGTATAGGTATGTAATAATAGTAACAAACTCTACAAACTCTGCAATATTTATCCTTACATTTGCTACTATTATTATGCACCGGTGGTCCACTACCAATTATCATTGCCTTTGTGTTTCGTGTATTTAATTTCAACCAAGTCGACATATTTTGAAGATCATTGTTCAGTTTAATTATAGCACACTCCACGTTGCTGTCGGCTACAGATACCAATGTATAGTCCGCAAATAAATTACTGTTACAGTTATTAGCAGATAAATAATATATTAGTTTAAGACATTTTCTAGTTTATAAAGGACTTATTGACACATTGATGAATTATTAATTTATGTAGATTTCTTACGTACTTTAAGCTTTGTGTATTTCTATGTTACGTTTATATTTCAAATTACATACGTTGTGGACGCAGCGTATACACTTCGTGGATTTAATATGTGTATAATATCATTGATTCAACATCTTGTTTCGATACGAGGAACTTCCCTATTATCATTCTTACCTCTTCAATGTACGTTGTGATTATATTACCAGGCAATAGCTAAATTTAGTTTCGCGAGTTCTTGAACAATCAAATTGGTGGCGTCCGTATTTGATTTTCATCATTTTGGTGCTAACCCAGTTGGCCCGTTAAACGCTATTGGTTACGACGTTACGAGAATGCTTTGGGTATTCATAGGTAACTATCCGGATTATGTTAAAGTGTTTTAAGATTATCATAATTTATTGCTATTGCGTATTCGAGCATTCAGCGGTAATAATATTTAGATGAACACCTTATTTGCCGTCACATCGCGTGTACAACCAAATAAATTTCGCACATCGACATTTTTGGAGCTAGTAATTTTGGATCCATTTTTTGAGCGCAGAGTCCCATTTGTAACCCAGCACATCTCTCTCAACTTTGGCAGCCAGCCAAGACTTTTTACAACGCTCCAAGTTGGTGGCTCTTTCATTTCCGTATCTGCCGATGATTGAGATTACCTAGCTATGTTAGTTATGGTTTCTTCTGAGTCTTTTACCGTCAATCTTAAATGTCATACGTACCTAGCCTAATATCTGGCACGTGTTAATTGCTATGCATTTTGTATGTGTTTTAGCAAGTAAGTTGCATGTTGTTAAATAAGTGTTTGAGCATATCTCCATTAGAAGTAAAGTAATGCTTTCAGCGCTTTACACCAATGCATCAATATTGTTTTTCTTTCGAATGAGATCATTTTAGTGCATTAATAAGGAATCTTTCGCCTGATAGGTACTCAATCAAAAATGCCTGAGTTTTGTTGTTCTAGTGGTACCTCCGGTTGAGGAAACATTGCTGCAAGTTGTGTGTGGAGAACTTGGATTTTTTGCAGCTTTGAATGGTTCGCATAACTGTACAATTTCTAAGCGGCAAATCCCATGTCCCATCCCATAGATTTTGCTATCTATATTATTGATGGTGGAAATGTGAAGTAATTATTATTGTCACCTAACTCAATACTACCTGCCGGGCCTGAGACTTATTCAGGGAGAGAGCTCTGGTAAGCATTCATTTGGGGCTGGTAGAAATGCTGAAATATCTCTTAATTGTAATCCAGTAACAATGTAATTTGGATGGGAATATAGTTCATTCTAGGGAGGCATACAGCAGGATGATAGGACGAGTTGAGTGTTGATATAAACTTCTTAAGCAGAACCTTTACTAACAGTGGAAGATCCAACTCCAGTAAGAGTGATGGGAATCAGTGAGGTCGGTGTAATGTCAATATTAACAATTTGAAATTAAAGAAACCTTTCCTTCTGAAAGTAAATATATGTGGTCATAATAACACACAAGTATACACTCTTGAGTATACTCAACCATAATAACATAGTTAAAGTCAATAGCATTCTTAAAGTAAAGACCTATAATCCATAATTTAGTTGAACTTTTAATAGCATTATTATAATTTGACATTTGTTAGTTGAACTATCATTGAAGGTAATAATTAATTATACTACATGGCTTAACCATTATAGAATAATTTATGTAAAGCATGTGATGAGAACTGAAAGAACATAAAATGAATTATTAGAAAAAGGATGCAGAAGTTATTTTAGGAAAAGTAATTATATTGAACCAACACATAAATACAATAAGCTTTCAATTAGCAACTGTGGTTGATAATATAATAAATTGTGGAACTCCAAAATTACAACCTTCAACCTCAATAAAATTATACTATTGAATAGACCAACAAATCTTCTTTATTACTGGTTACTTACCAGAAATAGAGTAGAATATAATAACAGTAATAGTATTTCAGTTTTCAAATTTAAATAAGTAAGTTTCTATTAAGGATATATACCTATTGTTATAAATGAATAATAGAGAAGCCAAATACCATTAAATCCATAAATTGTGAATAGCAATAATTAAAATGCTTGGCGCCCAATCTTTGTTTGTTTACTTTAAATATAACCCTATATGAAAAGGGGAAGTAAAATAAAATCCCACATTTCTTTATACACAATTGCAAACCATAATAAAGCTAGCCGGAGTAATGTGAATCATTTAAAAGTAAGTTATCTCACAGATAATAAGCTATTAAGTGGCACAAGATCACAGCTGCAAGGCTGATCCGCTTAAATGTTATGTTAGAAACGTTAGCTTACTAGACTCTTTATATTTACTTTGTGATTTCTTTTTACAAAGCGCAGTGCAGTTTCGGATATTTTGAAGTCATATCAATTTTCAGAGATCACGAAATCAGGTAGGTTCCAAATCTCGGAGTACCATATCCATAGAACCTCCAAAGCATCAAATGCATTCAAAATGCCATGGTAGCATCCCAAATTAACCCGCAAATATCCCCATTCCAAGTAAATTACTTTGACTATCGTCTATCGCGGACGATCCCTCCTTTATTTCAATTTACTACCCACACCCACTGAGCTACTAAACACATTTTAAGTTTGTTACATGTCGTAAACGGAATTTTTCCTCTAATAATGTGCATTTTCTAAAAATATATCTCGCAAATGCGAAATTATAGGAAATATCAAATCTGTACAAAACATACAAGGAATGCAGCCGTTGCTTCAATAAAAGTATAACTAGCAGAAGGTTAAGGGTTAAATCAGCAATTTACAAATAACTGTAGCAGCTATGCAGTGTAATGGAGAAAAACAACAAAGGAGCTGGAGAGCGAGTAAATTCAGTTTATTTGTCGAATTTGCAGAAACTAGAAGTATATTCCACCAACAATTAGACAATATTACCAACTCAGCGGCTCCTATTTGTAACAACTGTTTAAAGATGATCCAATTTTAAACTCGTTTGCTACTAGTTATAGTGTGGCTAGTGTCTTCCTATAGTTTCAGCAAATCCTTTATAATTTGCATACAAGGGTCCCAAAATGAATGTATTGTTATGAACATCCTACTGCCAGTAATAGTACACAGTCGTGACCACTGTACCAATAAATTCCGAACACAAGAACTGAATAACTATATAAAGGGCAGAAAGGGTTGATCTAGGTTATTCAAAGATCTCGTATTTTAGTCAAACAATTTATTAGAATTTGTAACTCTCCAAAAGGGAAACTGGAAAGTTAGCTTATTAGCAAACAAGCAGTTTTTATAGAATTCTCGCAATTGCTGCTTCAGAGAACCTTAAGGAAAATAGTAAAGTTGGTAGGAAATCTAATCTAGCGAGTATCCACCATAGCTAACCAAGCGCAATAAATAACAAGATAAGCAACCTAAGTAGTATAGTCAGTAACGTGGTTCGAGTTTGTGGATATGCGAAACTTTTTCCTCCATCCACTGACTGGGATCGGGTGACTACTCAACGTTGAAATGAAGTAGAGCAGCAAGACTACACACAAACATATACACAGGAATGTGACTTGGAGGTATCACCGCAACAATTAAATGTGCGTGAACTAGGTTTAGCCTCCACCCATAAATTTCAAAATGACAATTATGAAGCAGCAAACGTAGCGATGTCTAAGCCATCAAACAGTTATACGATTTCTGGCAATAAAGCAGTGTCATTACACTACTGCTGATTATGTAATAATAATAATATGCTAACACCGACTCCGTCATAAGAAAATATAGTAACCGCAAACGCTTTTACAGTTCAAGTACAAAGCAAGATGATGTCACGGGTCAAAGTTTATGAGTGGACCCTGACGACGTATTGCAGACTCCCAAATGTTTCGCTTGTCATCGCTTCTTACTCTCGTACCTTTCGCTTCCTGGATTTTTGAATGCCTAAGACGCGCTGAGTTGTTGCTCCCATTTCCATGGTGTTTGCTTGTCTAGCGCACATTTGAGCTTGGATTGTTTGTATTCGCTATTACACGAATTTGGTTAGAACGCGACCTTATTGGAAGATTATTTCCACTTTATTATGTCAGATTAGTTTAGCTGCGCATTTAGAAGCTAACATTTGCCCTATCCTCCCTAATTCTTTATGTGGGGTAAGCAACATTGGCAATCATACCCGTTCTTTAGCTTCTGACTTAAATAAACTTCCAAAACCGAATCATTTTGCTAAGTAGCATTGATCTCGACAGGGATTTCTCAAGCCTCTTTACGTTTGATAGCTTATTTAAACCTCATTTACTACTGTTGTCCATTTAATTACGTGTTTACATAATGTTATATATTACCTACGTTTACTGTTTTGTAGACCCACTGTTGCTGGTTTATCGTATTATTGTTTTTGAGTTAGTATTTTTAAGCCATTTGAATGTGATACTACTTTACCATAAAGTTTATGTGTTTCAGCTACTGCAAACCTTTTATAAAATGGCCGTTTAGTAACTGTTTCAAATTATACAGCTACCGACTATATTTTAGTGTTTATGAGTTCTCGTCACTATCGTGGAAGAATTTATTGTATTAAAAACTCATTGGCACCCTTTGCAATTTGATTTGATTTAAGCTTTTGTAGAAGAACCCATGTGGTCTCCTGTAAACCAGTCGGCCATCAGATATGCCGCTGTACTCACGCCAATTTTAAATTAATTGAAAACTCACAATCCTTACTACAAATACACTGAAGTTTCAGAAAGGACGACAAATATGTTTTTGCTTTAAATCGGGCATGTAGCTTATCATTATGCATGCCCCTTTAAAAATGTACCAATCAGTGCATTGGAAACCAACAAATTAGTAATCATTTGTTTCCTTGGGTAATTGATTAAATAATTGATAGAACAGTCTAAAAGTTGTACAAATCCATACGAGCTGATGAACTTCCTATATGTGGAATCAAGCCGATTAGTTATTAAATACAAATAGTTGGTGCTGCAGCTGAATAAAGCCGTTTTACCTATAACCTGCAACTGTTTAGATTTCTTAATTTACAACGATTTTCTGTTCGATTTCTATAATGTTATTATAAGCTGCTCAGTCGCTGATGCGAATTCGGATCGAAAACAAATGATTCATGACAAAAACACACAGAAATCTGGAGTTTAGGAAAGCATAAATGCCGGCTTCTAACCCAGCAGCCCTTTCCTGTCCCTTGCACATATCTTTTCCATTTCGTCGTCGAATAAGGTGGTGCCATAAAACAATTTTGGTTACACTACGACTCGCATTTACGTTAATATTATAGTTCCGTCGGCCGCCGCTGTATTGGGGAAGCTCTGCGAACTTTTTGTTTCCGTGGCGATGCCTGTATGTAAAACAGCATTCTTTGATAACATTCAGCGGAATTATCTCTTTTGCATGTTAAAAGCTATTTGTTGTGCACGATAAGGGTGGCACTGTTCGCTGAGATAAATTGCTATGTAAATTGTTGAAATATTTCTACCTTGTTTCGAGTTTTTCAGAAGTTACAATAAGATATTCTTTATGGTGAGAAATGAAAAATGTCAGAATAGCTGCAATCCAAGTTTAGTTCACGTAGAAGAAGGTGGGAGTCTTTTGAATTGTTAACATTAATATCACATTGAGGTAGAAGAAGAGATTTTGGGCCTGGACCACTTTTTTATTGCCAAATAGCTGTTGCAGCTTGTCTCAACGGTTCGTGAAACGACTCAGTGATACAATAGCCTGTTTATTAAATTTAATAATAAAGAGAATGTTGTAGTATTTACTTTTGTACCCCTTTATTTGTTTGTAAATACTAATTCTATTTCTGTTCACTATTTATATTACAAAAGCCTTTGAATGGATCAACCGCTTAAATATATTGCGCTCTAGATATATCTAAGAATTGAAAGATGGCTGAAGGCACTTCAGATGCCGGGAGGTTCTTTAAAATCCTAGGGGCTTAGCGGTGAGTTAGTGGTCGAAATCTAGCTTGTATGGATGCGAAACTTGATACCACAGAGGGTTGTATTGCAACGCACAACCTTTGATGTGATTCTTGAAATGTTACTTGTGATAATTATGTGAACTAATAGAAAAGGTGAAATGGTACCGCATATAGTGCACTATTTACCTAGTATTAACGAACATCGGGTAAGATAACTAACGCTTGACCTGCTAAACAATTATCAGTAATTCAGGAAGCCCAACTAGATGGTCTGGGATGCTCATTTCTCACAAATGCCTTACGTGTTCTGCCTTCTGAAGGGGCGTCACCTGCAGTTGCAATTTACACTGGCAAAAGTTGAAGCACCTGAAGATCACCCCTAATCCCAAACTCAATGTAACTGCAAGAAAAGTTATGGTTTAGCATTCGTAGATATGTAAATAATCGGCAATGACAAAACTCCAAAGACTGAAGTTTATGGGCACACTGCTTTTCTGTAGCGTATTTGATATACATCGAAAACTAAACTCAGCATCCTGATATAACTTTTCCTCGACTCCAGCATACACAGCATTTAAAAGGTGACGCAACTACATTTTTCAGCGACGTTGCGAGTCTTCCCCAAGCCACTCGCACTCACTTACATCTATCTATATCGCTCTTGGGCGTTGCTTAATGAATACTACCTCTAATGTCACTAAGGGAATTTGGGGACTCCCGCCACTGGCGGAGAGATTTCTAGTTGAAATATACATTTGCATTTCTATTCACTTTAAGTTGCAGGATTTCGTTCTCGATTTTTCATTTTTTGGTAGGGCTTTTACGCCTTCAATGGCGCTACGAAACCGCTTTGATGTCGCTCCCGTGTATTTCTTAATACTCATTATATCTGCATCCAGTTTGCCCTTGTGTTTGCGGAGGGATTTAATTAGCTGGGCGCTGAAAGGATTCCCTAAAAGTAAGAAAAAGCTGCAGCTGTTACTTAGAAGTGCAGTTCAGGTTGTTCGCTGATTACTTTTTAGTCAAAATTAATTTAAATTGGTGAATAGATTGCTGTAATGGAGCAAAAAATAAATGAGAACTAATTATGCGAACCAAATCTTAAAGAAACCTTTTCTGTGTAATCATAAATAATAAGTTAGCAATATTCTAGGCACTAATTAAAAGACACACAGTTTTAATGGGACTTTGTAGAGTTTCTGGAATAGTGGTGTTTCACTTAGAATTACAAGGTTTATTTATACTATCCTATGACGCATAGCGTGTGTCATAGCCATAAATTAAAGTCGATATAATGAGTTAGTTTTTGTCACAAATGCAAGTGCATTGGTAGGTGTCTAAGTAAAGTACCAACTTATGAGTTTTGAGTTTCAACCAAGACCTGAAGGGAAACGTCATCAAAAGAACAAACAAACATGTTTGCTAATTATTTGCTTTACGAAACCTTCGGTGGGGGATTCAAAATGATCGAGGATGATTGCGAGAGGAACTCAGCGGGAGTAAAAATTGGCGTCACATCAAGCTGGAAACAATAACACGTAGCCGAACAACAACAGTTATTTATTGTATAAGTCATTTAGATGGTGTTTTATCCACGCAAGAATGTTTAAACGCGAGAAGGCAGTTCGAGCGTTTAATTTTCTTAAGTGGATAAAACGCAACTAAAACACGAATGCAATACAACGTTTTTTCCAGCAACTCAATAAATATCTAAAAAAGCATACGTTTTGTATTGGCAGCCATGAAAAGTGACAATTTGGAAAGTACCGAAAGATCAAATGTTATACGTTTGGCAGTACTGAAGTGTATTGTCAGTCTATGTCAAATTCGAGAGGTTAATAGGTTAAGTTTTATTTGTTATTTGACACAGATTGACGCAAAACTTAACCTACAAATAGCAAATTTGGCATAGCTTGACAGTGCTACCAACAATGCAGTAGTAGGTGACATGGTTTTATCCCACTAGTGGAATAAAGTAATTTCATTATTCCACTAGTGGATAAAGTGGTACTTTAGTCGGTTCATAAGTGTGGATAAAACTTCAATTATAAGGTGATTGTGGATAAAAGGTTTGTATTCCAACACCAATGCATATTTCACATGCTATTAAATTTTCTGCTGGTTGTTATCAAAAGCAGAAAAATATAAAAATTAAGCTAAGAAAATATGGTCATACCAAATTGTTCGTAATAGTTTCGTAATAAATGTAAAAAAATAATGTGATTAATATGGCATGCCACCCGTAAAAGGCCTGGCGTTACGTTTAATGTAATTAGAAAAAGTTGCATAATGACAAATAAAAGAAGACCATTGTACCTAAAATAGCCTAAACATTTATTGTAATTCATTGCTGGCTGTAAGACCATTAAAACGGCTTTCAACTTACTAATATTTTCTCTACAGATGTAAATAGGTGCCGTGCACCTTTAAGTATGTTTTTGTATCTGGTACTTTGCCGGAGTTAGTTATCACAAAATTGAGACAGATAAGTGTACCTCTTTAGTACACCGGAGTAACATTTTGCTTAAGCATTAGCTTAGTAAATATGGTTAATTCTTGTTATCTAGAATTTACCCCTTCTTTCTACACCATCATATTGTTAGGTCAGTTGGAAGTATTAACGCCGCCACTGGTTTTATCCCGGCAGAGAGTATTGCTCTACATTGTTCAGCAACACTTCGTTTGTCTTTTGCAACTTAAAATTCTTGTGCAAGAATTAGCGCTTACATAACCTTCAATTTTTATGCAACGTCTGTTGTCAAAAACTAATCGTTCTATTTTTGTTATCCTAATTTGATCAATATTTTTTTGTTATGGTCTCTATTTGGCAACGCACTAGACTTAAATATGTATGTTAACCCTGTTTTTGAACTTAGGACACTGATATATTGTACCTACTTGCCTAACAACCGCACAATTCAGGAGAATTTAGGTGTCTTTTGAAAGGAGTCATAACATTTATAGCTAATTTTCTAAATTTAAATGTCTTTTGAATGTACCTAATAGATCGTTCTGAGTTACCTCGAGGATCTAACTTCAGACCCGTGATCTTTTGTCTATAAATGTTGCAGTGTATGGATTTCAATCGCCAACTTTTACTGCCATTTCTGAAGTACCTTAGGGGTCTAACCTCGGGCCTTTGACGTTTTTTTATAAACGTCGGAATGTATTAATTTCTCAATTGTCAGCTTTTATATCCAGTCTGGAGTGCCCCGAGAGTCTAACCTCGAGCCTCTGACCTTTTATCTATAAATGTGGCAATATGTAAATTTCAATTGTAAGCTTCTACAGTCTTCTCTGGAGTACCTCAAAAGGTCTAACATCGGGCCCTTGATCTTTTGTCTATAAGATTCCAATCGTCAGATATGATAGCAGTTAAGTGGTGCTTCGTGAGTCCAACCTTGGGTCTATAAATTTCGCAACATTTTAATTTCAATTGTAGACTTTTGTAGCCATTTCTGTAGCACCTCAGTGGGTCTAACCTCATGCCCCTATTTTTTTGTTTATAGAATTTCAGTCATCAGTTTTTATATCAGTTTCGGGGTGCCTTAAGGATTTAACCTTTGGCCCCTGATCCCTTGTCCATAAACGTCGTACTAGGTAAATTGATTTCAATAGTCAGCGTATATAACCAGTTGTCGGATGCCTCAAGCGTCCAACCTGGGCCTGCTGATCATTTGTCTATAAATTTTGAATTATCTGGATTTCAGTCGTCAACTTTTACAACCATTCCTGGAGTGCCTTAGGGGTCTAGCTTCAGGCTCCTGATCTTTTGCCCTACAAATTTCGTAATATATGATATCAATGGTCAGCTTTTATAGCCAGTTCTAGAGTGCCTCTAGAGGCTAACCTTGTGCGACTAATCTTTTTTATCTATAAATGTGGCAATTAGTAAATTTCAAATGTAAACTTTCACAGTCATTACTGGAGCGCCTCAAAGGTCTAACATCGGACCTCTGGTCTTTTGTCTATAAATATCACAATCTAAGGATTTATATCATAACCTTTTTTAGCTAGTTCTGGGGTGCCCCAAATAGTACAGGCGCCAGGGAAATCGTTAATAGGGCTTTACGTGCAATTCTTGGTACCTGCATTTTGGGTTAATGGGTGGGTGGGGGGCTGTGCTCTGAGTCTAACTTTAAGTTTTCGGATCGATCGGAGAAATTGTTTTTCCGCAATATCGGAAGAAGTGTTGAAAACGGCTTTTTAGCAATTTCTCGTTTCCTGTTGCTCTGATGCTGAAATTGCATCAATACAAGTTTGTAGTTTATGAAATTCCTCACAACTTTTGGAAATACCTTTTTCTCGTGCGCTCAACAATTCAAAAGTTGTTACCCCATAAAGCCAAGAAATTAAGGGTTGAAATTGGTTTTACGTAAATATATCGCTTTCAGTTAATCCTACGATAAAAAATACTCTTATATTTTTTGTAGAACAACTAATTTGCATAAAATTTGTGTATGAGTATTTTTCCATTTGGACAATTATTTACCGTTCTACAGCGCCGCAAATGTCGCAAGTCACTTAAACCGTACATTTAATGTGTACTTTCGAACGGCCCTGTTCCTTTGAGGTACAGTTTGTAGCGCGTCTTTTTATGTGGTTTCCCCGATATGCCTACTCCACGAAGTGTATTTCTAACAGTCTCACACTTCCCATGGTCTTTTTGATGAACCGGGTTCTGCATCGTTGATCCCACTCATTGCAGAATCGTTGATTTTATCGCCCTTGTCAAGTTGTGTTTCCTTTGAAAAGAACTCGGAAAGAGAAAATATGTCGTCGTCGTAATTGATGTGATATTCGTCAACATCTGTAGTAAGCATTCTGGAGAATTCCTGCACGTTCTCACAGGATTGTCCGGCGGGAAGCAAATAACGGTGCACTTTAAACCCGCTTTGCGACAGCCATAGGCCTTTCCACATTTGGTCTTGCACCCGCATAAAATTAATTTTATTATTGCAAGAGGCGCGGCAGGCTTAGAGCTAGACACCTGTGTAAACGTACGGTCACTTTTCTTTCAACCCTATCTTCCCGCGGGTAGAGTGTCACTAAACTTAAACAAAATAAAAATGTATATTCAAGATGAACGATTTACGACTCACCATGTGAAGAACAATCAATTCGGTTATTCTGTTATTTGATTAATTTTTTGAATCTAGACTGTAGTGTGTTTTTCTTTGCAAGCCCGGAAAACTGAATACGAAGGATAAATCATGCGTGAAACACGGCGATGCTGTATCAAAGCATATCTTGTTTTTGCATGCATTTTCTGGTTGTGACACAACATCGGCTGCTTACGGTAAGGGAAAAGTGAAATTTCTTAAAACCCTAAAAAAGACACCTAGCCTGGAATCTGCAGTGAATCACTTTGTACAGAAAGATGTAGACGCGGATATCATCGCATTAGCGGGAGAGCAATTCTTTATTGCGTTGTACGGTGGAGACATCCATAAAGACAAGTCAATCAACTTTCTGCGATACAAACACTTCGCGAAATCCCTTGCGAAGTCAACGTTTACTCTGGCATTCCTGCCACCTACAAAAGACACGGCCAGGATGCACGCATTCCGGACATACCATCAAGTTCAATCCTGGCTTGCAAATGACACTCTACCCGCGGAAAGATGGGGCTGGAAGAAACGTGGCCGTACGTTTACACCGGTGCCAGCACTGAGCCTCCCGCGCCTACTGCAATAATTAAATTAATTTCATGCGGGTGTAAGACCAAGGGCCGGTTGCAGAAAGCAATGTTAAGTCTGGTGTTAGCTAACATCGCGTCAAAGTGAACAATATCGCATCAAATTTTGTTTACTAATGTATTAGTTACCATAAGCATTTGAGATTTGATTCGTTTTTGTTCACTTTAACGCGATGTTAGCTAACACCAGACTTAACATTGCTTTCTGCAACCGGCCCCAAATGTGGAAAGGCTTGTGGCTGCCGCAAAGCGGGATTAAAGTGCACCACCATTTGCTCCATATGCGCCGGGGAATTCTGTGAGAACGTGCAAGAAATCTCCAGAATGCTTGCTACAGTTGAAGACGAATACCACACCAGCTGCGACGATGACATATTTTCTCTTCCCGAGTTTGTTTCAACGGAAACACAACTTAACAAGGGCGACAAAATCAACAATTCTGCAATGATTGGAATTGACGATGCAGAAACGGCCCATTAAAAAGACCAAGGGAAGTGTAGAAATACACTTCGTGGATTAGGCCTATAGGGGAGACCACGTAAAAGAAAACGCGCCACAAGCTGTACCTCAAAGGTGGTGTGGAAAACAGTTGGTGCGACACACTCGAAGGAACAGGGCCGTTCGAAAGTGCACACTAAATGTACGGTTTACGTGACTTGCGACATTTGCGGCGCTGTAGAACGGTAAATAATTGTCCAAATGGAAAAATACTCATACACAAATTTTATGCAAATTAGTTGTTCTACAAAAAATATAAGAGTATTTTTTATCGTAGGATTAACTGAAAGCGATATATTTACGTAAAACCAATTTCAACCCTTAATTTCTTGGATTTATATGGTAACAACTTTTAAATTGTTGAGCGCACGAGAAAAAGGCATTTCCAAAAGTTGTGGGGAATTCCATAAACTACAAACTTGTACTGATGCAATTCCAGTGCCAGAGCAACAGGAAACGAGAAATTGCTGAAAAACCGTTTTCAACACTTCTTCCGATATTGCGGAAAAACAATTTCTCCGATCGATCCGAAAACTTAAAATTAGACTCAGAGCATAGCCCCCCACCCACCCATTAACACAAAATGCAGGTACCAAGAATTGCATGTAAAAATTCCCTGGCGCCTGTACTAAAAGGTATATATATTTGAATGGTTAGCTTTTATGGGTGCTTTAGCTGCTTTTTCAACTAATAATAAAATAATTCATACACTATACCTTTTATGTTGTTTCTGAAAGGATCAAGTTTAATATGTCGTGGAGTATCCATAAAAATGGTAGCCTTTAATCCACATATATCGGTTGCTATGTTGAAACTGGTCCTATTTTGTAGTTGCTGAAATGTATTGAGGTTATTTTTACAAACCTGCAGTTTGTTTAGCGCCAGAAAAGCCCGAAAAACGTGTCTGAAGAGTTATTTGAACGTGCATCTAAAAATATTCTGGCGGGCTGCTGGCCTATTACTTCCACCCTCAGAAATTCTTGGTAAAATATCCGAAAGAATGGAGGCGTCCGTGTACATTCGCTTACCCTCCGCCTGCCTACTTGTTATCTGAGAGCTCCGGCCCTCGAATTTTCAGCGTCTTGAGCTGCTTTCGAAGGCGTGTTATTCCGAGCTCTAACAAAACAGCCTTATAAAATTTTCAAGCGCCTTCGCCAAACTTTGCGGCCGGATTTGCGGAAATGAATCAGATCGCCGAATTGTGCGCCAACTTTCCACTTCGGCCTGAATTATGCGGGGCCGGTGTCCGGCGTATAATAAATTCTTGCACCGCTCCTGCGGCACTCGCGGCGAGACAAAACCAATCTCGTTTTAGTGTCAATTTTAGCGGACGAGACTAAACGAGAGCTCTGATCCACAAATAATAGCAGACGACGAGGCAATGCAGCAGAAATATCGAGTTCGTGCTTGGAAGCCGAAGCTCTTCCGCGATATATCGCAGCATAAAACAAAGACCCAGACGTTACACTTAAAACTTGGGATGCCACTCCGCTGGACTAAGAAAACTCATTTTGCCTATTAAGCGGAGAAGTTAAGTATTGGAACTTACGTTAACAGAATTCTTCCGCTTAAGCAGCCTAAGTAAGAAGTTGAGCGTACGGAAAAAAAACAATTGATATGTATCGACAACTAAGAAGCTGTGTAACCCATCTGATGTTCAATTAACCAATATTTGTTAAAATACGAAGGACACAAGTAACAATACAAAATATGTCGAATATCCATAAGCACCAAAAAAATGTAAAAAATGTTCTCTGACAAGGCTTCAACGAAGTGTCTTCGCGCTTTCTTCTTTGCGAATTTGTAATTTATTTCAACCGCGTACCGATTATTAAGATACTGTTTGTGGCTTTTGCGGTTACTCGAATTATTCTTCTTAACGTAGAATTTCGGCTTAGACCGCGTAGTATTTGTATATGAACACCCAGCATTTTCTGGCTTAATGTGCCTTGCACCTTGTTAAGTCGAGCAAAAAACCGCGCGATGGTAATGCTCTTTGGTGGCCCGTGTTGTTTGAGTATCTTGAAAACGAGGATACTTAGGCAGATTTGGCCGTTTTGCTGTTTGTGCATCCATATTCACTAACGTTTCGCAAGACCTTGCAGCTTGCATCATCAGAGCGAAAGTCGCACTAAGAACCGAAGGTCGGTGTGGAGCTATTTATAGTCCTCGGTGCAAGGCGCGCGGAGTGGCGTAACGCTGGTTGGTCGTCCGAGTGCAACGTAATCCGTGGGGCATGGGCGTAAGATGCACAGCGGTAGTAATGCTTTAGATCGTGTATCACAGGGGTCCACGTTTTACTAAGCTTAAAGCCATCTTCCCTGTTGATATTATTTGGATATTTTTCTATTTCTATGGCTTCACGTATCACTCCCGGGAAGTAGTGAGGTATTCTGGCAAGTATTCTGGCGTGCTCAAATTCTAAAGTAGACTTGGAACAGTCTTTGAGGGAATGCTACCTGATCAATAACTTTGCATGATTATAGCATTAAATAATCACCGAATGTAACCTGGTATCGTATTTAGAAATTTGCTATTGACTAGAATAGGTGTATGTCTGAACATATAGTGATGTAGAGTTTCCAACATCGATATTGTATGTGATCATTTACCTATAAGCTGTGTTACTTACAATAAATGTACGTATCGTTATATATTTATTTGAGTGGAATTTTATACCCTTTCAGAAGTGTGCACATCTTACTGTCAAGGTAAAGCTTATTTGTGTAACTTTATTTGTCTCATATCGCAGTAGCTTCACGTATTTTGTTAAAACCTACGATTTGCTAACTATTTCAAACAGGGCGCCCCTTTGAAATCTAACAATAGTTTATTAAATTAGATAACCCACCCATGCTCTACGACGATTTAAAGCTAGCCATTTGAAGTTTGACTTTTGGAAATATTTTTGTTTTGAGTAAATTTTATAGGGATTATTACATGCATTTGGTTCTTGATAAATAACAGTTTCAAATTGTACAGTTTTGGCTTATTTTGACATTATTTATGTTAGGGGCAATAATACGCCGGTCTCACTAACTGCAAGAGACTGATAACCGCAGTGGAGGAACGTAAAGGAAACAAAATTGATAAAAAAGTTGCTCTCTAGTCCTGATAAGTTTATTTGTAGTGGTGTAGCAAGAATCTTTTTGCTGAACATGTTGAATCAAACCCGGACCAGCAACCAGACAAGCGTCAGCCGAAATCGGGGTTACCTTGATAAAGGTGTTTTTGAATTCCCATTTCCGCCCACGCGCCGTATTCATTCCGAGAGTACACTTCCGCCCTCGCGGATCCCAGCATGGCGTCCTAAAAGTTATCTTACTGCTTTCATGTAATAAAACCAATGCCCTTAGAAAAATCGGCATTTCGGAGATAAAACAGTAGTATAACCTCGTTTCGGTCCTGCCTTGAAGTATACAATATAACCTTGTTATCCACTCTTAAAAGATCGTTCAGTCTTTAAGGCATCGTTATATGCGATTAGAAATCACTACAAAGCCCGAGCTCTGAAGGTTGCCAGGGCGATTTTAATCCGAATCGTGCGCATCCTTCGCGCGATCTGGTCTGATTATTTTCGGTGTTCCCCTAATAACATTACGGCAACATCTTCGGATGTGATTCACTGCGTCCCGAATGGGGCGGGTTTCCGGATGTTTTGGAGATAGAAAGGTCACGGGTTGCTGTGTCAAGTGCGATTTGCCTGAGTAAATAAATGATATAATTTCGTGTCAATGCGATTAAGCCGGCAATTTAATCATCTCAGTTTCTTTTCTAATAAAGGTACAGAAACGGCGGAAGGCGTAATCCTTTGGGTTATTAAAGTTCGAATTTCCTCTCAAAACGACGATAATAAACGGCTTAACGTTCAGACCTTTGATCGCACGTTTAGTCAGCGTCATTAAATGTGTACAACAAACACCTAATAGTGTTTCGGTCGATATAATATCATCTTTT
Organism: Agriotes lineatus; assembly: GCA_940337035.1. Taxonomy (NCBI): domain Eukaryota; kingdom Metazoa; phylum Arthropoda; class Insecta; order Coleoptera; family Elateridae; genus Agriotes; species Agriotes lineatus. The sequence continues at coordinate 190,321,993 of OW679195.1, read as the reverse complement.
AAGGTAGCGTAAACGTATCTTGAGGGTGGGTAATTAAGAAGCATTTCCTCAGGTAAAGTTGTAGATATCTCCGTTAAGGTTTTCGTCTTTATTTTTCTTTCCTCGCTGCAAACTATCATTACGAGGTGATTTTCTACTATAAGGCGATTACAATCTAATCATCTTAGCGAAGTAGTCTTTTTTAGCGTTGCTCCCTATACTAGACCTAGTATTAATTAGTATAAGTTGCAAGAAGGGTCGCATACGAAGCTCTGTACAGAAAATACCCAGTTCTATAAAACATAAAATTGTAGGTTTTCTATCATTTATAAGCTCAGCGTCAGACTTTTTCATGCCGGAATGTAGCTATGCTGTCGCATTTACATAGTAAGTTGTGAAAATCTGTGGTTTATTTTGACAATTCATAGTGGCGTCGTCTGATATTCAACGGTGAACGAATCCATGGCTTGAGAATGTGAGATGTAGGGAATGAATATTGGTACTAAGGGATTCCTATAACTAAACCACCTCGCGAGATTGCAAAGTAGCTAAACACTACAAGCGTATGGATAAATATCTAACACAGAACAGGAAATAAAAAAACCCAACCATCGAAGGAAAGTTGAGGCGCTGGGAAAAGATCATCAGTTGGCTAGAAACAATCGAGGTCGGGGTTTGTGTGTGGTGTGAGTGTTATTTTTCCGTAAACGTAGCTGTTTGGCAAGCGTCCTATCGTGCTATTTTTTTTAATTTCAATAGTCGTTAGATATAACCAGCTTCGCAAAGCATCCAAAATTCTGATCTGGTCTCGTTTGAGTATTGCGGAATCGATTTCCGATTGAATATATTTACCGAAACCTTGTATCAGTTTCACATAGCAGTAACGGTTCCCCGTCATATATTATCGGGTGTTAAACAAGGCCAAATTTGGCCTATCGACAATCTTTGCCCTCATAGGATCTGCACTTATCCCTGTGATCGCCGCTTTGGTTTCCGCAACTGGTCACTGTCAAGTATGAAGTGCATTCAACTAAGTGTAAATATGTGTTATTATTATCTAGTACTGCATGTGGGATTTACTGCAAATTTTGGATATGAGTGCTTAAATTACCGCCAATGTTGCATGTGTTTTAATAAGTAGGTACCGCAATCGTGAAATAAATTTTGGGACATAATCCCGTTGGAAATGCAGTAACTTTTTAAGCGCTCTACAGCAGTGTATCAATATTGTTTGACGTACCCTATAGAAAATGTCTTTTAGCGAACACATTTGAAGGTCTCGTTTATTGCGCGACGTGACGTCACGAGTAGCAGGTAAAACTTTTATGAACTTTTTAGGATACCCTTCTTTATTGCAGTCACAACTGCAAGGCTGAGCTGCCTACACGTACTATTATTAATGTTATCTTAGTAGTCTTTAAAATTGTCTGTTCTGATTTTAATTTCTAAAGAGCAGTGCAGTTCTGCATATTTTGAAGTCAAACTAACTATTTCAAAGATTACGAAACAAAGTAACTCGAAATCTCGAAGCTGAGCACGAATATATTTCCCATTACGGAGGAATGTCTTCCTAGAGGAATTTCGCAATTATCAATTCAGGTGTAACTAAATTATCGCGTGGAAGCGTTCATAACTTTCCAATATTAATTTTTCTATTTCTGATACTATGCGAAACGCACTATATGTTTTGCCTTCGTTAACACATCTATTAGGTAGTTTGCTTTGCGAAATTAGCAGAAAATATTCATGTAAAAATAGCTGTTCTTTTTATAATTATTTCAAAGCACCAACCTGATGATGGGAAAGATGCAGTCAATTTAGATTCTGGACATATTATAACATGGAAAATTAACTATTAGTATATGGAAAATAATTATATCATCATGCAATTAATAAGCTCAAGAAGGTGATTATAGAAGCTAATATAGCAAATCCGAGCAGTGATTGAATACATTAAAAGGACCAATACCATCATTTATAACCTCACATATTAGCGAAAAACACAAATATAGGCGAAGGCAGCATTCATGTATGTTGGTAGTTTTCCCACTCGAAAATATTTACGGCAAGAATCGACAAACATGGAATTACGTCAACATATCGGAGCTCCAGCAGATTTTACGCCGTTTTTACTGACATAGCATTCAAAGTGCTTATTCTTTTATTATAAGACTATCAAAAGCCCCGGCTTAAAACGAAACATAAATTCTTTATGCATCATTCAAGACTTTCCATGCTTTTAGATAAATTAGGTAACGCCCCTGCGCGTTTCTCGATATTTCAGGTCCCAAATTCAATTTTCAGCGATTTTTCAGCCTTACGCTGCTGGAATCCTCATTTATTAATCGTTTATTTAGTGATTAACGTTTCAAACAAATTTGCAGATTAATGTTTCCTAAAAGTTTTGCGGCTTTGGAGATACTTAACTCCAAAAATAAGGCACGTATATTTTTGCCACTGTAAATAGCTACCTATCTTCGTACACAAGGTGCACGTATTTGTATATTGAGAAGGAGAAACTAGTTTGTTAACGTTTGCAAACTCAGCTTGCTTTGTATTCAGAGCCGACATTGTTTATGAAAAGGATGCCAATCGGAGTTCTATTGAAGACTCGAACTGTGCTGCAGACCGTTGACTTATTCCATACATAACAGGAATTAGGTGACTTGCAGTGGGATTTTCATTGCTCTTGGAAAAAATTAGTTTAAGACGACCTATTGATCGGAGAACAGCAAGTCCCAATTTAATATACTCCTACTTTAGCATCTGCAAAATTAAATTTCCAGCAAGAGCGTTGCTCCTTAATAATTTAAATAAAAATAAGCAGACTCAAGACGATGGGAGGTCCGTTTCCCCTTATCATTGCGAGCTACCTTTTAGTTCGAGATTAAATTTGTTAACTTAAACATAAAGCTCAAAATCTTTCATACTTTTCTTTGAGGGTCTTCGACTCTTTACTTGGAGGAATTTGGCAGGATGGCTGATAGGAAGTGCGTGATGAGAGGTTCGTTGCGATTTAATTTTCAACAAATGCAAAACAGAAGCCTTCCCGACGGTGATGATGTCTTTTGTGAGCCGGAAGAACCACTAAAACGCATGTTTAAATTAGAGATTTTTAATCTCGTTTGCTATATGCATAATAAAAAATCAGTTCAAAGAAAAAAAATGTTCATAAGTTAATCAAAAATGCAGAAAATCTATTTGTTTTAATTATTATAATGTTTATTTCTAAATCCTTAACAATGTGACTCTGCTTACAATAGCACTCGATGATTTCAGTACTAGATAATCCTATGTTCTGTTAGATTCAAGTTTTCTTAAAATACCAAGGCAGCTGCGCTGGAAAGGTAGATACAAAATGTAGCATAAATTACCACAGCAGACGAAACCTAAACGTTAAGTTTAACCTGATTATATCGCGCGATAATTAAACATTTGAAGCGACGCATTCAAGACGTATTACTATGTCGGTTTGAAAAATCTACGCTGCCACTACTGCATTTATGCAGGCGGAAAGAGTATATGCGTTGAACTTCTTTACGCGAAGAAGCGCTAGTAAAGTTAGGATGCAGTTCGAAGCCTTTTCGTTTGAGTATTATGTGATTCGCTGTGTTGGATTATTTTACGATCTTCGTGGCACCTGTGGCCTCTTTTGCCGGATACGCAACTTTTGCAGACATAACATTGTTCTGAAAGTCTGTTCACGTCCAGTTGGTGTAGCGGAGAACCTCCATTTCGATTTTCTATCATATACGCTGTATGCAGCTTCGAGCCCCAACTCCCTTAGTCGTCGTTGTTTTATTTTAGTAAATCCAGCACATACAATTTCTTCATCTGCAAATGTAATGTCTCAATCATATTCATCACAAGATGTGCTCAAAAATTACTTACTCTTATTTTTTTGGTGTCAGTATTGGTAGGCACAATCATTCAACGTGTGCTTTCGGGGATATGTCGCCTGGCAAGTCCAAAATATGGAATTTATATAAATCCTATAAGGGGGGTGTTTGATGAATTTAAAAAATTGTGTGTAACTAAAGAGGCTGGCAAGATAAAAAGCAATAGTTTTTAATGTAATCCTTCTTGACACCAATACATTTCGTCCACCTTTCCTCAGTTGCTTTATTCCCGGCTTAAAAAAAAATCGAACCCAGGTCTGTAAACTAGAAGTTAACTGATTGAAATGAGAACGTCCTCCAGCTATTTTTTTTTTTTAGATTAAGATGAAAGTCCCAGAGTGCTAGGCCATGTGTATAGGAGACATGTATAAATAGTTCCAGGTGAAAGTCCTTGACGCCATCACCTTGCAGACAGCACCACCTCCGAATTCTTTGGTGTAGACGAATCATGGTGCTTCCACTGCTTCGACTGTTTTTTGGTGTCCTCTTAATAGCAGTAAACCCAAGTCTCCTCTATAGTTACAAAGCAAATTCTCTACCCGCCATTATTTCGGTTGCGTTTAAACCTTATCTTACGGAATATTTCAAACGGAACGAACTACAATATTTTTTATTGATTCACGCACATGCATATTAAATGCTTAGACGTTTTGACTAATTGCAAATAGCGTTGTAAAATGGAACTAAACTCATATTTCTTGCAGCAGCATTTCTAAAACCTATTAAATATCCGCATGTATTGAAACAAGTTTGTTCCGCAAATAAATTGGTATTATTCGGAATAACCAAAATAGAAAACGTACGAAAATACCACACTGGAGGCTCAAAAAATGATAACACGAGATTTTGTCAAAGAAACGTTTCATCTCAGAGAGACACTTAATATAAAGTATCAACCGTTATATACGATTTGTGGAAATCGAAATGTTTTCAAAGCTGGGGTGTCCAAATGTGGAACGAAGATGATGGTGGGAAACCCAAAATTCGTGGCATCTATTTGCAAAGAATTTTTCTAAAAAAGCACTTCAATGCAAAAACAAGGAAACTAAAGTAGTGTCATCGACAAACGCATACATGTTGTTAGGTAAGTTTGAGAACTGACATCTCCACTGTTTTCTATGCACAAAGAAGAAAGAGGCCGGAAATTCGTTTAGTCAAATTTTTTCTTGCGTTAAGAGATAGCGTCAAGCACAGAGGTTGTAGGTAATGTGTTACTGTTCCGCAAATTTTACTGTTGGCACGCCTGTCCGTGTCAATTTTGATAAATTAAAACCTTGATGGATATACTCAGCTCGCAGAATATCCTACTAACCTAAAATTCCGATCCTGTTCCTTTTTAGTGCCGCGGAATTTAATCTCGATTCCTGTATACAGGGTGTAGAAATGCTTTACGCACCATAGGGTTTTCAATGGTAATTTTTTCATATGACAATATTTGCTTCCCTAATTATACACCCATCATTCGTTTCGCACTTTATATAGTGACACTTTGTATCCATACAGCACTGGAGAATATTTTGTTATCAGCGTTTAGCATGACGCCGATTGCTCGTAGCGATGTTAGCCTTCCACAGCTATCCGCATAAATCTATTTGTCTGAATACTATTCTGATACAATTCTTAAATTTACTATATAATTTTAATTCGTAAAGCAACGCGCAGTTCCCCGTATTCTTGTAGTTGGATAAGTGAGACATTTAAATATAAAACCCGCTTAACACGGACAATTTGGGTATGTACAGATGCACTTTTGTTTCGTTTTGAGATTGACAAGATGGACGCTTGCATTTCATTCCGGTTTCTTGTCGAAGTTAGCATTTCCCGGTGGGGTCGGATGGATTGTGTGTAAATTGTTGTGTAACTGAAAAAGTCGCCGAGGCATCTGTTGAGTGAGGAACTTAAGCAGATTGAAGACGATATCCGGAAATGAGGGTTTCGGTTTTGGAATGTGAGCGGGGAGAATTTTATTTTGGTCTGCTTGTATTTACAATTAAAACCGCGTGTAGCGTGAGTGTAGTTGCCACGTTTCTCAGTTCAAAATAGGTATACTTTTGGTGAGAGACTGTTTCACTTACAGAATTGCGGTTAAACTTTGCTTTTCAATGTATTAATTTTTATTGCGAAATTATGGCGGCTATTTGGAATGTCGTGGAGGACGGATGTTGACGTTACCTGTTAACGATCATTACTACGAGAGGTTCCGAAAACAGTTTGGCTGATCCCAGGTGGATGCGATTGCATCCAGCGTCTGCAGTCGTTGGAACTATTCTAGTAGAGAGAACTATGGTTATTCGTTTGAAGCAGTTCTTGACCGAGCGTCACCTGGTTGTGGGATATCCACTGGACTATCCTTTCTGACGATGGTATTTTCGCCTGTAATTAAGTAGTCCATGGTGCAGTTCCTTCTGATATGCTTGGCAGTAGCAATATGTAAACTGTATTTAATTACGGTTTTGTATCTGCCTTTCGAAGCTAAGTTCAGCTATCGCTTCGATCTGAAAATTAATCCAGCTCATTCCATTTCATCATCGTGTCAATTCAGGTTTCGCCTTGTTAACCCGGCATTGGTCGCTACATGAGCGATTCCCTCACGTTTTTACAAATTAATTCACCATTTTAGTGCAATGACAGGTACGGCCCCGCCAATTTTTTTAATCCCCACCCTATTTGTCAAGCACCGGCTAGTGGTATTATTTCATGAAAAAAACAAGGCACAGTGCAATTGTGACAAGTAGTTTGGTAGGTGCGTGCGCTAGTGTGAGCAAATCGCTCATTACGCGACTAACCACGTTTACTTTTATATTTTTGTATTTGTTCTAAACATTTTTGATTTTGCGATCTTAACAACGAGCCATTTGCATGAAACATACCACATATACCTGCCCTAATTATTTACAAGTTTCGGATGAGTCGAATACAAACTAGAGATCGAAGCAGAGTTTATATTATATCTTTTCTGGATTTGAATTAAACGATTTGAGTTGTATTTACACATGGTGTAAAAAATAAAGTTTTGTATATTCAGTGAATAACTTTTTATTTTAATTTTAAGGTATGACATTAACAGATATTGCCACATTATGATTATAAAGTAATAATTGCCAATTATGAAAAAAACTCACGTACACATTCAAAATGTCAGCTGTGAGAGAAACGCTCACGCGCGACCAACGACGCGAAACGAAACCTAGCGACTAATCCCGGGTTAAAGTGTAGTTGTTAGTTAAATTCGTTAGATGTGTAATTAAATTAGAAGCAATTTCTATTCTGAGAAAAATTCGATGCTGTTTAAAGTTAACATAATGTAGCTAAATGGAGTCGCTGATTGGCTAACCCGATTTTTACACTGGCCCCAAACAATGTATACATTATTTTAATATTGAATTACTGCCACAAATGTTGGTACACTTTTTGATGTGGGGAAAATAGATAGCCGCCCGAGTGAGCTTAACCTCATATATAAGCTAACATTTCATTTAGAGAAGTGTTAAACCTAATTGGTCTGTCAGATTATTTATTCCACACTTTTTCCTCTCAGCAACGATTGCAGTAATTAGTCCCCAGTATAATTAATTGAGTAATATTATAACTGCTAATCAGTAATTGGTTAGTTGAGACTGTTCGAAATCTAAATCAAAAACCGGACGTGTACTGGACACTTATGTTTTGACTAAACTACACAGGTTCGGTTAATATAAGTATGCTAGGAGCTAGGAGATGTTCACATATTTACGAGTAGTTAGTCCTGCAATGCATAAAATGTGGAAGGTCTTTTAGATAAGTATTGATTACTTCTATTGTGGTTTTAATTTTCGTGCTCCATCTTGTATTTATTTATAGAGTAAGCGTATCACACATTTCCTGGAAGCCGGCCCTGATAGCCCGGAAGTAGAATACATTGCGGGATCGTCGATCGTCCTTGCATTTATTGGAATTGCCGAAATCCACCTCGTTAATATGCCCATTTGCTGAACTTCGAAAGTGATCCTGTTGTTGACACTGCTGATTCTTGGGATTTTCATTGAACTCCAAAGAGCTGACGCCGGCAAATTAACGAAAAGGAACCTAACGAGCCCCTGCATTCGCGATAGTCTGGTTTTACATTTCCAGCGGCGTTCTTTAATTTGGTTATTTTGTAAACTGTACTGGAGACGTTACAGCGTTACAGCTGCTCAGCATTTGCAATTTAAAATAATAACACTAGTTGAAGCAGACGAATGCCAAATAACTGCATTCATTGCTGGCTAAGTTAAAACACTGTAAATAAATAATGAAGTACCCCTTGGTTGCTTTTCATTTAAACATTTAAAGGATGATAAATGCAATCGCGTTTGCAGGAAGGTATTAATAAAAGTGCATTTTTAAGGCGACGGATAAGAAAAATTACTGTCAGTAATTACCTTCATTTTTTCCGATTATGGATTTGCATTTAGAATACGGCATTTACAGATTTGCTTTTCAATGTGTTAGTTTCGTTGTCAAGCTTAATGTAAATACGAAATTAAGCTTAATTAAATGTAAATTGTACTGCAACATCCATCATTTATTCGATATAATCTATTAGGTGTATTATCTCGTATTTCAACTTCAAATATAATTTATGTAGTAGCATGATTGAGACTAATAGCAAACATGATTATTAATCCTTCTTTTTTGGAGTAATTTTTGACACATTGCAACCAGACTACTACCAGAGTTGCTAACTACTAACTAGTCATTGTGTCGAGGCTCCTTAACCATTCAATTATAGTTCATTTCATATAAACAGGTATTCGACGGAAACCAGTTATAAACAACAAAATGTTTTACTACTTTTTCGATTCCATGAAGTCTATAAATTTAAGAACCTTAGAACCACCCTTTATAGCTTTCTATCGCCCAAACAACGTCCTTTGAGTGGATCATTGTGATCTTTGCCACCAATAACGCCCAAATTTCGACAGATCCGATACAACCGATAAAAAATCTGAGAGGCATGGTATCTGCCGTAGATAACCCAAAAAACAACCATTAAACTTTCCACGCACGATAGCAGCGACAAATAAAAAGCAAACGCGACCCAAAAAATATTAACTTGCCTGGCATTTTTGCACTGCTGCTGCGGGCCACGAACCTGCAGCGCGTTCAGCAAACTTCTGTCAGATTTCGGCAGGAACGATTTCGGGACACGCACGCCGAGGAGTGTACGTTCAAAGGAGGCCCTGACGGCATTAAAATAAATTAAGGGTGCTGTCGCCAAGGTGGGTAGTCTGGTATAGGTTCTAAGGCAGTACTGGTGTTCTAAGCCCACCTCGTCCTTCATTTATAACGGTTATAACAGACACCCCATTGCAAAGCTGGCTGAGTACCTAAATGACTTGTTTTAGTGAAATTTCCTGAACGATATTTTTGCTGATTCTACGTAAGGTTTACTTTTTCAATCATTAGCGATTTTGATGCTAACGTGGACGAATAAGCTTTACAATTTTTTATGTAACGATTGCTGGGAGCAAAGCAACCCTCAACTTATTTTATCTCTGGAACTATCTCCAAGAGTTAAAGATAAGATTTTCTACATAATTCGTTGCAGAACAATTTTTTGGCATATAAAATGAAATTTTTAAAAATTGGGTGTTAAGAAATGAAAATTCTTTACAATTAGTGATGAAATATTAATTTTGAGTTCAAATTAACAAGCAGTTTAAAGTTCAAATAATTCGTGAAGCAGGAGCATGACCTGTTTCGCCTGAGTTTATTAGTAATAACATTTTGACATACAGCCGATTTATAAATCTGATTGTTGTATTATTTGTCATCCGGCATCAAAATCTGGACGCAGTCCGTTCAAATACTAGCGCGCAAATAGCACACGAATGGTTTTAGCCTGTAAAGTATGCCAGGCTCTGAGAAGAGAAGCTCTCTGGCGCTGGTCTTGTGAATATTTTTGGTTCGATTACGCAAAGTGCCCCCGAGCTTTAGTTTTCCTGTGTGAATGCAAAATACGTATCCTGGAGACATACAACCGCAGGAAAACGTTGAAATGGTGGCCCGTGAGATGTACCGAAGAAGCCAAATCAAGGTTGACAGATAAAGCTACAAAGAAGGAAGGCATCGCCGCCATGAGTATTACTTCTAGCTGAAGGTGGTCACTTTTATATTGCAACAAATGGCACAAGAAGCAGGCTTTGAGTGACTCATACCACGCCAATTACATTTGAAGCGCTTTTATAGTGCTCGAAGTTTACTGAGCTTGAGCATATGCCCAGTACATTTTCCCAGCGAAGGAGGTATAAGGGGCCATAAGCGAATGATGTCATGTTATGGCTAGTGTGCGTTAGTCATATCAAATGTAAATGCATACTAGAAACAGCTTTTCACATGTAGGTAGACTTTATGGTAAAGTAAATGCGTAACAGAAACAGCCTTTTGCACGCAGAGGAATATTTTTGTTGTGTAATACGAAAGTTTATTGTTAGAAACAGTTCTTTGGCGGTTGATTTAATATTGTTGCGCATATAAGTCTTGGTAGAAGTGGCCATTCGTTTTATGAAATAGTTCGAGCAGGATTATTTAAATTTGTTATTTTAACAACTAATGTATGTTTGTGTGTAAACAGATTGGCTTCTATTTGAATAAAGCATTAGAGTTAACTCTTGAGATTAGTGCGACTGTAGTTTAAATAATATAAGAGTTATCTCATTGTTATTGAGCTAGCTGGCAATGAAACGGGTAGAAGTAATTCAAAAAACGTAGCGGCGCAGAAGGCGAACCTTCAAAATTTAAGTAGATAACGGTGGGTCTCAAACTGCAGCATTACTGCAGGGTTACACTTTTTGTTACCAAAAGTAAGAAAGAATCTTGTACATAATACGTTTTAAAAAACCGTGATACCAAATTTATGCCAAAATCAAACCATTGTGATTACATGGACACATTTAGCTAGCGAACCGAAAAGCTTAAATTTATTCATAAATACGGCACTTATAATAGTCAGATAGAAAGAACTCATAACTGAAAGTGTAACCGAAGTCATGATAATCCGAAATGCAATATAATATACATATTATCACCAGGTCATTATTCAGTGTGCAATAACTAAAACACGCGTATTCTTAATAAGATGTCAACTTCCTATCAATAGCATACAGTTAACTGTAACATAATTAAAACGTTCATTAAGCGGAGTGCACCCATAATTCAAACTGTTATAATTACTATCACAGATTTTCCTCTTAAAGCGGCCAGTAGAATCACACACACAGGAAACAAAATAAATTTCTCGTTACAGCAAATAGCATGAGAAGTAAAGGTTTGATGAGACCTTAAATGCGCTAATTGAAGCCGTTTACAGTAGCAAAATGCAACGTACGATAGCAAAACCAAATTACCAAATTCTATAAGCAAGCGTGACGTCCAAGGAAGTCTGAAGGGCTTCAATCAAATGCGCTGGCACTCGGAGCAGCTATATAATCTGAATAATTTGAATGTGAAGAAGCACAAGTTCAACTTTACGGGATGTGTATCGTATAATATTTTTTCTACTCCGGTAACTAAAATGCCATTTAACATACTAGCATACACGTGGCTAAGTGACCTTTTAATCATGCCTTCATAACCTATGACTAAAGAGCCTCTTAGTCATGAGCTGAAGTTGGCAACGATGTTTTAGTCATGGGGTGAAGTTAGGTTCAAATAGTGTTTGCTTTATTAGCCACAGCCAAAACTAAAATCAAGTTAGTTTTCAACCGTCACTTTGACGTTTGTCAAGCATAATTTAACCTAATATAATAAATGTCAAAATTTTAATGAAATAATATGATGTTATATTCTCTAAAATTGTGGTCGTAGAAAAAGTATAGTATGCAACTCGTTTTATAAACTTATTAGTCACCCATTTTATTAAACACTCGCTCCGCTGCGCTTCGCTCATGATTAATAAAACTCTTGACTAAAATGACGTTTATAAAACTTGATACATAATATACTATTATCTACGTGATATGAACCGTTAAACAGATCGAATAAAGACAAAGGAAACGTACGCCGCCCGAAAGGCGCCCGAAGAACAAAGATTATTACATCTGTTCAACAAACCGCCGCGATCCTACGCAGAAGTATCTTTCAAAACCCTAAAATCATAAAAATAAGTGTCCTTACAACGAATTTCTAAAGTGCAGCAAGATTGCAACCATAAAACTTTATTGGAGCCGGCCGGCCAAGAAAGGTGACAGCCAGCGAAATACGCCTCACGAATGTTTGCAGATTAAATTAAGAATTTTTCACTAAAACGCCCTTTAAACAGAGTGCGCTCTGTTTTAATCACACATAAAGGATACCAGAAGATAGGAAAAATTAACCGCTACCTATTAAAACAAACCACAGAGCGATAGCACATATACAGGTGGAGAAAAAGCAATTTTTCCATCAGGCAGCCAAACTCGCGCCCGGGAGAGCGGCCGAGAGTTCAGCGGCCCGAGGAAAGGCATATTGTAACGAAGAAATCAGGGGCCACGACCGAGTACAGCGAGCAAAGATGCAGATTACAAATTAAATTTTAATTAACGAAGGAAGCATCCCAGAAAAGCGTAATTGGTCTCAATAATCTTATAAAAATAGCGCGCAACCGATCAAAGCATAATAAACTTTTTAACACACGCCATAAGACAAATACTTAATTAAGCTTTACGCGGAACATTGCATTAAAAATTCCAAGTTGAGCTAATTTTTTACTCAAATCATAGCAAATTGGGTGTCGTTAGACTCGGCATTTCATCAACTATTGATTGCGACTAAAACCAAGTCGCTAATTGATCACGCCGCTCAATTAAATGCTATAATTACAAAATATATCGAAATCGGGCAAAACATCCCTTCTACTTCGACCAATGAGCGTCGAGATCGCGTTGGACAAAGGACTGGCTCCTTTAAATAGTCAGACGCTGGCAGTAAGAATTCACTCAACCCAGGAGAGTCCACCAGCAACCATCAGCCTTCCAAGGATCAGTCTCTCCAGGGCCTCCAGCCTTCCAGCACTCAGCCAAGGAGAGTCCACCAGCCGCCACTTCAGCTTCCAGGACTACCAGCAGCCACTCCAGCTTCCAGGACTACCAGCAGCCACTTCAGCTCCAGGACCAACAGCCGTTTCACTGGACTTAGCTGTCTGCCGCCTTCCTGGGACTTGGAAAAATTCACTCAGCCAAGGAGAGTCCACCAGCCGCCACTTCAGCTTCCAGGACTACCAGCAGCCACTCCAGCTTCCAGGACTACCAGCAGCCACTTCAGCTCCAGGACCAACAGCCGTTTCACTGGACTTAGCTGTCTGCCGCCTTCCTGGGACTTGGAAAAATTCACTCAGCCAAGGAGAGTCCACCAGCCACCACTTCAGCTTCCAGGACTACCAGCAGCCACTTCAGCTTCCCGGACCACCAGCAGCCACTTCAGCTCCAGGACCAACAACCGTTCCACTGGACTTAGCTGTCTGCCGTCTTCGTGGGACTTGGAGTTCGAGCCACTTTAGCTTCCAGGACCAGCTAGCAGCTCCCGCCTCTCCAGAGCCTATCACCCTCGTGGACTTAGAGCCAATCCACTTCATTGGACTCTGCTGTCTGCCGTCTTCGTGGGACTTGGGATTCGAGCCACTTCAGCTTCCAGGACTAGCTAGCAGCTCCAGCCTCTCCAGAGCCTATCACCCTCGTGGACTTAGAGCCAATCCTACGCATTGGACTCTGCTGCCTGCCGTCTTTGGAAAGCCACTTTCGCCAGCCGCCGCCTCCGCCCAGGAGATCCGCACTGCCGCCGACGTTGCCGCCGCCGCTGCTGCAACCGCAGAAGGAAGCCGCCAGCCGCCGCCTCCGCCCAGGAGATCAGCACTGCCGCCGACGTTGCCGCCGCCGTTGCTCACAGCCCGCCGCCCCGTCGCCAGTCGCCACCGCCGCCTCTGCAACCGCCGAAGGAAGCCGCCAGCCGCCGCCTCCGCCAAGGAGATCCGCACTGCCGCCGACGTTGCCGCCGCCGCTGCTCTCAGCTCGCCGCCCCGTCGCCAGTCGCCACCGCCGCCGCTGCAACCGCAGGAGGAAGCCGCCGGCCCCGCCTCCGAAGGACCACACCCGCTTCCAATCGCGGATGCCAATCCGCCATTTTCTTTTCTTTTTTCTGTACATATATGTTACCTAGTTCTAAGCTTATTTGTATGTGTAAATATAATAAACTTTTTTCCAATCAAATCCAGTGTCTAGCTGAGGGTAACGCCCAACCACCCCTTCTTACGCCGACGCCATTGCAGTAACCCTACCGCTGAGCATAGACGTAGGCTTGTTAATTGTCGCCCGGAACGTGGGGCAAACCTGTGGTGGACACCAGAGGGAAGCCACGCCCACTACAATGGTGAAGTCAAGAAGGAAGGGAAACATGGAGACAACTCCGCCAAGGATCAACGAAGAACCTCAGCGGACACCGCGACAAGGAGGAAGTCTGAACAGTTCGGAAATAATAGAAGACAGCGCACCCTCATTTCCGTGTGGACAAAGGACACCGCCTCCAAGTCCCAGCCCAGTGCGACAGGAAGTCAACGAAGACAACCAACAGCAAATGGCACACCACCTTGCGAACCTAGCAGCTACAGCAGCAGGAACCAATCAACCAGCACCACTTCTGGGAGTGGTAGAAAACACCCAGTGGCGCCCAGAACAAGCTCCAGCAGCACCAACGATCACATTAACGGACGAACAATTCCAGGCACTTTTGGGACGAATGGCTGTGCCCAAAAAAGTCGATCTCCCACCAACATTTAAGGGCGAGGAGTTAGACCACCCCCAAGAGTTCATCGCAGAGTGCGCCCGCTACCATGCGCAAAGCGGATGTACTACAACAGAACTAATGAAAGTAGCCACAAACTGTCTCCAGGGGAAAGCTAACCAATGGTGGAAACCATACGCTTCACTCCCGCTCTCCTGGAATGAATTTGAAGAAAGGCTGTTAAAGAAATTCGATAGCGCAGATGTACGAGCCTCCTTGAAAACACAGCTCTACGGGCAAAAACAGGGACTGAAAGAAAATGGCGAACTCTTTCTTCTTCGGAAGATACAACTGATACGCCGATTGGACACCGAACAGTCAGTGGGAGCCAGCATTCCCGTAATGATAGAACTGTTAAAACCGGCCCTTCGGCCTTACCTACGTGTCGCAGTGCCGGAAACAATTGAGGAACTATTGGACAAGGTGGCTGCAATTGAGAAAGACATGGACGACCGCGCACCAACGCCAAACCGCGAGACACGCCCACGGGAGCCAGCCGAGCCAAATCTACCCCGCTGCTATTTTTGCCCGGGACGCCACTTCAATAAGGATTGCCCACGACGCCACCGGCCAACACCACAGGCAACAGGAGAAGCTCCCGTGAACGCCCCCGAAGCAAGACAACTACCACCGCCGGAAAACTGGCGGAGGCCCGGGCACATCGAGGCCGAAGCACCGCCCAGGGCCCAACCGAATGCTCCACGATAAGTACGGCCAAATGCCACAACCTCCCGTATATCATGGTGAACCTCGGATCACCACAGCGGGAGATGCGTGCCCTGATAGATTCAGCAGCCACGCATAATTTCATTAGCGCCAAGCTAGTGCAGCATCCTGAGACGGGTAGCTACGCACAAAGAACGGCCAAAATGGCCAAAGAACAGGCAACCCTGACCCTACGAGGAGAAACAAGCTTGGAAATACAGATCGGTAGAAATAACTACGTCATACAGTGCATCATAGCAGAGGAACTAAGGGAGGACATCATTCTCGGACTACCGTGGCTTACGGAACACGAGGCTACCTTTGATTTCGCACGGCGTTGCATACACCACGGCATGAGGACCCGAGAAACCACTCATTGCCTGGTCGAGCAACACGACCCGCGTCCAGCGAATGACCCGATGGAACTTCCCCAGTTGAAGCATGACTTCCCTCGCGAGCAGGAACACAACCTCTATCAGCTACTAGAAGACTTCCCCGAAATTTGGAGGCCCTCGGCGCCACCTACGCGCACCCTGCAGCACGAGATTCATGTGAAAACCGATGCCCCTATACGCAGCCCAAATTACCGATATTCCGAAACAAAAAAGAAGATCATCGCCGAGCAAGTAGAAGAGATGCTGGCACGCGGTTTCATCGAGCCTAGCCAGTCACCACATAACTCGCCAATCGTCATCGTGGAGAAAAAGGATTCTACACCCCGGTTCTGCTTGGACTTTCGTAGGCTAAACGAAGCCACCATCAATGAGCCGGCGGTACTACCCTTGATCCACGAAACCATCAAAGATCTAGGTTCAGCGAGCATCTTCTCCTCACTTGACTTAAAGTCGGGGTACTGGCAGATAAGTTTACACCCCCAAGCCAAACCCTACACCCCGTTCACGACTCCGGATGGCGCAGCCTATCAGTTTCGAGTCATGCCATTCGGGCTCAAGACGGCACCAATGACCTTTCAGAGGCTGATGGCCCGGGAAGTACTGGTAGGGTACCTCCACAAATTCCGCCTCGTGTATTTAGATGACATCATCATTTACTCGGAATCATGGGAGCAGCACCTTCAACACCTCCGAAAGGTATTCGAACGACTACAGGAACATGGGCTCATATGCTCGCCAGAAAAATGCCACTTCGGGAAATCCACACTGCACTACCTAGGGCATATCGTTGGCCCAGAGGGAAACGAACCTCAACCAGGTCACGTGCAGCAGGTCATCAACGCCCCGCCCCCTACTAACCGAAAGGGGTTACGACAGTTCCTAGGCATATGCAATTGGCTACGCGAGTACATTCCCCGATTCGCCGACGTTGCGGCCCCTCTCACCGACCTACTAAGCACTAAAAAGCGCTGGACTTGGACCCCAGACGTTCAGCAAGCATTTCACCAAGTGAAACAATTGTTTCAGACACCGCTGAAATTAGCCCGACCCGATGCTTCTCGCCCCTTCATTTTACAAACAGACGCCAGCAAATTTGGCATCGCCGCCGTGCTCTACCAGGAACGTCCCGATGGAGGTCGAGACGTCATCTCCTACGCCAGCACCCGGTTCCTGCCAGCCGAACAACGTTATCACTCCAACGAACAAGAGTGCCTAGCCGCCGTATGGGCGATAAAAAAATATCGGCCCTACTTAGAAGGCAGGCAGTTCACCCTCCGGACCGATAACCGCGCCCTCACCTGGCTCAACACCTTGAAGGACCAGCGAGCTAAACTCACGCGTTGGGCTCTCCTGCTACAGGAGTTCCACTTCACAATCGAGCATTGCCCCGGAAAGCACAACGAGTTGCCGGACGCGCTATCTCGACAGCCGACTGGACAGCCGGCCGAAGCAGTGTGGGATGACCCGACAGTACTGCTACCTCCCATTCACAACAAGCGCTTCGCCCAAAAACGTGTAACGGCCAGCCAACCCGCTAAGAAAGGATTTCCCAGGTTCCAGGAACCCGCTACAAGAAATCAGGCGGCCAGCAGCCAAACACCACACGGTGAGGACTCACCGAGGTATCAACGGGCAAGCAGCCGTGCTACCGTCACGGAGCCACCAGGCAAGCCATCCCTAAGCCTGCTGGACGCAGTCGAAGAAACGTTATGGGAGACCATTGCACAGGACCAAAGGCAGGATAATTACTGTCAAGATTTAGTCAACTCATGGCACCAAAGCTACTTCGTCGAGGACCCAACCCCGGATCTCGTAGCCGTCCAGGAGAATTATCGAATAGAGGATGGGTTGCTTTACCACCAGACGGATCAAGGCCCAAGGCTGTTTGTCCCGGAGAGAAGCCGACCCAGGGTCATTTACCAATACCATGATCAAGACTTAGCTGGACATCCCGGCATCGCCGAAACAACACGAGCCATCCGCTCACATTTTCATTGGACGCGTTTACGAGAAGATGTCCGGAACTACGTCCGCCAATGCCTGCTCTGCTTGAGATGCAAGAAGGGCCGCCACCAAGCCAAAGCCACCCTGAGGCCTCACCAACCCAACCGAGCGTGGGACACGATTGCGCTCGACCTCATGGGGCCCTACCCCTCGTCAGCCACCGGGAAGAAGTTCATCCTGGTAATAACCGACCTCTTCACCCGGTGGACTGAAGCCTTCGCTTTAGCCAAAGCCACCGCCCCCATCATCATCCGCACCTTGCGAAATGAAGTCTTTCCCCGCTTTGGGTACCCGAGCGCCATGCTGACCGATAACGGGCGTCAGTTCATCAGTGAACAATGGATGAGAGCCTGCCAGGAGTGGGATATCCAGCCATGGACGACCGCCATCTATCACCCCCGAGCCAACCCAACGGAGCGAAGGAATCAAGAAATAAAAAAGGGGCTCCGCCTGCATCTACAAGGAGGAAACCATCGCGAGTGGGACAAGCATCTTCCCGCGACCCTATTTAACTTACGGAATCGCCATAACACCGCCCTAGGGTGTTCCCCAGCATACGCCATGTTCGGAAAGGAATTAGACCGCCCCGGGGAATGGAGGTTCCGACACCCCACGCTGCTGCCCGAAACGCCCCACGAACCACGGACCCACAACCGCGGAGCACGGGACACAGGCATCCGAAACCGAGCCATCGCCCAGCGCCAAGAAGCACCGGACGCCGACAACCCCACGTTTCAACCCCAGCAGTGGGTCATGGTGAAAAATCACCCTCTCTCAGACGCCATCGCCGGGATCCATGCAGGGTTCCAACCAAAATGGAGTGGACCCCACCAAATCTTGGACCAACTTGGCCCAAGCATCTATAGGGTCCAAAGAGGACAACAGGCCCTCAAAATTCACGCAGACCAACTCCGCCCTTTCTCTCCCTAATTTTTTTTTTTGCCCGGATCGCGGACGCCAAAGGAGGGGGGAATTGATATGAACCGTTAAACAGATCGAATAAAGACAAAGGAAACGTACGCCGCCCGAAAGGCGCCCGAAGAACAAAGATTATTACATCTGTTCAACAAACCGCCGCGATCCTACGCAGAAGTATCTTTCAAAACCCTAAAATCATAAAAATAAGTGTCCTTACAACGAATTTCTAAAGTGCAGCAAGATTGCAACCATAAAACTTTATTGGAGCCGGCCGGCCAAGAAAGGTGACAGCCAGCGAAATACGCCTCACGAATGTTTGCAGATTAAATTAAGAATTTTTCACTAAAACGCCCTTTAAACAGAGTGCGCTCTGTTTTAATCACACATAAAGGATACCAGAAGATAGGAAAAATTAACCGCTACCTATTAAAACAAACCACAGAGCGATAGCACATATACAGGTGGAGAAAAAGCAATTTTTCCATCAGGCAGCCAAACTCGCGCCCGGGAGAGCGGCCGAGAGTTCAGCGGCCCGAGGAAAGGCATATTGTAACGAAGAAATCAGGGGCCACGACCGAGTACAGCGAGCAAAGATGCAGATTACAAATTAAATTTTAATTAACGAAGGAAGCATCCCAGAAAAGCGTAATTGGTCTCAATAATCTTATAAAAATAGCGCGCAACCGATCAAAGCATAATAAACTTTTTAACACACGCCATAAGAAAAATACTTAATTAAGCTTTACGCGGAACATTGCATTAAAAATTCCAAGTTGAGCTAATTTTTTACTCAAATCATAGCAAATTGGGTGTCGTTAGACTCGGCATTTCATCAACTATTGATTGCGACTAAAACCAAGTCGCTAATTGATCACGCCGCTCAATTAAATGCTATAATTACAAAATATATCGAAATCGGGCAAAACATCCCTTCTACTTCGACCAATGAGCGTCGAGATCGCGTTGGACAAAGGACTGGCTCCTTTAAATAGTCAGACGCTGGCAGTAAGAATTCACTCAACCCAGGAGAGTCCACCAGCAACCATCAGCCTTCCAAGGATCAGTCTCTCCAGGGCCTCCAGCCTTCCAGCACTCAGCCAAGGAGAGTCCACCAGCCGCCACTTCAGCTTCCAGGACTACCAGCAGCCACTCCAGCTTCCAGGACTACCAGCAGCCACTTCAGCTCCAGGACCAACAGCCGTTTCACTGGACTTAGCTGTCTGCCGCCTTCCTGGGACTTGGAAAAATTCACTCAGCCAAGGAGAGTCCACCAGCCGCCACTTCAGCTTCCAGGACTACCAGCAGCCACTCCAGCTTCCAGGACTACCAGCAGCCACTTCAGCTCCAGGACCAACAGCCGTTTCACTGGACTTAGCTGTCTGCCGCCTTCCTGGGACTTGGAAAAATTCACTCAGCCAAGAAGAGTCCACCAGCCACCACTTCAGCTTCCAGGACTACCAGCAGCCACTTCAGCTTCCCGGACCACCAGCAGCCACTTCAGCTCCAGGACCAACAACCGTTCCACTGGACTTAGCTGTCTGCCGTCTTCGTGGAACTTGGAGTTCGAGCCACTTTAGCTTCCAGGACCAGCTAGCAGCTCCCGCCTCTCCAGAGCCTATCACCCTCGTGGACTTAGAGCCAATCCACTTCATTGGACTCTGCTGTCTGCCGTCTTCGTGGGACTTGGGATTCGAGCCACTTCAGCTTCCAGGACCAGCTAGCAGCTCCAGCCTCTCCAGAGCCTATCACCCTCGTGGACTTAGAGCCAATCCTACGCATTGGACTCTGCTGCCTGCCGTCTTTGGAAAGCCACTTTCGCCAGCCGCCGCCTCCGCCCAGGAGATCCGCACTGCCGCCGACGTTGCCGCCGCCGCTGCTGCAACCGCAGAAGGAAGCCGCCAGCCGCCGCCTCCGCCCAGGAGATCAGCACTGCCGCCGACGTTGCCGCCGCCGCTGCTCACAGCCCGCCGCCCCGTCGCCAGTCGCCACCGCCGCCGCTGCAACCGCCGAAGGAAGCCGCCAGCCGCCGCCTCCGCCAAGGAGATCCGCACTGCCGCCGACGTTGCCGCCGCCGCTGCTCTCAGCTCGCCGCCCCGTCGCCAGTCGCCACCGCCGCCGCTGCAACCGCAGGAGGAAGCCGCCGGCCCCGCCTCCGAAGGACCACACCCGCTTCCAATCGCGGATGCCAATCCGCCATTTTCTTTTCTTTTTTCTGTACATATATGTTACCTAGTTCTAAGCTTATTTGTATGTGTAAATATAATAAACTTTTTTCCAATCAAATCCAGTGTCTAGCTGAGGGTAACGCCCAACCACCCCTTCTTACGCCGACGCCATTGCAGTAACCCTACCGCTGAGCATAGACGTAGGCTTGTTATACGATATAATCTAGAATACACGGTCAATATAAAAAAATTTAAATGTAAATTAGGATTACCAGCAGCCGGTCGTAATTTTGCGTGTTTTAAAACACGTTGGTACTGACAACGTGCCTAATGAAATCTTTTAAACACGTTACTACTGCCGACGTAAACTAATGAAAACATGTTATTAAACAGTCATTTTACAAACTTAAAACTGCCAACTAAAAGGCAATTTTACACACTATCGTAGATAAAATGTATTATGCAACACATTTTATAAACTTATCTAGACACTCGTGACTAAGGGGACGTTTATAAAACTTGTTGTATAATGTAACTACTATTCTGTTGTTCTGTTGTATGTGATTATAATTAACGAAAAATATAACAAATTACTACGCCTTCGTACGCAACGTATTCAAATGAAAAAAAAAACGGATATAGTTTTGATTTTGGAAGAATGCCGAGGAGCGGCAGATCTAGCTTTACGACGATATGAGCAAAGGTATCCAGACAGATATTATCCATCGCATAACGCCTTCAGGCGTTTGGATAGGAAGTTGCGAAAATAGGGGCAATTTAAAAAGCCAAAGGTAAGACAACAACATGTCACTACCGCAGAAAACAAAGACGCAGTTATAGAAGAAATTACTACAAATCCCTATACAAGTCAACGGGCGATGGCAACAACGGTAGGCATGAGCTAAACATCAGTTTACACAATTTTAACAGCAAATCAATTTCACCCATACCATGTTACATTAGTGCAACACCTTAATGAAGAAGATTACCCACGTCGGGCAAATTTCTCTCATTTATTAAGAAACAGAGTTACTGCAAGTAAATTAGCTCTGCCGAAAATAATCAGGACATCACGAAACCGTATTTTTTTAGTCACAGCATTGCATTTAAATGCTTCATGTATCTAATGTAGAGGAATTTTAGGTAGTGCTATAACTGCTTGGCGCAGTGTAGTTGTCGTGAAGTTTCTTAATATATCTAAAGTAACTACTTTGGTTTTTCTTTACTAAAAAATGTAATGTTTACTAAGATATCTATGAAATGCATGCAGTTGTAGCATGTGTTACTTATCTAGTATATCCCTTTATATACAGATACTATGTTAGGAAAAAGAAAATAATTAAATAGTTAAATAGGTAATGAAAGTTATTAAAATTTTGCTCAAAAGTAGATTGTGCGTTTATAAGTATCAGGGTTTATAATCATAATACAGTTAATAAAAGTACCCAGGAATCTCAATAGGAGATTTAAGGCCCCAAACGGCAAAATTAAAGAGGGTTGTGACACAAAGTAAATAGGTAAAGCAATGGATAAGTGAGGAAAGGTAATAATTGAATTATCTTTAAACACAAGAAAGTACATCGATCATCTAGCCATGACAGTAAATTAATATTACTGCACACGTTCTTGTGTAGTAACTAATACTTGAATTACTTCTTTACATATGGGCAAGATCCAACTTGCTTACATTTTCATGCAAAAATTAGGATGCATTGAGCTAGATCATCCAACGTATAGTCTCAAGATGGTCCTTACGAGTATTATTTACTCAGAACGAAAAAAAATCTATACGGTCGGCCGTTTTCTTCTGACATAGAGTTTAGAGAGTTGTTAACAGTTATTTTTCTAAACAGAAAAACTGCTTCCATTCTAGGGGAATGTCACAACTTCCGGAAAAGGGAAACAGAGTGTAATTAGGTAGTGAGTGTATTACAAAATTAGAAATAATTAGTGCACGTAACTCTTTTTCTTCTTCCTTTGATAGGTTACGACGCTTTATCTCCACCAGTAGCGTTAAAGGGCAACTGTAAACTTAATTTGAAGAAAAATATGCCTTGCACCACTTGCATCCCCGATTAGATAAATGGTAGATAAATAATATTGTATATCTTTTTATTAGTTCATCGTTTCGACTACTAGTTTTCTTCGTTTCTTCGGCTTATGTTGTGTTTATACATCTGCTCAATAGCATTGATGTGTATACCTAGTGATGACTACCAAACCTGGCTATAAGGATTGAACATAGGAAATAGTTTTTGCATGTTCTCTGGTACCTACTAAAAAAATTAAGCCGTCAACGTGACCTTATAGTCCATTTACTAAAGGAAAAAAGTTCTAACTTCGTTGACTCAAAACCGATTTTGAAAATTTTTTTTTATTATTTCGGAAAAAGTCTATAGAAAAATTCCCCATAGGTGAGAAGGTGTGCTTTTTATTTTTTCAATTGTTATTAACAAATAAGCGTTTTTTAATATATTCTCAATTAAAAAAAAATTATAACTTCTCTATTTATGTAAACCATTGCCCGACATTTGATAACATAAGGTTTTTGGGTTCACAGATTACGAATAGGGCCTCAAAATTGGTCTAAAAACAAAAATGGCGTCTAAAAAATGGCGTCGAAGGTCTAATTTTTTATTTTATTTTTTTTAATTTTTATTAGATGCCTAGGGGTTTTTGGGGTCGCTGATTACGAATTTAACATTAAAACTCAACTAAAATAAAAAATGGCGGATCCAAGATGGCGAAAAAGCTTAATTTTTTTTTATTCGGACTTTAGCTTTTAGCTATACTATAGGGTTTTTTGGGTCGCTGATTTCAAATTTTATGTTAAAATTAATCAAAAATGAAAAATAACTTCTTTAAAGCGGCAAAATAGCTTCACTTCTGAATTCCGCACGTTGCCTCATATCTAAGGGTTTTGGACACAGTAACTATAAATATAGCATTAAAAGGTAAATTTTTATTGTGTACGATTATTATTATTATTATTTAATAAACATTAAATACAAATAAAATTCTAAATTGTTAAATTAACTCAGATTTAAATAGATTAAATACATTTAAATATAACATACAATACATATAAATTCCAACACCTAAAAATGTGTTTTCTACGACCTCTTTGTACAATTTCCAAAAGATATTTCTGAATTAAAAGATTTTTCTGTTTGTGACCGACGGAGGAATGTTATTACATAAAAACAAATGGCAACTTGTTCAACAGTATGGTGCAATTTTAGATATATTAATTTTATTGTACGTAATTATGGAAAAACAAGTGTTTTTGTCGATTATCAGAAACATAGAATAAAATCGTCTAAAAACGAAAACTGCACCAGATATTCGATTTGAAAGAGACAGGTTTTTAAAGTTGTATCAAGAAAAAATTCTGGCAAATGTCTTTCATGTCGTTTTATTCATTAAAAAAAAAATAATATCCTTGCTCTCAAGCTGAAAGTGATGCTGATCGGTTAATAGTTACAACAGCTCTCAATGCATCAAATAAAAACATAGCTGTAGTATCAGAGAATATAGACGTATTACTTATATTAACAGCTTTCGTTTCATGCCGATAAAGATATATATTTTTTAAAACCTGCCAAAAATAAAGAAAATAAAAAAATATCTTCTTCTAAAAGCCTGCAATTTGCGCATCCCAATAAATTGTAGTGAGTCTGTTCTTTCTGTATATGCTTTAACTGGATGCAACACTTCAGCATGTTTTAACAGTAGAAAGAATCTTCTTCTTGTTCAGGTGCTTATCAGATTTCGTATGTTTACCATTAACACGGCTATCTTCACTTTATTGGTTGCAATCCTAGATAACTCATTGGATGATTTCCCATACCACGCCCTTAGGTTTTGCACCCAAGATATTCTTCCGCGTCCTGGTCCACGTTTGCCATATATCTTGCCTTGTATAATAGATTGTAGTAGGACGTACTTATTTTCATTCCTCATTATTTGTCCGAAGTATTGGAATTTGCGTTTCTTGGTGTTGTCCATGATCTCTTTACTTTTTTTTTCATTCTCTCTAGGACTTTAATATTTATTACACGGTCTTTCTATAACATCCGCAATATTCTGTATAACCACATTTCAAAGGCTTCGATTTTTTTATGATTGTTTAGTTAAGTGTCCAGAACTCGACCCCATAGAGCAAGATGGGAAAAATGTAGCATCTTAGCATGCGAGTTTTGGTGTCGAGGTGCAGATTATGGCTTTTGAATATAGTTTAATATATTGAAGATGGATAAGTCTTAGTAAATGAAGCAATGGCTATGTTCAGGAAAGAATAAATTTGTCAAAATATTTGAAAATAGCAGTGATTTGCAAGAGACTGCAAAAATTTATATAAAAAAATGCTGGTATAAAATGTATGCTTGCAATGTATGGTGCAAAGAAAGGTAACTGCTTAAACTCTTACAGAAATGTTTAAGTGATTGAAAGTTTTTTATTATTCATATACCGCAAGGTAAATGAGGTTACAGACAATACAATACACATATTTTTTAAATAAAAACATTTTGAATTTTGGGTTTGATTCTTTTATTAAGGCGTCTACTAAAAAAGTAGCGTTAATTTAGCATAATTGTGCCCTACGATGGATCCAGCAGAAGAACATTTAAAACACGTGTATTTGCAAACACAGTTGTGGCTGGGAAACCAAGATATTTCAAGGGAGGATTGGGGTTGGAAATATAATACAGGAAAGTGTTTTCCAACCCTAAAGCACCAGATCCACAAAACATCTTAAAAATTATTTTTTTGCAACTACAAAACTAGTTGCGGGCCAGCTTGTGGGTATAGGAAAAGTGACCTTTAGGTTAACAAGCCTACGTCTAAGCTCAGTGGTAGATTCCACAATGGCGTCAGCGTAAGAAGGGGTGTGGGCGTTACCCTGGTCGATGCTGCTAATTGATTGGTGTAAACTTTTAATACTTTTATTTCTACGGCCACTCTTATATATACAAACAAAACTTAATATTATAGATACACAAAAAAACCATGAAAAGGAATATATATACAAAGGGTCATCTAGACCCGGGCGCTGGGGGCGCGGGAGGTGATGGGGCGGCCTTTCCTACTGGCCGGAGGCGGGGAACGCGGCCTGGACGCAGTCCGGTCCTTCCGGGAAGCAGTCCGGGGCACGGCTTGTAGCGGGCGCTGGGAAGTCCTCCTTGGACGTCGGCGGATCGAGTAGGCCTCTCGGGGACGGCGGCTGGAGCGGGGCGTTGCCGGGGCGCGGGGTCGGGCTTCCGCTAGGGGAGTCCGGGGACGGGTGGTCCGTCGCCAGCGGGGGCCGGGACGTGGGCTGCTATCGGGGCAGGTAGCCCGCCACAGGGCTTCGAGCTCGGCTTCCTCGGCGTCCGTCAGTCTCACCTCGAGGTCCCAATTGAGGATCCGTGGACGGGGAGCCTGGGGGGTCGGCGGGCGGCGCAGCCGGGCAAAAGGTGCGTCTCGCAGGTGCTGCACCAACGGGCTCCTCTGTGGGGTGCCAAGCTCCGGATCGCTCTCGTCCGTGAGGCCAACGAAATCCGGGGTGAACGCCCTTGTCGGCGTCCGTGGGCTCCCTGACGGCAGGCGTCCCTCCCAGTACGGAGGTGGCCGGTTCAGCTCCTGGATCCGGGCGCGGGCGATCTGGGCCAAGGGGGAGGCAGGGGGCGTCTGGGGCAATGGGCCGAATAATTCCTCGTGGCGGCGATTTCTGGAACACAAGGCTCGATGTCAGGCGGCGGGCGCGAGAGGAAACCTCCAATGGTTCCGGGCTGGCTTACGTGTCAGACCTGGGGGTGCCCCCTGGGGGTGCCCATGGCGGAAGTGGCTCGAGTTCCCAACTTTGCCCGAGGATGGAAGGCAGCAGAGTCCAATGCGGAAAATTGGCCCTAAGTCCACGTATGTGATAGGCTCTGGAGAGGGCTGTGGCTGGTAGGTCCTTGGAAGGCTGGAGCTGCTAGCGGGGCCGAGTGGATGCTGCAGAAGACAAAGTCCAGAAGTGGCTGGATGCTGCAGAAGACAAAGTCCAGAAGTGGCTGGATGCTGCAGAAGACAAAGTCCAGAAGTGGCTGGATGCTGCAGAAGACAAAGTCCCGAAGTGGCTGGATGCTGCAGAAGACAAAGTCCAGAAGTGGCTGGAGGTCCTGGAGAGGCTGGATGGTTCCTCGAGCTGAAGTGGCTACTGGTGGACTCTCCTGGGTTGAGTAATTTCCTACTGCCAGCGTCTGACTATTTAAAGGAGCCAGTCCTTTGTCAAACGCGATCTCGCAGCTCATTGGTCGAAGTAGAAGAGATGATTTGCCCGTTTTCGATATATTTCGGATTATAGCGTTTAATTGAGCGGCGCGATCAATTATCGACTTGATTTGAGTCGCAATCAATAGTCGTTGAAATGTCGATTCTAACGACACCCAATTTGCTAGGTTTTGGTAAAGATTAGTTCAACTTGGAATTTTTAATTCCGTGTTCGGCGTAAAACTTAATTAAGCATTACTCTTCTGGCGTATGTTAATAAGTTTATTATGCTTCGATCGGTTGCGCGCTATTTTTACAGGAATTTTGAGACTATTCACGCCTTCCTGTGATGCTTCCTTCCGCTAATTAAAATTTAATTTGTAATTTTGCATCCTTGCCCGCTGTACTCGGTCGTGGCCCTGATTTCTTCGTTACAAAATGCCTTTCCCCGGGCCGCTGTGTATGCTGAATTTCGGCCGCTCCGCCCGCATGCATTCGCTGGCTGATGGAAAAATTCGTTTTTCTCGATCTGCCTGGGTGCTAGAAATTTGGGATTGATTTTATCAGGTGGCGGCTTATTCCTCCTATCGGCAGGTATCCTTATGAGGGATTAAAACAGAGCGCACTCTGTTTTAAGAGCGTTTTAGTGAAAATTTCTTAATTCAATCTGCAAACATTTGTGAGGCGTATTTCGCTTGCTGTCACCTTTCTTGGCCGGCCGGTTCCAATAAAGTTTATGGTTGCAATCTTGCTGCACTTTAGAAATTCGTTGTAATTGCACTTATTTTTATGATTTTAGGGTTTTGAAAAATACTTTTGCGTAGGATCGCGGCGGTTTGTTAAGCAGATGTAATATTCTTTGTTCTTCTGGCGCCTTTCGGGCGGCGTACGTTTCCTTTGTTTTTTCGATCTGTTTAACGGTTCATATCAAGGTTCAGCGGCTTGCGAAAAAGTAGAGGAAGAAGAAAATAAAGCTAAATAATTTTGTTTTTTGTTTTTAAATGTATCTTGGGTTAATTTTAATAAATCAATTAAATTATAATATCTTGAATACTCATTTATCTCTTCTATCATTTGTTTCCACCATTTTTCAGACACCGTTTTCCATTTTTGATAAATTTTAACATAAAATTTGGGATGAGCGACCCAAAAAACTTCTAGGTATAGGTATCAAAAATTTAAAAAAAACTACCCCTTTGCCTCCATTTTTTGTTTTAGTTAAGTTTTAATGTTAAATTTGTAATCAGCAACCCCAAAACCCCCCAGACTACTAATAAAAATTAAAAAAAAAAAATTAGACCTTCGACGCCATTTTGTTTTTAGACCCATTTTGAGGCCAGATTCGTAATCTGCGACCCCAAAATCCTTATGTTATCAAATTTCAGGCAATTGTTTAAATAAATCAAATAGTTATAAATTTTTTAATTGAGAGTAAATATTAAAAAACACTTATTTGTTAATAACAATTGAAAAAATAGAAAGCACACCTTCTCACCTATGGGGTACTTTTCTATAAACTTTTACCGAAATAATAAAAAAAAAATGTTCAAAATCGGTTTTGAGTCAACGAAGTTAGAACTTTGGCGAGTTTTTAGCATTTAGAAAATGGACTATTAAACAAATATGTTTCGTGGCACGTCATATATTTTTTTGAAGTATGCATAATTTTAAATGGTCGGGTTTCTATTGATAGTTTATTTTTATATAGTATTTCATGTATTTTTCTGTAATTACGAGAAAGTAAAAGCGTATTGGTAACACGGAAGTGGCCTACGTAGATTCCCCCATTATTTTTCTTATCCTTCTAGTTCTTTCTCTCGATTTCTAATTATTCTTATTTGAATTTTTGCATACCTTTGTTAATTCATTGAATTTTGCTTGCCGTGCTAGAGAGCCGAGACACGCTTCTGTATTGGGACAGACCAATCATAACTGACAAGACTGTGGACTACAACCGACTTGACATTCTCTTAATAGATAAGATTAAGAAGACAGCGGTTATAATCGACGTAGCGGTACCTCTGACGCATAATGTCACAAAAACTGAACGGGAAAAGGTGACGAAATACGAAAACTTGGTATTAGACATTAAGAGAATTTGGGAACTCGCCACAGTCACAATAGTACCCCTTGTGATGTCAGTCGAAGGAGTAGTATCTAACCACTTTATCAAAAACTTAAATAAATTAAATCTACCCGACAATTTAAGGCATAATATCCTAAAGGCTACTATTCTGCAAACGTGGCATATTGTCAGAATTTTTTTTACCCCTCTGGGCTACACTGAATTGTCTTTTCAGAAGGAGGAAAGAGCGATACTGTAAACTATCGTGAAATACAAAACATTGAAAATAATAATAATAATGCATTTATTTCTCAATAATTACAGAACTATATACAAAACAAATAACTGAAATATCATACGATTGAGAAATCGCAAGGACTCTAAACTAAAAAGAAACATTTGAACAAAAACAATAATTAAAAAACTAAAATAAAAGATTCTGTGATTATGCTATGTTAGTAGCCCACAAATTTTGTTAATTAATGTTATATTTTATTTACAATTTTTATTTTATCTGTAATTTATAAAGATGGTCACGCATATTAGCTGTAAGTGTAATTAAATTAAGTAGCTTAAACGTAAGAGGAAGATTATTGGAGGTTTTATATATTTGGTATTGAAAAGAAAGTTCAAAGAAGGCCGTTTTATGT
This sequence comes from Agriotes lineatus, assembly GCA_940337035.1. NCBI lineage: Eukaryota > Metazoa > Arthropoda > Insecta > Coleoptera > Elateridae > Agriotes > Agriotes lineatus. The sequence goes on along the minus strand of OW679195.1, from coordinate 190,292,206 downwards.
GAAGGTGGAAATATTATGCCTTTGAATCTTAAATTTATAGCATGGACATCAGTCATGTACGTTATTTTATGATATACCTAAGTAAGCCAGCAGCTTTGTTGTAATAATTTTGTGACAAAGAGTAGCAAATTGTAAATGACGCCTACTTTGCATATTTAACCATTGGAAATCTGTTAATTTGTGAGAAATATGATCATATTTTTTTATTGCGTATATTAAGCGTAAACACGATTTTTTAACTCTTTGTATTTTATTAGCAACATCCTGGGTAATGGATGAACCATAAATTTCGCTGGAGTAGGAAAAATTAGATAAAACCAGTTAGTTATAAAGCAACGATTTAGTTTCTGTCGATAAATCGTGTCTGTGAGGATAAATTAATTTTAAAGCTTGAACGCTTGTTTTAATAGAGTTATTGACATGTTTTTCATATCTGAACGTATTGTCCATGATGAGACCTAAGTTCTTGCTTCTTGCTTAATGGGAATAGGAATATCGTCATGCCAATTTTATCAGATAAAAATGAAGCAACATCTTTTTTCCCAAACAAAAGTACAACCAATTTTTGAGGATTAATAATTAGAGAGTGCTGTCGGGATACCAGGCTTATTGCATTGAGGTCGTGGTTAATATCACTTACACTTTGTTTTATAATTATCAGGAGTAAACGAATGTAGCAGTCGCGAATCGCCTGCAACATTTTTATTTTGTAGGTTTCAATAGATTTCAAAAAATTTGATGTATATATTATAAACATTAAGGGTCCTAAATAGCTCCTTGAGGAACTCCTTTTACAACTGGTAAGAAGGCATCCGAATTCTTGCCAACAATTTTTAAACATTGCATACGCCCTGCCCTGTTGGGTAACTTTTTAATAGCGAGACAGCAGAAGTAGACAAACCAATGCAATGAAGAATAGAAAGCAAAATTTGGTGATTAATTGTATCGAAAGCCTTATTATAATCAAGTAGTGTGAGGGTCGACACTTATTCGGATATTCTCGCAGTTGCGAATTCATTACTTTTTCTAGAACCTTTGACATAACAGGCAGTATACTAATTGGCCTAAGATCTTTAAATTCTTCCGGATTTAATGTTTTAGGTAATAGCAATACTACGGCCTTCTTCTAATTGTCAGGAAAAGTATTAGTAAGCAACGCATAATTAATCACATGCGTCAAGTAGGGGAGCAGTTTAGGTAGCCAGAGTTTTATAATTCAATATTTAGGGCCTCATGGCCAGTAGCATTGCTTATAATATTATTAATAATTTTAATTACCCTTTCAGTATCCACTGCTTTAAATGGAAATTCAATTTCACTTGAAAATAATTTATTAGTTTTATAAAACTGCATTATCGTATCACAATCGATACTGGCAGTATCGGGAATAGAGTTAAAATAAAAGTTATTTATTGCATTAAAAATAGCTAAATGTGGTGGAATTTCAATTTTTGGTTTTGTTCCAATGCTTAGACTTCTTAGTTTCTTACACATTTCTTTAGAAATACAATTTTTAGCAGAAAACTGAAAATATGCCTTTTTCTCTGTAAGAGTCCAATTTACTACAAGACTTAGGTTGGCGATATTTCGCTAAAACTTGGTCTCTACGTTTCATTGCAACTCGAATCGTATCTGTCAGCCACGGAAGGCTAGGTTTACTAACGTTTATAATTTTAGATGATGCGTGTAAATCAAGTGTATTAATTAGGTTAGTATTTAAAAATTCAATTTTTTCATTAATATTATTGATAACAAATATTCGTTGTCTCACTCCAGAATCAGTAATACTTTCATTGTTACTAATAATAATCACATCTAATAGAGTTTCACTGTTTCGTGTTATACGCGTAAGATCAGTAATTGTTTGAGTACAATTTAAAGAGTCTAGCATAGACTGAAAAGTTTTGACATCAGGTTCGCACAATCTCAACATGTTTATATTAACGTCTCCGAGACAACATACGTGATCAGATATATTAGAAAACATAACAAATGATTGCTCCAATTCATCACAAAAGTACTTCTGTGGCAAAAAGGCATAAGGGTATAAGTCGACTTATCTCATTTTTTATTTTATTGACGACCCGTGTCCAGAGCAATATTGGGCATCTAAATACAAGAGGATATAAGTCTAGATACTATAACCGCATTGTTACAGCAAGTTTTCTAAATGGCATATGTAGTCTTATTCTTTGAAAATTTACTAAAAATTGATAAAAAACCAATTTAGTCAATGGCAAATAGATACCTGTGTACTAATACCCCGAGTCAAAGCTTTTCGTAAAGTTATCTGCAACGCCACAACGGCATATGTTAACTTATACCTTTTTGCCATTTCATAACTTTCCGTTTTTGTTGGAAACAAATAACTTATGTGCACTTATACTACGAGTGCATTTCCATGCAGGTGCAATAGCGTGTTTTAGCGGTCCAGTTTTCCAGTATTATTATTAGTTATTATAGTGTAGTTTAACGAATAAGTGCCAAAATGGACACACGCTCTCGTGCGTATAAAGTTTTGTAGAAGTGCTGTAACAAGAACTTAACCGGTAAGTTTACACATAACCTCACATTATTCGAACTTGAAACCACATATTCTTGTTTAGTTTATGTCTACATATGCTGTTTTGTCATAGTAATTATTGATCAGAAAATACACATTCCGGGAAATTGCTATTTCATAAAATGAATAAAAGGAAATGCGGTAAGGTATAAGTTCCGTATTTATTTATTTTTTAGTAGAAATAGTTTTAGAATCAATAGCAAAGCAAGTTATAGTCAATAAATCGACTTGATTCTTTTGATTACCAGCGAAAAGAATTAAATGTTCTCAAATCTCCACCAAATAGTTTTTTCATGTTCCTGTAAAATGATCATTTTTGACTTATACCCTTTTCCCTTTTCACCACAAACTTGTAATTAATGATTTCTGATCTATAAACACATCCTATAGAAACTGAGGCTTTATTAAATTTCAGTGTTAACCATAGTTGTCCTATTGAATTGTTTGTTTCTGCTAAGATGCATTTATAAGTACTTTTAACATAAAAACAAACACCACCAGCTCTACTCTTTCGGTCACGTCGAAATATATTGTAACCATCAATATAAATAAGATAATAGCAGATATCATTCAAAAGCCACTTTCACTTATAGCTAAAATATCATATCTGTAATCATTTAATAGTAATTTCAATTGATTTAATTTTAGAACTAATGATTGTATATTAATATGCGCTGCAGTAATTCCACGTGCCCCCATATTCTTTAATGATACAAAAAAATTAAGTGAATTTTGAAACTAGTTGCATTCTTAAATAAAAATGATCATATTCTCAAGATATAAGAAATTCCAGGTACATTGTCCATATGGGAACACATGAAAATAATCTAAAACAACAAGCAAAAATAAATAGATACTAACAAACAAAAAGACGAGCCGTTTATCAAATAGGAGAGTGAGAAAACGTTGATGTAGCCGCTACATTGTGATCGTAGGTACCGTATAGTACTTATCTTACATTATCTAAGTCACCTGATGAGCGCACATGCTTGATACTTTTATTATCGAGTTTAACGAAAATGTTGCACTCACTGGTCCACACCCTTTTGGAACCGAATTTCTTCACGGCTTCTTTTAACAGTTGCTGTCTGTATTTCGTCAGATCTTGACTGGTTTTGTGCCTTTAAAAAGTTTTTTTGTTTTTGTACACTAGGTTTTTGGTGTTGCGGCTTATGAATTTGACGATAATCGGTCTATAAGAACCTTCCCTACCGGGAAGCCGATGGCTGCAGTTGATATCGCTAGGAGATACATTCACCTTTAACTTACCTTTACACAAATCACTGATAACTTTATCAGAGTCTTCATTTGATTCTTCGGGTACCCCAAAAAAGCGTAAACTGTTTTTTCTCGAGTACTTTTCACTTTCATCTTTGTACATGTGAAATTCCTTCTTTACCGTAGCCAATTCCATTTCCAGTTTTACTACTTCTCACCTCAAGTTGAATCTTGAATTGGCCAGCAATACTTTCAAGTATTTCTTTGGTCAATTTTTCAACTAAAGCTGAAGAACCGATAACAGATACCTTCTTAATAGGAGCATCATCTTCAGCTGCAATGCGCTTGGATCTCTGTTCAGGCATATTTTTCTTTAGAATAATAACTAATTTTATCTAAATAGCTGCTAAGCACGTCTGCCACATCTATTCACTAGCTCCGCACGTCACAGAATAATGGTTGATCAAATTAAATACTCCAGTAGCGCTTTATAGCAAGCGCTTCGAAACAGCTCACGGACATAGTAATCTTTCGAAGAATGTTTACACACAGGGCTGTTCGTTATCGGGGAAACCAAGAAAGTTACCAAATCTATACTCTTATTCGTTTTTATGTTCAGCCTGTATGAAATAAGATATGGTTTGGGAACTGGATAAGCTGCCTGTCACAAGTAAAATAAACAAAGCTGATAGTACTGATTACCACAGTCGTTGCAATTCCCTCTCGCAAAAGCAATAGAATTAAAAACCTTCAGTTTCACGTGGTAGAAGGAAGCACATTAAAGGTGTTCTTCCTGTGCTTTCTATATATATTGTTTAAATTCTATAAAGTTTCTTATCGTGAGTAATTGTTGTTGATAACCATTTTCTTCTACTCTTTTCTTCCCTTATAATAAATCTTCAATAGGGTTGCTCGACGAAGTATTTTCATTGTTTCTATTATTATTTGTCCTAATGTGTCATTTAGTACATTTTATTTGCATTATAAGGTTTCTTTGGTATCTTTATCGTCTACTTTGACGTATTTATCTATATGGTCGTCATTTTTAAAGAAAGCGGGTGCATTCATTTGTGAATAAATGGGTATTCTACATTTGGTCCTGTAGATGACGGTTGTCCACTAATGCAATTTTGATGAGTGCACTTTATATTTACTGCAATATTTTACGTGTACTTTCAAAGAGACATTGAAGACACAATGTGTTTTTATAACAGACAGAACCCTAAAAGTTAAAGCAGCAAGCGCGGCAAGTATTTTGTATTGGACCAATCTAGGTCGAAACGGTCGAACAAGTAGTAGCCCTTCTGTCCTGTTGTTGCCACAGTGACTAGTATGAGTATCAATGGGTTTTTACAAACGCTTTTTCATCGAATTGAACGAGGGTTGGGAGTCCAAACGCACTTTATAAAATTCCAGCTTCGGGAGGTGGATGCTTTGCTTTCAAAGTTTTCGCCAAATTCCTGATTTAAGAATTGAACGTATTTCAACATGGACAATTTTCTAGAAATAAATTATTCTGAGAGCGGCAAGTGTCAGTGTTAATAGGAGCTCATTCCCTGCCATTCTCGGAGCTGCGACCCTGAAATGCATCGGTCCAACAATAAGGGCTGCTCGATTGCCGTTAACTTCGACAGGATGCTCTAGGAGAGCGGGTGGTAATTGGTTTTTGTTATCCGTAAGCAAATATAGGGTGGAGCGCGGCCCTCGAAATTTAATGGCAATCCGTCGGGTGAAAGGTGGCGGCTGAGAGGAGCATTGGCATTTGGATCGGATTAGACAGTTATTCTCCGAGGGATCAAGCAATTCATTTGACGACAGTTTAATATATCATGGATGTGAGCAGGTAAAGGGTGCAGGAAATTGGCATGCGATATATGACAGTGCGGGGTTAGTATCTAATTTAATTTCCTAGTCGAGGTGGCGTGATGGATTCGACACACTGCTTAGTATTCTCACGGTATCGCCGTGCTCTATCTATGGCGCGGGTGCTCTATAAAGAGAGTAAACGTTTATAGAAGGTGAACGAGAGCCGAGTGGGAAGCGCTCAAACTAAGCGCATGCATTATGAAATACCTACGCTTAATATTCATGAATAATGAGCCGTTTTAAATTCTGCGTGGCATGCCGAAATGTACTTGATTGCGTTTGTTTACAGGCACACAGTGTGTTGCAAAATATTTACCCATTAACGGCCGCACTCACGGCGCCGTATCTCAAATGTGTAATTCTGATCGTATCTTAATGAGTCAGTCACTATGGATACAACAACTCCAAGGTGAACCTTCAAATAAATTGTTCTTAAGCGTTTGCCCTAAAAATCTCGTAAGTTCAGCTCGCCCGCTGCAAGTTTTGAAAGTTTTCATTGCAGCTACAACCAAAATGTATTGATATGGTATGTGTGGATAATAACAAGCAAAATTAAAACAATAATTAGTAATGAATTGGTATTACGCATCAAATTCTGAAATTCTTCAATTTTTTTTAAATTCGATGTTCAAAGCTCTACAGAGTACAATATTTATAATCGCAAATTCTGATTGTGTTGTAGGTGCAAAATAACTTCACCTGGAGCCGGACGCGGAAGTTGATTTGACCCACGACAATGTATCAAACCGTTACCCTGTGTTTTATTCGGTATTTTAAACAAAAAGGACAATATACGAACTGTCAGATTTTGAAATCATATTTCGATTTCTTTGCAAAAAATTAATATAGTTAAAGTTAACGGCACCTTTATTGGTGAAAGTATTAGACACTCTACTTGGTGCATTTAAATATTCTCTTTAATCGAAAAACCCCCGAAATCGAAAAAACATCTTTTGTTCCTTAAAGCTACTCAGGTTTCTCTAAAAAAAATATTTTTATTAATTGACCATTTACTGCCCTTTAACTTTAGTGAGCATATTTATTTAATAACAAGACAACTGCATATACAACACTATGCAAACCCATAGGTAATGACGATGGTACTCGTGCTGAACAAAATAATTTCGTCAAAAAGAAAAATCGTTAACAGTTCCACTACTGGCACACGAGTAATCCCAATACAATTCCGAATTCACAAAGCTTTGTGCGGTGCTTTCTATATCATGACGAACTATATTTATAGCTCCATACGCTCTTGCACGTGTATTATAATAATCCTAGTAAAATGAGCAGCATAATATGTAGAAGTAAGCCTCACTTCAGATTTAATGACACGTGCTGCTATTGTAAGGGCTCATTAGCCTATCGTGGAAAGCTATTTTTATTTTCTTGTTTTCTTTTATTGACTTGAACTGCTGAGTAGATACCCGTTATCGGCGTGCATTTAAAGACAGTTTGTTTGGTTGTAAACGAGAAGCAGATTGTGTTTGTCTCGTCCTTGTTAGCTGGTGACTGTTACCCTCGCGTTTCAGTTCAATTTTTGGTAATATCTCTAGCTGCCCGCGTATAAGGAAATATAAATACCTCATAGAAACCCTATAAGCCATTTAAAACTGTCAATTACGAAGAAATTAAGGGAATAAAAAATAGTAAAAGAGAAGCACTTGGAAGGCCTAGGAAAGGATAGCCAGAAAGTTGAGTGTGATCTTCCTTTAAATAATTGGAAAAATGCCTATATATTAAGTGAAAAAAGAATGAAACATAATTTTGCAATCGCCTTTCTGTAAATGTCAAAGAAGAATTTTGGATAATTATCTACTCTGACAGTTTTAATAGCCTTCATTGAAGTGTACTACAGCTAACATTTTGTATTGTACAATTTATTTGCTTTCATTTAAAGATACAACTAAATCATTTTCGTAGGGCGAAACAAGACGTTCGTTTTCTATTATGAACAATAAATTCATACATTAAAGTTTCTAAATCGAGCACATCAAATGAATCCGGGTAGGAATGCAAAATAGCAAAGTGGTTTAGCCGATTCTGTGCCATAGCCGATCTTAAATAATTGTTTATTCGACGCAAAACTAAAAAACTTCTTTCGTTACAACAAGAAGATCCCGGTACTGTTATTATCAGAAAACGCACGAATTCGGGAATGATTTCCATATAATGTTCATTTCCCTGAGAAAGTGCCCACCCCCAATTTCAAATTTTAGGTTTTGTTCGAAAGTTTCGAGTGGGTAATTACCCACACAGATATTTTCGAGTGGGTAGTACTACCCATACTACCCACGTCAACCGCCGGCCCTGCTGCTATAGGTGGCTCGCAAATGTTTTAGGGTGAACTTAAACGTTACAGGCTGTTCTACATGAACAATTATTATTAAACCATGAATCAAAATATATAGAAATACACGACCAGCAGATCGGCAGCGACCTGTTGTTACTGGAGTAACTAATGCCAATAACTAAACATTTCTTTTTACTCCTAGTTAAAGGTTTTAGTTGACGCAGGGGGGTTATAATCTGGAATAAGAGTTAGCGCACTAGTGTGGAACAATATTGTCCCTAGTGGCGGATTTCGCACCACTAAACTATTAATTAGTCTAAAAATCGCCTAATTTCTCTGTTCATCATTTTTTATCTAAGAGTTGTTATGGGCGAATCCCCTCTTAGGACATGTAACAAGCTTTTTGCCCAGTGGTAGGAGGAGTTCGTCGACAGAAATAAAATAACGTTTGCTTACAAAATAATTGCACCTTGAAAGATACGGAAATGAATGTTTGTTATTTTAGGGCTCCACGTGGTGTGATAAATTTCACTGATCGACTTGGAGATTCTAAGGGAAATATGCGTATGGTGCTCGGCTCGAGCTATGGCTTGCCTTGTAAGATCTCTCAAATTTAACTTCAAAATACGTACATAAATCTGCATTGCGCTTTACAAATTAAAACCATACACTAAATTTAAGAACTTTATTAACCCGTTAACGCCCAGCGTTCTATTTAGAGGGCAGTGTGTGTAGGATTTTTTTCGGTCACTTCGGGATAATTGATTAGTTCCGCGTATGTACCGGCTAAAAGTAAATGCACAAGGGTTTATCGAGCCCTACTTAGTTTTCAAGAATCAGTTGTTGTGTCCTGCCTGTCGATGTGACTATATTGTGTCTTTTTTTATTCGTCACACCATACGTTTGTTTTAGTGATTTCGTCTAAATCACACCACATAACTAAATATGTTTTTGTTTTTTATCATGCTGTAAGATCAAGTTTCTTATGACAAATACAAATTTAGTTTATTGTTTATTAAATTTATCTACGAATCTGTAAATCTTGCTGTCCTATAAATATGACACTGGGCGTTACAGGGAATATTTTTACTATTTTGGCCATCCTTGTATATGCGAATTTTGTTTTCAGATTTGATTGTAAGGTGGTAATAATGAGTAATAATGTATTCCCCACAAAGCGGAACAACACCAAATAAATTTATGTGACATTGGCAAAAAACTTTGATGCAGTAATGGAACCATTATCGTCTGCTCCTGGATGGGTCAAAGAAAAAAAAGAACGAGGTGCCGTTCCTCAGCCACGGCTGATCTATAATTGTAAATTATATATGAGGGTTATGCTCAACATGGTTGACTTTTAGAAATCATGGTATTTGGGTGAGAGGAAAAAAGTGGTATTGGTGCTTAGTGACCCGCATTATTGATATGGCTGTCGTAAATGCATTTTTTTTATACCAAAATACTCATGGCAAAAAAATCAATTTTTATAAAGGATTTCAGAAAAGCTCTTGCAGTTAAATACCTAAAACTTGAACATGAATCGCAAAAGTTTTTCCGCTTAGCTTTCTTTTCTTCGACATCCAAACCTACGGTTTCTGATGATGTTCGGTACAATGAAAAAGGTAATTTTCTGGAAAATGTTGACAGCAACGACATTGGCAATATTAAAATTGCTCTAGCAAGCCAAGACATTTTACAGCATGTGTACCGTTACATTGTGCAGTGTTTTTTCCAAAATATCTTCAAAAAACAAAAAGAAATTGCTTTTTTCAGTTTCTATAACTTTTTAAACATTTAATTTTTGCTGGCCAATGATTTTTAGTCTTACTATGACAGTTAGTTTTTGAAAAATATGCCATTTTCTCAATTTTCGAATTTTATTTTTATTAACACAAATATCCACACATCCTCCCAGCGTCCTATTTATAGGAGAACATATTCAGTTTTTACACAAATTTCCCAACAAAAATTAATTTGGGCGTTAACGAGTTAAGATATCGTTTGTAAACGTTTTATTTTGCCAATCAGCCTTGCAGCTGTGGCTGCAACAGATGTATTCCGAAAAAAAATCTGAAGAATTTCTATTTACTCATGGCGCCACATCGCGCGATAGGAAACATCCTAGAAGATGACGACAATATCGATATCTTTGGCGAATATGCCACAAAGCTTATTTCACAACGGCAAACTTACATCTAAACTCATAAAAAATTTAAACATGCAACCTTTTCTTTTAGTAAGTTCTAAATTAACGGTAGATCACACATCCAGTACGAGCTAATGAACCATAAATAGCAGGCATGACTGCAGTAATCTCAATTGTTGGCAAAATTGGAACATTAAAACAAGTAATTTAATTAATTTAGTTATCCCATTTTTTTATACTGGATAATCAAAATTATTTACTGCTAGCCTCAGTAGAAACACGTGACTGAAAATCAGGTCGGGTTCTTTACAATCTAGATTGCTTATATTCTGAAATTTGATGTTCTCATTTTATATGACAACTCAATACATCTGTCAACTGACACTTCGAACTCGTTTTGAAAAATCTATTACAGATACTTTATCGTTATATTAGTCATTCGACAGTTTAAAATGGTAAGTACTTCCTTAATTAAAAATAATTCACTTTACTCTTTATTTTCTTTTAGCTCTTATTTTAACTACCTGTATTCTGTTACCTTTTATTGGACTTAACACTCTCCTCTACCAAACCCAATACATCCAGCTCTGCAAGTCACCACGCTACAAAACTGCTCCACTCAAAACCACGGCGAAGGTCTCAACTGACAACCAGCTGCCAAAATGTCCAGAATCCGAATCCAAATCAACACAGGAACCCAGAAAACTTATTCGCCACAGGAACCCAGGAAAACAGTTCGCAACAGGAACATACGAAAAACAGCTCGCCTTTTTAAATTAGCATCTACATTTCCACCACAGTATGCATCCAAATCGACCTCAGCTGTAGATGTTTTTACTCTAATGCTCCACCAAATCACACGTATGAAGCCTGCTACAACCCAGCACCACGAACCTTGACCAAATGCAAGCCACAAAATGTCACTTGACAAGCCCCACAAGTATGCTCACTCTGCTAATGATGTCGATGTAATCTACTTCCTTTGTAAACCATTCCTTGTTATCCAATTCAGTCGATGCAATGTAATTCCACAATAAGCTCAATTCACATTTCCTTACTTATATTTGCCTTTGTAGATTATAACTGTATTAGATTGGTTTTCTCACAACATTCCAGTCTTCATCAAACTATTCTGTTAATCTTCTTCTTTTAATATTTTAGTTTTTTTTAGTCTTCTTCACCACGCCAATTTATTTGCACTTTTAGTCCTGTTTTACCAAATATGTTTTATAAACTTTTATAAAAGGGTTTATTTCTTAATTTCAAACGTTACAACTTAGATTACATCATTTTTGCTATCAAAATTTTTATTCTAATCAATAAACTATCTCCTTAGCGATCTAGCTTATGTTTTACAGTCCAACATACTATTAAAGCTTTTTTATATGACTAATACCTACTATATTAAATAGTATATTTCGAAAAAGTGTTTGTCATTAACTTCCAATTTCATTTCAGATATTAAATTAAGTTAAAATCCTACTGTTTCTTAATTAGTTTCATTTAAATTATAAATTCTATTTTGTTTCTCTTCTCAATACATCTTAATAATTTTGATATCCATTTCACATCTAAATTCATCTTTCTAATTTTTAATACTGTATTCTTTTAAACTTATTAATCTGATTTTTAAATCCCTGTACCAATATCATAAGAATATATTTGACCAACTACTAGTGTAGTGTGATATCCTTCGCGCACTTCTGCCGACAAGAAATGTGTTCCACATTTGCTACATATAATTTTGAATTTCCAAACATAGTATACGCTAAGCTAAACCATACCACACCGAAAATATTTCGTGTACCAATATCATGTATTGAATAGTATTCATATAAAACTATTGATAATTGCGATGATACGGCACTTATTGGTGAAAGCGCAGAACTATAACTATAATAAAACATAGATATTAATAACGGAATGGCAACACAACTACCAGAGCGAGATGGTAATGTATTGTTGGTGCCGAATGCTCCGAATTCCCTGGACAGCGCGAAGGAGAACACATTAGTGGTAGATGAAATCAAACCATCTCAAACACTCTTCGGTATCGTCTATACGGGAACACTCAAATTTCTGGGTCAGCTTGCTCGGCATCAAGACAATATGGATAAAACAATCGTCTAGGAAAAACCATTTGGTAAATGGTGAAGAGAAATATTTCTTCTGAGGTGCTCAGATATAACAAAAAGGGTGCTACACGAATCACTCGGCTATGAAAATGACCCAGCACAGGAAAACCTAAAAACACTAGTGAAGGGTAATGTTTATAGATTGAATATGTATGGTGTTGAATCACTACACATCAGTAATGATGTCATGAATAAAGAGAGATTGATGATAATCGAAGTAAATTTTACAACCCTTTATAAGCAGGGGCTAGTATTACACCATTTATGCGTTGTGTGTCTTAAAATGTATTTTTAACCTCAATGCATAAATTTGGAAGCGTCGCCTCATAGCATTTAAGGGGCACCTTTTAGTACAGGTTAAAGATTTGTGACAAAATCCAAGTTGCTTAATGGCGAAAAACTAACATTTACAGGTTTTCCAATGCTGGTATAAACTCAGTACTTGTGAGAATCTAATTTGAATCCTTGTTGGCTGTTTTAGCAATATCATTTGAGTGTGGGCACTATACAGGTATCAGGATAATTAACCCTCTTTTATTAAGCAATAGTTTGTATTTGGAAATGTGTAACAAGTTAATCACTCAGTGAGTGTTATTTATTCCAAATTGCACGCACATAAATACTTGGTTGCACTACTGCTTTGTATCACGTAGGTACCTATAACGTATTCATGACTCTAAGTGATATTAATTTAAACGCACCTATATAAGCTGACTGAAAAGTCCGCTGGATGAAATTAGCTTAAATCAGGTTTCCTTTCAGTAGCCGCAGCAAAGAGTGAAATCAAGTTAGTTTCGAACAGTTTTCGACTTTCACTTTTGTATTACATCACCTGGCAACTACTAACCTATTGTTCAAATATTTCATAAATATCTTTGTGTGAATTTCTGCTCGTAATGATAATCTAGTATGCAGCTTATTTTATAAACTCCTTTAGCACTCATTTTGTTAAACACTCGTGGCTAAAGTGGCGTTTATAAAACTTCTTGCATAATATACCATTAAAGCTTTTGCTGTCCATAATTCACGAACATATTTCAGCGATATGCTTAAAGTTCATTAAACTTTTCCGCATACTAACTAATTAACCAATAATACCCTGGCCAACCAAATTCCCGATAGGGATGCAGACAAGGTAGGCACTTCCATCTTCATCAATTTTGTGCAGGCTTGTTTAAATTCGTCCGAGCCCGACATCCGATTTAACAACCAGGTTTTTATTAGGAAATAACTCGGATTGGCAATCGCTTTTTCTGTTAATTTTAAAGCCGGCTTTTATAGATTTTAAATGATGGGCCAATCAACCCGTGACGGGTAACGGGGAAAGATGAGCTATTACAGGGGTTGAATGAAAACGCATGGTTTGCCCCAGATTTGTCCTAATTGTTTTGTTCGAAGGCATTTACATTTATGCCTGCTGCTATTTAGGCTATTTGATTTAGTTATCTCAATTGACGTGCCATGTTTATACAGCCTGAACCTATATAATTTCGGTTGACAGAAAAAAGCAACAATTCATTTAATATCATCTCACAGTCTTCGTTAATAGAAACAAATGTCACTATACGCAGAATAAGAAAACTGAAGTGGTGCTTTTTCTAGCAGGATTTCCTGCTATAACATTCTGTATTAAAGTGCACACAGCACAAGTTTAAGAAAACTAATCCTTCAAGGCGGCTTTAAATTTCCCACAGCGCCGGGATGAGCTGCAACAACTCGAAATTTGCTTATCTTGACAGAGCACCTCAAATAAACTTGCAGGTAACTGCTGCAGTTGCTTGTACAGGCTTTGCTGCTCTCAGCCTCGGCTGCATCACTGCACTGATTTTCTTAAAAAATGTCTGTTTCGAACAAAGTGTAGTTGAATTTCTTATTGGACGCATCAGTAACGACCTGTCGAACTAATCTTTCATCACAGTTTTGTTTTATCCGGTAGATAGAACTTAATAATTAATATCAATTTTCTAACTGAAAAACGTATTACAGTTCTGTATTGTACACGTGCGCGGGCACAATTGAACGCCGGTTAAGTTAATTTTAAAGCTTGATAGAGCGCCAGTGCGAAGAGGAATTTCCGAGTTTGCTGAGGAATTTCAAGCGAAAACACGCTATCAAATGGTGACCGTTGAGCTGTACAAGATGCCGCAGTCCTGTGGACACTGCAGTTCCACAATTTGGAGCCAGGAAGATAAGAAAGGAAGCGACATAGACTTTAAGTGTTGCAATAGCGAAGGTATCGCATGTCCACGTGTTGCGCAACTAGCATTCGTCAATTAGCTTTTGAGGTGAATTATCATTCTGTATTTATGATCTAAAGGTTGCCAGTATCAGTCAGTACAAAGACTGCATTTGAAGCAATTGTCTGTAAGCTATTTAATGGTATGGTTTTTGCTCACTGCTCTTTAACAGTTTTCGGATATGTGCGTCAGGTATGATTAACATAAATGCGCAATAGAAGCAGCCTTTTGCGAGTTTTATTACTTTTCGTTATATAATGCGTCGTGGAAACAGTTTTTTGACGCCTCGCTTAATATTATTGTGTATAAATGCGTGGTAAAATTGCACACTACTTTGATGATCTAGTTTATTAGGCCAGTTGCTCGGGATTAAAAAGTAACACAATTCGGAAATAATTCATGATAAAGGTTTTATCGCTTTAATCACTTAAGTTATCTCCCATTATTACTATCCTAAATTTTTCCCCTCCGCGGAGGTCAGCGTCGGATCCTAGGAGCAAAAACGTGACCTAAAATTGGGCATTTTTAGATTTTTCGAAGATAACTCAGAGGAAACATAGTAAATCACAAAAGTGGTTTATATAAACGTTGTAGAGCCTTAGTAATATTTTGCATTGTTTATAACAAGCAATACATTTATGGATGCTGTTTATTTGTACATAAACAAATTGAATTTTATTTGAGTAAACTTGGAGCAAATAGCACGAGTCCGAGCAAATTGCTGGGTTCATTTCAACAGGGGCTCTTATCAACCACGATTGAGGTAAAAAAAGTAAGTGAGATCTCACTTGCATTGGACTGGCTGGCAATAAGATGGGAAAAAGTAGTTAATAAAAAGGTGATGTCGATTCCAAATTTTCACTGCAACGATTAACTGATCTCTATTTTTTCCATTTTTGAGACACAACCTTTCCCTTGCGTTTATTTTGATCTCAGGCATTCTCCAATTATTTAAGAAATAAATTACACGGCTTCCGTTGACTCGACTAAAATTGTTATTCCACTGTAATTTTCCTGTAAGTTCTATAAGCATCCAATTCATGTCTCTTTTAATACTGACATCCAGTTCTCAATCAAACATTTAGCTAATATATTTTTTATCGCTGCATTTCTGCGGGCTGATGCTTATTTTTCCTTCTTATATGTTATTGACTGTCGATAGTGTCGATTGTACTTAAATGTGTTTCCAGAAGTTTCTTTTCTAATATATTTTGTTAAGAAACTGTAATTCTTAAGTTAATCAAGCAAATTAAGCCACCTTATATGGTATTTATATCCTACAAGTTTGTTTTTGCTTTATTCCTCTGTAATTCCATTTTAAACATGTTCTTTTGTTATCCTGTAGTGAACACTCCTGTTTAGAGAATTTTTAAAGAATCAATTGTTGTGTATATTAGAAGTCAAGTTCTCTTAGTTTAAAATTACTTGTATAATATATTGTTATGCTAAGGTCCCTCTCTTTATATTTAGTTGTTAAGTTTTCTATGAAGAAATTAAATAGTATTTAAGCTTTTTGAGAACTCTTTCAGGGTGGTCCGCCAATCTAGTTACTTGATTACTGAAATTAATTAATGACACTTGCTGTCAACTACAATTTCAAATCGTGTTCAATGACACTTTCTATTCAAGATGACAAAATAAAATCCTTTACAATGTTATCTGACTCAATAATGTTTATGATAAGTATTCAATAATGTTTTAATAAACCTTTCTAATTGTCTCTTATTTCAGATTACCTCAATTCAACTTATTATGCACCCACCTGGATTCCTTGCTTTGTAAACCAACTCAAAATTACCTTGGTATGATTCTGTTCTGCTATCTGAACTCCTTCACACCTCAGCCACAATGCACTGGTCACTAACAAACCGCCTTCAACCTGCAACACCCCAAGAAGCTGGCAGATACCTGTTCCTCTTCTAGCCCCTGTATAACTGTCACTCCTACAACTTCCCTCTGTCCAACTTCTCCATGGTAAGCATACTTCCACATATGATTGTAAGTAACCTTGTACTTCCTTAGATCCTCCTACAACCACACACGTTGTCAGCATCCAGCAGAAATCTCAACCTCGAACAGTTTCCTCGTCGAAGCAAATAAACTGGTCCCTGTCAATTGGTCCTTGTCCAAATGGTCCTTACTTCCCCAAGAGAAGTCCACGAAAACTCCACCAAATTGCAATCCTCTACTTAATGTAAATATTTGTGACTTGTAATACAAAATCCATTCAATTATATGCAATTCCTATTCTTCTTGCTTCTTGTAATTGTAATTATGTAGTTATACCATATTCAAAATTCTCTTGCATTATTCTCATTTTAATTCCACCTTGTAGATTTATATTATCAACCCTTTTATATAACCAGCACACAAATTAAATAAATAGGGCCAAATTTCTAATTTATTTTTACCAAACTATCCAAATTACACGTTGTTTTTCCTTCTGTTATTCTTCAATAATCAAACAAATTTTTATATCTATGCTAAACTACCATTATTTCTGCCTACTACACATTATATTAATCTGTCATATGCAACATTAACTTGTATTTAGTATTATCTCCTTTTACCACCATCAAATAGTACTCAAATGCTATACCTTTCTTTTTAAATTTACTTTCAATCTTTAATTCCATCCATATCTTTCAATTAAATAAGCAATTATTTTTAAAATTTTCTAAATTTGATTAATTCAATCTAATGACTGTATTTAACCTTTCCTTTAGCATTTATCTAAATAAATAGACGTATTTAAGGTAGTATATAGACCCCTATATACCATAGCAATATGTACAATGCTAAACAAGAAAATAAACAGAATTCGAACGAATGCTGCAGCATTTGACCTGGTAGACTCTGGTAGGGTCGCCGGAGAATATTTGCTTGCAGGCTTTCTTTCTTCGGAACGGGCATACTGGAACTAAACGATTAAATTCTGATGCAAGTGCTGGTTTGAACAAGTCATGACTACGATACGTCAGAAATATTTGTAGGTGCTGGATCCAACAAGCCACACAAATATGCCATGAGATTTGGAGTTAGGTGGAGCTAAGGGCTCAAGTACTTTTAGCAACCTGGACGCTGTCGTCTTATACTATTTTGGGTTTCCTTATATGGACTATTTTCTAAGAGAATATAAAAATGGCTGTGAGTGGTTGTGCTCTACGCTGTATCGCTGAATTTTTTTTTGACTATTGTCAAGTGTTAGCGTACTGAAGATTCAAACGCCAATATTGGCTTTATAGTGGCATTCGAATTTGAACACATGAATTATATGTAGAAATACTAATTTGGGATGCCGCTAACGTCATAGTCAAAACATTTATTGTGTGCTTCTTCTAATATTGATAATCAGATCGCAAAGCACTACTTAGCCCATACTGTTAACTTTGTTTTTATTTCGTTTGTCCATTTATTTATTGTTAGTCTGCGGTTGCCGATATTTTCACAAATTCTTTGTAACATAATATTTAAACAACGCAGTAAAGCTTAGTTCTAAAGATTCACTGCTGGTTAGCAATCTTCTCTGTGTTCTGAACTTTCTCGCACATAACATAAGTGTACCTTTTCTTAAGTTTCTACGTGTATGTTCTTCTGGTTTATTGTTAGAACATATATAATATATATTGGTTCTTATACTAATACTCAGTTCCTAATGCATCATGTAGCTCCTATCTATTTTCTTTGCTCCTGTGTGTCTTCATTTATTCTTCTTCCTAATCTGTTAGTACGCTTTCTTTTCTGATGTGTTTCTTATTGTTTTTACTTCCTTTTACAATAAAGGAAGTATTGGATTCAGCCAAAAAATTTTAAATTGAGTTTTCAACAGATCTTCACGTTTTCGAGTCCCCTGAACCCAAAAAACATATTTTTTTCATTGGTCTGTCGGTGTGTCTGTCTGTCTGTCTGTGAAGAGAATATCTCAAAAACGGAGAGAGGTATGGCGTTGAAACTTCATATATAAGTTTGTGTACTATGTACATGCGACACCAATCTTTTAAAGAATATCGCATAACCGGAAGTATGGTGTTTACTCTTGTGATTTTTCAATTATTTTCGATTTTTTCAAAAACGGCTCTAACGATTTTTTTTAACTTTACATTTCTATTACATTTTTAATGTGTATTGATGTGAGATATGTGATTTTCCAGTTGAATACTTCTAAAATGGGTTTCTTTTTTTTCTATTTTCTTATTAACTCCTATTTTAAATAGAACACCCGGCATATTATTACATTTTTGAATTCAGCTTAAAATTCTAGAGAAAATTTGTCGCTTGAACTAACACTCTATTTTGTACCGCTTTTGTAAAATTTCTAATTTTTGAATTTTTTTGCAAATGCTTAAAAATTTAAAATCAAATTTTTGGCTAATTATAAGATCACTGTAAAATGTAGTTGTGTGCGTGTAACACACCAGATTTTTTAAGTAAGGAAAGTCTTACGCAAAGACACAAGAAACCAATAGGTGTTCTGTTTGAATTTGATGATGTTGATGATCACAGTAAAATAATAAAATTCTCCGGAATGAATTCCAATGATTTTAAGAAGTTAAAATTGTACAAATATTTATTTTCAAAGGATTTGTGCGGATACGAGTTTGTAGTGGTTGTATATTAATCGTGCTATCAAAATTCATTAAATCGGTTTTAACACTTTCTATAGAAAGCACCACCTTTTAATGTTAGACACATAAAACTGCAAAAACTCGCTATCTTCCATTGACGTACGTTTGACTTATTTATGTTTAGCAATTAAAACTTATAAAAACGCTAAATGCCTGATTAAGTTTTACGATTCCTCGGCAGTCACGCATACACACTTTCAAAGAAATGAAAACAAAAACAAATAAACGCCCGCCACTGATAGAGAAAGTTCTGACATCCTAAATCACAGTTGCTGCGGCCACAAAAGCACTCATCGGCAAAGACCCTCCCCAGAAGGAATGAATTTACGAGCTACCAGCTTCAAAATTTGGAAGCGAAAGACTAAACGTTCGCGGGCTATTTGCTCACGGTTCATTAGTTAAGTGAACGCCAGTGAGAGCTTTCGAGGGGGCTTTTTAATTTTCCAAAAGTAGGCAGAATTACCTATGTTTCGAGCTATTTTCTGTTTATATCCAATCAATTTAAGTAACAGTCCTGACAAACCGTTCAGATTTCGCGGCAGCGAATCCCGAGTCGGCGAATCAATCATATCGCAAAAATGCTGGCCCCTCCGGCAAATTATACTGTTTTTGACAGCTAAACTCTGCGTGCGCAAACAATGACTCTTTCGAAAAAACCTCGCCATATTCGAGTCCAGTTAATTCGCAGCGCCTCGAAGCGAATCAGAATATTGAATCTAGAATATGTCCGTAATGAAAATTTGAATGGATATTACCAATGTGCAACCCTTAGAAGTGCAAACTGGGAAAAAGCCTTGACAATGCATTGAAAATACTTTAAAAGTGAACATTGAAAGCAGTGTTAAAAATTTAGAGCAGATATATTTCTACGTGGTAGACGTAGTATTTCTTTAGTTGCTTTTATTTCAACCTGATTGCCGTGGAAACCGATCTGGAAGATATTAAGATGCTGTAGGCCATTTTCTTAATTTTCGAAACATCGTTGCCAGTTTGAGTGACGGCACTCGATAGACGGCCAGTTTTTGAATGAATACAAAAATTACTACGTATTGTTGGCGTTAAACTTTTGCCAAATTCTTATGAGGCAGTCATTTATCCGCTTGTTTTAAAACGAAAGCCGAACAAATACCTCCAAATTCGGATCCTGAAATAAACTGCCACTAGCGCACCACGCTTCCTCTTCCTCTGCAACGACCCTCAGCGCTAATTATTTCCGATATGCTCTTGCACTAATTTCCAGCACAATCACATGGCGAAAAACGGCGGTTTTCCAATGCCCGAATTCCAATTTCGCTAATGCTACCGACTCTTGCGGAAGTGCGCTTTGGCTAGTCCTTGGCGACGACGGAAGTCGGTGGAAAACACGCTCCGGAATTTTATTAGGCAGATCAGTGCGTGGAGACGTTATAAACCATTTCGGAAAAGCCAAATTGGATACGTGAGCGATCACTAAGATCCGAAGAGTTGGCAGCAGCGCGACGACGGTGAAGTCCGTAGAATTAGAGTGGAAAGTTGTCGCCCTAGCAGTCGGTAGCGCCTCCTGTTAGATCGGCTGCGGTTGTTTAAAAATTTCCGCGATACTGCATTACTTCAACTTTTATAATTAAACTCTAATTAATTACCGCAATTCGCCGAAAGTGTATGGCAGATTTATTATGTTAGGCATCGGGAGCATTAATCAAATTCTGGCGATTCGAGCTGCGGAACTTGCTGAAGAAAAGGGGGCTGAAAATCTGCCCGCTTTTTAAATAAGTGTGGGAAGTGAGTTCTAAAACATGAGCACAGGAAGTCATCTGAATCCAACTGAAAACATTTAAAGAGTAGGCAGTCTACAAATACCTTATGGTCAGCCCCAGATGTATACGATCTAATCCAACACACTAGCGAAATGCATGAACGTCAGTTAGAAAAAGAACATTTAATGGCATGTTACAAGAGAAAGCTCCAAACTTTGAGGGAACAACAAAGAATAAATACAGAAATTATCTACCTCTGTCTTCTAACACTGTCTTTTAGCTCAAAACTATATACCCGATGAGGCCACAATTATATATAACAGCAATGAGATAACATGAACAAGAATATAACACGTATTGCTTGAGTAAGAAAGATATAAACATAGTAGCAAATATTGGAGAAGGCTTGACGCTTAATTTAATTATGACATTTCTCAACTAACCATGCCTACTAAAATAATTTTTTCGTATAGTCATCTCTTTCTTACTCAAGCATTCTATTTTGTTATTCATGTTATCTCATTGCTGTTATATACCGTGTGTCCACAGGAGTACGCACCATAGAGATAAGATAATGCTAATAGAATATAAATATCAACCAGTGCTGTGACCACCGTCCCTTTTCTTGTACCATTTATAACAATATTGTTTCATACAGTGGCGAGTCAGAAGCCAGAAAACAACGTTTTAGCGT
This sequence comes from Agriotes lineatus, assembly GCA_940337035.1. Lineage (NCBI taxonomy): Eukaryota > Metazoa > Arthropoda > Insecta > Coleoptera > Elateridae > Agriotes > Agriotes lineatus. The sequence goes on along the minus strand of OW679195.1, from coordinate 190,270,693 downwards.
GCCGGCGATCACAGCATTAGCCGATATTTTTATTCTATTAGGTTATCCCTATGGTGCGTCCTCCTGTGGATACACGGTATAATTATGGCCCCATCCGTATATCTAGCGATAAACAGTTTTCATATCTATGAAGCTGCAATAAATTCAAACTTTGAAGCGAAGCAAGCAATATGATCAGAAATTATGTTCCCGTATTTTGTAATACCGTATACTGTCTCTCCACCATCCAGAACTAGGGAGAACAACTGATAATTCTAGAAAGTGTTGCGAAAATGCTGAGACCTAGAAAGGTAGAAGAAAAGGGCAGCAGCTAAGGGAATATCGAAATACTACAAGAAATAGACGAACAAGACATAACAAAGTTCATGGGTGAAAGATTGAGGAAGAATGATCATGTAATCGAATGCGAAAACAAAAAAGTACTTAACAAAGTGAAAATCCATGCGGACGCGAAGAACAGAAATATACCTGCAGAGGGTATGTCGAACACGATTTGATAGCGATTGTAATAATACAGCTAAAATCAACAACATGATAGATTGTGTTACACCTATCTTAGAAAATGTATTGGATAGGTGTCTGGTAAAATGCAACTTTGACGAAAATGACTGATGGAAACTTTGCCACTTTCGGTATTTCTAATATCTAGTTCAAACGTAATGCTAGAGAGAGTTCTACGAATAAAACAACAATTAGACTTAAGCTCTAAAAAATCAGGCACAAATATTTAAAACCTGCTTTAAATCGTACCAAATCAACGCTTACGCTACCTGTACAAATAATAGGGTCGACCAGCTATAGTTAAGATGACATGCGGGCCTTTTCTAAATTACCAACGGGTCTTCAAATTACCAGACGGTCAAGCAAAGTAGGATCCGGTTAAACACAACTCGCTGCACTACGCAAAAGAATAAATTTGTTTGTAACAAGTACGATAGAAACAGGAGTCCCATAATGTGTATTTTGCAAAGGTCAGTATAGCCAGATGTCTTCAATTCAACATGGTGTCCCACAAGGAAGTGTATTGGGACCGTTATTATTTTTAATCTATGTTAACGATTTGCCTAATGCCATCCCAGTTTTCACGACTTTATTTGCAGACGATACGACCTTTGCAAACCACGTAGAAGATGAAACTCTAGTCAATCAGTTACAAACCAACATTATCAACCAAGCCTCAGATTGGTTCCAGGCAAATAAGCTTTGTTTAAACCAAAATAAAACTACCACTTTACTATTTTCAAATAAACAAAATATCTGTGAAACCGTCAAATTTTTAGGCCTTACCTTGGATAACAAACTAACTTGGCAAGCACATGTTGACAATCTTTCAATTAAGTTATCAAGAACAATTTATGTAATTAGACAAATAAAAAATCGAGTAAACTTAGATGCTGCCATTACTGCATACCACGCATTATTTCATAGTGTAATGACGTACGGTCTAATAAACTGGGGTACCTCTACACATATTAAAAAAATTTTCATTGTACAAAAAAGAGCCTTGAGAGTGTTGGCGGGAGCGAGTCAGTTAGACAGTTGTAAACCATTGTTTAAAAAATATAACATATTAACGCTACCGTCAGCAATACTATATTGTAATCTATTATACATAAAAGAACATTATGGCGATTATACAAAAAACGGCGATGCCCATGGTTACGACACCCGCAGTCGAGGCGATATACAGGTTCCGCAGCAGAGACTAACGTCCACTAAACGAAATAATTTCGGAATAGGATTATTTAATTCGCTTCCTAGTACTCTCAAAAATGCCCCAACAAAACTCTTCAAAGTTAAGCTTAAAAAACATCTTCTGGCCAATGTCTACTATGAACTTTCCGATTTCAGATTTGTTGAAAATTAAGACCGTCTTGTTTTATTGACTTTAGTATTTTTGTTGTTACTGTATTTATCTGTAGTTGACTATTTCTGTAAATGCATTGTATTTTATATTTTTATATTTTTTATGTAAACTGGAATTGTGACATATCTAAGCACCACGGTGTATATTATGATGAATAAAAAAATACAATACAATACAATACAATGCTCGTATTACCCAACTTAAACATGCTCGAACTTCGCGAGTGTACACAAAGCGTACTAAATCCACACAACCACTACAAAAGCAAACCTCTCAATTAAGGGCAAAAGCATGCCGCGACACCTGCAAACATGAGGAACAGAAAGACATCGTAAACCAGTTAACGAACCCGAGGACGAGTCGATAGATTACTTAGAAAGAATTGAGCGTCGCGACCAAATAAAAGTTCAACAATTTTAAAATCTAAAACAACCAGGGATACATGGACAGCGTCAGCCAGAATAGCACAAGATGGACAGCAAAAGTAAGAAGAAGTCGAAGAGTAGTATTCGATCATAACAACGGATCAAGGCCATAAAGAATGCTCATCAAATTCATATATTTGACGTAAGTAATAGTGATCAAAAGCTATGAGCAACCGGTTTGACAACTTTCCGTAATTCTCTGAGTCAAACCATACAGACTAAATATTCGTAACAATGACAATGATAAATTATAAATTCGATGCACAAATAGTATACGGGCCGATGTGAACAAAAATCTTTAACTTGGATTGGTACCGATCAAGCAGTGACGGAAGCCTCGAATAAAAAGCCTCAATAAAAACTAAAGCAAAACTATAAATTGAACTGGCTGACATGGTTATCGAAAAGGCTTTATCTCACACAACACTGTAATACAATTAACATCGTCGTTATGATCCCACCATCTTCGGTACAATCGCCGAATAACTCTTATGGCTGCATACGTCCATTTACTATTCCTCTTACAATTTAATTTTATCAGGAATATTCTTTGGAGGCCTGCAATGTGTTTCTAGACATATGATAAATCCAAAGCGGGAGGAGGGGAGACAGATAAACGGAAAAATGAAAAGCGAAGAAAGCAAATACCTGAAAGAAAATCTGACTGAGCATTAGCCCACACTGCAATAGTAATAAACGTGTCTTACCTCAGATCATGGATGGCCAGTGCACATTTGTCCTCAAAAGAAAAGCTCCCACAACCTGAAGTAAACAGGTGGCTGCAGCGATCCAACAAGACCAAGGCGGTTCCTTTAGAAACCTTTACGCGCGTGGCGTGACATTCAAACTAAATCCCCTACAAACAAATCGCGCAGCTGCAATAGCAAAAATGAGAATAAATCTGCGGACCTCCAAAAAAATGTAGAAAAGGGTTGAATACATTTTAAGAAAATTGTTTAACGGACTTCGGAAAAGCTTGTGCTCCACGTTCTCAGTGCAGCCCCACTTTTTCTACTTTCTCCCCCAGTATATTAGTTAAACAGAGAAGGAATCGATACGGTATATAAGCGTGTAGCGTGGATCAGCGAAAAGGATTTTTGAGTCTAGTTTAAACCAGCGAAGGCTTCAGAATCCAGAAGATTCCCCGAAGCCGACCAGCAAGTATCTTAGTTCCGACCTATCGTGCCTACATTGCTACATGGTCATTTTCGGTAAGAGGGCATTCCGAAATCTTGCCCGGTAATGAAGGAATCCTTTCATTCTTTGCCGGCTACACACGCCCATTTTCCAGGTTAACCTTCGATGTACGTGAAGCTCACAGGTTGTAGAGTTTCTAGATGCCCCCTAGAATGATCATTTTTAGGTTTCTTTTTAGTAAAGTTTGGAATTATAGAACAATCTGTAATAAATATTTAGTTTTGTAGTTTTCTATAACAAATTTTATACATATTGTGAATGGAGCAATTTATTGGACTTCTTCTTGCTTACCTAGCCAAATTCGAACCCTGGCTCTGAGCTACGCTCAGGCAGTCAGTAATAACAGAGGAAAGCAGAGCAGATATCACATTACTTTACAGGTTCAATTGATAAGGTATGATAATGGTCTTGAAAACTTTAAATCTTAGTGGCACCAGCACACCAGCACTACCAAGAGAATTGATCTTCTAAGGACCCCTATGCAAGGCATGTGCCACTAGAAAATTAAAAACGCAAATGTTTAATCCTTTTCCTCGCAGTACAGATAAAAATGGCATTGTCTCAGCGAAGCACTACGTTGATTGATTTACTGAATACCATTTTCGCATTTTCACTTTAGTTCTGGTAAATAATTTTTCACAAGATTCTGCATATGTTACAAGCAATAACAAAACAATAAGAAATTTGAAAGAGACGTTCAAGTGAATTTATACACTGAAGGTGTATAGTTTTTTTTAAAATTTTAAATCTATTAGCATTGATAACTAGGTACTATATTATGAAAATGTCTAATAAATTACTTGCTTCTTACCGTTTATCTAATCGTCTTAGGGCCGGTTTATCAATCGACTGTTAAAGTTGCTGTTGACTACCAAACAGTTAAAATTTATGTCGACGGTAAACTTTCTGTTAACGAATTTGAGTTGATCGATCTCCTTAAAAGTGTCTGTTAACAACCAGGCAGTTAATTGTGTTTATGATGCAGTTGGCAATACAATCGGGAAAAACTGCTAGCTTCATGTAATAGAATTGTTTACATTAACCTAACCTTTCTTTCTCATCCTCATGTTCTAAGTGTGTTCTCGTTTACAGTCTTTCCTTAAAGTCACGTTTTTGTTAGTTAGGTTTACGCTAGTTTTTACTATTAGCCTCCGTTTAATGTTTAATTAGAAGTAGTAGTTTGAGTAGTTACCATTCTCAATCCTCGGAATTACCAGTTTATTGTTGGGTGGTAAGTAGTAATAATTGCAATTGTTTTAAATTATATGAGCAGATTGTAAGTGTTTAGTTTTAATATTTTTTATGCATTTTATATAGAGAAAATGACGGACGATACAAAAAAAGAAGGATCGATGTGCTAACTTTGATCCCAATGAAATTGCACAGCTAGTCGGTTTGGTGATTAAATAAAGTTCACTCCTAGAGAATAAGAAAACTGATGCAGCCACATGGAAGGAGAAGTAGGAGGCCTGGGAAGCATTACAACTTGAATTTAATTCAGTCAGCACATGTTCTCGCTCAGCAAAATCTTTGAAAACTAAATATGAGGGCATTAAAAAAGATTTAAAAAAGAAACGTGCGTTGCAAAAGCAGTCTTTGTATATTGCTGGTGGTGGAAAATTTAAAGATTTTTCATTTACACCTTGGGAACTCAAACTGTTGCAAATTATTTCACTTGCGGTGAAAGGTCTTCCTGCAAGAAATGACTGCGACAGCTGTGAGTTTATTTAAAATGTGTAGTCATATATTATGTGTAATTTTTTGATATCATAAAATTATCATTAAATATGCTGCTGTGTCCACCATATTGCCTGTGGCTACCCTAGCTCCTGGTGCTGTCATTCCCATGGACAGCATGGACAGTCAACTTCCTCTGGACATAGTAGTAATTCCTGCTGAGACACATCAGGATACTGTTGTGCAGTGCAGTGTAAGTTGTGAAAATAACAAGTGATACAAAATATTAACTTTTTTTATAGGTTTCGCAACACAATAAATCTTTTGAAGAAGGCATTGAAGTTCCCCATGCTCATAATACTTCAAACGAACCAAGTACCACTACTTCTACTACAAAAATAAATTTGGATTGGTCAAGGTGGATCCCTGCCCAATTAAGAACACCCGTTTCTTCAGAGTTAAAAAGTATGTTATAAAGTTAAATATATGACTGTAATTTTATATTTTCTTTTCTTCCTTTTCTATTTATTAATATATTATGTACATATTGCAGCACCCAACAAAAAGAGGAAAGTGGTGCAATCCAAGCAGCAGGCAGTGGAAAATATTAATTCCATATCTGCTGCAAAGACGGAGTTATTGAATTTGCAATGCACTTCGCTGCGCATGGATACTGAACATAAGGCTGCAGAGAATCTGCTGAAAATTCAGAAAGCAGAAGCAGAATTGAAGATTCTGGAGACTGAAAAAATAATAAGGAATTGGAGGGGAAAATTAAATTAGAGATGCTTCGAAAATTAAAAAATAATATGGAAATTTAATTTAGGTCGTATCTACATATTAATAAAGAATCTTTTGGGTTACAAACAACAATTTTTTTTATTATACCAAAATATATATTAAATTAAAATACGTATTGTATATAAATATATTTTATATATTATATAGCATTAAGATTTATTGTAACAGGCTACTAAAATAATTATTTATTAATTCATTCCTCATGGTATTTTTTCCATATTCATTCATATTGTCTATTTCTGGATCAAGATTAGGTAATTCATCGTTCCTTTCTATTGCAATGTTATGTAATATAGCAGTAGCTACAATGATATCTTGAAACGTTTGAACTCACACGCGAAGTCCTAGGGCTAGAACAGGAAATCTACGCTTCCATACTCCAAATGCTCTCTCTATTACATTTCTTGTTCTTATTTGAGATTGATTGAACAAATTTTCGGCTGCTGTTACTGGTTGAAAAAGTGGCGTTATTAAATAGTTTAGATTAGGGTAACCACTATCGCCCACAATTAAACAATTTTCCATACCATTTGCAAAGGTGGCTCTAAGAAAAGAATTATTAAATATTGTTGCATCATGTGTCGCACCAGACCACCTTGCGACAATGTCTTGAAATTTTAATCTATAATCACAAATTGCTTGAACATTCAGCGAGAAAAAACCCTTTCAGTTTCGAAAATGCTCGGCCTGCCACGAGGAGATTGTATACGTATATGGGTGCAATCGATTGCCGATAACACCTTTGGAAATGCTGCAATCCGATAAAAGCCCTGTATAACTGAAGATCGCTCTTCCCCTTCTGGTAAATATACATGTCTTGGTCGTAGTGTGCATAATGCAGATGTCACGCGTTGGAGAATATGGCATACTGATGCTTTATGCACTCCTGCAAAATCTCCAACAGTAATGAGCATATTTCCACTGGCATAAAACCTCAAGCATATGAACCACTGCTCTAGTGGAGTAATGGCCATATTTCTGAAATAGTTCCCATTATTTAAAATCTATGGTTCACGGACTTTTGATTAATCTATACAACAAATAGGTATGTATATTACATACTAACAACATACCTGTTAGTAAGGAAGCGTATTATGTGTTCAATATTTTCTAGTAAATATTGAACTGTTTGTTTACTTAACCTAAAACGGCTTGTAAAATCATGCTCATCCCAAAATTCCAAATGATTTAGTCGTTGTCGCATCACATACCGTCGTCTGTACACTATATTTATAAAATCGGCAATCTCTTCTTCACTATCTGAATCATCAAATAAATTTATATCGTAATCTGCCATACCAATTTCGACTCACTTCAACTTGGCGGGAAGTTAGATTCACAGATCAATGTTTGATTAATGTTTGGCGGTATTTGTCAGGTCTGAATCGGCGTTACTCGGAAGAACTCGGGTCGCTGTTACAGCTTTATATGCAGCTCTAGCTGGCCGGTAAGTTATCGTGCTGGTAGGCTGATTTACCTTGCTGGTAGATGATATCACGGCATTGATAAACGGAAATATCTACTTGCCAAACAGATAAATCTAACAGCAACTTTAACAGACGATTGATAAACCGGCCTGACTGAAACAACTATCGGTAATAGTTTATAGCGACATTTTTTAATCAAACTGTTTTAAAACACCAATTCGGTTAAGTAGTGGCCATTTGTTGCAACATATTGATATGGTTCGTGAAAGTGTTGCATTCTGTTAATACCACGGTTAAAGCCAGCACATTATTTACAGCGTCGAAACTTTGTGAATCTGGTGGAAAAACGAGAAGCTGGATCTTCCAAGCAAGTCATCTTCGTCGACGAGGCACATTTGCCATATTTGAAGCCAAGATATGTTCACAAGAGACCGTTACATCCACAAAGAGTCAATGGTGCGAAATTTGGTCTGGTGGTGTGACTGCCCATCACTTGTAAATGAAGCTGACAATGCTCTCATCTTCACTTTACTTCGCTACCGCGAGATAATCACCAACTTTTAGTTGCCTCAATTCCAAAACCTTGATCTTACAGATTTGTGGTTTCAGAAGGACGGCGCTACATGCTATGCAGTTAATAATACGTTGACTGGAGAGATAAGATAGTACAGAATATTGGAAAGTTAGAGCTACAAGTCTGCGAAAATGTGGTAATTTTTTGATATAAAAAAGCTATGGGGTGGCCAGGAAGACAACACAGTAATCGGCCGTGTTATCCAGTAACGCAATATTGAAAGCATCGCCGAGCCGAGTGGTGAAATTCGGAAATTATCACTCGAGGTGGATGAATCACATCAATTTGGATCATTTGCCAGCCGCCACTACAGCCAAAGCAGAGGCTGAATAATTTTTTTCAAGTTTTTTGTTCGGTGCGCACTGCGTTTGAGTAGCACAAAAGCGTCGTTGAAACAGCTGTCGGAAGATTTGACATTACTGTTCGGTTTTCCAGTTCTATTGCTTCTGCGCAATGGACCAGTAGCATGAACGCATCATAGAAACAGCTGCCGCCTGTATGACTTGTTTACTGTTAATATAAATGCTTGGTAGAAATGTTCCTTTGCGTGTATATCGACTTTACGGTTAAAATAAATGCAGAGTAGAAACAGATATTCGTTTTGTGTGTTGGTATTTAGGTTTATTATTAGTTAGACCTGTTTTTTAGAGGAAATGTAGCCTTTTGTTATTGATTTGTGTGTAAACAAGGTGGCTTTTTATTTGATTAAATTTTCAAGCTAATATTTTCATCTTAGCAGACGCTTTTTTACAATTTGACCCCTAACTGTATCAGTTTTCTAGGATGCCCATTAGAAAACTGATACAGTTTGACTCCACAAGGGTGGGGCTCAAACCGCAGCAAAGTTGTGGTGTTGCAAAATGCATTAACAACGGCCACAAAAGGTATATGTTGTAGCAGATATTCTAGAAGCTGAACTGGGGCAAATTAGACAACTAGAAAACCCTCTATTGGACTCTATTTCACATTTTCAGTGTTCGATTTAGAACTTGCATCTTAAACGAAACCACGTAAATAAATTATTTAATATTTGATACTTTGCCCTTATTTAAGTTCGTCATTTCGACACCATCATATCATTATTTTCTGTTCGATACAATTTTTCAATTAACTATTATTGCGATACATCTCCTAATTTCTTCGCGTCTATATAAATTGAAAGGTATTTAATTACATCACCGGCACAAGTGTGCTCGCAGCTTGAGAGCAATTGCAATTAATAACAATTAAGAGGCTGCAAATAAATATCTCCAACACTGCTATACCGTGAGAAAATTAAACTTTACAATCTACCGAGTGCTCTATAGCTCGTCATATAATAATAGTAATGAACAAATCTTTTGCCTCATTTTTCTTGGAGATGTTCTAGATTCACTGCTATACAAATGGGTATCCATTTAAATAAAAAGGAAATTCGTCAATTATCGGCTCTATTTCCACAGCTGAAAGATAACGAAATATCTAGGCTTTGCAGTCTGGGCACGAATAGCCTCCTTTTGCGACCCTCGTCACATCCTTGGGTCCAGGTCAAAGGAACAAATCTTAGCCTATTAACTTCCATTCCAAAAACACAAAGTTTTCCATACGATTCGCTTTTTCACTTTCGAGATGTGGGCCATTCATTTATATATTTATTTGTTGAAGAACTCAGCATTTGAGGTTCTTTAAAAATATCAAGTTCTATGCGAGTAAAGCTTTATCCGTTAAATTAGTACAACACAAAACTTAGCAAAATTACATATACTTTTTTAGACAGCAATGAATGGAGCTCTTCTTATTCGCTTGAATTGGATAGTGTTAGTTGTCAAATTTGAAGGTTGAAATCAGTTAGCCTTAAAGTACAACTTGTCACAAATCAGGTATACAAGACGCGTTGATAGTGGTAACAGAGTTTTTCGTAGAACACATTAATATCTTTATTGCTATAGTGTGGCAAAATATCCAACGAAAGTCATGAATAATATGAACAGCTCCTTTTGCAGAACGTCATTTCATTTGATATTGTTATAAGCTCGATCTCTAGCTGTTGTTGCTGGATTCGCCTAAAACTTCTACAAAACCCAGCTGGCGGTTCCTCGCGCACCCTCGATGCCTTTGGGACCAAACTACTCCTCGTAATGGATCATCGTCCGATGACGACCGGCCAACAAACAGAGAGCATTTGCGACCGTTTTATTAATTCGTGATTTGGGCCACCGCAAAAACCTTGGGCCCTTGAAGTGGCTGTCGCATGGACGGGATCCGCTGGGAAGGTAAATTAATCATCAGTGGACATTTTAATCCCGCCGTTAATTATGCATATATTCATGGGTTCACCTATCCGCCCTGCGGATTAAGTTTTGCAATTATTAAGTACGTCTGAATTGCAACGCAAATTGAGATTGAATTCGGTGCGAGTATACTAATGGATGATTTCATTTAAGCTCGCACTGATTTACTTGAAATTATTACTGGTGGTGCTGCAGCTGACGGGCAGGCATCCATTATGGGATAATGGATTAACCCTGTTACCACCGCGACTACTTAGTAAAAAGACCCCTATTGTATTGAGAGCATGGCTCGACACTGCGTTGATCTGTTTTCGGATAACTCAGGTAATTCCGAATGAAGCCCTTACAATAGCCAGTTGGAGTTAGGAGCGTCATTGGTAATTTTCATGACATAATTACGTTTAAAATTAAAGACAATGTCATAAACAAAAAGAACATTGGAAAATACGATTTATTTTATATTAAAGGCTATTCCTACCTTACTTCCTATTTCATGTTGATCCGTCGTTGTTGTCAACTAATGCTAGGTTATAATTCTTTAAACAAAACACAAACGTAGAAGTCGTCCCAAAAAGAATAATACTCGAAAAGGAGATGTGCTAGCCACACCACTAGCTTCAAAGATAATAGATAGAGGAGAAGGGTGTTAGAATGGATATCTACAACAAGTAAACGAGCTATAGAAAGACAAGGCGTGGTGGAGTGGTGAGATACAAAAAGTAGCTGAGCTTGTAATAAGAACTGCAAATAAAGAGATGACGCCTATATCCGGCAGTGGATGTTATGAACGCTAAAAAGAGCAAAAATAGTTTTATGGAAAATCTAATAGACGCCGTAGATCTACAATATTTACCCACATTCAGCTTGTGACGTTAATACCGCCTCAAATTGAATTTAAAACGCATTTAGTGTGTTTGTATTGGAACGCCGCCTACTTAAAGTTACAATTGATGGCCGACCTGCTCGCCGCGACGATAAGCGATAAGCGCGAAAGTTCCGGTATGCGCAAGCTTGCGTACAAGCCAGTTCGAGGTAATACCATTTAGATCCCCTTCAAATGATAGAGGGAATAAGCAAAAGATGCGTGGCCTGGTAAAGACACCTTTGAGATCAATGCTACAGCCACGAGCCTTAAGCCCTACGAGAGGTTTCAGCACCAAAGCTTGCAGCCACAGTTAACTCTTCTAGTCCGCCGCCGTTGTCAAAGACAGTCTTCGTTGATCCAGCCGTGTGAGTCGCGAGTCCACGATTGTGAGCCTTTTCCTGAAAACCTCCTCTTACCTAGCTGTCATTGGAGGAAAATTTCCCTGTAAAACCTGACGCGTCTAGTTATCACTGTTGGCAGAAATCCTTGCAGAACCTGCCCTCTTGCCTAGTCGTCATTGGTGGTTCAGTTTCTTGTAAATTTCGCTACCCCCCCTCCTCATCTAGCCGTCATCGATGGCACATTTCGACCCGTAATAATGCTCCACTTTCTGCTAAGGCGCCTCTGCTGTCTAGTAAGCCGAGAAAAGCACTTGGAAACCCAACGTAAACGCTCCATATCAAATGACAACCTCCAAAGTTAACAAATCTTATCCACGGGAAAAGAAAATTTTGGTTACCCCAATGCAGTAATTAAACTAAAGGTCGATTTACTTGGTGGAATTTTCAGGTAAAATCAAAGCACTTTACAATACCCCGAGAAGTCGACCCGCTGATCTGCAACAAAGTCCGTCAGAATGGCCGAGCTGCGCCGTGCTCATTCACAGTTAACGTTCATCTTGCCTACCCAGAAAACGAACACGACCTTTGGTCACCAGGAGAGCCATTTCCAGAGATTGTAATCACGCTTAAAGCACACAGGAAACACTGGTCCATAGCACGTTTTGTTTACATGTGTAACCATAGTCCATAACTCTTCACAACTCATTCAGCGCCATCTTTAAAGCTTGTCGTTCAAGACGCCATAATGGAGGCTTAATCGGCAGACGCTCAAAGTGTATCCAGCGGTTTAACATAAATAAATTGTATAATTGAAAAAAACTTGACATCTAACATACACATCAATATACATATTTAATTTAGACTGTCCTAATCTATTTCGCTCAAAAATAATATGAACTGAATAATATACTACCCACAAGGGGAAATTAATTTCAAAAAGTAATTTGTTAAAATTATTAGACCAGAGCAGAATATTACATTTTCAAACCTTCACAAGCTTAAAAAACCTTGATCATATGTATATTATGAGCCCTGTTGAAAACTATAGAAGCACAGTTTTCTTGTTTTGAAGTTTTAACCTATATTTTCTGTTTTGGAACCAGATATTCTACCACGAAGTCAATCTCCGCAACTTTAGTAATAGCTAATTAGCATACTTAATTCCTGACTTTGGCTTCTAAACCTAAAAATATAAACAGTTGAGCGTGCTCTATACTTAAATATTCGTGCCTTTTACTTCTTCTTTGTTAGCCTCTTTCATTCCAGTATTGGACATAGGCCTCCTCAATCTCTCTCCATTTGTTTCGGTCGCGGGGTTTTTTCATCCAGTCGGGCCCGGCTACTTTCTTTATGTCGTCTGCCCATCGTAGTTGTGGTCTTCCTCTTTGTCTTTTTCTGGTCCAGGGTCTCCATTGTTGAATGATGTAGTTCCATCGGTTGTCATCGTATCTAGCGTTGTGCCCTGCCCATTTCCACTTCAGCTGGCTTGCATGTTTAACAACGTCCTTTACTCCTGTGTGCTGCCGAATCCATTCATTTCTTATTTTGTCCTTTAGTGTTATGTGTAACATTGATCTTTCCATTGCTCTTTGGGTCTTAGCGAGTCTGTCTATATTGTGTTTCGTGAAAGTCCAGACTTGTACTCCGTATGTTAGGACTGGGAGTACACATTGGTCAAATATCCGGCGTCGCATATGCAGTGGAATATTTTACTTAGCTTAACGATGTTGAAAAGAATTTGGATTATGGATTTGAGTTTTTTATTGAAAAAGTTAAGGGTAAGGTCACCAATGATTTTGTTCTAATTTTCTGAAATTGTTCATTAAATAAATTAATCGAATTTTTTTTCTATAGAAGTAGCGCCTTTGTGCCTTCACGTTATGTTGTTCATATGTATCGGTTTGTTAATTTTCCGATTTCAAATATAGGTAACAGCAACTATAGGCTGCGTTTGATACTTGCAGTGCAGCTCATAGACCAAGGCAAACACTAACAGTTTTAGTAGTTGCTTAGGACCCAGAAGAGAATTACTTTGCTGAATTCTTTGACACGTTTCTATACCACTTCCGTTTCAAGTAATAGTCTAAATAGGAAGGCTCAGAAGTGAAAAAAGAAGGCACCCAAGCTGCTAATATATTTGAGGTACCGAACTCCTATTCTCCTAGCATTTTTGTGTAGCTTGATATGAAACTAGCCTGCGGTTATCAAAAATATACGCGGCGTAATTTCCAACGCTCCGAGTTCGCACAAAGAAATGGGAGAGGTTAGGAAAAAACAACCCCGACCCGGCTCTGGTTTTATAAGGGGGGTCCAATAGAACAAATCCGCCGCCCGCTATGAAACAAAAGATAATGCGAACTTGCCAAATTCCTTAAAATAGTGAAATCTTTGGGGCTACCGGCCGAACGCAAGCTAACGGTTTCTTATAACAGGCCACTTTCGCCTATAATTCGTGGATAAAGAAAAAATCCCAGCTCAGTAGACAATAAGGAAAGGATTAAATTGCAGGCGACGGTATCTGCAGCGGCCGAACATAAGGGTTTAAAGCCGTCGTTTTGACCTTTATTACAAACGAATGCGAAAGAGACTATAACCGCACAGCGAGGATTAAAAGGAAGCGCCGCTAATTAAAGAAAAAAAATCGCGCATGAACATGGTATATGGCGAGGGAGATGTCAAAAGCCGCAGTTTCACGTCAGCTGCAAGGTACAACTGATGACAACTCGCTATCGGCTTTATTATAAAAGCCACGACAAAATTAAAACAAAATTGATTAAGCAAACCTTCCACTTTTCCAAGTGGAGAATTCGACAAGGAATAATGGCCGGATTTTCCCTTATAAGTGCCAGCAAAATCAGAAATCTTCGTTCGCAGAGATCTCATAGATCCCGGATCAACATCTTCTGCAAGTCCTGCTGGCAGTAGAGCTGCAGCGAGACCATGGATTCGTTCTGTTGGCACTTGGAGTTGCCACGAGACCATCTATTCATCCTGCAGGCACTTAGCGCTGCCGCTAGAAATTCACCGCCGGTGCCTGGGGTCGCGATGTCATCCTCGTAAGCTGCCCTCCATAGTTACGCTGCGGCCCCGCCGTGCCCCAGTTAATTGCCGTCGAACCGCTTAACTATTAACCAAACCTTTTTCAGAACCCAAGAGCTGTTAGAGAGGTTGTTCGGGCCGTCGCCTCCCGGTACCCCTGAGTGCCGTTAGCCGAGAAGGCGCGCCGCTGCCACCAGACCCTAGAGCCCCCGACGTCGCTCATCCCTAGCACCGTCCTCGCCGAGAAAACCACCCCTAGACGCTGCCTCCGTTCGCCGGACCCCGACAACACACCCACCTGCTTTGTTTGTGGCTTGTTGGTTTTAACATCTGATGTTCAGCTACTTTTCGCTGCATCTCTAAGGGCCAGGATTCGAAATCGGAGCAGCAGAAGTGACGAGACTATCCTTCAAAGGAGAATATTTTAGAACAATTGTCTGCTTAAAGGTCTAAGAACATATTTTCAAATTCTCTATCTTCACTCAAAAATATTACTGTACACTTAGCTGTTATATGGAAGTTGTTTGTGCGTTTACATTTTCTTCTTTTTTTTTTTGGTCTACTTCTTTGACATTGTAATACGTTATACATTTCAGGCTTTATGTAATATAATTCCAGCGATCTCTGCCATCGGTCACCTTTAGTTTCGCGCAACGTCACATATCTACGGGTTCCTCATCATTACTCAAACTGCTTTATTTTTGAAAACGTCCACAAGGCCAAATCTGAAGATCTATTTCAATTATATGTAGACGAAAGGAAACGTCGAATCATTAAGGCGCCGGGGTTGGAGAACGACTGGACAAACTTATATCGTAATTAATTTTGATGAGCCCATAAATTTCCCTGGCTCGTGATTGAAGTTACAATGGATTCAATATCTTTCAGTAAATCAACGGGGAAGTATCGAAACCGTACTATTAATGAAGCCCTCCTGGTCGACCAAACTGAAAATGCATTTATGACCAATGCAAGTAGGACAAAGTAAGTGAAAGCGGGCAAGAGAATTGACTGTTTGCTGGCGCTCATGAAAACTGTCCCCTGCAGAAAAACATGAAAATCCAGCAGGCGGAGGACCCGACATCTTGATAATTCATGCAGGATTTCGCCCCAACCACATCAAACAAAATTTTAAGAGCTGTATGATATGTTTAGCGGCTCCGGCTTGATGCAATATTGGGTTAGCGTAAGTGTGTTTGCTAATTTGTGTCCAAGTGCGGAATCGCATATTCCGCCGACGCACTCGCGCCATTCTTTGAGCACTACACAGCAGCTCGTTAATGCTAATTAACTTGTTTGATATGCAAATAACTCAGCCCGTGCTATCTACAGATTCTTGCTGGAACGTCGAGGGCTCGAATAACATTGACTTTAATTTTGAAATGCGATTTCATTTAACTTTATAAACATGGAGTCGATCTGGCGTTTTTTAAATTGTCGTCGAGCTCGGAGCTTGAGCTTCCATCGAGAGCGTATAGACGTTTCACTTCAATTTATTCGTCCTTTGAGGTGCTGTTACCTACATCAAAAACAACTTGTTATAGTACAAAATTGAACGACAGCAAATAACACAAACGAGTGCATATTATTGTTAAAGAACTCAGCAGCGACGGATCTCAAAGAAGGAGGTTATTGCAAATATCTAGATGTGGCTGCAGGGCTTAAGAGTACAGTTACAAGAGTGATTACAATTAAAATGGATTTTCCTGAATATTAGTTTTATTGCAATGCTTGACTCTATAGTCAGATTATAAGTATTAAAAAACATTAGCTCTCTTATCTCTGCTGCCTTCCTAGATCTTGATTTATAAAGAACCAAGGAGGATGTAATCTAGTACAACTATATTAAACGTGCACACATAAACATAACATTGATGTCCTGATGATAATTCAGCCATTGTTGCAAATAGCGATTAACACACCCAGATGGCAATACGCTCAAAATTTGTAGTTTGCTCTCACAATATGAAAGCTGTTTTCTGAAAATACCGTTTCGCTGCGATAAACTGGCCTTCGAAAATTACATATTTGAACCCCACGGAGCACATCTAGGGAGACTGCTGCGAAGAAGATATGGGAGACACCGCCTGGAGGAATACAAGTTTGTCATCCATGCAAGAGGAAGTATCACCTAGAAAAGTAATCAAGTAAAAGCACCCTGAATCCGATTACATGCGATGCTAGGTCTAATTATGTGTTCTTTGTCAGACAAAAAGAAGCTTCCATGTAATTATCCTATTATGGCCGTATAGATATATCAAAAACGACATAGATTAGAGCCAGCGAATGTAAATGGCTTTTGTTTGGATTTTTTATTCTATCTAGGTTTCAATAGGTAATCATACTACAAAGTTCTTTTCCTGATATCCTATCTTGATGATAATAAATGCTACACCATTTTATGTGTGTGGCCTTAGCCTTAATAGTTATTTCACAATTATGATGGATTTCAGGAGCTGAACATAACCTAGGTTCTCTATAAAACGCTATGGAAAATTTTAACAGCTGACAAGTGCAAGAAATCCTAACTATATCAAAGGCATCTCTGCTAAACTGTGAATCAAATCAACGACTAAATACGGTTCGAAGCTGTGACACTCAACTCGCATTACATGTTAATTAATTTTACCAACAATTGTAATGAAAAGCCAGAATCATTTACTATTCAAAGATAACGACTAATGTCGTTACGAAGCCATCATTGGGCGCTCGGATATTAATTTCCAATAGATCTGCCACTTAAAACGTTAGTGGAAATTATAGCCAGCGCTATCTTTTATCGCCGGTAGCATCTGTAACACATTACAGAAGCGCTTTGCAGCACAAAGCAATAATTATCTTTATCCACGTTGAATTGTGCATACGCGGCGATATTTCTAAATCGATGAAATGATTGCCCGATTGTGGAACATGTCATGAAATATTAGTTCTTTCTGTTGCGTGTGTTAGCTTGCCCATAATAACGGTTTGCGATACGCCGCAGTTTTCCATTAAATAAATACTTCCGCACTTTCAGCAGTGTCACATGTTTTCCTGCGGCGGACATGTGACTGTACACGGCAACAGTTGCGCAATTTTCAATTGATGTGCCTTGTAGCAACACGCCAGGGAAAAGGCAAACATTGTTAAAAGTGTCAAAACATGAAAGCGCAGATATCTGTTGCAAAACCCATGTTGACATTCTAATAACACGCACCTAATTGCTTTCAGTAAATTCCGTTAACTTACCAGCTCAGTTTTTCCATAATCACAACATTTGAGAAGTGTGGGTTGACACTTACCTGAAAACAAAACAAAATGTTAATGAAGTAGGGGTTCAGTACATAATTTTAATTAAACTGTGTTAAAATATCAACACTACGTGATTATACCAGGGAAATGCTTGTATTGGTATAAGGATACTTTTCTATCCTTTCACACCTTAAACAGGTATTGACTTTCACTTAAATTTATACATGTAATTAATATTAGTTTTAGACTTAATGACAATTCGTAGAACTGTAACTAGGTTCTGTTGTGTCTGCTTACTTCTACCGCTTGTCAAAATTCCATTAAGTTTAACGTTTGCGAACATTTTGGCCATCCCTTGAAACCGTGCAACAAGTAGGAAACGTCTTCGTATTATTGGTGCAAGGTGTCTGTCGAATTCATCGCGCTGTGATTTTCGTCTTAACGGTTGGCAGCACAAGATGCAAGTAGTACACTTGAAGGAACCATACATATGTGGTGCAATTAATTAAATTACAAAATACGGGTAATATGTAGATACCACCAAATTCGTTATATGATAAACAAACTTGGGATTCAACTAAACAGTTTAGTTGCTCATTATTGTTATATAAGTAACTTCCGGTTCGTTACATTCAAGATGAATCCATAATTTAAACTGTTATTATGACAACTATTACAGAAGTTTGACAAGGTCAGCTCACAGGAATATTAATGAATAAGATCGCTCGGAATTCATTGGGTGAATTTAAAAAGTTAGTTGAAGAAGCATCACTTGTTATCAAAAAACCATTGAAGAAATTCATAAGAAATCTGAGCGTTCAGCTGTACAACAAGGCTTCACCGAGCAGAAGAGATGCTACTCTTTATCGCATTCAAAAGCAAGCCCTTCGCACCATCGCCAGGTAGCGCGCATATACCAGCAAAAGAACCCATGTACTATTTTTGAAAAATGGAAAATGGATTGGTGATGCAGTATAGCTTGTTACAGCACAATATGTTGATATAGTTGAATAAATTAAACCAGTGTTGATTTTACAGTTTTAGATTATATTCATATAATATTTACAAATAGCACTTAAGAGTGACGTCTGCGTTGTAGGATGGTTAATATTACTCTCAAACTAAGTTGAAATGTTTGTAGGCTATCCGCAAGTTCAGTGGGCGTGTCGAAATAGCCAATGAAACGTTCGGTAACTTTTGGCGTGGACACTTAAAAGGTTCGGTTTCTCACGAACAAACGCACTGTCAGAAAAAGTTTATTGGGGTTTCAAATACGATAGCCTTTTAGGATAATATAAATATATATAAAGAAATGCATTGAAGGTGCGTGTAAATAATTTTGGCGAAACTGCACAACACCGTGAGAACAGTTTGAATTTAACTGAAACGCTGCAAACTAATCGCACAAAATTACATCTATTTAATTAACTTAAAACTAGAGTTCAACAGAAAATATAACACAAATCCGCAAAATATACACAGAAAATGAAGTTGGCAGAAACGCGATAATGTATTCTACTGTTAATAGATAAAATATAAAAATACTAATAAATGCTACAGAATAGTAAATATTTGAAATAGTAGATTTTCAGACAAAAGTACACCCTGCTATGGACAAACCAATGGACGTCAGTAGAGAAATATTGGACTCAGAATGCACACAGAAGGACCAATGAAAAACGATCATTAGGTTTCAAATACAGAATAAAGGAAGAACAAATTACACTTTTCAAATGGCACGAAGCTTGCAGGTTTCCATATTTTAAATTTCATAAGCGCTATTAAAGTTTAATCTTGGTAAAAACAGTTTCCTAGAAAAAGTTCTATTTGCTGACGCCGTTATAAAGAACCTGCTCTTTTAATAGTATCGCAATTTTGCTCTAATTAATTTCAGTTGTACACCCACGCCTGCTTATAAATGACTCGGTGATGTTTCGAATTAGCAGTTTTTCGAACAAAACGCTATTGCTTTCCTGCTTGATGTATCGTGGGGACAAAAGGAACTTCATTATTGCTGCCATCGTCCGTATTTACTCCTGGATGTCTTGCTTCGCGTTAAACTTCTAATTCAAATTCTTGTGTTAGATAGCTTGATTGTAAACTATACAAGGAGGAGCATTCTACTTTGTGATCCCTAGACTATTAGTCTTCTTTGACTTCGTCTCTCAAGCCTCTATACGTGCCGTAAGCTGATGCTTTTTTGCGACACGAATGGATCAATACCTGTTAATATCAATTCCATACGGAATACTGTAAAACTTACAAAATACGCTGACACTAAAGTTCAAAAAAGAAAAATTAAAAAACAGTTTGGTTCTGTGATTATTAATAGAATGGTGTTATAGCTTTTTATATTTATGTCGGACCCAAAAGCTAGTTTAAAGCGTAATCATAATAATTCATTGTTGGTAGAATGGTTTTGGACCGTTTTTGCAGCAGAAGGTTACAATTCATCATGTAAAAGTCGTTAAGGTGGTAGTTAAAAGTTACACTTGAAAGAAAGTCTATTAGTGGATTTTTGTGTCTTGTGTATTCAATTTAGATTGTTTCCTTAGATCGTTGGTGCGGTGAAGTTTTTTGTATCCTTTTCCTATCCTTGACTTCCATTCATTTTCTTCATTAAAAATGTCCTATTTACTGTAATTTGAGACCTTTTAAATGCGTTTCATTTGCTTGTAATCAATATTATCTGAAGGATGCAATGTGCAATATTATCGCCAGCGGAAGGCTTTGTAATGATCCAGAGATGGATTTGGTATTTAAGTAGATCTAATGATCAAATGGACTACTTTATTGATAACTCTCTATTGGAACATGAGTACCTTAATAATGTTTTCGTCTCATCTTGCTATGAATGAAACTTAGACTTGGAATATTTTCGGCAACAAAAAATGGCCAATCACCCGTATATGTTGTTAAAGTCTAAATACATCAAACTGCAACCGCAATGGGTAGCTAGATTGTCGACGGTCGAGTTGGCGTCGTTCTACATGTGATATGACGGGAGACGTTTCAGGGTTGAGTTGGATTTTCTAATAAATAATGGCCACTGGCAGTTCAGAGATTGACTACGAGAAATTGGCGTTGATATACAAGCTGACAACGAAAAGAGTGGCAGAGCTGCGCCTGCACAAGGTGTCAATATACATACAGGGTAGTTGGTGCAACGATTGCTGGTGGAACCACACGGGGATTCTATCAAACATATCCTATACTGGAATAATCGATAAAAAATTCCTCGACACTCAAACGAACTGGAATCGGAACTTCAGAATGGTAGGCTGCGCTTTTGGGAAGGTGGGTGTATCAAATAATCGTCATAATTTGCCAGAATTGACATGGCAAGGCTTTCATGGAATGGTAGCGCTCACATCACACAACCTGACTACACTTGAGTCTAGTTTTGCCGACTGCTGACTAGTTTACTGTTAACACATAAACAGTGACGGCGTCAATTTTAAAACCGACCTAACAAGACATTAACGAAGCGACAAATGGCTGTATCAAATAATAGAAGGTCAAACAGTCAAGACAATGTGGAGGTTGTTAATAAGTGCAGAGCTATTTTCTTTGAAATGTTTGCAAAGGTCAATGCTAACATATTTCAGAAAGACCGAGAAGCATCTTTAATATTATACACATTGCAAGTGGCCATGAGTATAATTGCAACCGAAAGTTTTTCAATAAGGAATCGATAGCAGGTTGAATTTTAAAAAATTTTGGAACGTAAGTAGTTGCTTTTCATAGTAATTTCAGTTCATGTATTTTTATTATACTTAAAGTTTCGGGATTAAATTATTTAAAATTGCTCCTACTTTAAATTTATAAATCTCGAATAAAAAAGCAGTTACGTTGACTACGTAAATAAAATATATTCGACATTTCTTCTACCAGTACTTTCTTAAGCATTACGTTCTCATAAGTTATTATTCATTTAAGCTATTCTGACTTCAAAGCAACTCTTAAGTACAGGTATTGAAATCATAAATTTTGTTTTTGTTAAACTCATGTCTGTCTTTGAACAAAGGTTCCCAGAAAATGATTATTTTAATACAGTGCTATTCTTGACGGAAGCCTAACAAGTTTATTGAAGAAAATAACAGGAAAAAGTTGATTATCACTTCTTTGGCGGAACCGTTACCACATGTTTGATGAAAACCAAATAAGAGCAGGTATCGCGAGAATTAATAATTCCACAAATAAACGGGGTAATTAGTACCATAATTATTAAGCTAAACTATTTCATCATAGACGCTTCCGCAAATTCCCAGTTTGATTTAACTGTTCGGAAGTGACCCTGTCGACCCCGCCGATCCTATTTAACTACGGAGAACTATCGGTAACTTCCTAATTTATAAGACTTTGAAATAAATGGCGGCTGTTAAGGGTCGCAATAATGCGAGGAAAGCCTAAAACTAGCCCTGAGGAACCGAGTTGGACACGTTTTTGCATATATTTCATTTTTACGCAATTGGCTCGAAGAAATTGCAGTTTGCGTATTTTAGCAATTTTCTTTTTCGGAGCGGCAGCCATTAGTTTTAAAAATACTGTGCAGCTCCCGTCTAGCGGAGAATCCTTGATGTGTAAGCTCACGTAATTTAGGCATCCGAGTTAGAGCAAGTTTATCGCTTCTGGAGAAAAATCCACACGAATTATAATTATTAGTCAACTGTCGCGCGCGCTCTTACCCTAATTAGATATGCAATTCGTCAGTCTGGATGCAACGTCAGGAGTTTGAAAATCCAAATGTGTCTTGCAGATTTGCTTGGGTTATCAGGCCTCCCATACTTAATAATAATAATAACAGCTGACTACATTTTCTCGGTTAGAGGAAAAAACTTGAAGTTGAACAAATGTTACTGTTCCACTTAACCTAACAAAATATAAAGATAAAAAGAAGATAAGCGTTCTATGCGCACATACATAGAATATGTACAGTGCATACTAATGCATATTAAAAGCACCCAAATATTGGTCGAATTGTAAAGCGAGTATAGAGACCTACTGAATAAATTCCATGCTATGACCGCTTAGTAAATAATAGTTTTTTTGTAGCGTTGCTGGTATTTAACCTCTTGTATGTAGATGATACTGAATTTTAAATGCTGCCGATTTGTTATCTAAATGAAGAATTGAGTTTTTAGTATTTAGTATTTAGTATTATACTTACGCGACGCAGCATCGGGATTTCAATGGTAAATTATTAATGTGTGATTGATTATTGGCTTCCCTAATTATTTTAGAGCTAAAGTGTACAAAAGTTTTTTGTAGAGAAAAAAATACTGCATCTGCACAAACTTCCATTTTCCGAAACCGTAGAAATCAACGAAATAAAATGCATTTTTTTTAAATCACTGATGCCTTGGAATTATGTAAACAAACAACATGTACATTTACTTTTGTCTTTGCTGTTTGACTTTTATAACTGATTGTTAAATTCTGTTCTCGTTAAAATATATTGGTTTTTTTCTAGACAAAATGCTGTAGGTATCTGGACATACATGTTATTGCACGTTTTCAGCGTAATTGTTACATTTGCAATTATTTAATACTGTTCCTGTAGTGTCAAATTTACGTATTAATCTATTAATCGTTGAACAACTTGGAATTTGCCGATTCGGATATTTTATGCTAAACAAGGCCCTTATTTGACGAGCACTATTTTCAGCATAAAACCATTTTATCATTTCTACTTTTTCTTCAGTTGAATACATGTTAACGGGAAGAATATTTAATGATCTCTTATAAACGTCAAACAGCAATGACAAAAGTAAATGTACATGTTGTTTGTTTAGATTTTAGATTTATACAGTTTCGGAAAATGGAAAATTGTAAACAATAGTATGTACAGATGCAGTATTTTTTTCTCTACAAAAAACCTCTGCACACCAACAATTAAGGGAGCCAATATTAAAAATTTACCATTGAAATCCCTATGCTGGAGCGAATATTCAAATTGTGAACATCCGATGCATACGTTAACTTTCTACACAAATAGAGGCATTTTCATATTTGATGGCAAAAATAAAACACTGTTCGATATCACAAAAGCAACTTTCTCGAGCTAGGGCATGAATATTTTTTTTATTAACAATATGTGACATTATTTTCAAATAATTAACGAACGTCTTGGGAAAAATTTACACTGACAAGTTGGTTTTGTGACATTCAACAGTGTTTTATTTCGCCATCGAATATGAAAATGCCTCTATTTAAGACACTCTTCTGTAATATAATGTTGTGATATGTGACCGCAGAGTGAACCGTGGTTCCATTTTGAATATTCCCTCAGTTTCTGAAATATAGGTAGTACTTTAAAGCTCTATTTAAATTTAACGTGTCTATTGTGCTTGCTCAAATATGGGATTCTAAACGGTGTTCATGCAGTTTGTAGTAGTTTATTAATACAGAATGTGCAGCACAGCTTGAACAGTATTCAAAAAATCCTAAGCACATTTGCAAATTTTTCGAAAAAATATTTTTTTACCGAATTTCGATTGGAAAAGAAGAAATTAATAGAAGTTGCAAAATCTATATTAAACGGTTCAGTTCATATCATCCGCCATCATATTTATGGTTAGCATTATTGTAAATATATTAAAATTAGTAAAATTCGGTCTAGATAAATAAGTAGCTGTGCACCAAAGTAACTTGCAAAATAAAAGCTTAACTTTGTTTTAAATAAAATTGATTCTCTCTGTATTAAGCGTTTACTAAAAAGAAATTGTGTTCACCAAACATTCAGTACATTTTCATTGAATTTCAAGTTTTTAACATATTTATAACAAGTTTTCAATAGCAGAGACAAAGGCAATTTCGAAGAGTACGGTTTTAGAAAGTTTTTAACAAGAAATATTGAGTACATAGTAAAAAAATACTTTGCAAAATTTTAGCAAGTTAGTGTTAATTTTTAATGAGTTTGTAAGAACTGGAAAATTTTCAGTACATTTTTCAGCAAGTTTGTTGTACAGATTCAATGAGCTTGCAAGTTGTAATGATTTTTTTTATATTTTCAGCAAGTTGTTTGACATTTACTGTGGCTTTGTAAGTAGCAGAAAACTTTCAGTACATTCTAAACAAGTTGCTGTATTTGAATGTAATTTTGAGATTTTCCACCTTTAAGCATATTTTCAACATGTTATTGTAAATTTTCAGTAAGTTTGCAGCAGCACCAACTTTTTAGTTAATTTTCAGCAAGTTTCTGTATATTTTCAACAAATTTATAATTAGTATAAAACTATAGGTACATTCTAAGCAAGTTACTGCATATTTAAGCAATATTATAAATTCTCTGTTTTGCAGTATATTTTCAGCAAGTTGCTTAATATTTTCAGTGAGTTTGTAAGTAGCCAAGAATTTTCAATACATCTTCAGCAAATTGCTGTATATATTCAATACAGTTTAAAGTAACAAAAAAAAGTGTACGTTTCCAGGAATTTCTTTGATATGTTCTGTGGCAATGTAAATAGCAAAGGAGTTTCACAAGATTTTCAGCACGCCATTGTCTATTTTTAGTGAGTTGTAAGTCGTAGAAAAGTTTGAATACGTTTTTAATAAGTTGCTGTATATTTTTAGTGGGTTTTTAAGTAGCACAAAGTTTTATGTGCATTCTAAGCACGTTTCTGTTTCATTTGAATTTATTTTTTAATTCACTGCTTCTCACTATTTTTCATCACGTTATTGTATATTTTCAAAGAGTTTATAAGCAGCAGAGGACCTTCAGTACATTATCAGCCAACTGATATATATATATATATATTCAGTGGCTGTGCATGTATAAAAAGGTTTTCAGTACATTGCCAGCAAGTTTCGATATATTTTCAGTAACCTTGAATATTTTGAGAGATTTTGTAAGTAGCAGAAAATTTCAGTAGAGATTCAGCTTGCGCTGTATATTTTAAGTATGCAAACGTACGTGGTAGATATTTTTGTATATTTACTGCAAATTGCTGTTTACTAGTTGGGAAGCAGCAAAATATCTTCAAAGTATTTTCAGCAAATTTCCAGAAAATTGGTGAATGTACATATTGTCCGCAGGTTGCAGTAAAGTAAAGTATGTAACAAGCTAATGTTTAACGTTGCGGTAAAGTTTTAAGAGCATTATGAAGATATTCGGTACATATTCAACAAGTTGCAATATATATTTTTAGTGAATTTATACGTATCAGAGAATCAAGCTACTATACATTTTAAGTAAGTTTGTAAGTAGCTGAGGGTTAGTTTCAGCAAGTTGCTGTATATTTTCAGTGTGTTTGCAATATTATTGAATTTGAAAGTAGTAGCAAAATTATAATATGTTTACAACTAATAGCTGTGTATTAAATAAGAGGTAATAGAGGATCTCAGTGTATCTTCAGAAAATTTGCAAAAAATTAATGAATGTGCCAGTTTTCTGGAAATTACAGTAAAGTAATGCAACAAATTAATATGCAACTTTGCAGTGAAGTTTTAAAAGCATTATAGAAAATCTCTAATCAATTTTAGCTAGTTCCGATATATACTTTTAGTAAGGTTATACGTAGCAGAGAATTTTAAGCTTATTTTCAGTTATTTTGCAAATTCTTACCACACACATAATCAGTAAGTAACTTGATACTTTCACGGAGTTTGTAGGTAGCAAACATTTCAGTAAATTTTCAACAAATGTCTGTATAATTTCAGTGAGTTCTTAAGTAGCAGAGAATTGTCAGTAAATTTGCAGCAAATTTTGTAGAAAATTGGTGAGCATGCAGTACATTTTCTGGAAATTTGCTGGAAAGTACAATAAAATTTCGGCATAAACTAATAACCGATAAATCGTGCTATTAATTCTGTTGAATAATGATTTGACATATTGTTTCACAACGGTGTTTCTAAATCATGTTTATTTGCCATATCGCTTATATGCTGAATCGTCCATTGCAATTTCATACAATATTATGTTTTTAGCTTTTTTGCTAAACTTTTTGGAAATATCTCTCGTTTTGTTTCCCAGAGATTTGCAATACAATTTTTTTGCACTTTCTTCCTCCGGCGTAAGAAATTTGGGGTCTCTTTTTATTATTCTATGTAAAAGGAATGTGCCACTACATAAACATCATTATTTCTGGAAACAAGCAATTTCCTTCTTTGAAAGAACTATTGAGGCTGTAATTCTTATAGCTTTATGTATGCCGTAGAAAGTGACATGTGTTCGAGTTATTTTGTATACATCACTATTCTTTTCTAGTTGTTATTGCTAAACCTTCAGTAGACATATTTATATAGAATAGGTTTAGCCTTCGATTTCTCATTTCTTTAGCTTCTTTCACAAGCACCATAATCATAAATTACGATCGTGTTGAACTTATTTTGTATTTAACAATGAAATATCTAGTATCAAGGAATA
Organism: Agriotes lineatus; assembly: GCA_940337035.1. Taxonomy (NCBI): domain Eukaryota; kingdom Metazoa; phylum Arthropoda; class Insecta; order Coleoptera; family Elateridae; genus Agriotes; species Agriotes lineatus. Next base: position 190,243,612 of record OW679195.1, on the reverse strand, counting down.
CATGGTTGTTGTTATAGGCTTTCCTTCTTTTATATCGGAATCGAGTTACTCCAAAAAAAGACGTTTGCCCATGTATTGTGCATTTACAGCACGAAGTAAAACCTATCAAAAATGCCATCATGCCGTCCATTATTGGAAATGAGACTGCCATCGTGCGCCAACAAAGCCCTTGTGTTGACTTCAAGCGCAGCTAATCTTAGCCACAATGTATACAAAGAGATTAATTGATAGCCAAGTTATATTACGTGTGAAAACGGATGATAGAGCTTTTGCTAGGATAACAATGGTACTTTGCGCTCCGATGCGCACCTTGCTATCTGATTCATCGAAACAACACCCTTCCATATGGATTACGGCACCCTTCGCACATCCACGTCGCGAGCTTTTAATTCGAGCGTAACGAGCTTTAAAAATCCCAGATAATCTGACGCGTGAAATGTTTTAAGAATTATGATTGATTAAAGTGGAAAATTTGCTGATGAACTTCTGCGCCGCTGGCAGCGCTGAATTAGGTCTTTAAAAATTGCAAGACAGTTTTAGGTTAATGGTGCTGCTGAAAAATTAGAAAATCTCCTTTGCTCTCAACAATTTCTATTTGTCCTGCGAAAGGAAAACCAGAAATATCCTTTTAAAAATAATTACTTTAGTCAAACCTATAAAATGGAAGCAAATACGTTTCCCTCCAATTTCGAGGCAGCTTAAATTGTTGATTTAATTTTTCCACAGAAAACCACAACAAATATTTTGCAGAAGAGCTCTCCTATACGCTGAGGGCGATTTTTTATTGCTTATTTCCATAACGAACGCATACAAAGTCTTCAATTTCCCAACAATTTAAGTTTGCATGTAAAGTCCCCAAAGGTGGTCCCCAAAGTCATCTCTGAACATAAACGATAAATATTAATTTTTTACACGTTCCCAGCTTCGCTTCTAGTTCCACCAAAGCGTTTTTATCCTTTGGGGTATTCAGTTAATTTTTAAGGGCCTTCGTGCAAGGTCAAATGCAAAACCGTTAAATGCTACGCTGCTTTTCAGCCTCCGGCTTACAGGTACAATTGGAATAATTTTTTAATATTTTTATGAACATAGCAGCTACTTTCGAAACCATGGTAATTGCATACTTAAATTGAGAAGAAATAATTCATATATTACATTTCCAGGAGGCCTTAGGTTATTTACAAACCCACCTCCCAATTTAATCAACCTATTTCGATAGGATTGGCCATCGCCAAAGCCTCAGTTTCTCAGCATTTCTTCAGAGGAGTGTATCAGTATAGCCAGAATAACATTTAAAGCTAGACTCTTTAATATAATCGCTAATTTCAACAAGAACCTTTTGAAATTAATTTATTTGACTTTGATAACTGACTCTGTAGAGGTAATAACTAGCTCGCTGTATTTTGTATAGGTAGTCACCGTCAAGAGCGATAATGTTTCCTTCGTGTTGGTTAGCCCATGATCACTTTCGCCCTTAGGTTCGTTGCCACTGGAGATACATGCGTCGAGAGTGTAAACTGGAGATTCGTGTGGGTGACAAATGCTGATGTTTGTCCGAAAGATCCTGTGTGGTGTAGCGTGAAGTCAACTAGAGGTCGTGGCTTCCATCAATGCGAGTAAAATAGAACAATTTATATCCATTACGTCCAGAACATTAACTCACTTCAAAATTACATTTGATGTGGAGGAAAGCACTAAAGTAGTTTAAGGATCGGTTCCGCAGAACTATTTTCAGGCTCCCGAGTCGATAACTTGTCTTAGGTCTTGAAAATTTCATTATTATTGTTCCCGAATAAAACACTCCGCTGCTTCCAGCAATGGTATTGTAAGACTTAACTTTTTATAACTTCCTTGGCTTTCCGCTAATGTCAATTTTAAAGATTTTCCGTCGGATTTGATGCTTCAGCGGCTACCGGGGATTTTCGTAATTTTATTTTCTGTAATAGGTAGCTCACTCGTCAGTAGAGATATAGTGATTGGCAACATCAGCTTTGTTCCATTTTTATAAGATATTATTACGCAGACTTGTTTGTAACGTCATGAACGTACTAGTTGACTAGTAATGATAATCATTATTTTAATGTTTAATGTATTAGAAAATAAGGCATTCAATGTTGTAGATGCAAAATAAGTTTTTGCTTAAAATGTGATCGCTATAGGAATTAAACTATGTGGGCAACTCGAAAGGTTATAATAAAATAGTGTATTGTAGCGGTTTCGAGTATAAGGTTTAATATCAGATTTAAAAAAGTTAAAAGAATACAATATTAAATTACACAGATGAATTTAAGTATTAGAAGGATATCTAAATTATTAAAATGTATTTGGTAAAGACATGAAATAGATTTTAAAATTCAATTGAATTATGCTATATAAGAAACAGTAATATTGTAACAAAATTTAATTATTATCTGAAATAAAGTGGAGGATTAATGGCAAATACCTATTCGAGAAATATAATTCAACGTAGTGGGTGTTAGATAAATATGATAAAGTTTATATAGAATATTGGACTATAAAATATATGCTAAACTAAATCACTATGGAGATAATAATATTTATCAGTCTGAAAAATAATTTGGTACAAAAAACATGTAATACCTTTATAAGCGGCCAAATCTATAAAATAAACCCTTTATACACAGTTTAATCTGTTTTTTTGGAATGTAAAGGGTAGTTAATAAAACATTGAATTTGCGAGAAGTAAATAAAAAGTAAATTTAAAAAAAAATAAAGATGTGAAGATGGTAAGGAGAAAGAAAATGGAGGTGGTGAGAATGCCCTAAGTAATACAATTATAATCTACAAAAGCATTTTCTAGAATTGGATGCTGAACTGAATTTATTGTGAATCAATTACATCATATGAATTGGATAGCAGGAAATGGTTTTTACTAGAAGTGGTTTACATCGAGATTGCTGGCAGAGTGAGCGCTTTTTGGTGTGGATAGAACGTTTTCATCTAATGGAGATTTACTGAACACTTGCTTCAAATTTATCTAAACACAGAATTGTATTGGGCTTTCATTGAAAACTTACTACAAATTTATTGAAAATTACAAACTGTCTGCAAGAATTGTGGCTAAGCTTTAGCAGATTCTAAAAGAAATATAATTTTATTGTATTTCGAGTAATTTATATTTAATGTATTTGATAATATATATTTTTTAAATAACTATCTTCTTAATGTTCAATAGCTTTCCTTTTCTAAAGGCCTCTACTGAGAATTATAAACTCGCTGGAAACTTGCTCAAAATTTTTCGTAAACTTTCTGAAAGTTTGTGACAACGAAAGGTTCAGTTTCTATCAGATTTTCAGAAACCTTAGAATTCATCGTTAATAATTTACTTTAATCTTCAAATTTTTGTATAGCTTTCCAGCATATTTGCTGAACGTTTATCAACACTACACTAAACCTTCACTACTGATCTTTAGTGGTTTGCACCACTGGAACTATTGTGTTGTTTATTGCTATGAAATTAAGTTCATTAAAATACAACCGTTCGTGGAAAACAATAACATTTCTTTTATTACTTTAGAACACACGAACAAAATACAACATATACTAATTCGTTAATATCAATTTAAAATACAAATACGAATTGTAAGTAGCCTAGTTTTTATACTGAATTATTTATTAATAACAGGCCTTGGAAACTGAGATTGCTCCAAAATGGCACAAGTCGGAATATGCAGAAAACGTGATATTAAGTCAAGTGATATTACGCGAAGTGATGAAGCAATCTGATATTACGTAAAAGTAATCCCGAAAACTAAGTTACTTGCGTTTATATAGGCTGCGCCTGAATGGAAGAGATATTTCCTATTCTTTTGAGTACAATAGGATTGTCCATCTAAGCTCCCATAGCTCTATTGTAGCACAAGAGGTTGAAATAACTTCCGTCGAAAGGACTGTATTGTCCACCCGGGTTGACTTTCGCTTTTCGCCTGGTTTACTGTTAGTTGGGACAAAAGGGTTTGTTGGCCGATATCCCTGCGTTTACGACATAGTTCCGGCTGTGCTAGAAATTGCATCGTGACGTTCAGACAAGTTAGTTTTGATGGTTCAACTCAACGACACACTTGATATTACAGATGTTTCTTATTGCACGCGTAGAATTCATACCTTCTCTAAACTGACACATAGCGAACTCCACCTTTACTAGCTGATTTAGTAGTGCACTTTAAGTCACATTTTAGTTTATGGCCTTCTCTTGCACGAAAGACGTTTTCAGGCCATTCATCACCCCTACGCTACAAATCGACAAAAAATTTGTTGAAAACTACAAACTTATTGAAAAACTGCTAAACATATCTACAAAAGTTCTGAATACTTTCTGGAGGGACATTGCACCAACGTTTTTAGTAATTGCACACATGAAAATGCACAGAAACTCTACTAAAATTGTTTTATGAAAACCTACTAAAAGCTGTGAATTTGCTGTATGACTGCGGAAATATAATTATAAACTTCCTTAAAGCTTATTGCAGGTACATTCTTAGAAAGTTTCTAGCGGATTCTAATAAACTTGTACAACACATTTTTAGCAACTTATTCTAATCTTGCTAATCATTTGTTCAGAATTTATCAAAGCTACACTAAACCTTCAATAAAAATTGATTAAACATTTATTGAAAGCTACAAACTTATTTTAAATCCTTTACTAGAAGTTAACTAAAAACCTATTAAAACTACTACCGTATTGGAAAACTGCTACGGTGGTTTGCACTTTAGGGATTGTTACACTGTTCTTACCGGGTTCACCACCTTGAAATTAAAGTTGGTTCAATAAGATATAACCGATTGTGGAAACCAATAATAATCCTCTTTTCATTAAAACACACAAATTACAAAGATGTATAGCTACGCCAATATTTTTAAAATACAATTACTAATTGTGAGAAAGGTATAGCGAATACCGAAATCTAACAAGGTAGTTAGATGATGAGGAATGTGACCCGTGCCCTTGTCTTGGTCAGAGTGACGCAAGACGGATGAAGATGCAATGATGGAATCCCAGAGTGTTTAAGTTTATATAGGTCGCTTGTGCAAAGCAAAGATTAGCCATTCTTTGTCCAGCCCGGACACGAGTTATTAACTTCGCCCTGCAAAGGAAACTCATTTTTTCGGTTTGGGTTTACGATCAATTGTTCGCCGGACAAGGGTTTGCTTTCTCTTTCCTCTGGTCAATGGCGCATAAGGGTAGATGGAAGTCCCGTTGTGTTGATACGGAATGCTTGCTGTTAAGAGAACTGTCGTCCGACCTTTTATGAAAGTTCGTTTTTAGAATGCTCGCTTAGCGCGACGTACATTAATCAACTTTGACATTACCGAGATTTCTTAACGGCATGCACACAATTTCCTTGACACTGTTTCAGTCAAATCGTCGCACCCCGAATTTTACTTTTGTTAGTGTTACCGGCTACATTTTTACTATCCTAATTGCGAAGGGTAATTCAGACAGTAAGACATTGCTGCGCTACACTACCAGAAATATCTGAAAAATTACTGAAAGCTTGTAGGAAGAGAATTTGTACTAACATTTCTAATAGTTTTACAGACAATTCTTCGGATGGCTTAGATAATTTAATTTTAATATTCACCAATTTCACAAGGAATTTGCTAATTTTCAATAATCGGTGCAAATTAGTAGAAACTTTACTAGAACTCTACTTAAAATTTCTTGAAAGCCTACTGCCAAATTATGAAGTAGCTGTAACTCCTAAAAAATGTTTTTAAACTTCCTTAAAGTAAATATTTAGTAAGTTTCAGACAGACTTTTAGAAACTTTACAATATTTCTTGCCAATTATTGCTGATATCACATTTTTTAAATTTGTACCAATCAACTAGGCTTTTTAGGCGGTACATTTCCGGAAATCAAACTACCAATTTATTGGTTAGATTATGTATGAAAAATTATGAAAACCACATCTTTACTGGCAATCAATTGAAAATTTATTGAAACGTACGAACTTGTAGTAAACCTACTAGCATATAGGTATCTAAACAATTCCTTAGAGTTTTAATTCCACAACAGCTTTTTACTATGGCTTAGAAAATTTATTTTCAAAAATAATGCAACAAATCTTCACCAAGTTTGCATTATATTTGCGAAAAACGTGGAATATCCTTGCAAATTTACAACAAATTTACTAAAATTGTATGGAATATGTCTTGGAAACCTGTTGAATATTATGAACTCGCTTTATAGCTGCTAATAAATATTTTATAAATGTCATTGAAGCTTATTGCAAGTATATTGTTAGTAAGCTCCTGTCAGATTTTTAGACACTTTACAACAAATCTTTTGTAATTTAATATAACTTTGCTAATTATTTGCTGACAATATACTATATATTTATCAAAACTACACTACACCTTTACTGAAAATTGATGAAAACTATGCCACATCCTTACTGAAAGTTAGCTAAAAATTTATTGTAAACTACTAACGTGTAGTAAAACTGCTACCAAATATCTGTAAAATTCCTCAAAGTCTGTTGAAACACAGTTCCCACTAAAATTTTAAGAAATTCCATAACAACTTCTTACTACGGCTTAGAAAATTAATCAAATATTCACCAAGTTTGCATTAGATTTGCAACAGACGTTCAATAATCGTTGCAAAGTTACAGCCTCCTTACTACAAATCGATTGAAAATTTTTTGCAAAACTGCCAAATATATGAACTCGCTTTATAGCTGCTAAAAATATTTCTAAACGTGGTTGAAGCTTATTCCAAGTATATTTTTTGTAAGTTTCTGGCAATAATGTTTACAAATTTTACAAAAACGTTTTTGTAATTTAATCTAACTTTGCTAATCATTTGCTGACAATAGATGCATCAAACCTACATTACAAATTTAGTGAAGATTGATGGAAACTATGCGACATCTTTAATGGAAGTTAGCTGAGAATTACGAGCATGCAGTAAGTCTGGTACAAAATATCTGAAAAATTCCATGAAGTTTTCTGGAACTTAATCAGTTTGCACTAACATTGTCACTTATTCCACAGCGACTTATAACTATGGCTTAGAAAATGTAGTTTAAAAAATAATGCAGGATATCTAGATCAAGTTTGCAAGGGAGTTGCGACAGATTATCAATAATTGTTGCAAATCTAGAGAAACTTTACTACAACTCTACCGAAAGGTCTCTACAAGCTTGGCAATAAATGTTTCTAAACTTCGTAAAAGTTTCTTGCACGCAAAGTTTTCAATTAGTTTTTAACAGGTTTTCAGAAACTTCATCAGGCATCTTTAGTAATTTAGTTAATATTGAGCAACTTTTTTCTAACTTTAAAGTATGTATGTATGTCTAATCTATAACCTCATTTACCTTGCGGTGTAGAGGCTGGTGCTTTATGTGCTGGCATCTGGCGGTACAATGCTTAACTTGTCCCGGATTACGGATACAGAGTTGTAGCGCGCCTTTGGTGCTTGCGTAGCAACCATTGTGTGAGGTGTGTGTCTTAGTGATGTGTTCACCTTGTTAGTCTATCTCTTAGGTCTGTGGTTCTGAGTAGAGCACAGTTAATTTGGTGCCCAACTGTGAATGGTCTCACCGAGCCCGACTCTAATAGTCTAGGATATGGAAAAATTCCGACCCCAGCGGGATTCGAACCGAGGACTTGTTTAATACAAGCCTGGCGCTTACCCAACTGCGCCACGCGGCTTCTTACCTTTAAAGTATATTTTCTAAAAGTTTATCAAAACTATACTAGACCAAAACTAAAAATTGACTGAAACTCATTCTCACGGAATCATGAACTTGCTGGAAATTAACGAGTTTCTATTAGAATTTACTAGCAACCCAGTGAGACAAATGTCTCATTTAAAAAAACAAAAAAGTTGCGACAGATTATCAATAATTGTTGCAAATCTAGAGAAACTTTACTACAACTCTACCGAAAGGTCTATATAAGCTTGGCAATAAATGTTTCTAAACTTCGTAAAAGTTTATTGCAAGCAAAGTTTCCAATTAGTTTTTAGCACGTTTTCAGAAAGTTTATCAGGCATTTTTAATAATTTAGTTAATTTTGAGCAACTTTTTTCTAACTTTAAAGTATGTATGTATGTATAATCTATAACCTCATTTACCTTGAGGTGTAGAGGCTGGTGCTTTATGCGCTGGCATCTGGCAGTACAATGCTCAACTTGCCCCGGATTACGGATACAGAGTTGGAGCGCGCCTTTGGTGCTTGCGTAGCAACCATTGTGTGAGGTGTGTGTCTTGGTGATGTGTTGACCTTGTTAGTTTATCTCTTAGGTCTGTGGTTCTGAGTAGAGCACAGTTAATTTGGTGCCCAACTGTGAATGGTCTCACCGAGCCTGATTCTAATAGTCAAGGATATGGAAAAATTCCGACCCCAGCGGGATTCGAACCGAGGACTTGTTTAATACAAGCCTGGCGCCTACCCAACTGCGCCACGGGGCTTCTTACCTTTAAAGTATATTTTCTAAAAGTTTATCAAAACTACACTAGACCAAAACTAAAAACTGACTGAAACTCATTCTCAACGAATCATGAACTTGCTGGAAAATAACGAGTTTCTATTAAAATTTACTAGCAATCCAGTGAGACAAATGTCTCATTTAAAAAAACAAAAAAGACCGTTTTTCAAATAGAACGCGTATTAAATAAAAACTGTACCCAGACCTGGAAGGTGTCAAAGTGGTTGCCTAACCGATCGACGTTTTAAGGCGCAGAGGGTCGCAGCTCCGTTTGGCTGCTGAAACATTTTTATTTAATACGCGTTCTATTTGAAAAACGGTAGTTTTTGTGATTTCTCGAAAACTGGAAGTGTCACGTGACTGAAATTCGGTTCCTGACCTGACATGACCATTCCAAACATATAACTTTCATAACTTTTTTCTCTATCTCTTACGGTTTGGCTGCTGAAACAGCGTCCCGGACGGACGGACGGACGGACAAGTCTATTAGGTAAAGGATAATAATTTCAAAGGAAATTTATTTAAAGAAAGCATTTGCAATAATTGTAAGAAAATTTATAGCAACTTTACTACAGCCATATTAAAAACTTTCCGCAAACCTACTGTAAATAATAGAAACTTCGTAAAAGCTTAGTGCAAGTTTATATCACATTTTCTGAAACTTACCACATTTTTAGTAATTTAGCCCAATCTTCAACAGCTTCTCTGCGACTTTCCAGAACATTTGCTGAAAGTGTATCAGAAGTGCACTACACCTGTGCTAAAATTGAATGTTCTAGTGAAAATCGTAAATTTGCTATAAGCCTGCCTAAATATTTGTAAACTTCCTAGACGCTTGTTGAAACTATTTTTTAAAAGATTTGTGACAAATTTTCAAATACTTTGTAACACTGTCTTGGTAATTAAAAACTATGAATTTGTAAATCTGCTAAAAACATATCTGTAGAACTCCTCAAATGGTGTTCGAATTTAACGAGTTTGCATTAAAACTTCTGCAATTCCAAATCAATTTCCTGCTGTGGATTAGAAAATGCAGTTTCAAAAATATTGCAGCAAATCCAAATCCAAAAAACCATAGCTTTTGCAAACTGACAGAAAGTTAACTGATACTAACTAATGCTTGTTTTGTTGCACATCTACTAAAAATTTTCAGAATGTTTCCAACACATTTTTAGTAATTTAATCGTTGCGCTATCAGTTACAGCACATTCGTCCAAAATTTATTAAAACTATACTATCCCTTTAGTGAGATGAGAAACCAACAGTAAAATTTGAACTTGCAAATCTGTTTTTAAAGCTGTTGAAAATTATCTACAGTTAATTACAAGTTTAAAAGTTGTAGGTACTTTTCAGTAAGATTTTACAGGAATTTTATACTAAATTGTTAATAGGTTGGCATCGAATTTTTAGTAACATTTAGTAAATATTACTAAACATTAAATCGGTTTCTTGGAAGTTTTTAGTAACTTGAACAACAACAATATCTTATGTGCAGCAAAACGTTCAGCTAAATTTCAGCAACAAATTTAGTTAAAATCTTGGTAAGAAATGCCTGAAAGTTTAGTAAGAGGGTATTGCAGTTAAAGTTAATTTATTATTTTGCATCATTTCTTATAAAGTTTTTATAAAATACTTTTGTGAGAGCGTAATTGCTTTCAACATCTTCTAGCAAATTTTAGAAAATAATGGAATTATCTCTTGATTTCATAGATGCAGCTAATATTTAGCAAATTTTCAACATATTTACTTACAACTTGATATGTTTCTTGTAAACTTACAAAACAGTTTGTTGAAAATTTACTACACATTTGTAGTAAACTTTCAATAAATTTAGTAAAGTTGCTGACAACGTAGAAGAACTTCTAGGAAAATATAATATACTACAAATTTCTTAAAATTTATTGTAAACTTACTGCAACTGTGCAGCGTTATCTTCTTTTGAAAATTCTGAAAGGTTCCTAAAACTTCCTGAACATTTTCAGCTTATAAATTTTATAATTGCCAATTAAATACAAAATCCAAATATATTTAATTTTTTAAAACAATGATTTAGAGATTATCAAGGTCATGGCATTGCCAGGTATAATCAAAATTCGACGCTTTCAATCAAAAGGAATACTTTTTATGGCGCACAATTTTGAAAACCTTAAAGATATAAATGATTCCTTTTCATTAAATTTTTTTCTAACTAGATTCATTAGGAACTGCATATTTTAACCTAACAGATACCTTTCTACACAGTTACGTAATACGTTCTTCAAGAACTTCAATTTGGGACAGAAGGGGAACGCTAAGGAGCCGAAATTCCGCTCATTACCCTGCGAATATCACATACGTCATAAAAACGGTTCCGTAAAACATGTACAATTTGCGAAGGCAATATTGTGCCTTGCACAAGGACAGGAAATTTAATATCGCTAATAAAAATTCCGCGTTTGAGGAAGAGCAGTCGTAAAGGCGCAGCATTTGCGCGTTCCCGGAGGAACGCAGCATCGGCGTAATTTTAAAGGGCTAAATATCTGTCACTTGTGTTTCCAGAGCTTCCATGCGAGCAGCTTCATCTGAAGCACATTAACATAAGAATCGAGCTCGAATTCCGGCTAATCCTACGAGCAGATGCACCGGGCAAATATTTGATTGCCTCGCTTCAAGATTCCCTGCAACTACGACGCGAATAAGTTCCGATAGCAAAGCGGGGATTTGGCCACTCGCATCTATAATTTGCCCATAGGAAGCTTCTGCAGCGAGAAGGGCGTAAATGCCTTGGAGTTTGCATTCCTCATAGAGCCTTAAACACTCTAACTGGAAAAAGTGACCAAATTCTTACAGAAGCTTGTAGTTGAGCTTAGTAATAAAAACGTAGCTTGCTAATACTATTGTATAACATAACGCCTAAGAGAATCCACAGAATATATAGCAAGTGTACCCAACGTTACAGGCGGTAGCAAACCAATAACACAGGGCTTCACATTCTAGATCTACAGTGACGAATTTCATTGAACCATTAGTTGATGGAAGCATCTTAAAGCAGTATAGTAATAAGAGTAACTAAAGAACCTTAACTGGTTTGTTAATACAGGGAAAGTACAAACTTCAAAGTCGAATCGCGGAACGTATTGGAGGCCGCCTAACATCAGCCTGCAGCGGGGAAATGTGTTCATGAAAGAACAATTAGGACTCGATCTAGTTTTCCTAGATGGAAAACACATTGGTGTACATACGACCTACACCCTACGCATAGTGCTAGAAAGAAATCGAAGACTTTGACATCAGAAGTCAAACGCGTAGAGAAACCTTACCCCAAAGTTGTAAATCGGGCACGAGGAAACTTTGCATGTACATTTTTCTATAGCGACCCCAACGAACAAATGCGGTCAAAAATCGCAAAAAACCAAGTCAAAATAACGTGCCGATGAATTGCTACAAAAAAGGGATTACGCTTTTATGCATTTAAGAAAATTGACTTCTACAAGAGATACTTGGTAGACAACTTTCTGAATTTTTTTTTATCCTTAACATCTAATTTGATTATTTACCTACATGCATAACGGTGTGCACTAATGCTAAATGCAAAATTATTGAGAAATTGCGCTAGTATCAAATTATTGGTGTAATTCACATGTGATCAGCTGAAATTCTAGCGATCTGATTGGTCAACAATTTTTGAAGTCGTCTTTAAAGTCCAAGAAACCAAATAGTAATATGTATAGCAAGACACTGAAGTTTAACGTTTTATCACGAATGTGGTTTTAGTTATAGGTTATGTTGACATCGGTTGCGTTTATCTGTCGCCCCGCCACCTACAAGAGCTTGTAAAACAATGGATTACTTCACTGCGGATTTCTCGTATTTTAACGACGCTTTCAATGTTCTTCATTGCCTCTTTGAAAAAAATAATTATAATCAAAAATACAGGCAAGAATAAGTGAAAAATTTTGCCAGAGCAAATTATGTCGTATGATATTTTGTATAAGTCATCAACACAACACATCTAAGCTCGATAATGTGTAGGGGCTATCTGCAGGAAAATTTAAAAGTATTTATATAGAAGAATGGGAAGAAACTCTTATCTTTCACTATCTTTTCAGCCGTTCTTTGATTCTGAACATCGTAAACCCTATTGTCCGAAAAACATATGATAATAGACCACTGCCAAAAAATGACATTCCGAGAACAAATTGTCTAGCAGTTAGAGTCACTGCGACCTCTCGCCAAGCTTATTTCTTAATAATTTCTTTCACCGTCGACTGTCCTGTTGATGCAAGTTTTCCTCCTGTCATTAAGCCAAATAAGGATAATATTCTCTTTTCTCTTTACCATTCAACCTTTTGGCTAAACCTGATGGTATTCTTCAAAAGGGTGCGGTAATGTTAGGTAGAACCCCGTGAATCCTCTGATTACAGACATGGCACAAGATGTGTTCTACTGTCTCATTTCCCGCGTTGCATCTTCAACAGGTTGGGCCTTGAGCTAGTCACATCCTCTCTCATGCTTCCATCGATGTGTTTTGTGCAACATTGCACCAATGAAGACCACCGGTTCTCTCAAAGTGATCTCCCCATCTGTGATGAGATGCTTCTCTACTTTCTCCAAGGTCACCACTTTCTTACCTTCTGATTCCTTCTTGCTCTTACAACGTAGTTTTTACAATTCCATCTCCATTTCAATGGACCTTTTCTTACTGCAGTATCTTACACCTGTGTTTCTATACTAATCCGTTTTTTCGGTTTCTTGTCATTCAGCGCATTCTCTAATATTTTACATCTTATTTCGTGTTAATGTACCTGCATCTTTAGCATATTCCTTGGTCAATACCCACGCGTCCGCACCGTGCATTGTAGCAGAAACTGTATACTAGATATACATGTTCATTTTAATTTTAGGGGGATATTTATATCCGTTCCTCGCCTTAGGAAGCCATAGGCAGCATTAGTTTCACTCTTTGATTAATTTCCAGTTCTTGGTTTTCTTTCCGTGAAGTTAGTGCTTATCCCAAATAAGCTATCGGATATAGTCTTGTAATTGAGTAGGTTCTCAGCCTAATATTGTTATGATATCGATATTTTAGTTTACCAATGAGTTCTTCTTGCACTTCTACCAGCAGGACAATACCATCTGCATATTTTAAATTATTTAACTGTTCTCCAACGATGTTTACATTGTTGAGTAGTTTTTCCCCTATTGAAATTTTTGAAAAACCTCTTCAATTTCTATGTTCCAAAGTTTTAAAAACATGTCCCCCTGTTCTACAACTTATTTGTTTTAACTGTGTGTTATAGTTGGAAGATTGCTTTATCATTAAATTAGTGTATTAACTCCAAGTATTTCTAGTCTGTGTGAGATTCTCAACTCGCATATGCTATTGCTCAATATCAAAGGCTTTGTTACATTATAAATTACCGATATTGAATCGGAATATGCACTTGAATAACTCGGGAGAAGGGCGTGGGTAACTTAGCTTCGAAAAGAACAGATCTAAACTTTTAGGGGCGCCACATGGTTCCCTGCTATGTTCGTTCGATCGCTTGAGCTAATGTACCATTACATTGCTCAAATAGTAACAACAGACAATATAATCAATCAAATCCAAAGTTTGAAAAATCGTATCGTGAATCAATCAAATAGTTGGTAACAATAGGGGATAAAATCAATTGTAATTACTGGCATCAACAATTAACAAATATACCCCCTAATTACTATAGTATTATAACGGATCCTGTCTGCGTTTCATTTAGCGGGAGGTTGCAGACAGGTCCGTTTGTGATTAAATGGGAGATGAGATAAAGTCGGAGGCTATTTAACTACCGGGTGGCCATAAACATCTGAGATCCCGGTAGCCATGGAATTAGCTACTTATAAATGTTGGTTAGCATTATACATATTTCAATTATAATAAGTATTGGTATGAAATTTAATAAAATGCAAATAAGAGGAGGGGAATGTGCTCCAGATTCTGCAGTTTAGCCTACCACTCGATTATAAAAATATCCTGTTCTAACTTCAACACTTATTGCAATCTGTAATAATTTTTGACAGATAGGAATTTTAGTTGTGATGACATTAATGACATTTAGTTTAGTTGGATTCATCACTTTAATACAGCGGTGTTGATTCCAAAGGTAATGTGATATTAGATATTTATGGCCACCCGGTACATACTTATACCATAAAAATTAAAACATAGGTAAATCATTACAAAAATTAGTTTCCAAAAACATGTTGAGTGCGCTTAATAGGAAATCAAAATGTCTAACCTAAACTTGGGCTAATATCGGCGCCAAACGACCTACTTAGGTCATGAAAAAATTCCGCTCTGGATTACCTACATTAAATTCCGGACTCCTCCAATTGAGACACACATTGCAAGACATATAGTGGGTTAATAATAATAATCGTTTTATTCAAACCTGCTACGTAATAAACCTTTGCGGCGTCGGTGAACACAAATTTATTTAATTACGAAAACGCGTTATCGACGATTACCTGTAATGATGTACAAGGCTATTAGATTAATTTAAATTTGTGGACTGCTTCACTTCTTAGCAAAATTGCACTATCACACATACATAAATTAGATCAAAATAAATTAATCCAAGTTGTCATGATTTCATGTTTAATGCTACGCGCACCATTTTACCCGCCGCGATTTCGACTCAAGTCCGGGGTTGCGTGACATACCGCCCTCCGTTGATTAATTTGTCCCTCCAACTAATTTTGAAAAATGTGATTCGGTTAATCCCGAAGTATTCTTCGTCATTAAACGTTTTGTGTGATAATCGTCCCTCGGTTCCAACGAACGCGTGTAAGAATCTGTTACGATTTTTGAAATTGCGCGGTTTTCATACTAACGGTTTCTAATCTGCAATATTGCAATTGTTGGAATTTTAAACTGTTTGGTTATTTACTTTCCGGTTGTCTAACTTATCGTCTTCTGGTGCTTGCAATTTTTATCTCAACTTGAGTTAACATTTAAAATTATTCTAAACGCAAAGAATTTTGAGATACTTATATTATACGCATTTTAATGCGGTTTGTTATAGTATCACGTAATTATATCACAAGTCATACAACGTGACAGTGTGTGTGTGTGTGTGTGTGTGTGTAAAAAACGCAAACGCAGCTTCGCTGAGTAAACCTTTATAAAAATTATCAACTGGTTTAGACAATATTGCTAATCAGGTAGCCATACCAAATAATTTAGACGCAGCCCGCTTGCTGAATGAATGTTGACCATACAACTTTCCACAATTGGCAATGTAATTTTATACCCAGATTAACCTCGCATTCAGCTATCTGTATGGCAGTTTTTATTCTAACATGAAATACCGAGATTGTTTTCCCAGCCTACAAATTTAATTCGGGCGATAGTTTGGGGAACACCTGTAAAAGGGGACACCCACCCACTCGGCTCTAAATTGACATACATGGTGATGTTACTCCAGGACAAAACACTCAGCTTCAGCTAGCATCAAAATAGGCCTAAATGATTATGCATACACACAAAATCCAGATTTGGATACTGATGAAGCCATGAAAAGATTTTCAAAACACCGTAATTCAGTTTATAGCAAAATACAAGGCAGTTGTAAATTCAAACCACCAAAACTGGATACTATCTGTAGCACGGAAACGGATGCCTCCTGCAGTACGAAGCGGATGCCTCTGGCGACGTTCCCTCCAGTCTCTCTACCACCGCGTGTATCAACAGAAAATCAAGGCAAGGTGGACCTCGTACTCTACAGTTTTTGTCCCAAAGGGTCGGTAGGACAAACTGCTTCAGAAAGCATTCACAGCAAATTTGTTAACCTGTATGGTGAAGGCTGATAAAACGTACACCACAAAATGAACAAACGAACTACTAAAGACTAAAACGCTTTACCAGAAGATCTACCCTTTCGTTCGGACAACACCAAATATGTGCTTTCTAAGTTAATTCATTCTCACAGTTTTGGGTCAAAATACTCCTTGATCAATTGTTCCGCAAATCCCTGACATCTCCACAAATTAACAAGCTCACACGCCAAGGCCTAGGGAATGTTATATCGGCCGATGGCTTCAGATACACACAAGAAAGACAAAACGTGTCGACATCTTCCAAATTCAACAACCACGATTCACTTGTTCCGGTAATAACGCAAAACCTCTCTCGCCATTTAGCGACGAATGATTGTCTCTTGCAGAAAATTATACTTAGCAGAATACTGTATTCGGGCGGATTAACTGAAGCGAAATATCAGTTTGTCTACCTAACTAGGCGTTTCTAAGCCCTGAAATTGCAAATAATGGGAATACTGTGAAAATGAGTCCCAACTCCTAAAATCTGCTAAATCCATCTATGTATAAATATTATACGCTACGGCCTTTTGGAAGAGATCAGTGATCTGATTTCCTAACGAAAAAATAAACTGCAAGTTGTTATAAATGCACCAACAATAGCAATAGATAGTTAATAAACTGAAAGTGAGACTTGCTTTAATCTAACACACAAGCAAAAACATATACAGCAAAAAATTCAAAAGAACGACATAAAAGTTAAGATTTCTAGAGCGGGTCCTTGCTCTAAATCTAGTACATAGAAACTACGACGACTTTCAGTTAGAAATTGAATAGAAGAATTTTCGGACCGTGAGCCCTCCTATTCATATAATGAGCTTCCCAATGTTTAGACTAACATTTATCAGCGTCACAGTTTCATCAACTTTTTTTAAGACACATAAAGATAAAACAGTGTGATATGGGATATTCGTATTAACTAGTAGAGGAATTTTTCATGAAGAATACAAGATGTCCTTTGGATTACCAAGAAAAGACATTGACAAATAATGCATTCAATGTTTGATGTGTCATCAACAGCCCCGGTTAACACAAATTCAGATAGCTCATAGGCCACCCTTGAGAAAAACTAAAAACATTTTTTTAAGTTAAATAATCAAAACATGACAATAATACAACGCTGGTGGCCTAAGCCAAACTCAGAAATGATGGAGAAAGGACCTTGAGGAGTGTATATCATCAGGTTGGTTACTTAGTTTATGGCAACTTTTGGGATTTACAATCGCTTTTCCTTTTGGGAAAATTTTGCGAATGCAACTTCAGAGTAGAGTTGTTTTCTATTTTGAAAAATCTTGGAGTTTTAAATTTACTCCTAATGCTGCAATATACAGTTCTTGCAACTTCTTTTAGTGACGCTTTTGAAGAGATTTTATCAGTAACCTGGTACATATCTGGTTCTATTGGTTTGTTGAATTATTGCACCCCTCTGTTTAAGTCAAGATTTGTAAATATTAGGAAGTAAACAGCCCTTGTCCTTCCGAAATCTAGTAACCACGATGTTCTTCACGCTTCTTCACTCATCTTTGACAAATAATTTTCTAAGGCTGAAGGAGACGTACAGTGGTGTCCAACCAATATCCGGTATTATGGGGTTATATATCGATAACTTGTTGCACAATAATAAAAGAGTGTCACGATTATTCTGTCAAACTGACACGATCTATTATTGTGCACGAAGCTTTAGCCGTCGATTAGTTTTAGGAACAAATAAAGATTTAATTGGCAGCTCGATTTCTTTGTATTAACCTAGCTGTAAGTCATCTCCATAAAAACAACATCAAGTTGACATAAGTTATGTATTGCGTCGCCTAGTGAAGTTATTCTAGTATAATCGATTTTGTATAACCGAAATTATACAAGATAACTTAACTAAATCCAGCCTTTTGATTGGTTGAGATCGCTACGAAGAAAAATAATCGCTGTTATTCATCTTCGACGCATGTGGTTGACAAGTTGCAAGTCAAACGTCTTCTATTTAAGTTCTTTTTGCACCCTGAGTGACACCCATCATCTCTGTGATTTATGTAAATTTAAATTCATTCTAATTTTGTAAATAGTGATTAGCCAGTCGGTTATTTACCAATTTTACTTGCTGTCTAGTAAACCATTATCAGTTGTTTACCAATTTTATTGACTTGTAGATTTATTCTCTTGTTGTTCGTAAAGCATAATGAACGCATAATCTCACTGGCGTATATGCGCATCACCTCACGATTGCGTGAAGAAACTTTTTATCCAAGTGACATTATCATATTTATAAATGCTTCATTCTTCAAGGGATGCATTTTCCATGACTACGATTCTCCTGAACTTCTTTGGGCGCCAACTGATGCTTACTTCAATGAGTGTTTTACTTTCCCCGAATCGGTTCTGAGCGTTCTTAGTTAGTGTAATATTTTTTTGCACCCATGATTGCTGTCTACTATTTGTGCATTGGCGTACTACGTAATATATAATCATAAAACAATGGAATTCACATTAACCGAAAAATCTATACATCTGAATATCGCAGAATCCGCAATTTGTGACTTCTCGTATTGACCCCGTCAAATTAAAACTTAGAATGGCACACTAAGATGGTCGCCATGACTGACAAATATCAACCACTTGTAAGTTTATAACAAAAACAGCAAAAACTCCAACATGCTTTGGTGACTCGCATAGAAGACTCTAAGTGATTAGATAAAAGTTAGCGTGACAGTTTGAGATATTCGTTTAAACTTTTCCATCTCGTGGGGCGACAAGTGAATGATTTATGGCTTTTTAAACAGTTAAGCTGCTCGAAGGATACGTTGCTCGCTCCTCCTTTAAGCCCGGGTTATAAATTACGTAAACAAAATAACAATGGGACTGTTCGAAAAAGTTGCGCCTTAATCGTTAAATTACGAAAAAGGGTTAAATTAAGAAATAAATCATTTATTTTTCGCCCCTTGCGCGGATTACAGATGCAAAGCAGCTCTCGTTAACTACGTTTTAATTAAACGCCGCTAAATATTGTATTCCAGCTAGTGCTGCTCCACGTCGAATTATAAATTTACAACTCAAATTGGAGTCCTGTGTAAGTAGTTTTTAGAGCCTCTCTGCGCTGACGATTGAAGGTTATCATGAATTATTCAGATTTAGGATAAGCAGAACGGATAAACTCTAGGATAAAACGGACTCCTAACGCCCTATTTCTCCCTTATTCACACACGGAATTCGAAGAGCGATGCATATATTAGATGTGGTCAGCTTAAGTGCGGGTTTCCTAACACCTTCAGCCTTCTCCACACAAATTGGTGTTACTTAGCGCGCGGTTGAATTGAATTTTCCCCGAATTTCCTCATTGCTGGCTTGGCAGCCGGGACGTTAAGCGGTCGTAAAACGACGAACGCCCATTGTGCCAGTGCGTAGCTGTTTTGATACAATAAAGCACGTGGAATGTAAACTATGCCTTTCTTCTGCTTGTCGTTTCTTTCCCCTGCTTGGCAGTCATGTGACAGCTTTAATGTGACGCTAGACATTCGCTTTCTGCTAAACGACATAAAAGATGGAAAAGGATGCGTCCATAACAAGTCACAAGGGTACGTACAATACCTTATACTTTGGTTCATATAGTTCTTAATGATTGTTAATTCAGACTGAAATTTTGTGGAATAGAATGATGTAAATATTGAGAAACCATTTGCAGACGAACGAAGTTAAAATCATGAAGCGTAGGTAAAAACGATTGAAGCCCCAATAGCCAAAGATGAAGTCGAGACAGCAACTGAAAGGACCGATAACGTTATTAGTTCGAGCGTTGAATATTACCGACGATAGAGAAGTCCTCCCTTCTGTCTAGCTAAAGTCAAAGTTCATCTCTGTCCCCAAAAATTAAGAACTAAAGAGTGTAGTAACTACCGTACCAAACCTTTTGAGCAATGTTTTGAAGTCGTGAGGAACTGATAGTAATGGTAAAGGTTTGGACTTCATTGTTAGATATGAACGGTGACGGAATCAAAATTTGAAAATGGGGAATAGTACCACTAAATATTGTAGTTTTTGTTTACGACTGGATTAATAATGATTTTAAAATTTTGTAGGTAATATTTTGAATTTAATAATTTTAATCTGAAAATAAACATTTTGGTTAGGTTTTTATACGTTAAAACTTATTGTGAAGGTTAAATTATCTTACCAGTTAAAGAGACATTTCGATACCAAGTCCGAAAATGGCAATTTTGAGTTACACCCAATATTGTCAATTATAGAACGTGTATTTTAGAAATGCAATACTGAAACAACTCAAACTTAAGTCTTCAGTTCATAGATGGCACTATTGTGGGATTGTAACTAAGGTCACTAAATCACGTTAGCTTCGCTAACACAGGTAGGGAAACTCGGCGTTATTTATGTCAAACCAACCTCGTTTTTGTCAGTGGCGTACCCAATCAGTTTATAGGTTATAATAGAAATAAATTGAAGTTTGTGTAATATGAACGCAATAAATAAATATTACATAACAAATTATTTGTAAACGCTTTTCAAGCTTAAAAGAAATAATTATCAGAAATATAAAGCTTTAGCGAATATTTTGTACCGCTCGCTGCATTCCAATAATTCGGCACCTCACGTACACGTAAATGATGCATGTCTTCTAGTGGTCTATTTATTTCTTTCAACCACTCCTGCCGTTTCATCCTATTTCTTGGTCCTTAATTTGCAATAAGTAATTCATTAAAGAGTATTGCTAAATATTGCAGTTTAAATTACCTTCCGGAACTTGAAACAGCGTATACCCTTGTATGCTGTTGTTCAGGCAACCTTTAACGTAGCAAATACAAACCACAATGCTATATATACGTTTTGATAAAATTCGTCGAGAGAACTAGGGAATCCGAGATCACAATCATCTCTTCAGGGCATAATTTAGGCAAATGATCTGTAATCGTAAAAAAATACCTTTGATATTTCTTCAGATCTTCAAGTTTCAGGGTCAGTAAACGAAAAACATTTTACATTGCGGTTCATCATTTGCATAACTTACAACCTAGAGAAAAGATTGTGGCATCGCATTCGAAGGATATATTACTAATAAGAAAAATTATTTATGATCTTACTAGTAGCGCCTATGGTAAATTTGACACTGACAAACTCGTTTTTTAAACTTGTCAAATGGTGTTTCCCTACCTGTGTTAGCGCAGCTAACGTGATTTAGTGACCTTAATTGTAACTAAGGTCACTATATCAATAAGGTACCGCCATTAGTGATTTTTTATATCTATCCTTGTCGCACAATTTTCTCCAACTGGGGATAAAAACACATAACCTAACAGATTCCTCACTTTACAAGTGCCATTACACCAAAAAGAAAATCCCCAAATACTAGTGTCTTCCTTATCGCACTTGGGAAATTTGTATTTGTTATCCTTATCTCACAATTTTCTCACATTCTCAAGCGAGGAATGGAATGGCGGTACCTTATTGATATAGTGACCTTAATTGTAACTAAGGTCACTATATCAATAAGGTACCGCCATTAGTGATTTTTTATATCTATCCTTGTCGCACAATTTTCTCCAACTGGGGATAAAAACACATAACCTAACAGATTCCTCACTTTACAAGTGACATTACACCAAAAAGAAAATCCCCAAAAAGTAGTGTCTTTCCTATTGCACTTGGGGTGTGGCCATAGGGATGTCTTCGCCGCTATTGGTCGACGCGAATATCCGCCATTAACAGGCAAAATATTTAGTTACTTCTAAGTTGTTCTCAGAGAGGTTGGTAGAACCTGTTCATTTGGTTATGGAAGAAAATAAAACCTTTCAAATCTGACAATTGTAAATTGTCAGTGCCAAATAATTCATTAGCGTCGCAAGCGGGTCAAATTTTATCATCTATTGCCCTGAAAAACTAATATTCTGCACAGTATTTAAATGTGACAATTTATAATTATGCTATTGTTGTAATAGCACAAGATGTGTTCGACTTGGAATATATGATAAAGAGATTACATCGGTGCTACGATAAATGGGGCCTTAGCATAAGTTTAGAGGAAACGGAGTATTTAGTAGTCAACTCGAAAGCACAATATGAAGTCTTAATAAATGAAGATGTCGCAGTAAGACAAGTAGAAAGGTTTAAATACCTCGGTGCTACAATACAATCGATGAAAAAGGTTTGGGAACAGAAGAGATCAGAACTCGAATAGTACAAAGTACTTAAAATCAATTTGATGGGACAATACTATCTCTAACAAAAACAAAAAAAGAATAGGTAAAGTAATGGTAGAGTCGGTGCTACGTTATGGCAGTGAGGTATGGACTGTAACAGCGGAAATGAAACGAAGACTAAACACAGTTCAAATGGACGAAAAAGCGGAAAGGTATCGAGACGACATAGAGTGACGAACGAGGAAATAAGACGCAGAATGGAGGCACCAGAATCAGTTGTGGACAGAATTGGAGAATGGAGGAGACGACGTGGCTTATGAAGATCTTTAAATGGTCGCCGCCGGTTAAGAAAAAAAGAGGTAGACCACGCAAACCGTGGAATGAGGGTATTAGAAGAGCCATGAGGAACCTGGAAGAAGACCAAGCACAGAACAGGGAGGTTTGGAGACAGGGAACAGGAAGACGGCATTTAGCTGTATTGTAAACTAGCATAACTGAAACCGGTTGTAAACTTCATGTAACACCTTAAAAGCACAACGAACGAACGCCAATGGGAAATGTCAATGTCCAAAAATAACACTGCACGTGTAACTAACATCAACTAGTTAAAATAACTAGCGCCAAAATAATGACCACTCAAAAACGTTCAATTATTTCGAAAGGCACTGTATATTTCTACGCTCAAATTTGCCTGTTAATGGCGGCCAACAATCGTATGGCCACGCTGTCTTGTATATAGTCACTGTAATTGTAACTAGAGATCCTGTATATAGTTTACTAAGAGTTGGGCAAACAGCCTGATTTGACATACATTTTTTATCCAAATTAGATATTTGACATATGTCGAACAAAGAGGTTATGGGAACCAATCTTGCTAACTTGCCTTTGATGGGAGAGTTTTCAGAGTATTGATCATTCTTAAGATCTCTAGAACCGACTATTAGGAATATACGGCCAATTTAGTTAAGATTTAGATTTGTATTTGTGAAACTATCAGTCGTAACATGTTACAAAATATGCAAAAACAGAACTTTTATCACACATGCCTTGCAAAAAGTGATCCAAACCAATCAGAATGTATCCCGCTGTTTGCCCAACTCTTAGTAACCTATATACAGGGACTCTAATTGTAACTAGAGTACCTGTATATAGTAAGAGTAGAGCAAACGCGGCAACAGCATTTCATTGGTTGGATCCCTTTTGGATCCCATTAGAATTTAAAAATTTAGTTGGCACGTGTGCTTTCGATTTTTTGAATTAGTGACATTGAAATTGTCAGATTTATTGCACTCTCGAAGTAAGTACATATTTAATTATCATGACCGGTTGTTGCTGGCTCGGGTGTAATAACCGTTCAGAAAATGATATACATCCTGTAAGCATACTCAAAAATCCAGCAACAAAACAAATTTGGTTAAACAGCATCGACAGAGAAAATTATAAATCCAAACGACCAATAATATGTAAAAATCATTTTGGAACGAATCAGAGGGAATTTGGAGTACGCTTTAGTTTTCATGTTAGTAGGAGAACTAGTGTCGTCTTAATTTTCTTTTTATTTCATTAATCCTTACTTTTAGTAGTGATTACAAGTAGATGGAAGCAAGCCAGTATAAAATGTTAAGATTGAATCACTCTTTGGAGTCCTACATTTAAATATTATTCAATCCATGTTCCCCAGGTGTAGATGTGAATAGAAAATGAATATAAAGTTGACTTAATACCACTGTATTTACTAGTTAATAAATAAAAGTGTATTACATGGCATAAAGCGCATTTAGTTTCAATTTCTAAATACTATAAATAATTTATAGTCAACTATAACCTATGACAGTTGTAACTAACTTCACAGGATGAATCCCTTCATTCTATTAATGTAATCGACTGTGAAATTGTGACTAACTTCGCTTCATGGATCCCTAAATGTCATCGTTTGCCCTACTCTTACTATATACAGGTACTCTAATTGTAACAACTTAATATGTAACAATTCTATTAATTCTAAAGTGTAACAATTGAGTTGTTACGGTATTGAATTGAAAGTTTTAGTGTGGTTTTACTTGTTTATGGAGCATACAACCAAGACACATTGTGATAAAAATGGAAAGCAGAGGGAAGATTTTAGCGAGGTTAGGTGTAACGGTATATAATGAAGGCAATGCGGCTGAGGTAAGTTGGCATTGTTATAATTGTTCACGTTTTTTCATGCTTTTATTCGCAATCACGTTGTAATGTGTCAATTTCATGACATGACAACAGCTGGGAACTAGATGATTACTTGAAACTAGCCAGGAAATTATTACATACCCCGAAAAATATTACATACCTGAAGAGTGGGGTGTTTCCATGGTAACAAAACATTGAGTGGGTTGTTTTCATGGTAACAAAAATATTAGCTACATCAAGATATCTATTATTCAGAATTCAGTTGTAGTTACTTCGACACGAAGTGTACGAAGTATTGAAATTCCCTCATATCGAAAACCACTCTGAGTCAAATATCTCTAAAATTCGAGCCAACCGACTAATGAACCCATACTATATCAAATCTTCGTCTCGGCGGTGCGGATCTTTTGGTGAAGATCCCAGCCCACTAGATCAATCCCCCGTATTGGGGGGTGCCTAAACGTGCTGTGCGGGGGATGTATGTTCGTATGTGTACACGATTCCGGTCGCCAGGAACCTTCGTGAAGTCTTGGATCATTTTCATACGATAGGTCCTCCGAAAATGAAGGCAACATCAACTTTTGAGCTATGGTCGTCGGCAAAAAAAATTTTGTTTTTGTTTTTGTTTTTTTGATAAATAACTGGTTCTAAGCATTTCATTGTATTAGCGAAACAGAGTGATGCTGAGTATCGAAGTATTCTTGGAAAGCATGGAAGGGCGCTTTTCTTGGGTGGGGGGTACCGTATATTTATTTTTAAAATTAGATGATTGCAAATAAAATAGTATACATACCACGGTGGAAAGTTTCATCCCTGTCTCGAGATAAAGTTAACCTCGACGCTACGCGTCTCGGTAAACTACCTAATCTCTCGACAGTAATGAAATACTTCCCACCTTGGTATGTAATATACTATTACGCGATTTACGAAAACACATAACCTCAATAAGTAGAGTTTCCTTCCATTCCATTATATTTTAGGCCGAAACTAATACTGATATTGCTGCTGAAATGTCCTCAAGATCCAACAGTGAGTTTCCTGAACCAACTGGTAACACAATTGGTATTAATGAAGTGAAAGGAGCCCAAAACGTCCTGCCTGAATTGAATTTAGCTGATTTTGAGGAGGTGAGTTGCACACTATACCCTTGAGTGTTAGTTAGTTATTATTTTGAATTATGGCTATTATATTATTGTTTTCTATCACAGAATACTTAATGTGATATTGTGTTAAGTTGATAAATATTCAGTGCTTTCTATGAAAATTTGATCGTGTCTCTATAGGTACCTACATAAGTACTTGTGTTACTTTTAGAATGGTTACACCCAAGACGAACTAATGGAGGATTTTGACAGCCATGATTCACTTCGCGATGTAGACTACATACCAAGTGATGAATCGTCTGATAACGAAGGTGTACCTCTTGCACAACCACCAGGTGTTGAAGAAGAAGGTGCAGAAGTAGATGGTAACGAAAAAACGAAGAAACTAACTAGGAAACGGGTAAGAGCTCCAGAGACATGGAACAAAAATATACGAAAATCTAAAAGAAATTGTGGACATCAATATGTTAACGTAAAGGGTACAAGTATCCCACAAAAAACTATGAAAGAAGCTGCATGTTCAGAAAAAAACTGCAGACTAAAGTGTGCTTCAAAGCTTACAGACGATGAAAGACAAGAAATTTTTAATTCATACTGGAAATTGGGAGATATTAATTTTCTGAACAATTGCATATCCTTCATAGAACCGATTTATCGTAATCCCAAGCCTACCAGCACTCGCTCGAAAAATTTAAAATATACATTTTTTTATAAAAATAACATTCAAATCCGAGTATGCAAAACCTTTTTCAAAAACACACTTGCCATTAACAATAGAACAATCTTTACAATGACAAAAAAGAGGGATGGTAACGGATTCTTAGAACATGACAAGCGAGGTACCCATGGAAAGCAAAAGCGAGTACCGAAAGATATTCTTAACGACATTAGACAACACATAGCATCAATTCTTAGAGTGAGCTCACATTATTGCAGAGCAAGAACGAATAAAGA
This sequence comes from Agriotes lineatus, assembly GCA_940337035.1. Lineage (NCBI taxonomy): Eukaryota > Metazoa > Arthropoda > Insecta > Coleoptera > Elateridae > Agriotes > Agriotes lineatus. Next base: position 190,216,965 of record OW679195.1, on the reverse strand, counting down.
ATATGTAGATGGTAGTTTGAATTTAACTCTGATGTACAAACTTTATAAAGAAAAATGTCAACAGGAGAACAGGCAATTTGCCAAATATTCCATGTACGCAAAAATCGTGAATACTGAAACCAACATTGCATTTCACATTCCGAAAAAGGACCAATGCGGACTCTGCGACAACTACAAGAATTCTAATGAAGAAGAAAAATTGATAATCCGGGAAAAATATGAAGAACACCTTAAATAACATGATTTGTGTAAAGAAGAAAAAACAAGCGATTTGAGAAATGAACTGGTATCTGTATACTGTTTTGATCTGCAGGCTGTCTTACCATGCCCCTGCGGTGAAATTAGTAGCTTTTTTTATAAGAAAAGGCTTGCTGCATACAATTTCACCATCTTTCATGTCGGATATAAACTAGGATACTGTTATACCTGGAATGAGACAATCGCAAAACGAGGCAGTAATGAAATAGGTAGTTTTTTGTGTGATTTCATAAGCACTGAGGTGAAGCTAAATAAAGATATAATCTTTTTTCTACTCACTGTATAGAAAGTCGGCTTTTGCGCCCTAGTTTTAGGAAACAAAACTGTCAATTTCCAACCAGCGGGAGCCAATTTTTATTTGCTCCCGGCGGGAGCCAATATTTATTTGCTCCCGCATTTGTGTTTATGTCACCATGGATATCACACCAAAGCTTTACAATGTTATGCTGATTTGGAAATTAGACAAAATGTCACTACAGAAATCTAGAGTCACTGTAATGATTTATTAAAGCAAAATTTTCGAAATTTCGCGCAATAGATATGCGTTCGAAGAAAAAATCATATATATATATCACTGGAGCAAAGGTCCATTTCCTCCCTTGTGTGTTTAATGCCCTCCGCTAACGCGTCGGGCATTAAATTCACACGCGGGAGGAAATGAATACCTTTGCTCCCTAGATATATAAATAGCTATTATTCTGATAACTGTATCTGACAAAATAAAAATAAATTTATCTGCTCTTTATATTTACACTGCATAAATAATCTGGAGAATATAACGTCTATTACCCACAAATTTCTTATAGTTGGCCACACAGTAAACGAAGGAGACGCAATGCATGCAACAATAGAAAGGAAGAAGAAACACATTTTAAGAGCGGACCAATATATGTTCAGGCGCACTGGGTAACCATAATAAAAGGTGCCAAGAAAAGTGGTACGCCTTATAAAGTTACTGAAGTCGATACCAAGGATATTTTTGATCTTAAGAAGCTATTTCGTGATATGGGAAAAATTATAATAAGAATGCAGATAAAGAAAAGATGGAGTGGAGAAAGATAAGAGTAATAACAGTAGCGAAGGACAGCCCATATTCTATTTTCTATGTGCATCAAAGCAAAAACATCTACTTGACCTTTGCAAAGAGAACGCAATAAAGTCTGCATACTGGTCTTTCTATGAAACTCTAAAGTGAGAAAATGATCACGTATATTCGGAAGATGAGACTGATTGAATAAAAAACGAGAACAGTTACTTTAGAATTTTGAACATAATTATCTATTTTTTCTTATGTTTTACTCTTAGAGGTTTTTTGACTACTGTGCATAGTTCTCGATATTATGCCCAAGTAAAAAAGGATTTCGTTTGTTTAATTTTTTTACTGTAATAAGAATACATTTTAGTTTCATCCTGTAAAATAATCTATTTTCTTCTCTAATGTGTTTTGTTCGTTAAGTTTTGCCTTAACAATGTTTACGAGTAAGAAACATAAATTCCTGTTAATAACTGATTCACTGTGTTTTATTTTAGTGTATAATTTATCATTAGTGCAATCTATCTTTCTGTAACAACTTTGTAAAAAGTAAATTTTTCAGTCACATATTAAATTCAATAACTTTATCAGCAAATAAGTTGACCACATAGACGTTATTACCGATGTTTAATGATAAACTACGATACAATCGATAGTTGAATATTTTGCTAAACATTCAGATGCAGTTTTCTCAAAACATTGGTTTTTTAAATGTTACGGTATAGAACTGGGGTATCGATTTATATTAATTATTTGCTAATATTTTGTTGTTTGAAATTTAAATCTACATCTTATATTTGCATCTATACATCTGAAATTAAAGTTTTTACAATTAGGATTGTGAGCGTATGTACTTTATAGGTTAACTTACTGTAAAGACCTAACCAAAATGTTTATTTTCAGATTAAAATTAATAAATTCAAAATATAAACTCTAAATGTAACACTGAAGAAGGCTTAAATAAAGCTGAATATACAGTCTGTTCTACAAAAAAGGCCCCGCCTTCTAGCAACTTTATTATTTATTTTAGACCCAATAAACCCTATATCAAATCAAATGGCACATAAAAACCTACATTTTAACACTATCAAAAAAAATGTATCTTCAATTGTTTCAGAGTGGTGACGTCACATGCAATTTTTTTAAATGACACTGTATATATTTTTTTACATTTTTTGGTAGAGTTTTTTTTTCTCTTTTCAACAGTATAAATATTTCATGCACTTGCATAAGAAAATTTTCGTGAAAAATTACAAAAACTTTTTCACAGTGGGAGGCCATGATACAAAACTATAAACAAAAGCGTAACTCAGAAAAACAAAACAAATAGTAGACAAACGCTGTAACTGTCAGAGTTCAGAATAATCTAAAGTGTTTTCTTGTATTATACTCTTGTGCTTTAATATTCAAATCAAAATATGGCCAGGTTTACTAACAATGAAATGGTGGACATGTTGCAAGTATTCTTTGAATGCAGGAAAAATAGTGCGGAAGCTTTACGTAGTTATCAAACACGGTATCCCGATAGACAGGCTCCTTCCCGGCGAAAATTTAGTAAATTAGAAGAAACGTTAAGGAATACGGGTTCCCTAAAGAAAATAAAGAGGGACCGCCAAGTACGAGATGAAAATTTGGAATTGGATATTTTGTTAAGTGTAGAGCAAGATGCAAATACGTCAACACGAGAAATTGCACATAATCTTCAGGTGTCATGTAATACAGTACATCACATTTTTTAAAAAACATAATTTTAAACCATATAAGGTATATTTAGTGCATAATTTAGAAGCAAATGACCCTCCACGTCGAATTGAATTTTGTAATTACTTTGTAAACAGACAGCAAGAGGATCCTAATTTTTACAGAAAAATATTATGGTCTGACGAATGCACATTTTCCAATAACGGGTTATTTAATAGAAATCATCACTATTATTGGAGTACAGAGAATCCCAGAAATATTAGAGAAAATCGCTTTCAAAGTAGATTTAGCGTTAATGTATGGTGTGGGATTTTAAACGGAAGGTTGTTAGGACCTTACTTTATTGACAGAACTCTAAATTCAGTTAGATACAACCAGTTTCTATAAAACCAATTACAGGAATATTTGGAACAATTGCCTCTTGGAGAATTTAATAACGCCATTTTTCAACAAGATGGTGCGTATGTCCATAATTCTCTTATAAACACTAATTTCCGAAACGAAAATTTTGGACAGAATTGTCCAGCTAGGTCCCCAGACTTAACTCCCCTTGATATCTTTTTGTGGGGACACCTTAAGGACCTTGTTTTCGTTACACCACCAGAAAATATTGATGATCTCAGAGTAAGGGTTAGAAATGCTTGCCAAAGCATTCCTCAAGATATGCTTATAAACGCCGCAAGAAGTGTTAATAGAGGATGTCAAATTTGTATTGTCAATAATGGTTTACATATCGAACATTTTTTATAAATGGTTAGTTTTTTGTGTTCCCTTTTGTAAATAAATATTGTTTTGTTTTTCTGAGTTACACTTTTGTTTATAGGTTTGTATCGTGGCCTCCGACCGATAAAAAAGTTTTTTAATTTTTCTCGAAAATTTTCGTATGTAAGGGCATAAAATATTCAAATTGTATAAAAGAGAAAAAAACCACTACCAGAAAATGTAAAAAAATATATACAGTGTCATTTAAAAAAATTGCATGTGACGTCACCACTCTGAAACAATTGAAGATAAAATTTTTTTGATAGTGTTAAAATGTAGGTTTTTATGTGGCATTTGATTTGATATAAGGTTTATTGGGTCTAAAATAAATAATAAAGTAGCTAGATGGTGGGGCCTTTTTTCTAGAACAGACTGTATATTGTTTAGAAAATTATAAATTTTCATTTCTACAAAAATTTTATTGACTGCAGAAATTACAAATTTTTAAGTACGACTAAAGATATATCAATCCAAAATGGTGTAAGCCATGACTGCACCCTGTCACTGTTGCTATTCAATTTATATTCAGAGGAAATCTTTGAGGACGCGTTATGTAAGATTGCCAAAGGAATAAAGATAAACAAAATTACAGTTACTTAATCTGCGAGCTTCAGTACTTGTGGGAGCTACTATTGGACTTCTTCGCAATCAGGAGGTACAATCTAAACTAATGATTGTTAGCCAGCAACCAAATGTGGATGCATAACTGTAGAGTTGAACCAAGTGAATTAGAAGGAGAAGAAAAATTTAAATATCTACGGGGACAACTACGTGAACCGGAAACTTGGCCTGGCTCTCCTGAGTGTGTTGGGAATAGTATTTCAATATACAGCCGATTTCTACATATATGTATTTTACTATTTGTTCGTCGAGTATAAGGACTAGTTTTAGCAACGTTGAATAGAAACTTAGATAAGCGCCAACGAGTTTTGTAAATTTTTGCTCTAAAATGCTTGCAGTCGGGAGTGTTCGCTTGGTTCTCTTTGGGTGAAAGTGTGGCTTGGTTCGCGGCCCAAGAGTAAATGAAAGTCGAGTCCATTTTGAAGTTGGGTAGAAAACTAGCTAAAAGCAAAGTTCCTACGGTTCCTGTGGAACTAAAGGCGAAGAGAAACGGTGAAATAGCAACTGATACAAGACAGTTCAGTTTGTCGATTGAGAGCCAGGAAGTCAACTAAGAAAACGGCAGTGTCGTCCAGTAACGCGATAGAATGGACATCGCCGTCGAGAGCGGCGAAAACTAAGTCTAGGTATTGCGCGACTGGTTTTCGTTATCCATCACTGCAGGTGGGTGATTTTATACGGTAATTAGCGGCACAACAGTCTCAATTGAGCCTGCACCAACTGCTGCGATTGAGCAGTTTTCGAAGACGTACGTTAGTTATGTTCAATACAAATGCGTAATAGAAACAGTTTTTTGGACGTAGATTTAATAATACTAATAAAGCCTTTTATTGGCACAGAAAACTAACAAATAATGAATAATGGACTATACAAAAATTAATGTTGATATGAATTAGCCTCCGTGGGTTAGTATTTGCTTTTATTCTTAGTGAGCATTTACTGATCGCGTGCAAACAAATTTGCCTTTGTTTGAGTAGATTTTGGAACTGACCACGAGTACAAGTCAATTTCTGGTTTATTTTAACAGGGGATTTTCTTAGCCACGGCTGAAGTAAACAAAATTGAGAGAGCTCCCAATGTAATTGAGATAGCTGGCAATAAAAGAGGATAATAATAATTAATAAAACGTAACGGTGCAAAAGACGCCTTTCGCATATTCCGAAATTACTAGAACTATTCGGGAAAGACAAAATCCTGAATTTAACAAGTGAGAACCACATTAATACGCATGAAGCAACTTTTTGTATGGACATGGTCTAAATATCGAGTTTAGCATGAAAATAGTTTTCGATGTTTTGTTTGTCCTTCTATAGAGAGTGCAAATGCTACGCTGAAGAGGCTTGAAGCTTTTGAAATATGAGCATAAATGGCGTTCCAAGCACAGAAATCGCGAATCGCATAAAAAAGAGGGCAAACCTATATAGAAGTGGAATCAACATGTCATTTCACAAGCAAGGAAAACTAAAGGAAGTTTGACTAGCAGCTGACTGGAAACGATTATAAAGACACGGTTAGCAAGTATCAGTTGCATGCTGCGCCTTGTGTCCATAGACGTTTGAGCAACAATTTGTGATGTGGTGGTGATTCCAACCCACCGCTTTTTTATTAATTAGGCATTTCTTATTGTCAGCTAGCCCAATAGCGATGAGATCTCTTTTGTTTTTGTACCTCACTTTGTAGCTAAGAAAATCGCTTTTTTGAATAAAACCATAAGTTACTTTGCATTCGTGCTAACCTGAAATCAGGATGCTTACTTAAAAATGAACAATAATATAGGAAAGTGGTTTAATAAGATCCCGCTACTGCAAATAATTCAGCAACGACAACTTATGCGTTTTGATCATATAACATGCATATGACAGATATGAAAAGTAGTGAATAAGAAAAAGAAACGAGGACGGCTGGCTCGTACCTGCAGCAGTGAAATGGAAAACGTACTAGCAAAGAACAACATAAATGGAGGAACGCTGAAAATATGGTCCGAGACCGACGAGAATTGAAAAGGTGCTGAACACATACTTCTACATTGTAATGGTAGAAGAAGCCAGATTATGTATGCATTTATGTACAAATAAGCAGTAGATATGTATATTTCTGGTGAAAATCTCAATACTAACTAACAGTAGAATTAAATAATAACTAACGAAACAGGTATTTGATTCTACCACAACATTATGCTCAAAATAATAAGTCAGAGAGCTGTTTCCACAATGTATTTATGCCGACAGGCTACTACGCAGCTCTGTTGGGTAGGCGCACAGTATAATATAAAGTAGCGCGCGCACATCGTTTTTAGCGATTTCCACTTAGCCTGTGGCGTTTACAATAGCTGCTCGTTAATATCGGAATTAGGTCCAAATTATTCACCGTCAGTGCTGATCGTAGAATTTCAGTTGCGCAATAATCTTGATCTGTTCTTCGCAGTTATGTCCGGCGATGTTTTTTCTATTGCTCCACTTAAGGACGCAGGCGCTCTTTTTTTCGGCTTTTTAAATTCTGAGGCGGCGAACAATAATATTTTTTCCGGAAAACCATTAATCAGCTTAAGATTAGATAAAGCATTCCGATACAAAACTTAAATGTGCTGCAACAACAAAAAACTAGTTACCGACGTTCAGCCAAAATTGAGTTCAATCTATATAAAAACGTTTTCATTTGAGGTGGAGAGAAAACTATACATTTCAAAATTACTGCCCTTGAGCGCTTAAGCGATGTTGAGTATATAAATCTATAAAAAATAATGTGCGACAGAACGTTTGGTTTTTTCTTTCTGCAGAGAAATTCGTCCAGATGTGTGTCGGTGCTCAAATCGACCCATTTAGATATTGTGTAGTATTTACATAACTGGCTCACTTTATTGCTGTTGTAAGTTTTATGAACATCTTTGTTAATTCAGATATAGCCTCGACGACGAGATCCTGGAGTGCCGTGCCTCCACCGCGGCTGCATTGGTTCGAGACAAATTCACGGAGTTAATAGATTGCTTATGATTAAAATTAACAAAGGTCCTTGCTTGAAATATAATAAGTTACCCTAGCTCCCGAAAAGAATAGTAACACAAAATACGTCTCGGGATTACCTAGAACAATTAACAATAAATAGCAAAGTTATTAAATAAAAATATTATTTTCTATAGCACATGTTAAAGTGTGCTTTTATCAACTCAAAACAAAAGGTCAAGTTTTACTTTAACAGCAAGGGTAGATAAAGTAGCACTTTAACATCAAGGATAGATAATAGTATATTATTATATGAGCGATTATGACAGCCATTATTCACGAAGATGACATTTGCGCCACAAGCCGAAGGCGCGTGGCGCAAGTCATCTGAGTGAATAATGGCCATAATCGCGAATATAATACGATATTTTATCTACTCATATGCAATAGGAGCCTTGTGTTCATATTTCCGAATTATGACATTTGTGACAGCTGTTAACTTCAAAAGTCATTTAATAATAAGAATGAATTTTGTGATTGGCTACAGCCTATTGAATAATGAAAATATAATTTTCTGATTGGTTGCAATTTGCAAACTATTGAATAATGAAAATAAAATTTTATGATTGGCTGCAAACCGTGGATTATGAATCATAATTCATGGCCATTGTGCAGTAGGAGTAGATAAAGTAATTTAATTTTCTAACTTTTGTTTAAATTAAATATGACAGCTGCGCATTATCGTAGCAACCCAATCTAGCTACTGACATTTTGAAATGTGATTGACTGTCATTATTTTCTTTTAAAATTGTTAAAGTTCTTGCTATAGAAAAAAATATTGTATTATACACGACGATAAAGTTATTTCTATCCACTCTTGAATCATTAACGTCTCGACTTCGTCTCGACGTTAAACGATTCACTCGTAGATAAAATTTAACTTTATCGTCTTGTATAATAAATTACTATTTTTCAGGAAACCTAATTAAGTCAACTACGCAGTGTATCCAGTATCTCCAGTTAAAGTGAGTTGTTTAAATCCAATTATCTGCTGAATGACATTCTACTAACTACACTAATTCCCTAACATACACAATCCTGTCAATGCAACGGCCTAAGGCGACGAGTTGAAGCTGTAATTGGAGAACTAATTTCAAGCTTAAAATGTAAAATGTAGGTCCTATCTCAGTACGTTTAACCTTACGCAATTTCGAATCTGTTAGACACTTATTGTTGACAAGACTCGATTAAGAAGTCTATTTTCATTCTCGAGATATATATTTGCTTTGCCGGTAAAAACCGTGTGCGTGTTACAATAGTAAAACCTCATTTTGCATATTATGTTCTATTTAAATTTTTAAATCAACTTTAAAAACACTCATTTACGAAACATGGACGTTCTGGTTGTTATGAATTATTTGAAGCAAATAACAGAGTATTTATGTCCATATGTGGCCTTATTTCCTAGATTGTAGATGTCTAGATGCACTTAATATAAACTGTCTGGCCAACATCTAAATCTGTAATTTCTTGCTAAATAATTAAATCAGCTTGGAATATCGACGTGACACGAGATTACAACTTCTATAAACAATGTAGCTACAGTAATAATTCTTAAGGGCCTTCGCTACATTTAGATTTTTTAGTTTACGGATTGCATGTTACATTTTCCCTCCTATCAGCCGCATAAGGCCTCCAAAGCCCTGCTTCGGGGCTGTCTCTATTTCCTAATAACCACAAATACGTATATCCACTGCCGTGTTTTTCTGTCGGAACAACCCTTCGCCGCTCCGTTTCCTGTCCTACAATGCGGATCTTCTCGGGCGACTTTTGCAAGGCCTCCGTCCTAGCGTTTATGAATTTTAGATTGAATTATTAAGAACGTCGGAAGTAGGGCTGGTCTCATATAAATATCTCAGCTTGGGCTCCAATCTCCAATCTATCCCTGGCACTGCCGCCTTTATAAATAAATCCGGAAGAGGGCAGGTCCGGAGCTAAAATGTTTCTGAAGGGGGGTGCCACTTTACTGGTTTGATATTTATAATGTAAGACAAATCGTGTTGGTTCTTTCGTTCCGTCGTGAGCTATTGATAAACGTTAGGGTCTATTGTGTGATGATTCACGTAAGAGCCAATTCAATTAATACCACCTAAACGTTTTGGCGTGACGTCAGCATAGGAAAACTGACCATCGGTAGAATTTAGAGTTAAATATGTGTTTATAACTTAGAAATAAAGGTATCCTGTAGAAACGGGGTTAGCAGCCGTAAACTCAACCCTTATGCAATAGTAGACAAAGTAACACAGTGTGGTAAAGATGCATTTATTTCACAACGAGCTGTAACAGTTATTTACGTGTTTATCTGTGCAATAATCATAGTAGTTCACTCTTACGCACACTAACATGCACTAACAAACACACGAAGTGAAGTGTCTATTAAAAAAGTTCAATTATAATTGATAATTGCAATAAACATCTATCGTAGGTACGATATGTACTCATAGTTCACGTCGAGTCGGCGCCCATAACTGGCCTTCCTTACCTGATGTTTCGAGCTCGTGATGTCAAAGAGCTGAGGCCCTTATTATTTAGGTAGTATTGATTCAGTGCCAGATTTAAAAACGTCGAGGCTGAAATAGAAAGTTACTTTTAAGGTGTGGCACCAGAAGCCGAAGTTGTATTGAGCAACCTTAAGCGAATCGGTGTAGAAGAAAAAAGAAAGCCAAGGGGCAACAACGTTAGCATTGTCAACGGGCATGGTCATGTAGTGTTTCGCTTCCCACAGTATCATCCGGAACTAAATGCCAATGGGCGACCAAATAATGCTTGCATACTCAACTTTAGATCTTACAAGCGCATTATATAGCATTTTGCAACACTGTATGGCAATGTTTACCATGTTTCACGATGAATTTCTAATGGACATTCGTACATGAAGGCGATATTCCTTATTAACATCTGTAAAAATCATTGTCAGCACACTCGTCAAATAGCAGCAGGGTTATTTTTTTCCTATAAAGCTTGAAAAATCAACTCAACAAGGGTGTGTTTTAAGTTCAGTACACGAATTCGAATAGCGTGTCTGGTGGTGGCAATTTTTGTAGTGATAAAAATTAGGGACCTAGAAGTGAAACTGGCGATGTATTTGTAAACCTAATGCTACATTAACACATTATCAGCAGCACGCCTAAAGTCAGAAGAAGCAGAAGAGTATCCGTGGAGAGCAAGAAACGCCCTTGTGCCGTTAAGGAGAATTAAACCTAATCTCGCTAGAGCGGAGATTAGAGCGCAAGATACTACCGGCAGACAAAGGCAATGCAACAGTGATTACCCAGAGAAAATCCAAGACCTGATTAACGTCGGAGAATACAAGAAACTTCCCATAGACCCAACATCATATATCGAACGGAAAATATACCAGACGCTGTATAAACACAAATAGGAGTTCCTACACTTTCAAAGAATGAAAATTACTGCGCATTACAGCAAACCGCCTCATCTACACGGTCTACTCAAGATTCATAAAGAAAGAGTACTTCTAAGACCGACAGTTAGTTCCATAAATTCACCATGCCATCCTTTGCCAAAATGTCTGTTAACGATAATATCCCCACTAACAGCCAAAACAACATCCGCTGGGAAAAATACTAAACACTTTGCAGGCAAGATCAGACACAATCATATAGCTCAGAATGATATCATGGTGATCTTTGATATAGTAAGCCTCTTCACAAATGTGCCGGCAAATGAGGCACTAGCAGTCATAAAAAACAGGCTGAAATTGGATGACACACTTGCCGTACGCACAGCTCTACAAGTAGATACAATAATGGAGCTGTTAACGATCTGCATTAAGATCATGTACTTCCAAGCAGACGAGCAGTTCTACCAACAAGAGTTCGAAGTGGCCTTGGGATCTCCACCGTTTTCCAGTGGTCAGTAACATCTACATGGAAGAATTTGAAGAACGATCAATATCTCAATATGAGAACAAGCCTAGTCTATGGCTGCGATACGTAGATGATACGTTCGTAACATGGCCCCATGGAAGAGAGGCGCTGGACGGCTTCCTGGAACATCTCGTTAATCAAGCCCGATCAATTAAGTTCACGATGGAAATAGAATCGAAAGACAAACTTTTATTCCTAGATGTACTAGTCCAGAAGAGTTTCGCCTCTGGCGTGGTTTACACGTTGAGTTACCGTGCTTTTTTGCTTTTCCTTCTGATAGAGCCCCTTACAAAAATGGGCGAAACGTTGAGTTTTTCGACCTCAATAATGACACGGTCCAATTCCGGAAGTCGTTGGTCATTACTAAACACATATAAAATACCAATGAACTCTCTACGAGCGATACAGCGTGGGATTATTCGCATGTAAATGTAAACATCTATAAAACAATATTAAAGTAAAACACCAAAATAACTTTTTTAAAAACACGAACTTTAAACTGCCTGAAGCCGACCTTAACCGATTGCATGCATGCAAATCCGACGCTGTTGACATTCCTAAGCGCATTCCTTTTAACGCAACTTTTACACAGCTGCAACGACTGCTTATAGCTTTAAGCTGCGCACATTTTCGGTATCAGGATATCCTCGAGGTCTGCAAATAGCAACGTAGCAGATCGGCCCCTTCTCGAATTGCATCACCAAACCTTGAAGAGCACGACGTTTGGAATTGTACCTCACGCGATGCGGGGAAATTAGCCTGACTTCTGCTTGGCACCACAATGTCGGTTGACGTTATGGCAGCAGTGGACGTGACGAAATTACGTGGCTGTTTTGCAATTTGTGTACTCATCTTGTACACGATTGCCAGCAAACGCCACAATTTACTGCGAGTCGTTTAAAGGCAGGCGGTTCTGGGCAACACCCGCATACCATTGAATTGTTTCCAGCGACTCGGCTTTGAGATTGCGTTGATCGCTGCATTTGCGAAATCAGGTTTTACTGCACAGGCCGCAGTCACAATTGTGGTTATGCTAAATTACAATGTTTAAGATTAATTGACAATCAGCAGGCATGCAACTACAAACTGGCTATATGTGTTAACATGAAAACAAACAATACAGGCGAGGCAAACCAGATGCCCGTTTCAGAGACAAGGCCAACAACCAGGATATTCCTAACATGTTGGACGTTAAAGTCGTAGGAATAGCTATACTTATAACAAAATAATAATCAAATGGACATGTCGCCAGACAATCACTGATCTAAGGGGATCATTACTTGGAGACTAAGACTATCAAAGCGCGCAGTTGGTTGACCCTCAGGGAATGCAGATAACCTACGATACATAGCTATAAAACTATGAATCCAATTAGAATAGAATAAGACGAAATGGAAAGCAATGATAAAGACCTTTATCCGGCAGTGGGTGATAAAGGACTAATGAGGAGGATGATGATGATGATATATGTCGTATTGCAATATAACATTGACTTGTACATTTTTTCGTGTCCTATATAACAAATGTTCTTAAATAGTCAATTATTCCAAGATTTTAATATACCGTGTGTCTCAAAAGTCTGGAATAAATTCAGTATTTCCTAACATGTACGTTTCCGAATAAAATCCTCGGAGCCGTCGATTTTTATTTTTATTTGAGCATTTTTTGAAATAAAATGCATACATACAGGGTGTCCCATGTATGAGGTATGGCGTTATCGATGTTTTTTTTTAATGAAAACCCCTTTTTTTATTACGAAATCTGAAAGAACGTATCTTTTTACTTACGCTAAGGTAATTTTTGGGTATAGGTCACATTACCAAAAATTAAGAAAAAAAAATAAACTTGCAAAATACTAAATTTGATTTTAAGAAGTGTGATTTCACGCTTTTATCAATGACAGCAATCAACAAAAAACATATCGGTCGTCTTAGTTACTGTCAGGCAGACAACGGTGCACAATTTGTACATTTAATTTAGTTGTTTTAGAAATTACTAAACTTAGTATTTTGCAATTTTTAAATGTTTTCTTAATTTTTGATCATCTGATCTATACTCAAAAATTAGCTTAACGTAAGTAAAAAGATGCGTCCTTTCAGATTCCGTAATAAAAAAGGGGGTTTCCATTAAAAAAAACATCGATAACGCCATACTTCATACACGGGAGACCCGTATGTATGCATTTTATTTAAAAAAAATGCTCAAATAAAAATAAAAATTGACGGGTCCCAGAATTTTAGCCGGAAACGTACATGTTAGGAAATACTGAATTTATTCCAGACTTTTGAGGCACACGGTATAATATGTAAATCTCTTCAAATACTTGTGCTAGAAGGTGGCCTCCCCAAACTTACATCTCCGAAGAAGAGCGCTTCTGTTTATCGCTTGATAAGCATGGATCACAACAAAAGGGCAGATATTGTCGGCACTTGCAGTCCTGTGTGTGTATGGGAGGTCAGCGGGCGTGATAAATATCACAGCAACACGAGTAAAGTCCATGAATGTTTTAGTGGCTGCCGCAATAAATAAGTGTGTGAGTGCGATCGCGCCGCCCTTTCAATTCCCGCGGCGCAGCAGGGCTTTCGGACGCTCCTGGCCAGAACAACCGATACACCATCAATATCTCCGGATTAGGAACAGCTGTGCCGCTCCCTATCAAATTAATTTTATATGAGGTAGTCCAATGATTCATGTAGCTACCACATCAAACCACCAGAATGTTGCGGAAATTCTTCGCGTGCAGGCGCGAGCCACTTTGCAACCCTTTTTCCATCGCAAACGGCCGATTCGGCGTTCGACGGATCATCCAGCTTCGACAGGAATTACATACAAATGGATAGCTCAGCAGCTACAGCAGGTAATAAAAGTTTGCGGCGAGGTGCACCGCCCAGAAAAGCTGGAAATGTATCGAGCGGGTGATGCTGCAGGACCGCGCTGTTCGGAAATCTGAGGTGGAAGAATAAGGTTTCATGTAGTATCCACTAAAGCAGTCATATGCTGTCTTCAAGCAATTCGCTTTGATAACACTAAAATGTGAATTTTAAGAATTCCTATATTTTTACAGTCCCAACACAAGTAACAAAATATAAACGTTAGCTTATTTTGCATTATTATACTATCTGATTTCTATGAGAAATATACGAGCCATAATTTACATTGGCGAATATAGAAGTATATTATTTCGACAAAGCCAAATAAAATCTACTTTATATACTAGGAAAGTGGAAGAAACAACAAAATGTGTAAACCCTCTTATTGTAAAACCAGATCGAATGCATTTCGCACTATGCATAAGGTTAGATGCGTACTAAGCGTTAACAACATAAATGGCATATTCGGCTCAAAGGACCAAAATAGTAGCTTATTGGGCTATATATTATATTGAACTAGCCCCCCCCCCCTCCCCCAACAACTTTACTTTAATAAAATAAAAATGATTGGAAAAGGGTGCTCCTAAATTCACGTATTGCAATAAGAATAGTGCTGCCGGAGCACGATCTTACGGAGCACGATCTTAGGCTTATTAAAAATACAAATATTTTACTGTAAAATTTAACGATTTTGGTGCCCTTATTTTATTTTAATTTGCAATAAAATTCGGCTGCCCCTGTGAACATAACACTCTGTCTCATGGGTTAGGTCGCTAAATTAAAAATACTGAGCAGAGCAAACTAATTTTTAGTAGCTCCAATTCAACTAGGATTCCTACTTGTGAACGCACGAAAACTAAATCTACCGTAGCTAACCTCAAAAACTGACATGAACACAAAGCAGTGTGCCCTCGTACAAATCGCAATAATTGATTTAAATCGATGCCACAATCAGAAAAATACCACAGGTAGGCAATATTTAATCTCGCATAGCAACAGTACTAACGGCTTTTCTTCTATCGTGACGTATCAGTAACGCCAACTATCATTTGTTTTAGTTTTCAAACAAATGGACAATTTTCCTATAAATTTCTACAAATTCTGATGACGCCACGTCAATCTCCGGGTTCTGGGATGCTCTGGATAACCGGTAACTGCGGCAATACATATGGGAAACTCCAATCTTGTAGGCCTCAACGAAATAAAAAGACTCTGGACGATGGAATTTGCGCAAATACCTGGTTTATAAAAAGCTTCCGATGATGAGCCGCACTATTCAGGGGACGCCAACTCGTTTTCGTAGCTGCAAATTGCCTGGTGACTCGTACCCCCGCCTGATGTTCTACGTATAGGACCCCTCTAGGTGTTGAAGCCCCCAAACTTGACTCGAATTAGCTCCTGCAGGCGATATCGAATCCCAAACGTAGCCCTTACTTGGACCGCCACTTGCCTGGTGCCACTAATGGTGCCCAACACTTTAGTGTGTAAATAAAACCAACACTCGTACGAAAATGGATGTGTCTTATTAAAAAAATCAAACTTTTATGGGAATTGATCTAAAAACAATGTGCACAGCTTGGGCAATTTCAAAGCGCCCTTCTGTGGTTGTTAAGCAAAAGACAATCTCGTATCTTAGCAACATCTCACCACAATTTATTAAAAGGAAATAAGATTTGATACTTAAAACTAACTTATAGAATAGATTTTGATAACATCATTAATTCTTACAGGCTAAATAAGTGCTTTTCTTAGGTTAGAATGTACTACACTTAATACTCTGCTATTTCACTGTGTTTTTAACCGCACTGTTATAATCTATAGTTTATTATACACTTTATAATGTCCTTCGTTCTGTTTCTTTGCTATTCGTTGGTTGCTCTTTTGCAACATTTCTTGTCGGTTGCTTCTGGCAACGTTTCTAATCCTCGTACTGCATTGCTGTACCCTTCAGTTACTTTGTCATTCTGGTCCTAGCTTTTTGACCAATATAATGCTCATACTTTGCACTTGTGCAAACCATTTCGTACAATAACAAACATAATACTGCAAACGTTAATGCCACAATCGTCAGATACAATCTAACTGCATTCGCACTTCCAAAAACTCGTCAAATTTGAGCCCAAGAACGTAACCCTTTTGAACTAGTTTTTCATGTTACCTTTGCCTCAACTTGTGAAACTCAGTTGCACCCATCAGTGCATTTATCTCAATAAAAGTAAGCTAAGCTTGCACCAATTAAAATAATTAATTCTGTGCCACCGTTTGATTTTTAATGCATATAATCAACATATTCAGACCAAGTCTAAGAACTGACAACCACTATCTTCACTCTACAGTATCGTAGACCTCGTCTACGCTTGATTAATTAAAAAAATCGGGCGCAGCAAGTTTTAGTGTACAACGATACCTCAGGCAAGGCAGCTGGGGTGTAAGTAGCAAGTGCTCATCACACATCCTAGAATTTATTCAAATGGGCAAACGCCCCTCCGCTACCTGCCTGCGAGGGCATTATTTTCAAGATCTCCGCTAGCGTAATTTACGTTCTTCAAATTAAATGCTCTCATCTCCTGCAATTCGTATGCGCAGGAAGACCCCTTCTAGCCTTTATGTAAAACAAAGGGCCTCCCCGCTGCCTTTAGATTGATTGAGTTGCTTATGAGAAATTTGAGTCGCCAACTAGTCAAATTCTATGTAAAAATATGTTGCTATTAGTAATTTTGAACATTGTTTTCCGAGCCAGTGCAACTCAGGAACGTCGTTTTCCGAGTTCAATGGACGCTTGGGTGGTTTAAATAAAATTTGATTTGATTGCTGTTCGTTCAGTTTGAACAACTACGAAACCTAACATGAGCGATACCAGGTAGGAGGCGTTTGCTCTCAATGTGTGTTTATTTAAACTCTTCGTAATGCGTTTTAACGTGGGTTTTATTCGATGATGCCAAAATATGTGAAACAATGGTACACGTTGTATTTATTCGAAAAACATTTTTGCTTTGCTAGTTCAGCTTGCAAATTCACACGATTTCACATTTTTCAAATTAAATCTACTGCTTCGTGGCATTCCTGCTACTGCACACGCTTTTAATTATTTTCAATTACACGATTTATACATGTTCCAGGTTTCTTCAGGATATATCTAAAAGGGGGAGGCTACAAAAAGTTGCTGTCTCTAACCTTGACTGTAGGTTGACAAAATACATTTTTCTACATTTATTGTATGTATAACAAGGTTGTAGAATAGTTATTTATGCAACTAGTGTGTAAAGTAGGTCCTTTTACACACGTTTTGCATACTAGATTTTTTCTACAACTGAACATTTCACATTTTTTATCAATTGCTTTATTTATTTTGGTACGGAACTAGTTGGTTGATTGAAATGAGTTTTGAGTTGGCGCCACTGATCGTGATCGATAAACTGTCAAAATTATGTAAAATTTTGTAAATGCGCAACCCAAAATCAATTTCACTTTTTATGCACTAGGGTTTGTAAAGAACCTTTTATGCACTATTACTGTTACTAATAATAATTCATTAATTATGTTAATTTTTCATGATTATTATTGTTTTGTACCTATAATTACCAAATTTAATGGCTCTTATACACGTGTATCATACGCTAGTTTTTCTACAATCGTAACAGAAATATAAAAAATCCGGTGTGATACACTCACACAACTTCCTTTTACAGTGATCTTATAATAAGTCAAAAATTTCATTTTAAATTTTTAAGCATTTGTCAAAAATTTAAAAAAATTACAAATTCTATAAAAACGGTACAAAATAGAGCGTTAGTTGAAGAAACAAATTTTTTCTAAAATTTTAAGCTTAATTCAAAAATGTAATAATATACCCGTTGTTCTATTTGAAATAGGAGTTAATAAAAAAATTGAAAAAAACAAGAGAAGCCCACTTTAGAAGTATTCAGCTGGAAAATCACCTAGCTCACATCAATACACATTGAAAATGTAATAAAAATGTAAAGTTTAAAAAAATCGTTAGAGCCGTTTTTGAAAAAATCGAAAAAAACTGAAAAATCACAAGAGTAAACACCTACTTCCGGTTATGCGATTTTCTTCAAAAGCTTGCTGTCGCATCTACATAGTACATAAAACTTATATATGAAGTTTCAACGCCATACTTCTTTTCGTTTTTGAGATATTCTGTTGACAGACAGACAGACACACAGACAGACCAATAAAAAAAAATATGTTTTTTGGGATCAGGGGACTCTAAAACGTAAAGATCTGTTGAAAACTCAATTTCTAATTCAATGAATCAAATACTTCCTTTATCGTAAAAGGAAGTAAAACTTAGTTGGGCGACACCTTTTCCGTCACCGGCAACGTGCAAATGAGACGTATTTTGGCGCTATTATTAAGAGTGCTACAAACGTCGATTTTTACACTAGAAACAGTGCAAAAAATTGTCATTTTGACACGATCGTAGAAAAAATATATAAAAATCTGCACACGTTATTTCTTATAGCCCATTTGTAAATAAGTTTTAAAAATTACAGACAACCTCTTAAGTGAATTGTATCGCATCAGCCAGTAACCATACTGACAAGATTAAAACCTAGAAGGTCCTTCTCGTAATCTCTTTGGTGTTGCTATCATCTGCATTAGTTATTCACGAACGTAAATGAGGGATTGAAGTTTGCACAGCCAGCGACTACTTGCTAACCCACTTGCTTTCGATTTGCGAAGCTCTAAAATAGAATACACTGTTTATTTGCACGTCCTACCTCTTTTGTAAGAACACATCGTTCTCAGTTAAATACAGAAGCTGGGAAATTTATTGGATCGGTACTCAAAAGTAGGCTTAACGATGTTATGTGTTTAATATGAAAAACTGTAATTCAATTCGTAAAGAAACCGTGATCACTAGCTCGAACTCAATTCCCAAAGACCCGGAGTGTCACAGAATAGATTAACAATTTGAGTGGGTTAACAATCTTTCGCTTTACATCACGGCTATAATCGACTCACAAGTTGATTCGGATTACGACTAATGTAATCAAAACTTAAATAGATGTACATATATTAACGGTTTTATCTGTTTAACAGAAAATCATAATAATTTGATTAATAGAGAAAACTGTTATCACAGGTTCACCCTCGATTTGTGAATACCCTAATTGCTCAAGCCCAGATTAGCATGTTAAGTGGATTTACATTTCAGAAATAGCTCTGAATCACGGCTAGAATCGACTGACAAGTCGATTGGATTCAATATCAGTTGTAGAGCAAAAAAACAAAGTAAACAATAGGTAAATTAGTACAGAAAACTAATCAATGGATCGGCTTCCACATTCTAAGATCCGAATTGCCCAAGTCTAAATTAACAGTTCCAGTCGATTCGCAATTCACTATCAGCTTTTAGTGACGGTTAGAATTGATTCACAAATTGATTCGATTTACGATTGCAATCCATTCGCACCTTAAATCGATTCCCTATTTAAATTGGTTTAAGATCAACAATTTTGTGACTTGAGTAAAACAAAAACTACAATTTAATTATGACAGAAAATTGTTATCACTTGATCGATTTCGATTCTGGAAGACCCAAGTTCCTAAAATGCATATAAGCAAATTTCGCACTTTACAGTCCCTTTAAATAACGTTCAAGTTGATTCACAGGTGGATATCATTTACGATAGCAATATATTCACGCCTTAAATCGATTTACTATTAACGAATTTACGTGTTTAATAAAAAAGATATTTAAATTACATACAGAAAGGTGTTATCACTAGATCGACTTAAATTATCGAAAGAAGATCTGTCTAAACATAGATTAGGAATTTGAGTCGAATCTCGCAATTCCCAATATTTGCGAAAATCACAGCTGGAATCGACTCGGCTCAATTCACAATTTGAATACCTTCCCGACTTAAATTGCTTAAGATCAACAATTTTGTGATTTGAGTAAAACAAAAACTATAATTTAATTATTACAGAAAATTGTTATCACTAGATAGATTCGATTCTGGAAGACCCGAATTCCTAAAACGCATATAAGCAAATTTCGCACCTTACAGTCCCGTTAAATAACGTTCAAGTTGAGTCACACGTGGATTCCATTTACGATTTCAATCTATTCACGTCTTAAATCCATTTACTGTTAACAATTTTACGTGTTTAATAAAAAAAGATATTTAGATTACACACAGAAAAGTGTTCTCACTAGATCGACTTAAATTATCGAAAAAATATCTGTCTAAACATAGATTAGGAATTTGAGTCAAATCTCAAATCACAATATTGCCCTAGACCACAGCTGGAATCGTCTCGGCTCGATTGACAATTTAAATATATTCCCGACATAATTTGATTTAAGTTCAACTATTTTCTAACTTGAGTAAAAAAGCGACAGACAATTGTTATCACTAGATCGATTTCGATTCTGGAAGACCCGAATTCCTAAAACGTATATAAGTAATTTTTGTACTTACAGTCCCTTTTAACAACTTTCAAGTTAAGTCAGATGTTGATACCATTTACGATTGCAATCTATTCACGCCTTAAATCGATTTACGATTAACGATTTTATGTGTTTTATAGAAAAACAGCGATAATTAGATTAACGACATTTTGACTAATACTGGAAATTCTTATGGAATTGGATTGTCGAAGACCGAGATGGCCAAGCCTAGATTAACAATTTAAGTTTATTTGCATTTCAAAATTCGATCCGAATCGCGACTAAACTCGATTCTCATATAAATTCAATTCACGATTTCAATCTATTCACAACTTAAATCGACTTATAATTAGGGTTTAGTCTATTTAATAAAAAAAAAACACGATAATTGGATTAATACAGAAAACTGTTATCACTAGATCGGTTTCGACTCTCGAAGACATAAATTAACCAAGTTTAGAATACCAGCGTTACTCGAATTACTACTATTCACGAATGTTATCGATTTAAATTTAATGATTTTCTCTATTTGACAGGAAATCACGTTGGCTGGATTAACACAGAGAACTGTTATTACTAGATTGATATCGAACCTCGAAAACCCGAATTGCCCAAGCCTAGATTAGCAATTTTAGTCAATTCGTATTCTACATTGCCCTTAAATCACGGCTAGAGTTGAGTATCAAGTAGATTCAATTTACAATTTATTTGCTCCTTAAATTGATTTACGATTAACGATTTTAATGAAAAATCAGGGATAATTAGATTAACACAGAAAACTGTTATCAATTGATCGATTTTGATTCTCAAAAACTCAAATGGACGAAGCCCAGATGAATACTGTGACTTGAATCTCACAATTCACAATGTTCGCTTTGAATCAACGGTAAAATCAGCTGACAATTCGGCTCGATTCACTACTTCTATATATTTCCGACATACATCGGTTTACGAATAACTATTTTATGACGTTAGTGAAAAATACGATAATTGTATTAATATAGAAAGTTCCTATCACTCAATCGGATTCTCAAAGACCCGTAGCCTAGATTAGCAACTTTTTATCGCTTGATCCTGTATTGAATTTGTATCATACATAAAATATATTTAAATTTAATACGTCGCCCTATCAAGCGCTGCATCAATTCGACTGGCGGAAAGACGATAAGTAAATTCAACTTGCTCTGCCCAACGTATCGCTAAATGAACGACGGCGTCGTTCCCTTTCCATTGAAAGCTAGTGCGAGTGTCCAGATATCGCCACAAGAATAAGTATAGAAATAGACCGCAATACCAGTCTCAGTCTGCTAATCTTGATATTACCTGATCTGTCCTGTTCCCAATTCCTCTGCTTGAGGACAGGGAGTACTGTCTAACGGAATAAACCCTCGGCTTTTATCCAGATAGGTTTTTAGGGAGATGACAGCCCGACGAAGCCTTAACTTCCCAGTAGTTTATCCGACTAGACCGCAATACTTATTTTTTTAACGCCAAAGCTCGTAGAGTTTTATATCGCCGTTGCTGCAGGCTAGAGGCTATAATCTAGAGATCGATCTACGAGAAGCTCACCTGGAGAATCCGCTCCAATTGCTTGAAAACGCAGTCCAGAGGTTTGACGTTCGTGTCCGCCTCCAGCAATTTCACCGCCATTTGACTGCAGAAACTGCAGAAATTTCTACCTGCTGGATTTAAAGCGGCGGCCGTCCCAGGAAGACAGCTCCGTCCGCCTAAGATAGCAGCAGACCTCGGTGCAGGATTCAAAAACTAAAGCCGGCTCCAGGTAAACTTTAAACTTGTTCATTACTAAGGCAAATTGCAGTCAAAACCGCTGTCAACAATTCAGCGCCGGAGGTCAAGTTTGGTGGAACAAGTGAGCTACCAGAAACATTTTCCCGAGAAGCAACGTCCGTGTTGGCGTTCGAGGCAAACGACCTACGGCGGCCCATTTCAAGAGGACTAGCCGTCCCTCCTAGCGGGAACTGCCCCGACGAGCCCGCCGTACGCTTCAGCATCCTGGGTTGCGGCACGAGCCAGGAAAGCAGACACAGCCCCAGGAACATTTATTAACTAAATAATGTATCATTCATTTATTGCATATTAATCCTATGTAACTAGCTAAAAGCATTATATGTTATTCTGGTAACTATCTATCATATATTTGAGGGAACGTATTTCTCCGACTTTGAGCTGTTTTGAATACATCAAATTCGTTATGGAAGCCTTGGAGGAAAAATATGTTCCATGTGGAATTTTTATTGATCTCTCCAAGGCTTTCGATTGTGTGGATCACAACATTTTATTTAAAAAAACTGAGTTGTTATGGTATTAGAGACAATGCTTTGTCCTGGTTCAGAAGCTACATGGCGGGAAGCACTTAACGTGTTAGGATAATGAATGAGAACAAAACCTTTATATCATCATCTAAAGATACAAAGCTCGGAATTCCTCAGGGTAGCTTTGCGGGCCCATTATTATTCATTATATATATTAACGATTTGCCAAATACTCTGAATGGGTCTCGTCATGCGACTTTTAACTATGCCGACGATACAAATTTGTTTTTTTTTTGGGTACTGGTGTGTTGGACTTGGACGCTGAGTTAAGACATTATTTTGCTGGGATTGAGGATTGGCTCATGCAGAACAGACTAGTGCTTCATAAAGATAAAACTTATTGCGTCATCTTTGAAACAAGCCATTCCGTATTGCCCGTGCCGGATCGGTTAACTGTTGGTAACTCACAAATAAAATTGACTGAATTTGCCCAATGTCTTGGAATGAGTGTCGACAGGAACCTCAATTGGTACAAGCATGTAGAAGGATTGAGTAAAAAGTTGAATTCTGTTCTATATAGCTTCCGAGTTATTAAGAACCATTTTAACCTCGATACACTCAAAGTTCTGTACTATGCTAATTTTCAATCTCTTATGAGTTTTGGCATTATTTTCTGGTGCAACAATACTCCAAATAATATACAATCAATATTTGTAATACAGAAGGCGGTGCTGAGAACGATGTTAAAGACGACATCCACGCGTGCCTCATGTAGGGGCTACTTTAGAGCTAACAATATACTGACGGTCGCTGCTCTGTATATTTATAAATGTTTGCTATTTGCATTTAGAAATAAACAAGCACTTGTTGAGTTTGAAAGTACGGGCATATACAATACGAGTAACCGCCAATACAATTTTCCGAAGCATAGATTAACCATGACCGAGAAATCTACGTACTATATGTGTATGAAGTTCTTTAATTGCATGTCCAGCGATATTAACAACATATTGTCACTGAGCAATTATAAAACAGCTGTAACTAAATTTCTGTTAAATTTAGAACCATATACCGTTGAGGAGTTCCTCAATGGTGCATAGGAAATTATTGTATTTTAGTTGTTAAATATCTTAGCATATGAAACCCAATACCATTGAAGAGTTTCTTCAGTGGTGCATATTTGACGTTTTTCGTTTTATTATATGTTGTATGTAAAATGTATTATGTATAATATTATCGAAATAAAAACCACTATCTATCTATCTATCTACCTGAGGTGTAATTTTGGCGGCCTTAGTAAAGGGGTTGATACGTCACAACTTCGCTCGATTTGATCCACAATCTCCTTTAAATCACAGCTAGAGTTGAATTACAAATCGATTCGATATCCGATTGTAATCTTTTCACAGCTTTAATTCACCTATCATTAATGATTTGGGGTTTAGTCAGTAGAAGGATCCATTAGTAATTCGAAATGAGGTTGTGTATCACAGAGAGAGATATTAAAAACACCAAACCTTCCCCATGAAAAGCAATAAGCTAGTTGATTACAGCAACATGTTTCGACTAGAAGTCATGATAAAAAGCGGTAGTTAAATGATAGGTGAAAGCATAATTCAGAAGTTATGCAAGATTGGTCCTTGAAGAGGTACAAATGTGAAGACACAAATTATATGCTAAAAACATATATAATTAGTAAAATAAGACGATAAACTAGAAGCAAAACTGGCGGGAATAGATAAAAAAATATTTTAAAACAAAAGTAAAACTAACATGCTCCGTGAAGCGAAGAATGACAGAGAATGACCGGAAATATCAAGGAAAAATAAAATTTAGGCGTGCCGGTAAAGCAGAAAACTGTAAATAATAGATTTCTATAAAACAAGGGACGACAATAAGAACTAATGTAAGAACAGTAAATCGTTAAGTGATGACCGAGGGTTTTTATTATAATCTTTATGAATCCCTTTAGTTTCTAACAGATTTCATTTGAGCCCTTTATTGTAAACATGAAGGATATCAAAATTAGTAGAGGAATTACAGGAATGACGAGAGTCTAAAATACGATTTGCAAAGGCTGATTTAGACGGCGATATAGCTGAATTGTTGTATTTAATGCAAGTTAAGTGTTCATTAATTTTAGTTTTAAACTTCCTGCCCGTCTGGCCAACGTAAGAAGCATCACAATCACCACAATTCAGTTTATACACTCCTGACTAACCTAAAATTTTAATTATGTTTTTGGTATTAGCTAGATAAGATTTGACATTATGTTTAGAAGAAAAGGAAATATTTAAGTTAAATTGTTTTAAAATATTCTGGAATTGGTGTGAATGATAAATTTTATTTGTAGTAGTTATAGGAGTTAATGTGGTAAAAAGTTTAGGTTTATAAGAAGCAAAAATTCTCTTTTGAAGTTTTTCAATAAGTTCAAGATGGTAAGCATTATTAAAAGCTATTTGATATATAATTTGAATTTCATTATTAAAAGAAATCTGGTTAAGTGGTAAGTTGTAAAGTCTATTAAAGAAAAACCTGAAGGCAGCAAGTTTGTGGGATATAGGGTGAAAGGAGCAAAACGGAATAACATTATTTGTAGTGGTGGGTTTTCTGTAAATACCAATAGAGAGAGAAAGGTCATTCCTAGTGATGGCCAAGCCCAAAAAGTTTAAAACCTTATTAGTTTCAAGTGCAAGTGTAAATTTGATATTGTTATGCACTGAATTCAGAAAACGGTGACAATTATCAAGATCAGAGTCATTACCGTCGAAAACTACAAAGATGTCATCGAAGTGTTGCTTGTAGTTTATCCGCCTATTTTACTAATTATATATATTTTTTGCATGTAATTTGTGTCTTCACGGCCGCGAAGGTCATTATATTTCCATGTGACTTAAGCACACGTGGCTTAACACTTGTACCTCTTCAAGAACCAGTCTTGCATAACTTCTCAATTATGCTTTCACCTGATCATTTAACTGCCGCCTTTTATCATGTAAGTTCTCGCCTCTGTATTGCTTCGCTTTTACTAATGTTTAATCTTAATTGTAGTAGCCTGATGATGACTTTCTAATCGAAACATGTTGCTCTAATAAACTAGCTTATTGCTTTTCATGAAATGTGATACATGGGGAAGGTTTGGTGTTTTAAATATCTCTCCTGTTAGGGTTTAGTATTAAAATACGATAATCCGATTTTCACAGAAAACTGTCATCCCTAGTCGATGTTGATCCTTGAGATTCAAATTGCTCCAGCCTCGATTAACGATTTAGATCGATTCGGAATTCACAGTTCCCTTTTAATGACGGATAAAATCGACTGACAATTAAGTTCAGTTCAAGAGTTCGATTTTTTATGACTTAAAATCACTTAGCATTAATGCGTTTACGTGTTTCATAGAAAAAAGTGGCAGTTCCGTTAATACAGAACAGTGTTATTAACAATTTCAATCAAATCCCAATTCACAATTTGCGTTGAATTGCGGCTAGAGTCGATTGACAATCCGGTGCGATTCATAATTTCATTTTATGGGTCGAATAAAAAAATACAACTCGATTAGTAAAGTAGCTGTTATCACTAGATCGATTTCGATTGTCACTGATCGCCGAAGGCTGCATAGTGAAATATCTTGAAATAGAACAACACCAATTATCTACTAATGTACTGTTTAACGTACAAATTAGTAACTATATTACTGTAATATAGCCATTTGGAGGATAACAGCACTGGAATAATGCATTCAAGTCGACGTAATGTCTTTGCTAATGCTTGGATGATTAATTCCTGGTTCGCAACGTCGCTGCTCTGCCACCAGTTCGCCCCGGCGGTGTTTCCATTATTTAAAAATTTTACTACTGCGACAAAATCAGCATAAAAGTAATTTAACTGTGTTTAGCGCGACGATACCTTTAAAACTTTTAAAATTCCATTATCCGACCTGCAAAACCCGCACAATTCAAACCTGACATTCTTCCTTGCATGTTCCGCTGGCTATAAATTCGCGAACGGTGGTCGCGTGCTTTTTTTAATGTCGCCATACATTTCAGGTCTTTATCGCGACGATCTAATTGCGCGCAGTCTGTACGCCGAGTTATTACAAACCTATTCTGCAGAATTCATCAGCTTTTACATGCTCCCTGGGCGATAACGGCCGGATTAAAGCCTAATGCACAAACGTTGTTTATAAAAGGGTGAAATTCGATTGTTGATATCGCAGCCAACGCATTTGCGAAGCGGAAAAGTTATTCACCGCTGGCAACTTATAAGCGAAATTATAGTTTGATGTTTGCTTGCATTAATTATAAAATTATTTGAGATGTCACTTTATAGGTAATTGTTTGAACGAGTTTCTAATTATTTACTTTAACAGACTGGAGATGCAATATCGGCTAAACTAGAATAGAATATGGAGTTTAATAAAGGCATATATTCTAAAAAGGAACTTCAAGAAGTTTTCTTAGCTTAGAAAAGCAAGAAAAATAGATTTTTGTTTTCTACTTCTGCTCTACTTATTTGGATATTTTTAATTCTCTTGATGAAACAATCTTTCCTTAACTTCACAAGGTGTATACAATGCTGTCGCAAAGCGAACACTAAGTTAACTTTTTCTTAAGGGCTAAATATACTAAAATTTCTTTTTCTACTTATTCTCAATTTCTTTTCAATTCCCCAATAATTTCGTGTTAACGGTAGCTGGTTATTTCGAGACTAGTTGCGGTTATGTTAACGTTGCCCTATAATTGGGGCGTATTCTGCTTCACCTGAGTTGCCCTAAGCGCACTTAATTTCTATAATACCAAGGTTAAAAGTACATGAATTGTAAGCCATCTTGAAATAGCAGTTTTGCTTATGCCGGTCCTACAAACTGCGTTTACTCAACGAGTTATGCGTACTGACTTTTGGTAGTGATAACTTTCTGAAAGAAATTAGTCCTTTAAGGAGTTCAATTAAAATGATTACTTATCTGTTGACTCTAAAGTTTGAAGGTCAGGTATTTGACGTATAGAGTCGGATGAATGTGCCTCTCGTGACTTCAACTGATAGATCATTCGTAGTAAATTTCAGTATCAATCAGGAATTATAGTGGCATTGCGTCACATTGTGTTGAGATTAGTTGTTTTTGTTTTGGTCGCTTAGAGATAGGAAATTTATAATATTAACAGTTTGGGGCAGACATGTAGCAAACAATCTGTCAAAGTGTTTATGAAATTTTGTTTTCAACCCCGAATAGGAAAAATTTGGTCTTCAATGAAAAAGCTGAGTGGTCGTTAGTATTTTCGATTCTCATTTGTGGTTAGTTCGTGTCTGGATAATTTTTGTACTCCCAATTATCTATCTGGCCTGCTTTAAAGAATCTTATAATGGTGATTGGTTTAGTTCGGTGCTATTAATTGTTACAGCTTTCAACGGCTAACAAACTTTCAGAAGTTATCCTTTTCCTGAACTTCTGAAGATGCATTAACTATTCTGAAGTTCAGCTATATGCGGTTGTGCGGAACACCGTCCTGTTGAAGCTACAATACGACACTTTAAGTTTTCAATTTAAACTATACTGTCTGTAGTAGACATATAAAAATTTAAAGAGCAATTCAAAACCGCCAGTTCAAATATTTGAACTAGAAGTTCACTAAATGCTTCAGTTTGGCATACGCTATGCATACGTCCTAATTTGCCTAATTCATGTCGAATAGAATTTATAGTCGGAAGTGAAAATCTACAAATCTAAATGGATTATTTGCAAGTTAACACTGAAATAATGGTACATTATATTCAAATTATTAATTTATGCTTCGAATTACAGTTTAACACTTTAAACTCGTGCATGAAGAGCATATACGGTTGCAATGTGCTCCATACTGGAATAAGATATCTTTTAATTGCGCACGGGAGCTTAATGTAGGCGATATGTACGACCAGTGAGTGGTTTCAATTCTAGTCGACGATTTTGTATTGAAACCGTAGTCCATATGATAAATGTAACGTTTTATTATTTTTATGTAAAAGAATTGTCAAGATACCGTTTCAACAGCTGTGAAATCTGAAAACAGTCCTCACTGACATTGTAAGGTAAAATGGACAACTGATATCGATCAAGGAACAGAAAATTGCCTTATTTCTTATTCATTGTTGCGACTAAGTCGCTAAATTGAATAAGAATCCCGTGTATAGCACATGTAAAGAAGGCCCCCGGCAATTCGTCTTAATCAAATGCGAATAAACATTTAGTTAAGAATAAAAGGACGACTAAGGGGAGGTGCCTCACTTCGCGAGCCCGCTTTTTACAGCAGCTTGTTGAGAGATTCCCGGTTAATTCCGGGGGCTTTTCGGTTCTATTAAATTAATGAAGTCCATTAGTTCTTGTGTTTATCTTCACAATGCCCTAACAATGTATCATTATGGGCGTACCGATGCCGCGGCGTCCTTTTTGCGTCGCGACGCAGAGATCAGGCTGATTAAAAACTACGAGGGCGCGTCGATAAATTACCGATTTGTCATGGAAAACTAGAACAATGAAACGTTTTCAATTTCCTAGTATCTACACTTTTTCCGGTTCTATGTCTGTAAATAAAAATTAAAATGTTGAAAATCAATGCTCCTCAGCCTCAATAATTTCCCTTCGTTTTGTAATTAACGCTACACAATTAGTAAAGTACATTTTTTCGCAATTCTCAGGCTATGATTTTGATTCGGATAAAACTAATCTAAATCACTTTCTATATTTCACAGTTGTGTGTTATATTTTACATTGTATAGGTATAACGTGTTTTTTTCTGTTATATATATGATATTTGAGTAGATTAAAAAATATTATTATCAGTTCCTACACATAATACGAAGTGTTAAAGCACTTTTGATGGCATGCAAAAGAAAAACGCCACAAAGATGAAAATTGTGGTTGGCAATAAAAACATAGAGCAAGTAGACGACTTTACATATCTGGAATATTACACGACCTACAGCCATAATGAATGTGTTCAACACGAGCTTGGTAGACTTCAAGTGGTAAGAAATAGATAACAAAAGTATAAAGCAAATAGATGACTTTATCTATATGCAATATTACATAATCGACAACTGTAATGAAGGTAGACGACTTAACCTTATTGTTATTAGGTTTGAAGCGGTAATAAGTACGTAATAAAATATAGAATAAGCAGATGACTGGTATATGACACAATTTAAAACCACGATAGTCATAAGACACGAACTTGATAGATTTAAAGAAAAAATACGTTGAAAATAAAAAACCAAATTAGAAGAAAACCGACAACTATAACGAAGTTGGAAGCAACAGGCCTGACAGGAATCAAGCTGCAATAGGTTAGTTATAAAATGTAGATAAAATAGGTGGCTATATGTATCTCGGATATTACAGAATTTACAACTACGAAGAAGACACAACACACACGGTTCGTCAATTTCGAGCGGTAATATGTTGGTAATAAGAATATAGAGCACGTAAGTGTATTTATCTATCAGCAATATTGCACAACCGACAACTATATAGCAATTATATAACACAAGCTTGCGAGGTTATAGACGGTAACAAATTATGGGTAATAACTTGGTAGATTTCAGGCTGTAATAAGTTGGTAATAGAATTACGAAGCAGATGCAGCAAATAAATATGACTATGTAGCTGCAATATTACACAACCGCCAGTTATTTTGCAGCTAAAAGACATAAGCTTAGTAGATATCAAGAATATAAAAAGATAAAGTGCAGGGCGCATCATTCTACACGTAGGAATATGGCCTGAGACGCGGTGGGTCAAAACCACCGAAATACCTCTTTCCGAAACCCAGTTCTCTGGCACACTGTTAACGGTGTACAAGATCACGCCTTCGACAACTACCCCTACTTTCCCTACTTCCACAAACGTGTTTTTGGTACCCCATTTTTAGAGCGACCTAATGGGTCGCTCGCTAGTTACCAGATATGAGGCTTAAACCCCGTACCGTGGTACCCTAGCCAAGCTTCCTAACCGCTCGACCACAGTGGCGCCTATCAAAAAGTAATAAATTGGTTAGGAAATATAAAAAAAGTAGGTCGCTTTATATATGTGAGGTACTACATAACTGACAACTATGAAAATGACACAAAACACACGGTTAATAGATTTTAAGCTGTAATATGTTGGAAATAAAAATATGGAGCAAAAGTAGTTGACTTTATCTATCTGCAGTATTATTCAACCGACACTTATAATAAAAGTATGAGACACAACCTTGTTAGGTTTGAAGAGATAATAAGTTAGTAATATAAATGTAGAACAAGCAGAAGGCTTCATTTATCTGACATGTGACACAGTTGCCAACTATGATGAAAGCACAAGACAGAAACTTGTTAGGCTTCAGGCGCTAATACGTAATAATATAGAGCAAATAAATGACTATATCTCTCTGCAATAATTCACAATCAACAACTACAATGAAAGTAGAAGGCAAGCTTGGCAGGCTTCACGTGGCGATCAGTTGGTAATAAAACTATAGAACTAGTAGATGGCTTGATTTATCAGCGATATTACACAACCAACAACTGTATTAAAGGTAGAAGACAATTTGAAACCATGATAAAAGCATAAGACACGAACGTGTTAGGTTTCAGGCGGTAATAAGTGAGTAATGAAAATATAAGGCAAGTGAATGGCTTTATTTGCCTCCAATATTACACAACTTGTAACTATAATGAACGTAGGATACAGAAGCTTGGTAAACATCAAGCTGAAATGAAGTAGGTATAAAATATAGAATAAATAGACGGTTCTGTATATCTGCAATATTACACAACCCACAATTATGGAATGTAGAAGACACAACCTTGGTAGATTTTAAGCGGTAATAAGTAAGTAGAAAAATATAGAGCAAGTAAATGGCTTTATCTATCTGCAATATTACACACCGGATAACTATAATGCATGTATAACATAAAAGTTCAATAAGTTTCAGACGTTAACATGTTATAGGTAATAAAAATATGGAACGAATAAATAACTTTATCTATCTGGTATATAAATTTACAATCATGATGAAGGAATATGATTCAAAAATTGTAGATTTCAGGCGTAAATAAGGTGGTGATAAAAATGTGGAGCAAATAAATAACTTTATCTACTCCAGTGGGATAAGTAACGCATTACGTCACTCGATTGACACTATTTCAGTTAGGTAGGTAATGAAGCTCATTACACCACTCAGTTATGTAATGGTTTCATTACGCAACTGAGTTGTGTAATGACTTCATTACGTAACTGAAATAGTGTCAAATGAATGACATAATGACATTTGCCTACTAAAATATTTTTGAAAATGACGGATCTGACATTTCTCTTAATGCACTTTTCTCAATTTTAGGCAGTCGTAGATAAAATTTTGTACAATACATGTGTGATAATGCATCATTAATATACTTGTGTGCTTATATAACTCGTGCTACGCAGTCGTTTGTAACTTACACACGTATATTAATGATGATGTTATCCCACTTGTATAGTAAATAACTATTATCTGCCTGCAGTATTACACAACCCACAACTATAATAATGCTAGAAGACACAAGTTGGTAGGTATCAGGCGCTAAAAAGTTGACTGTAAAATATAGAGGAACTTGGTCCCATTAGGTATCTGGAACATTACAAAATTTTCAAATATGAAGAAGACACAAGACACCCGGTTCGTAGATTTAAAATGATAGTTGCACTTCCCGAGAGGTATGAATGGTCCTCGACACCGAAAGGTAAAAGAGGCTATAGGTTATGAATGAATGAATGAATATATTGGTAACAAAAATATAAAGCAGGTAGATGGCTTCATCTATGTTAATATAATATAACCGACAGTTATGATGAAGCCATATACCATAACCTCAGTATACCTCAGGAGGTATTAAGTTGATTACAATATAAGGCAAGCAGATCCCTTTATCTATCAGCAAAGTTACACAACTACAACTATAATAAAGATAGACGACATAACCTTAGTGGTTAGCGGTAATAGATTTTCACTAAAAATGTAAAATTAATAGATGTTTGTATCTATCTGGGATGTAACACAGTTTACAACTATGATAAATGCAGCAGGCATAAAATTCTAAGTTTTCAGGCGGGAATAACTTGGTATTACGAGTACAAACATATATAGGAGGTAAATAGCTTTGTCTATCTGCAATATTACACAACCGGCAACTGAAATAAAGGTAAACAAAACAAGCTTAATAAGTAGGAAGCTGTAATAAGTTGGTTATAAAATATAAGCAAGTAGATGGCTTTATCTATTTGCAATGTTACATAATCAACAATTATAATGAAAATATAAGACATAACTTTCGTAGGTTTTAGGGAGTAATAAGTAATTAATAACAATATAGAACAAGTAGATTTTTTTATCTGTACGAGATGTAACACTATTTGCAACCTTCGAAGAAGGTTTGAGGCAGTAATAACTTAGTATTACTACTATTGTTGAATACCCAGGAACTGACTAACCAACACGGGGATTACAGGAACTTTCTGACACCAGGGCAGCTTTTAAAGGGAGGCTCCGTACTCCTGGGGTTGTCTTCGTGGAAGTTGAGCAGAACCTTCGGTCGGAAGGTTGTAGGCCAGCTACCCGTGCACACAACTAACACTTGACGTTAATTCACAACTGAATTAATGAATTGAATCACTCACTAACGAGGACTGTAGGCTAACTACCCGAATTCAATAACACGAGTAGTTGAATTAATTATTTATTATGCAAGTAACAGTTTCACAATAGATGTACAAACAAAGTTCACTCCTGATACAATGACATAACGCGAGTACAAAATAAATACTGACTGAAGCTTGTTCTCACACTCTATTTATACCAACTGGGGGTTGGTTTATCTTAATTGCCTCGTTTACGGGATTATTGATAGATTTATTATCATACGAGCATATTAACGGCTATGCAACAATATAGATCAAATAAATGGATTTATCTACCTACAGTATTACACAACCAACAACTGTAATAAAGGTAAAAGACACAACCTTGGTTGGTTTCCAGAGGCAATAAGTTAGTAAAAAACTCACAACCAGTAGACGGCTGAATCTATTTGAGATGTGACTCAATTTAAAAAATTAGGAAGGCATAACAATTTGGTAGGTTTTAAGTGGTAATAAGTTGTTGATACAAATAAAGAGTAAATAAATAATTGTTATATTGCAGAACCGATAACTATAATGAAGGTAGAAGACGCAAGGTATCGAACGGTGACAAGTTCGTTACGAAATACAGAGAAAGTACGTGGCTTTGTGTATCTGGGATATTACTAGTGATGGGCCTAACCGGATAATTTTTATAACCGAATTATTTGCATTCGAATGATATTAATAACCTAATGATTATTTGAATAATCATTCGAATAAATTTTAGCTCTTGATTCGTTTCGATTTTGCCGCTTTGCCGGTTGGCGGTTCACCGTCATCTGCATCGGCATCGTAACTTACAGATAGCAGAAGAACTCAGTTAATCGTTAATTATAATAATTGTATAAATGATTTGTAGTTGATTTCTAAGGAGTTTAAACCATTGAGAATAGCTATATCAATACTAATCATAAAGAAATTATAAGTTTGCGAATACAAAGTATCTATTGAATCTATTCTTAGTTCCTAAAATTCTCTAGTAGCCACCCTTCCCTTTTCGCTTGCACATCATACCGGTATATTTTAGAATCCATAATTTATCTACGTTCAGCCTCCCGCGGTTCTAAGGACGCACACTTAAAATTTTAAACATCGAAATCCACTTCTTGTCCCACGTTCATATTATATGACGACGGATGGGCATCGGCTGCTCCGTTATTAAAAATTAAATATAAATCTGTTACGATATTGGAAAATCTTATTTCGCTTTCTGTTTATAATCAACCGCGTTTCGAAGCAAAAATTTAGGCCGTTATAAATTAATACCAACACAGCTTCGGCAAATCTCATACTCAGCAGAGCGTTATCTTTAATAGGAACGGCCCCATAAATTTAACTGGTCGACTGGGAGTCTCAAATGTGTTAATAACATCAACAAGCAGCCGCTAGCCTCACTTGGGTCCATCAGTACAATCTGCCTTGCCTGTGGTTATGAAAGACGTATTATTTACAGAATTTCGATCACTCGCAGGTCGGCACTTAGTACGTATAAGAATGAGGTTATTTTTCTTTCGAATACTTGGAACGAAAACCGAGTTACAGAGGTTATTTCAATAACCGGATAACTGGTTATTTTTCATTCGAATAAGCCCATCACTAGATATTACATAATTCACAACGGTGGCGAAGATGCCACACACACGGTTGGTAGATTTCAAGCGGTAATATGTTGTCAATGAAAATGTAAAGCAAGTAAATGGCTTTACCGATGTTCAATATTACACAACGAACAATTATCGTGAATGTACAAGACACAACACTGATAGTTTTGAGAGAGGTAATAAATTAGTAATAGAAACATAAGACAAGTAGATGGCTTTATCTGGGTGAGATATGGTATAATTTACAAACATGATAAAGGCAAAAGACACAAACATGGTAGGCTTCAGGCGGTAATAAGTTGGCAATCGAAATACAGAGCAAGTAAATGTCTGTAACTATCTGCAATATTACGCAACCAATAACCATAATGAAGGTAGAGACTCAAACTTGGTAGGTATAAAGCGTAGATCAACTCTATGGCTTTATTTATTTCCGAAGATATAAGGTTGATAGGTTTCAGGAAGTAACAATTTGGTAAGGAAAATATAGAGTAAATAAATAGCTTTATCTATCCGCAATATTACATTACCGACAACTATATTAAAACTGGAAGACACCAGCTTGGTAGGTATAAAGCGTAACTAACTCGATTAACGTGTTTGGCGTATTACAGAATCTACAATTATGAAACGTTGCGTGATATACACCCTAGACAGCGGAAAAGTCCGAAAAATATATCATAATTATGAAGAAGCCACAACACACGCGCTTGGTAGATTTAAAACGATAATAACATTGCACAATTTATGTTACTAATAAAAATATAGAGCTAGTAAATTGCTTTATCTATTTGCAATATTACACAACCAATAACCATAATGAAGGTAGAGACACAACGTTGGTAGGTATGAAGCGTAGATCAACTAGATGGCTTTATCTATCTTATGTGACTCAATTCACAACCATGATGAAGGTATATGGTAGATACTTGGTAGGTTTTAGGCAAACAGTTTGGCAAGAGAAATATAGAGCAAACCTTTATCTATTTGCAATATTACACAACCAATAACCATAATGAAGGTAGAGACACAAAGTTGGTAGGTATGAAGCGTAACTAACTCGATTAACGTGTTTGGCGTATTACAGAATCTACAATTATGAAACGTTGTGTGACATACACCCTAGACAGCGCAAAAAGTCCGAAAAACATATCATAATTATGAAGTAGCCACAACACACGTGCTTGGTAGATTTAAAACTGCAATAACATTACAGAATTTATGTTACTAATAAAAATATAGACCTAGTAAATGGCTTTAACTAGTTGCTATATTACACAACCAACAACCATAATGCACAAAGTTGGTAGGTATGAACCGTAGATCAACTAGGTGGCTTTATCTGTCTCCGATGTGACTCAATTTACACTAGAGCAAATAAATAGCTTTATCTATCTACAATATTACATAACCGACAACTATATTAAAGCTAGAAGACACCAGCTTGATAGGTATCAGTAATTAATAAATGTTATAAAATATAGAGTAAGTAGGTCGCTTAATGTGTTTGGCATATTGCAGAATCTAGAACTATGCAGACACCACATTTAAAGCGGTAATAACATTACACAATTTATGTTACTAATAAAGATGTGGGGCTGGTAGATGGCTTTACCAATCTGCAATATTATACAATCCACAATTTTAATTAAGGTAGAAGGCACAATCATGGTAGGTTTGAAGAGGTAGTTAAATATAAAACAAGTATATGGCCATATATATCTGAAATGTGGCACAATTTGTAACCATTATAAAGGCATGAAACACCATTTCTTAGGTTTCAGGCGATAATAAGTTGGTAATAGAAAAATAGAGCAAGTAGGTGGTTTTATCTTATTGTGCAACCTGAAGTAATGATGCAGAAACCACAAGCTTAGTATGTTACAGGCGGTACTGAGTTGGTAAAAAATATAGAGCAATATTATATCAACCACCACTATAATGAAGGTAGACGACACAACCTTGGTAATTGTAAAGCAGTAATAAGTTTGTAATTAGAATATATAGCTAATAGATGGCGTTATCTAACTTGGATGTTACACAATTTACGAGATGATGATGAATGCATAAGACAACAACCTGTTAGGTTTCAGGCGGCAATAAGTTGTTAGTAGAAATATATAGCAAGTAGATGGCTTTATCTGCAATATTACACATCCGACAACTGTACTGCAAGTAGGGTAGGTTTCATCTGGTAAAAAATGATGGGTAATAAAAATCTAGAAAAACTAAATAACTTTATCTATATGGAATATGACACAACTAGCTGAAACCCGCGGTATATGCCGCATTTAAAATGTAGGACGAATTTAATAACTTTTGTTGCACTAAAGAAAGTTTTAAAAGCACGCTAGAGATTGGCAGTAAGGAAAGTTCCAAAAAATAAATTTTCAAATGGAAAGTCTCTGGAAAGGAAACGCTCGCCTATGGAAGGCGTCCTAATTACTACGACGTTGTTGACACGCAGTAAAAAAAATCCGGAAAGAATTAATGCTCTTATGAGATTATATGTGAGAATTATTTACGCCACTGAAATAATTTTCAGCTGCCTACAATCTGTGTTTCTGTTCAGGTTTAAGCTGTTAAGGCGTTGAGCGTCATAAAAATATAAATGTGGTAAACAACTCGATTAATTATTATTTCTTTGTCATTTTAAACTGGCATTATTATTATTATCTCTATAATAGCAACCATAAGTAACTGTTTATAATGTTTATATGCCAGCGAGTTAATTTTCTTCTTAAATCGCTAGTGAACTAATAGTAGATTGTTCTACAAGTTAAGAAAAGTGAGAGTTTTTCAGCGAATATAAAAGTTTTACGTGAGCATGGAAGAATCACTTTTCCAATGTGTTGAACATGCAATTTTTCCGTGTAGTTGACAAAAATATCTTTTTAAATCATTTTGGTCAAAGTATGGAAGCGCAATGTTTTTGTATCCATTATACATTTTCTGAATAAATTTACTAAATGTGTTTGAATTTAAATTGTTTTTAAATAAATTTTGACCATAAGATGTTATTTCATGTTATTAAATCTATTTTTTATCAATAGTTAAGTCATATTTATTTGCCATGTCAGTGAATTTAATTACTGTAGATTGTTTTGATGGATGAAGGAAGGCAGCATTATGGCATGACATACGATAGTCGGAATGCATAATTTGATCGTTTAAAAATAGACCTGCGCTTTTCACATATCGCAGCGGTCGTGCTTTTAAAAACATGATGTTTGTATTTATTTATTTTACAGTACTGCAATTAAAGTGATAAATAAATCGATTAAAACATTTATTTACTTTTATTTTATATTCCTATACCAATACGGGGTGTTCCAAAAATACCGCACCATATATTCAAGAGGAGCTAGAGCGTGTCTAAATAAGCTAATATATTTAACTGCAAATGTAATATAATGGCCCGTTTAAAAGTTATAAGCAGTTAAAGTTTGAAAAAAAATGGCAACACTGTTAGAGGTTAAACTAAAACAAAAGGAATTAAAGTATTTTAATCTTTTTTGAAACTATGGAAACAATACAAAATTCAAGAAAGCAACAATTACAACTAAACGCATAAAAAAACATTAATTATTATAGCAAATGTTTAAAATTTTCTTATTTGCAGCTACGCAAGCATGCGCTCTTCTTCTAATATTGCTATGTACCCGGTTTAACATCTCTAGTGTTACTGTAGCAGCAGCCGCAGTTATTCTATTGCGTAGCTCTTGTTTATTTGCTGGTGCTGTGGGTGATTGGGTAAAAAGAATGGTCCAATGATGTAGGTACCTAATATGCCTGCCCAAATATTTAGCGCAAACAGTTGCTGGAAACCTCTTATGTGAAATACATTGGGGTTTTCAACTGCCCAGTAATGATTGTTGTGCTTGTTAAATACCCCTCGAGTAAAAGTTGCTTCCTCCGTCCATAATAATTTTTTTGTAAAGTCATCATCTGCTTCAATTTGCTGTAGCAACCACTGCCTAAAATTCGTTCTTTGCAGAAAGTGGTTTTCTTGTAGAGCATCAACTTTTGAATAATGAAAAGTGTGATAATTGTCCCCTTTTAAAATTCTATGCACTAAACTGCAATTTATACCAAGCTCTTGGGCGATTCCATGTTTGCTCATACCTGGTTGATTTTCCACGACTGCAACAACTTGATCTTCTAATTGAGCAGTCCTGGTTGTTCGTGGTCGCCCATGGTGGTTGTAATTTAATTCAACACGACCAGTTTCCCGCATACGTTGCTCAAGCCGCTGAAAAACATTTTTATCGGGATGACGATTGGGATAACGCAACGAATATTCTAGAGCAGCATTTCTTAAGTTTCCATTGCATTCACCAAGAATGAGGTACATGTCACAATATTCGTTATTACTAAACATTACAAATGATCTTTAAATTTTGACATTACAGTGACATTAAATCATTGGCACAAAACACATTTGGTCAATACTTTTTGCAAATTATCAATCTGATATGTTGCCAGCTTCATTTTATTTCATATTTTAATAATTGTTGAAACATTTAAAACATTGTATTTAAAAACTCTAGCAACTTTTGGTAAAATAAATTTATTTTTACAAGATTATACTGGGTTTGCAATATTTTGAATATAGAAATTTATAAAATATAGTTCAGATTGTCATTTTCAATCTGCCCACTTTGGACCCCCATATCTTATCAACGGGGTTCCTGAGATATTTTTTGTATTTAACGTACGAATATAAGCAGGTACCTAAATAGCAAATCTAAAACTTAAAATTGTTCTTTGTACAGGATTTCGTATGGAACTTGATGGAAAGCACTCGTGAAAGGTATCGGTAGTTCAACAGCTGTATCCACATGATTTTGGACAACGGATTCAATATTGTCAATGGTTTATGGTAATTACCTGTTAGACTGCACATTTATGTTGAAACCAGCTTGCACCCGCTCAAAGTTGGAATATGGGCAACTATGGCGAATTATTGGCCCAATTTTTTTCCACGATACAATAAATGCAAAAAGATGCAATAATATTTGACAACTATTTACAAAGTATTCAAACACATTTCTTAATTGGAAGTATTTACTTTGGTTCTTAATATTAAAAATAATATGTTTTATTAACTATCATTATTTTAAATAAATTGAGCAATTTAATTAATTCTCAATTTTATTGCAATTTGTCATCTCAATCTTATCTCCTGTAGAGAACTATCATTCAACAGCAAACCGGGATCGCCTAACTGACACATTATTGATGCAATGAAACCAGAATTTGTTGAATTACTTAACCTTTCAGTAGTTGCCATTTCAGAATATATTATACAGTGTGTCTCACCGACTACGAGACATAGCACAATTAACATTGGGAAATTACGTAAGGATCAACTATTGCTTTGGCCGGATAGAGAATTGTGATTGGTCAAAAGTGAAACAATCATTGAATTATTTTGTTGTCACGACTGTGCTTTCGTTTCTAATTGCGGGTAACTTTAAAATTTGTATTATACAGTGTGTCCCCGGATTGAGTTCACTATAGGTATAATCGACAAAAAATTTTACAATTTTATTTTAATGTTTTGGGATCCCGCCCTGCTTGGTCTGAAAACAATTTTAAGCAGAGTTTTAATTTTTAGAAGTTAAGTCGGCCATGAAAAATGTGAAAAAACTATTTTCTATTTAGGTAAACTACCCTTTTTGTTCATGATACGGCAAAATTTTATTAAGAAAAGTTGTTTAGAATGATAAATTACTGCCCTATACAAAATTTTAGAAAGATCTGTTGACTTAGAAAACACCGTTATTTTTTAGATAATTGTATTTTATTTTCAGGTAAACCATTTTTTTTGTTTATGATACGGAAAAATTGTATTAAAAAAAGTTGTTCAGAATGAAAAATTATGGCCCTGTACCAAATTTCAAAAAGATCTGTCGACTTAAATTAAACCGTTATTTTTTAGATTAAACAAATTGCATTTATTAAAAATAACGGTTTCATCTAAGTCGACAGATCTTTTTGAAATTTTGTATAGGGCCACAGCTTCTCATTTTGAACAACTTTTCTTAATACAATTTTTCAGTATCATGAACAAAAAAGTAGTTTACCTGAAAATAAAATACAATTATCTAAAAAATAACGGTGTTTTCTAAGTCAACCGATCTTTTTAAAATTTTGCATAGGGCCGTAATTTATCATTCTAAACAACTTTTCTTAATAAAATTTTGCCATATCATGAACAAAAAGGGTAGTTTACCTGAAAATAAAATAGTTTTCGCTTCCCTGCCAAGGCCTACTTGTGTTTCAAAAACTGTAAATATTCTTAAAATTCTCTTCAGACCAAGCAGGGCGGAATCCCAAAACATTAAAATAAAATTGTAAATTTTTTTGTCAATTATACCTATAGTGAACTCAATCCGGGGACACACTGTATATACAGAGTGTCT
Organism: Agriotes lineatus; assembly: GCA_940337035.1. Lineage (NCBI taxonomy): Eukaryota > Metazoa > Arthropoda > Insecta > Coleoptera > Elateridae > Agriotes > Agriotes lineatus. The sequence continues at coordinate 190,175,433 of OW679195.1, read as the reverse complement.
CGCAAAGTTACCCCTGCACCTAAGGAGCATGTTCTTGAGATCATTTCAAGCAAAAAAGTTCATATGAACATGTGTCCTATTCTCATTAACTACTCATTCTGCCATCATAAGCAAGAAGGCGGTATCTACAAAAAAAGCGTTTCGTGATAAATGGCGAAACGTAACTTATTGATATTTCAACACCATGCGGTACATAATCGTGGATTTTTTGTATTATAAGTATGAATTTAGTTGTGTTTTATATAAAAAGAAACAATATTCACCATTTATATCGAAAAAAAAGAAATTGTAGCGAAAAAATGTAGATACCGCCTTTTGACTTTAAATTGCAACAATCGAGCAAACACTAAGTACAGATTGAAAAAGCGGCATCTACTTGACAATGTTGTATAATGGAAGACTTGATACTATTAATTTAATGAAACGGCAGTTGGCCATATCTGAACATTTGCGACCACGAAAACAGACAATAAAGGCGGTATCTAACAAAACAAAAAAAGAAGACGGCTTCTACACGCAGATACTGCTTTTCACTTTTGCATTTTGCATATGACGCCTTCTTGCGCTTTATAAGTAACAAAATTTCTGTAGATACCACCTTTTTTCATCTGAAAATCATAGTTATAATAATAATAATAATAATAATAAGCAGCTTTATTTCCCATATAATTAAAAATTACAACAACAAAAAATAAACGTAATTTCAATTAATTTATAGGGAAACCCCAAGGCCCAGGTTCAATTGCAGCGATATGCCGCTCTTGATCTACCACCCAAACCTTGCATATTAAAGATTTTTTCTTAAGTTTATATAATTCTTAAAACCAAAGAGCATCATTATACGCTCTATGTTAAAACTATACACTAAAAACTAATACAATTCGACGACAGTTGGTCGTGGCTATGAAGAAATAATAACAAAGTAGCATGTAACACATCGTATCACAGTTGTAAAAGTAACATAAATATAAATGTATAAATAAATTATTGTTGGCGTAGCAACTCGATCGTAAGTTTTCTTTTAAAGGCATTTACAGACAGACCCTTCAAGAATATAGGAAGATTATTATATACCTTTGCTATTTGGTACGTAAAGGAGCGTTCATATAGTGCAGTTTTATGAACTGGTGGTGTTATGGTTCCTTTATACCTGATGTTTATGTTGTGAATATCTGTGCGGTAAGTAATTTTATTATAGAGGTACGCTGGTCTCTTATGCAGAACAATTCTGTGGTATAACGTGGCCGCAAGCAGTTTTAGTCTATTTGCCATATTTAACCAGCCTGCATCTTGCAATTTATGAGAAATATGATCATATTTTCTGATGCCATATGCCAGTCGGAGACACGAATTTTGCACTCTCTGAATTTGATTTATATTATCTTTAGTTAAGCATGAACCGTAAACTTTGGCGCAAAAGGTAAAATTAGACAAAACTGAATTTTAATTTCTTTTGAAAAATAAGTTCTATGAGGGTAAATAAGTTTAAGGTTCATATGAGCTTTCTTAATATTATACATAATTTGGGTTTTGTATCTAAACGTGTTATCTACCATCAGTCCAAGGTTCCGTGCCTGTTCCATAACCGGTATAGTAACTCCATCTATCTGTAAGTTAACAACTTCCTTTAATTCTTGGCAATGTTTAGCATTACCGAATAAGAGGACAATAGATTTTGCAGGATTAATTAAAAGTGAATGATTTTTACATAATATTAGCAATTTCTTGAAGATCTGAGTTATTGTTTAAAAATGCATGCTGATAGTCAGATATAGTAAATGAATGGCAAAGCTATGTATCATCAGTGTACATATGAAATTTACACGTTCTTATGTGTTTGTGAAATAAAGATGTATACACTAAAAAAAGTAACGGACCAAGCACAGATCCCTGCGGCACTCCACCTGGTACAAGTCTCGGATTTGATGTACCACAAGGCAGCAGAACACGTTGTGATCGATTTTCAAGATAACTTTTAAAAAAGTCTATTACGCCATATGAGAAACCAACATAGTGCAAAATAGACAAAAGAATTGAATGATTCACAGTATCAAATGCCTTGCTGAAATCTAACAATATCAACACTGATACTTTGCCTTGGTCCGCAGCTTCGAGCAAATCATCGGTTACATTTAATAAAGCTGTTGCACAGCTATGTCCCGCCCGAAATCCAGACTGGTTAGTAGGAATGATGTTGTTTTGAGTTAAATGCTCCTTTAACTGAAGTGAAACTATCTTTTCTAGGATCTTCGATGGTGTAGGTAGAATCATCATTCATTATCGTATGGTTCACAGGACGTAACACATATCAAACACAGAGTGTGCAGGCAACATGTCAAACTTAAAGCCATACACAGATACCAAACAACTTTATTCTTTTATGTTTGGTATCTGTAGGTAGAATACTAATAGGTCTCAAGTGTTTGTATTCAGTAGGATCTTTTATTTTTGGTATAGGTGTTACTAATGCAAGTTTCCACTGAGATGGAAAGATATTTTCATATAAGCAGGTGTTAATGATGTGAGTTATATATGGAACTAAATGTGGACAACAAAATTTTATCATTTGTATAGTTAACTCGCCAGAACCCTTAGCATTGCTTTTTATTTTAATTAGTATATAAGTTATAATGTCACAATCTACAAGAGTAAATTCCATTGGTACGATAGTATCTGAAAAGGTATTATTTCTATAATAATTTAAGGTGTATTATCATTATTGTTATGAATTCCTGTTATACTATCTAGAAAATAGTTATTAATTTCCTTTGGTTTACTTAGGTGGGTAGGTAGTTCGTTTTTCTTATTTGCTGATATATTTAATGACTTTAGTTCATTCCACATAGCTTTAGAATCCGAATTTGAAAATTTAAATTTAAAATAAGCTTTTTTCTCACTTTTTATAGCCCGCGTAGTTAGATTCCTTAAGGACTTGTAATACTCCCACTTGCCATTTGTCTTGTTCTTTAAATATTGAGCTTTAGCTTTATCCCTAAGTTTCATCATTAATCTTACGTTATCAGTAATCCAAGGTGCTTTCTTTTTTGTAATTTTCATTGTTTTGACAGAAGCATGCTTATGAAAAAGGCAAAGTAATTGTTCATTTAGAAATGCAACCTTCTTATTAACATCATTTATTTGCATGAAATAATGTAATGGCAATTGTAACACCCGTATTCATAGTCGTTCGCCAGCGACTCGCCGGCGACTCGCCGGAGTTCCGCTGATAGTAAAAATATTTGCAAATTTAAAAGTCACAACTGATAACTAAGGTAAATATTTATAACTACGTATAAAAATAACGACCAAACGTTTAAAATAAAATGTCAATATTAGAATAGCAATATAATAAAATGAAAATAAATTTATGAATCATTCCCCAAATCAGCATTCATAGGTATACGTGTAATTGTATTATTCACTTTAGCGAATATATTGCCACCATATGTCCACACACACCTTACACCATATTTCTTACCAGCCTGTTTAAGCAGCTGGAGCCTTTTTTTAGTTAGGTCCTCTCTGATAACTATACTCGAATTTTTCAATTTCCTTTTATTATTGTAAACAGTGTTTTTTGTATTATGACTTACGAATTTTACTATAATAGGACGATTTTCGTCTATTTTACCAAGACGATGACTGCAGTCAATGTGTGCGGCCGTAATCTCTACTCCCAGTATATCGATTTGTTACTTATCTAAAATGATTGGAATTTTGTACCAATTCCAACGATACCAATAACTCAATTTCGATTTTTCTGTAGATACCGCCTTCTTGCTAATGACTGCAGTAAATGTCGCTATAATAAAGGAAACAAATTGTTATTTTTTCTGTAATTCATCTTTGATCGGCATACCTGAAAATCAGCACGTATGCAGGTTTATTACTGACATCGGGGTACAACGCCAACCCTTTTTACTGCAACGTTTCATGCTCTCAAAGAAAGTAGATGTCTTCCAAGCGTTAGCATTCAGGATGTTGCTGAGCAGCAGTTGTTGAATTATAGCTCATGGTTTTCGGTATTTCGTAGGTAATCTTCAATATGTCGCTATAATAAAGGAAACAAATGGTTTTTCCTCGTAAATTCTTTGTTGATCGGCATACCTGAAAATCAGCCCGTATGCAGGGTACAACGCCAAATCTGTGGTATATTTGCAGCGCAGTCAAAGCGATTAACAATTTGATAAAGTTTCGTAGTCAAAATAATTTTTAGGTTATGTGTAAACATCAAAGTCAGAGACACATTTAATATGCTTAAAACTGCTTCGGCCGTTGGTTGCATTCAGTAACTCTCTTTATTATTAATCAAAATTCACTTGCCTTTGAAGCTGTGTCAACAGTTTTAAAAAACACAAAAAATATGCATAATAAATAATTGTTTTCTGTGATAATATGGCTATTAAAAGTTAAGGGAAGTTTGTTTACAAAAACCCGAAAATAGAAATGGTGGAACGCAACCATAGTACTTTTAGTTGTGTAAACACGGCTTTTAGTCTTCTGCATTATTATAAGTGATTTGCAACCACCGCGAAGGCGCATGAGCCGCAAACTTGGTAGGTTTGAGACGGTAATAAATTGGTATAAAAAATATGGAGAAAGATGATGGATTTATCTGTCTGCAGTATTTCACATTCGACTATTACAATGCTAGTAGGTTTCAGACGAATGTATTTTAGTAATAAAAATATAGTAGTAGTAAGCAGATGGCTTCACCTATTTCGGATATGACAATTTACAACCATGATGAAGACATAAGACGTAAACATGTTAGGTTTCAAGCGGTAATAGGTTAGCAATAAAAATATGAAAAAAGTAGGTAGCTTTATTTATCTGGAATATTACACAACCGACAACTGTAATGAAGGTAGAAGACACAAACTTGGTAGGTTTCAAGTGGTAACAAGTTGGTAATAAAAATATAGAGCACCTAAATAACCTACAGCAATTATGAAGGCATAAGTTGCAGTAGACCGCAGAGTTGTTGGTTCCTCATAATATGGCCCAGCTATTGGAGCTTGCGCTTTTTTACATCATAAAGTATTTTGCATTCTTTATCCATTCTGCATAAGACCTCAGCGTTAGCAATTCGATTTACCGAGGAGATTCTCAATATTTCGAAAACCTTGAGTCTTTTCATATATACCTCGATCAATGTGCAAGATGCAACACCGTAACGGACGGCTGAAAACACATAGCAATGTGTAATAGTATATTACACACCGAGGCGGAAAGGCGATAGGCTGGAGGTGAACTAGTACTCGAGACCCAGGAATGGAAATTTTGCCGAGGTTTGTATACTATTTTATTACCAATCATCTAATTTTAAAAATAACTACAATTGAATTCTGAATAATAAATATCCTGATGTAGCAAATATCTTTGTTACCATGAAAACAAAAAAATATAATAACCTACAACTCACTCTTCAGGTATGTAATATTTATAGGGGTATGTAACAATTTACCGGCTAGTTTCAGTTATCATCTAGTTCCCAGCTGTTGTCATGTCATGATTGATACATTACAATATGATTGCAAATAAACGAACTTTCATTTTTAATTTCAAGCGGTAGTAGGTTAGCAACAAAAATGTATATCATATATGCTTTATCTATTTGACAGAGACGTGGAGGAAGGTAAGAACAATTCTATAATATTTTCGCAGTAACAACCCTTCTATATTGATGCAAGAATGCAACCATCAGAAATAAAGTATTTGAGAGCTGGAAAATGTTGTGCTATAGAGATAGGATAATAAACCATAGATATATCCGCATATACGTAGATGGAAAAGACCTATGAACCGCATGGGTAGAAATAAATGTCTAAGGTTGCTACGTCTATATAGAAAGCAAGTGTAATGGTATATCTAGAAAACGGTGAGATGTTGCTCTGGAACAATCCACGAGGCCTTACCCATAAAAATAGACGTTAACGACTTTATACGGTGCAATACCCGTTTTTCTCACATTTTTCCTAAATATGATTCTTTCAATGACAACTACTTTGGAAGTACTGTATTGATGAAACGTTGTACACATGTCTAACAGATAGTCGCCACTGCATGAAACAATCATTTGTTTCACGTCATCCATCCAAAGCCGACTATCTATCGGCGCACCCCTGTACGGACGATTTATCCCCCATCATTCGGCAACTAGGGAAACAGGGGCCGGGCGAGGCAGCAATTGGAAATTCGCGTTTTTGCGGCCCCGCCGTAATCCGGAGGAATTAGAGGGCCGCAATGCGGTACCTACTGATGGTGTATCGGCAGTGTAGCACCTCGCCTCAAAGAGCTTCCTAGGGCGCGAAAATGAAAGATATTTTTCAGCGAGCACTTCGGCACAAAAACACTCCGATCACCCTTTTCGTGCATCGTTTACTTTAAAACACGTAGTTTTTCTTGGAGTGGAAAACCCACTGGGGAAGAAAATTTGATTTTGGTCGCTCGTCACCCATCTGTGTCAGTATGAATGCAATTTGCTAGCATCGAGCGAAGGTGGGTGGAGTTGTGATAGAGGCAATATTGGGCGAGGAGATATGAAAAATGCGAGGGTATCGGAACACTGTTTGAAGGAGAGCGCATAATGGAAGCGAGCGTCTGGAGGACGTTCGAACGGCCGATTGAGAAATGTTATCCCATCGTGTATGGGTCAGCGGAGACCTCTGAATACATCAGAATTCATAAGTACGGCCGAGTTAACGGAGCGCGCCCGCTTGAACGGTCATCCGGGCATAAAATATCACATAATTCAGTCACTTTTTGCAAATTCGCAACACTGACCTTGTCGATATGCGAAACTGCACGCACTTCCGGTCCTACTTTATGTCCCGAAGCAAAAACTTTGATAAATTTTCCCTCTTTCAATCTGATAATCCGAGCTTTTTGCCTAACGCCCGCCATTTGTTATTTACGGATTGAAAATGAAACTTCTGATAGTCTTGGAATTATGCGGAGCCATTGCATATTACGATCCACATTAGCATATTGGATACTATATCTAAGTGTTTCTCAGTAGAGTTTGTATGTACTTGTACTTATAATTATTTACCCATGTTACATACATACTTCTAGGGACGATGTAACTTGCTGAAGTAATTACAAACGATATTGAATTTGAAAATGAGGTTGCAAATATAAACTTCTATAGCTATGCTATATTCCAACCCCTTCCTCATTAATTTCCTATTTTAATATACTGGGCTTCGGGGCCTAATAATATAATTTGTTGTCAAATTTCCAATACCTACTGTATTTGCTTTAATAATAACAGCAAATATGGCAACGTGATATTGGAAATACAGAAGTTCTACGCACTGTTTTGTTACTTTAAATTAAAATTAAACGTAGCCCTAAACATTAATCGTACAAGTAGATGAGTGATGTTTAATCTTATATTTCGCCACACTAAATAATCAATTTTCCGAAATACAATTTGCTCCAATTATCAACTTACGCAATCATATTTATTATATTGTATGAGGAAATTATAAACCTCCTGAAAGACCAGCTTACCGCTGATATGACAGTAGAAGCTAAAAAGGAAGCTTTGTTAAAAGTTCGCCATATAATTGAACCAAACATCGGCAATTGTACTAGAAGACTACAAATATACAACGGCTAAATAGAAATGGCGGTACCGCTATAAAATTTCTTTTAACTTATTCTTTAACTACTTTGTTTGCAACGTAAGCTTTACACTACTGATAACAAATCGCAAAAACTAAAATAAACTCCACACACACACACACACACACACACATATGTATACTGGTTCCTATTCGTAAACTTTGCAATAGAATTAAGGTCAAAGTCTGACATCAGAAATAGAAAATGGTGGAAACTTCCTACACAGCTATCTCCAACTGTCGGAAGAGAGAAAAAGATACTGAAACAAGATATACAACATTTGAGTTATCCAGCCTCGAATTTGAAAACTATTTGGAATACCATCGGTCTTACAACAGTACGTGGCATTTTGCCTCTCACTTGGCACTATGAATTTGAAGAAGACGTCTCGTACTTCTTCATATTTATTATTTGCCCTGTTTGTCCAGCTAGCTAGCTGAGTGAACATGAAACTCCTTTAATACCTCAGATCGTAAATAGGAAGTGTCAATAGTTACCAAAACATAAGGCTAGTCCCCCCTGTATTTTGTTGTCGGGCTGAAACCGACCCCAAAATTTGGACAGTAGAGGCTAATTCCTTTACGCAACCTAATGACTTCAAAATACATATAAGAACGAAGAGAGAATCAAAGAAAGGTAGGTTTAGCCCTTAGAGAAAACTAGGTACACAACGCACATAAAACACCATCACATACAACATTAATATAATTGCTTTTAAAAAACAAAAATGTCAAAAATATGTTAAAAGACGACCTTGTCCTAAAGCCGACCCTGGCTTCGAATGAATGCACAAAAACCGGGCGCGATTTGTATACAAACATATTGTTACGCGCTTGCAAAGTACTAGATTGCGTCGTCGTTTAACACCTCATAAATTTGAAGGCTGACCTCGTATACGGTGAAAATATGTTCACTTAAACTGTAAACGCTAGCTTGTTGAACTTTTCATTGTAGTCAGTAATTGTTTGCTGCGGGCTTCAAGCCGTTTCTATACTATTTCACCTTAAGGTTACTTGCACAGTTCACATTTGAAACCACCAACCTTCAATCTTGAGCGGCACACGACTAAAGTTGCCTTTGAAAAATGCCAACGGAGGCTGATTTGAAATTGAAATTCCCCACATTCTGCGAACAGGCTTAAATGTGGCATTTACCGCTGCACATACGCAAATTCAACTCATACAACAGCGCGTATATTTAATACAATGGTTACATCTAATTTACAATTCAAAATATAGAAAATACAACATGGATTTGGTTTTAAACATCACAACTGAGGGATATACCTATGCCCGTTTCAATTTGTGTACGATTGGATGGGGAAGTCGGAAGTCATTCAATGTGCTTTAAAATTGTTACCCTCGAGGGAAGCACGCAACTACTGTGCTTAATTCTTAATCATACAACGCACTAGTCTTCAACCTCAGAAAACGTGAATGTAAGGTGTTAAATAAATTTACAAACAACAACTAAAGCGAAAGAGAGCAATGATTGGGTATTTTAGGGAACTTCAAGTAGAATTATGCCTGGAAAGCTTATAAATATATATCTGGCAAAAAACTGTAGCAGAATACTAAACCACCCCCTGCATCGACGCTAAGTCACTAGCTTCGACTTACGCCTTTCGGCTAGTGTTCGCGGTAGAAGTTTAAAACAAAGTTCCTTTTCCGCTGGTATGAACCCAGTGGCGGCATCAATTCGTACTTCAGATCAACATAACAGTCTTTTTCGGTAAATGGAGATTATATTTAATATCTATTACTTTTTAAAGGAAAGACGTGGACGTCACATAGCTGATTAGCTGATTAAAAAAGAAGAATAATATACTCATGTTCCAAGCTCTAGTTTTGAAATACCCCAACGCCTTCGACTTGGTCAGTTTTAAGGCCGTACAGACTAACCAGAGCTATTCAGTGCAGCTAACCATTTTCTCCAAAAGGTAGTCCATGGGTAGCAAAAATAGAGTACAGCATATTCGAGTATGCAGTGAAAATGTTGCCCGTAACCCAGCAAAGTCGATTCAGTAGTTCAAAATCTGTACATTTCCGAAACATTGATTGCATTTAAAAGTAACCCATAACCACACTGACGTCGATAAAATTTGTTGTGGACGAAATTTAGCCCAAAATATTTTTATATTTGTCGGTTAACTCATAGAAGTAGTGGGTGGAACCTGATATAGTAATAAATACAAACCCTAGATTAATGACAAAATATAGACATGGTATTCAGGATGTAATTTTTACAAAATAATAAGAATAGATTGTAATACATAGTGGTTTGGATTACCAAGATGTGTAGTAAATGTCCCAGCTAATTTTTAATCAAGGTGTGTGTTCGGAAGCGCCACTGGTCCAAGGCAGTTAAAACCAGAAAAGCTACAGGTAAAAATGGAAACACCTAACTAGATAATATTCCACAAATAATTAAAAAAACAAGCAGATATTGCTTACAGCCACAATATTTATGGATATTTAATACTACTGTAGCAAACATATTGCGATCGGTAGCAATCATGAATAACACCACCAAAGCTTTACAGATGCAGCGCAATAAATCATGTTTTAGATCCTCGGGTGGTTCGCCTTGTATGCAACGCTATGAGCTTGTGAGTAAAAAATATCATAAAAATATAGAAAGTGTCGCAAATGATGAACAGCATCCACATATGCAATGTCAGCGCGCACAATTACGGCGACCTAATGCTAACTCTGGACAGAGCCGAGAAATAAATGTAAGGTCCCGAAACCCTTCTAGATACAATAGCCAACGGCTAGTCGGGAGCCCAGGGAACTTCTTGATCAAACGAGCTTATAAACAGAGGTATAATAGAGTTCTCTTGCTGACGCAAAGAACTGAGACAAAGGAAGTTAACACTTACACTCCCAAGAAATTACTAGTCCCGGCAAGAGAGCAAATAAAGCAATTCTATGGCGCAAAACCCGGCACAATGGCAAGTAGCACTTTCCTTCAGAGAGAGTTCCGGTCTGGCCAAAAGGAAGCAATAAATCAACTACACCGAAGCGTTAACACATTGCGTTGAGACATTCTGTCTAGAATTTTTAACTCTACGATCCATCTAGCCCTTTCGACATCTCAAGTGCGCGCCAGTAATTGTATTGATTCACTGGGCACTGTCTAAATACCATGGCATTAACTTTTAGTACGATGGTTGTTAGAAGGGTCACTATATGTGTCACTTATGTGTATATGTGTGTTACGATTATTAAATGTTATTAAATAGTTGTTGTCGGCATGGGATTATCATTTCAGAATATTCTAGACCAGTAGTCCCGTGGTAATCCAGCAACTTTACTAATAAGTCTTTATAAAAACATATAGCACTAATATACCACGTAGTATTTAAGAAAATCGTTTCAAAAAATGGTAAGCATAAAAAGTTTAACTATTTAGTAACGCACAGAAAAGATTAAAATAAGCAGACACTTCTAAAATTAAGATCAAAACCTTTTAATTACATTCATATTGAAAATCTGCACAATACGCGGAAAGACCTCTGAACACATGATAAGTTAATTTTTATTTTTAACGACGCCTAGGGGAAATTAGTTACTTTTTATTTCAGGCTAAGCCGGCCCTGTTCATATGGTTCTGTAGGCTGAGTTGGTATTGAGAAAACATTCCGCATTCCGGACGACTTTCGTTGCGATAAACAACGTCTGCATAAATTCGTGGGGAATTACGTTCTTCTCCCGTTATACCCCGCACAAAAAACGCATGTGGATTGCAAATTTCTCCTTTCACTCTGCGTTCGAGTTTAGGTGTTGGTGTTAGCATATCGCCTTAACTGGGCGGCTAACTCGCAGCCTGTGGTTATGGCCGCCCTTATAGTGGCCATCGGTTTCCAGTCATTCAAAACTCAAAACAAGAACTGCCGCAAGTGGTAAAGCTGTTCCAATTCGTGATTGTGGAATTGTTAGAAACATAAAATTACTAATCGCAAGGTAACTCAATTTAATTCGGATTTATTAAGTTCTACTATGCATATTAACATTATAATGTCGTATATCGTTGGTCCTGCAAATATCATTTGTATATCAGATCAGAACTTCCACTGCCGTCAGTCGTTTCTTGTCGCATCTCCGTCCAGGAGTATTTTCTCGTAACTTGTGACCTCGAAATGTCGTTTTCTTCTCGATTTTTCTACGTGTACTATCGCCCATCTGGTGAGAAAATTTCTGACACTGCATTTTTTTCTCTTTGGCTTGAGGTACCGCAACGAATCCTGAATTTCCGCTGTATAGAACGATAAATTAATAATATATTATAATATCCGTTAATTATTTCCCGTTACAAAAATGTATCTACTATTTATAATGCAAATGGGTTGTACGCTGTCAAAGGCAGCTAAAGTTACCAGATTAACCCAATCAAATAAGACTAATATCAGTGACAGTTTGTTAATAACAAATTATTGTGTTCTGAATACAAATTATAATTAGTCGAAGTACCGTGTGATGTCTGTTTTAACGAGAAATGTGAATTCGGTTTACGGCGATTTTACGTACCTAAGAATAGCGAGCGGTAACGATATCTCTGACTTTGGTGCACTTGAACTTACAAAAGGTGTAAAAAAAATAGTCCATTTATACAGTTTACGATGGAAGGATTGATTAATACCGCTCAGCTGTTCCTTGTAACTGAATGCTACATGAAGAAACACTTGATGATAACTGACGAAAGCAACTGGCAGATTCGCTTGATTGTGACTTGAAGTTGTCGTTAGGCCGCCCGAAAGGGTTATTGGTTTTTGAAATACCGTGACATCTTGGTTAAATTGCAAAAAATCAGAATACCATCACATAACTGGTAAACCCTGACGACTGACGTCTTCAGACTCCTAGGAAAAACTCCGTTTTCAAAGAGGCACCAAAAGTCAGGAGAAACATACTGACTCACTATAGAAGTTACTGTATTAAACAACAGCAGATCCTATATTATCATTTAATATGGTAGGGCATAGTTCTAGTCATAAGAAGACAAAAAGGGAAACTGTTGCCCATTAATCCAACCCATAAAAACGTACAACGCGTAGTAGGTAGCGTTTTGGGTGGATTGAATTGTAACTGTTGTCATCGTTTCGAACTAGAAAGCAGTAGAAATACTGTAACGAAGGATGGCGACGGGCGGCCCTTCCCTGTTGGCGAAAGTTGTACTGGGTATTTTTCCAGCTGGTAAATATCGGTCTAGGTTGGCTAACTCGTCGTGGGGGTCGGAGTTCCAGCAAATCTGAAAAAGAAACTATGGGAGAGGACGCTAGGTCCTCGACGCAGACAAATCCTTGGATCGGGCCTCCCCAAGGTTGAGATATACCAAGCAAACCAAAATAATAACAGACCAAACTAGTAACGAGATATATTAATTTTCTGATTCTATAGTGCTTACCACATCGCCACATAAAAACTCACATAAATACACACCAAAAGAAATATATAAACAGTCCAACAAATATCGCAAATATATCACAGTTCTGAATATTCAAAAAAACCAGATATAGTGCTGCGTATCAAATATTAGCTGTAATTGTACTACTCACTTCAAATTTCAAATAAATAATCTTGCAAATAACAGTGAAACTTTTATTAAAAGTAAAAGGGCCTCCGTGAGGCGGAGTTCCAAACAAAGCGTAATATGACGAAATAATCTAGCAATCCCAAAAACCAAATAACCCGGAACCTTAAAACGTGCTCCGTGAGACGGCGAAACCAGGGGTCAGAGCGGGGCAAGAGTAGAGCTAGCCTTAAATCCCGTAAAATAGCTTATTGTGACGCTGTTACATAGCTCAAAATTTTGAAGTGGCGATACATTTGGAAGGACTTGCAAATATTGAAATGCTCCTACAGAAAATTCTTGGTATGTTCGTTTTCATTCGAAGTAATACTCTTGCTTTCGTTTTTAAAACCCGGAGCTATAAAATTAATTCCAGGCGGGCGACCAAATTAAATAGCTAATAGGCGTTACACTTGTTACTAGAATAATAAAAATTACAGGTGAGTACAAAAGCTTAATCCTATGCGTAATTTACCAGCTAAAGTTTCAATTAATTCTAGATAAACACGGCTCGCAACACAATATCCGGGATTGCGAGACCAGACAGGTGAGTATGCCATGCAATTCAATACACCAATATGCAACTATGGCCCCAAACGAATTCTACGGGGACGCAGCAACTCAAACGTACTATCAAGCAAAGGAAACATGCAAATCAAAACGTCATAACCCTCGTAGGAACATGGTGCGATAAGTTGGACGAATGGAAGTGGCCGGGGTTAGCTCTCGGAGGGCTGCAGAAGCCTTTCGATCCAAGGGGACAGCGTAGCTGGCATGGGTCTCACACGTGCCTAACGTACGTGCCAGTGGACGGACGTTTGAATCCCGTGTAGGTAACGTTTCCAGATAGGGAAACCTCCCAGATAGAACAAATCCCAGGTAGAAGTAGCCTAAAAATACAAATTTCTAGGTATACAACGGAGCTAAGGGAGAAAGCCAGAGAAAACTAACTTTGACAGGTCGAGAGCAGCATACAGTGCAGTACAAACGACGAGCGGAGGCCTCAAATCAAATCCGCCAAAGGCGTGCGAACGTAGGTAATATCGCACAAACTACCATTACGTCGAGAGGGTTACGATGCCTCACAATTCCTCCCAAATGGAGCGAGCTATAACCAACGCTCTAACGAAGCAAAGAATTCAAGGGGCGATCACCTTACTCGAACAAAGACTGAGATGGAACAGCCGAAAATACTGCCAAAAGCAGTTCGACTCAGGTTATCAAGACTTACAAAAATTGGAAAAGGACCACCAAAAAAACTGACAAATGGAGAGTGGTCTAAATTGATAAGCCTAAAACTATAACTTGCTGAGTTTGTTAAAGATGTCAATAGGGTTGCCTAACCATTCAGGGGAAAATGTACTTCATAAAATGTGAAAAGTATAATCTAATGAATTATTTCAAATCTTGCATGCAAAACTACAAACTGAGCGTAACAATACACATAGAAACGGCAACAAACTAAGAGTAAAAATATTTCCTAGTGGAGTCGATTTTTAAATGCAAATTTATATTCGACATCAAAGTTACATTCAAACCGCAGCGTTTAGCTCAAACGCGGCACTTAAGCGGAACAGCTTGCTGTTGCAAATAATTAAATGAAGCCCACTGATGTTACCTCGTTACTGGCGCGGGCAGCTGAGCTTTGCGAAAGAACTTAATCAGAAATAATGTTTAACCAACTTGAAGACAGCAACGCAAATTAAATTATTTAGAACTCTTTGAATTTCAGCGTTTTTTCCCTGCAAATAAATAAGATTCAGGCTTCAGGTCGTTGCAGTGGGAATGCATAGGTCTTGAAGAAAATACAATATTGAGCAAGACCATTCGGCCGGTGTGTCGGAAAATTGACGCCAGGTGCGCGTTCTGTAGAGTCAAACAATTTATATGGTTCTTCTGACACATGCTAGTCGCGTGTTGGTTAAAAACGAGGCTTTGCGATTTCTCTTTGAAGCTTAATGGATTTACAGTGTTCTACACTATGTTAGCAACCTTTGTTTAAATAGACGGCGGTATGGACTGGAACAGGAGGAAATTGCTGATTGATTGATATGCTGCTGTTGCTATGGAAATAACGCCAAATCCAATGGATTTAACCTGCGTACATGAAGACTAGGCATATGCATTCTACAAATGGATTAACGAAAACCAACAATGTATTTGTATCGATCACGCTAAATCTATGTAAACCCTGATTTAATTTTTAATTTAATATCGGGGGTAAGTTCGTTTTAATTATTCGTAGGTAAATATTCCCCAGGCCGCAAACTATGCCCAAATGCCATTAGTCTATTAAAATCAAATGTAAACGGCTGCGGTAACAATAAATATGTGGTATTTAATGAAGCTAACATTCATGAAACAATATTATACATACAGCAGTAACGATTGCATTTAAAAATCAATCGTTTTGAATTTTTGCCAAATGTATGTTTGGCACGGCTCTAAGACCAGCTTCCGTTAAAATCTGCCAGTAATTTTGATATTAAATAAATTCCCACGCATTTAAGCACCTGCTTTTACCCACCGCCTGAAAGCGTTAAAAATGTTTTTACAAAAACCCGTCACTTGCTAACCTGAAAACGAACTGGCATTAACTGAATTTCAATTGAAACGCTGTCAGTGGGCTTTCTGCTCTCAAAGCCGTTATATTTCAGCCGGAGAAATCAGAGTTAAAGTAGATAAGCCTTACAAATACTTAAAGCGCCCGAAAGGTATCGAAGGAGAACCAAAATACGTGTAAGTGGAGGGCAAACATTTGCTGAAAGCGGCACTGACCCAACTGGAATTTCGGGAAGATGAGTGCAATCAATACGAGGTGGTTTTTCCACGGAGGGTAAATTTGGACGTGTGCGATTTCAACCAAGAGATGTGGTTTTATAATCTTTAATTAATGTTAACAAGCTCTGCCAGCAAAATAGAAATATAAGTTTTAGAAAACTGTGGGTGTGTTGTTATATTAATATCTTTTCCCGTTTCATGTCATCTAACGTTTCTATATTTATTGTCTCGCCAACTTTTTGGCATTTCTCTACCAAAATATCAAGGTTAGTAACTGAAATTGGCCAAATGTATAGGTGCTGACTTGATACATTAAATATAAAGCTCTACATTTCTGAATGAGCACGTTCCGTAGTCTCTAACATTTCAAAGTATATTTTGCCAATAGCAAATGTAGTCAAATAAGGAATACGTTACTGTAGTTTACTTTGTAATGGTAATCGTTTTCGAGAGGTTAATTGAAAATCGCGCCTCTATTTACTGTATTTTATGTTATTCAATGCATATCTTGAGGTCGGTTAATTGAAATGTAAATGAAATTGCATATAAAGGTTTTAGTTTATGAACATGCTCTATAACAGAACTGAAATACAATTATTCGGTTAATTAATTTCAGATATAATCAGTATTGTTAACAGAATTAGGAAATAAATAATCAGTTACACAATTTCGATTGCGGTTAATCACAATTTCATAAAATTATTCAGACAAGAAGACTCATTCAACATCATCCGGTATTCAATTTCGATAAGACTCAACCAGTCAAAAAACACTATAACATTTTCAGTCACTTAACTCGGATACAATTATCTGGTTAACCTAAATTGATGAAACTGTACTAACCGTAGAGTTAACTGTACGGTTAACAAAACTATAATAAAATTATTTAGTTAGTTGTGTCGACTACATTTTTCCGGTTAAACAAATTGAAATCCATTTATTCGGTTAATGACACTTGGATAAAATAATCCGGTTAATCCTGTATATATTTATTTGCTACACCCGACTTGACCAAAATTATCTGGGCAACTAAACTAGAATGAAATAAGTATTCCGTTAAAACTGTTTAAGCAGATAGTTGAGATTGATAAAATTGCCGTTAACAGAACTCGAAGCTTTTTGGCTAAAATACTTGTTAGGATAATTACAAGTTTCAGCACCTACTGCAAAATTCAGCTCATTTAGGGAATGTCTAGCGACATCTTCTTCTTCTCTATCGTAAAATTGTAAAATTCTGCAAATGCGAGCTCTGCATTATCAGTTTTATTGTGGCAAGCAGTACTTAGCCGTTTGTCCGCTAAACAGTAGAGGTGGTTCCGTGTCACGTTTTAGTATTTTTCGCTCAGCTAGGTACTGCATTGTTTTTAACGAGCTTTCTACGCCAGGCTGGCGGACTTTCAGCGACAAGTTTCAATTGGTCTCGTAGCCTACATGCCGTTTAGATCATCGCATCTTGCGAACGATTGTACAATTTGCTGCAACAAGCGTAGCGTACGTGTGTATGAAGAAGAAGGCAAGCGACGCCGATGATCCGTTAGTTACAGCATTTTTAAAATCTTTTTCGAGCCTCTTCGTGGCTTCCGTAATTTTTAAATTTGTGCCGTTGATTTCCGCCCTTTTTCTTATTCTAACAAGTCGCCATTCCACCCACTTTTAAAGGCAATTAAAGACGCTAAGTTCTGATTGCGGCCGAGAATCTATACCGGTGGATTTAATCTCCAAGTCGATAGTACCGATTTAATAAACAGACTTCAAATGTGCTAACGTTTTCGTTGAGCAAGTGGGGTTGCCAAAAAGTACGGCTTTCATTTTCCTCTATGGGTATCAGTAGCGTCTGGAAAAAACACCCTTGTCGTCCATCCTCCCGCATCTAATAAACATTCCGGCAGCAGTTGAGTGTACACCAGCGCCAACAACTTCTAAACTTCTGCAGGTACACTTCCTCTAAATTTAAGCGTTTATGGTTGATAGTGAATTGGTGGGCTACTTGACAAGTAAACTTTAGCTACGTCAAGTAATTGAGAATTTTATAATTTGATACATTCAATAATTAAGCTAAGCAGTTCGTAACCAGTTATGATATGAATTATGTAATAGTACTAACCCTTTCGTACCGCTCAGGTTATATTCACATTCAATATGCTTAAATTAAAATTATCCGATTTTGATCATAAGATTTGTTTGTGTGAAAGGAAGTTTAGCGGCTGCAAAAGTTTAATTAAGGCAAGTTCGATGTAGCTAGATGCTGACCGTCGCATATGTGCATTGTCGAACCTTAAGAGGATTATTTCTCAATTCCGACTTCCAGGAACAGCCCTGTATAACTTTCATTTTCATTGGCGCTAAGGTTTCAACCCCCATTCATTCACAAGATTTCTTTAAAATTAACAGGTTAATTTTGTTACAGGACATCGTAACGTAGTTGCGGCAAACGATTTCGTGTATTTTCCAAATTTATCGTTTTACAGCCAACACAGTAAGGTGGTAGCCCGTTTCAAGCAGCAATTATACATTGTTGTAATTAAATGTTATGTCGTAATTACAATTTTTCCTGTAACATACTCATGACGACATGCAGTCGAGTATAATTATCAGGTCAAATGCTTCTTCTTCCTTTTATTATAGGCCAGTGGCCTGTTTTAAGTAAGTAAGTAAGTAAGTTTATTTATTTAGTATAATATACTAGTACATAAAATCATTATTATTATATCCTAACCTACTTATCATTAATAACATTAATAGTATTGTTTCACAAAGCTACTTAAATATTTTTTAAAACTATAAATGTTTTGTCATTTTTTTACATCTTGAGGAAGCGAATTATAGACCTTTAGTCCCTTGTAATACAGAGAATTTTGTGTACTCGCTTTATTTAATTTAGGCAGCCTAAAATCAAATCGATTCCTTGTTTTCTATTGATGAACGACAGCATTTCGTATCAAATGATCCGACATATAATTTGGTAATAAATTATTAACAGCTTTGTAAATCAAAACCACTGTATTAAAATAAATACGTTGTTTGATACTTAGCCACTGTAACGTATTTAGCATTAACTTAATATTCCTGTATTTAGAACATCGTAAAATATTTCGCATCGCTAAGTTTTGTTGTTTTTGCAACCTTTGCAAATCCGCTTCCTATCAAAGAAAGAGGATACTTACACAGTAATCAAAGTGTGGCGCAATAATAATTTTATATACTAGAATTCTAGCATTATTACTTAGTTTACTAGCTATCCTTCCCAAAAATCCAATTTAGGCAACTTTCTTAATGATGAAATTTATATCTACAATAACTCCCAGATATTTAATTCCAGGCACTTGTTCTATTTCTCGACCGACTATTTTTACTTTAACAGTTATATTTTCACTATGATGCCAATGTAGACATAGACAATAATTATATTGAATGTGTCAAGAAGTACGTCTATCTCGGTCGCATTATATAATTAATTAGGGAAGTAAGTGAGTAAGTAAATTTATTCATCCAGATAGATGTTTACAACAAAAAGACACATATTTCATTTACAAACAGGTTTGACATAGTTAGAATATAACCTTTTAAACTGAGATACATTTGTTGCCTGTTTCGCTTCATCAGGCATTTCATTATATAATTTTAAACCTATATAATATATATTTATCTACAACAGTGTGTAAAATTGCCTTTTAGTTGGCAGTTTTAAGTTTGTAAAACGACTGTTTAATAACATGTTTTCATTAGTTTACATCGTTAATAGCAACGTGCTTAAAAAATTTCATTAGGCACGTAGTTGGTAGCAACGTGTTTTAAAATTTTTAAAACACTCAAAATTAGGACCCGTTGCTAGTAATTCTAATTTACATGTAAAATATTTTTTATATTTACCGTATTTTTTAGATTCTATCGTAGATAAAATATTGTACGATACACATGCGTAAAGCATCTTTAGTCACTCGTGGGGCTTAAAACGCTCGCTCACTCGCGTTTTAACTCAACCCCACTCGTGCCTAAAGAGTAGCTTTACGCACTTGTATCGTAAATTACTATTTTTTGTGAACACGCTTTCGTTGTTGCAGGTAATCTAAAATTGTTTACACTTCTTGTCTCATAACTATGTATATCTCTATTGTATACAATAAATTTATTTAAATATGCTGGAAATTTGTTATTAACAATTTTAAAGATCACAATTAACGTATTAAAATAAATTCGCTGTTTAATACTAAGCCATTGCAGAGTTTCCAACATTAAATTGATGCTTGTTCGTTTATTACAAAATAGAATAATAAGCATTGCTCTATTTTGTAGTTTTTGTAGAAGCTGCAATTCACCTTCGTTGGCTATAAATAACACGCTAGCACAATATTCAAAATGTGGTGCAATAATATTGTTTTGTAAACAAGTATCTTCGACCACAAGTTTAATTTGGAACTGATTCGCTCAAAGAAACCTCTTTTTTAGCTGTTTTACCTACAACAAAATCCACGTGTTCCTTAAAAGATAGCCTATTATCTATTACAATACCAAAATATTTTATTTTAGGGACATATTTAATTACTACATCGTCAACAATTACACTAGTTATCGTATTGGTTAATAATCGTCCGCTGCTGGTAATCATTGCTTTTGTTTTAGATGTATTCAACTTAAGCTTGTTCAATTTTAGCCATTTAGATATATTTTTGAGGTCACTATTTAATTTATTTAATGCATCGTTCACATTTATATCGGCACTAGTTACCACAGTGTCATCTGCAAATATATTGACAACTTTGCACTGCTGAGTTTATATCATTAATGTAGAGGATAAACAATAGAGGGCCTAAAATTGAGCCTTGAGGAACCCCTAAACACATTTCAACTGCTCGAAAATATTCACCTTCGTATCTAGTAATTTGCTGCCGGCCACATAGATAATTCTTGAACCATCTTAATTCGAATCCCTTTATTCAGTATTTTTCCATTTTTGCTAAGAGCAGATCTCTGTCGATTGTTTCAAATGCTCTTTTCAGGTCTATTAACTCTGCTACTATTTTTTCCCATGTTCTATATCCTCTCTTTCACAAGAGTGATCTTTGCGGAAACCTGATTGTTCACTAATTAGGATTTTGTTTTCCTCTAAATAATTTTATAGTTGTTCCTTAGCTATATGTTCTATGATTTTTTCGAACGCAGGTAACATATTGATTGGTCTGAATTCTGAACTATTTTTTTGTTCCGTTGACTTTGGGTATTGGACTAACAATCGCCGTTTTTCAAATTTTAGGGAAAAATCCCAGTTGCAAACGATTCGTTAATAATCTGCAACAGCATCTGTCCTATCACTGGTAAAGCGTCACAAATTAATTGAGGGTTAATGCCATCAGTACTAGATTTGTTACTAATTTTTAAAACCACTTTCTGTAATTTTTCCACGGTAATTGGTTTAAATCTAAATATACTTGTGGTATTGTTTCCAATACGTCTAAATTTATTTCACCATTCGCTGGCCCAATACTTTTGTGAATGTCATGAACACTATCTACGAAATATTTATTAAACTGCTCCGCAATCTTTTTAGGTTCAGTTAATTTGCTGTTATCAAACTCGACAAATTCAGCACTGTTTGCATTTCTGTTCTTGATAACTTGCTTCAATTTTTTCCACATTAGTTTAGATGATCCTGTGGATAAATCAATCTGCTTTTCGTAATATTTGTTTTTAGAAGTTTTTAATGTACGGTTATAGTTGTTTTTAATATTTGCGTAGGAACTCCAGTCCTCAGCAAAATTACTGCATTTAGCAATTTTATACGAATCATTACGATGTTTTTGCATGTTTTTTAATTCGGTCGTAAACCAAGATTTATGTTTATTTATATTGATTGTTTTCTGACTAATTAAAGCGTTATAACATATCTTCATTTTGTCGATTAGGAAAATTGCTTTTTCATTTAAGTTAAGGGCTTCCGTGTTGTTCCATTCATACTGTTCTAGTTTGTTTCGATATACTATATCAGAATACGCAGATTTGTCAACAACCATTTTTTGCTGGATAACATTTTTACTCGTTTCCGCTTTCTGGACAATTTCCAAGGTTTCATGATCACCAATTTTGCAATCTAATAAGTTTACGGACATATTTATAGCGTTCGATATTACTAGGTCACTTGTTGTCTTTGATATCGGGGTCACTCTTGTATATATATTTACTAACTGCTGCATTCCCAAGTATGAAACCAACCTTTGCAATCTTTTGCTGTAGGTGTATTGTGTCGACATATCGATATTGAAATCGCCGATAATATTGTTTAAATTTTGGTGAACGAGGGAGTAGTCACACCATGATTCAAAATATTCAAAGAATTCAGCATCACTGGAGTTTGGACTGTAATAAATGAGCGTATATGTACCTTTCGAAAATACTTTAAATACAGCCAGTCTTATAAAGGTCACTAATCTGACGTTAACTTTAATTCGCTGTTAAAATAAACAAAAACGCATCAAAATTTGTTTACTAATGAATAAAATGTCATAAGTGCTAACGTTTTGATGCGCTTTTGTTTATTTTAACAGCGAATTAAAGTTAACGTCAGATTAGTGACCTTTATAAGACTGACAGTAGATATTATGCCACTTAAAATTCAAGCTTTTTTCGGTAACACACTGCGCTGAATATTCATATATTTAATACCGTTTCTGATGTACATAAGAACACCCCCCGTATGTCTCGAATCTGAGGTACATTGGATAAGAGAATATCCCGAAACAGCGATTTCACATTGATTAACTTCTTCTGTTACACATGTTTCACATAGCATAACTATAGACGGGTTGTATATCTCAATTAACGATTCTATTTGTTCGAAATTAGCCAATAAACTTTGAATATTTAAGTAGAGTATTTTGTTTTGCGTGGTGCCGGATTTAGTTATTCTAAAAAATTTACTTTGTTTCTCTCAATTTCCAATTTCCGCTTGTGAACAGGGCATTGAGTATTCCATGCTTCATGGCGTATATCAATCTTTACCTTTAGTTTATTTACTGCTTTTTTACAGTTCACACACCTAATTTCCTCCTTTTCGGCTTTGCATCCATTAATGGAAAGAGAACCAACATGCCGAAATTTCCAGAAGGGTTAGACTTGCGTGGGCGGTTTTCGGAAAACTAGGATACATTCTTAAGAACAATAAAATTCTCATAAATTTAAGAAAAAACGTGTATGACATGTGTGTCTTACCAGTCAATACATACGGAATGGAAACGATAAGCCTAAGTAAAGCCTACGCCAAAAAGCTCAAAACTACACAAAGGGCTATATGGAACGAAACATGCTTGGTATCTCACTCCGAGGTAAAATTAGAAACGAGGAGATTAACCGAAATGCAAGAATCTCTGATGTAGTCCAGGAAATTGCTAAAATGAAGTGGCGGTGGGCTGGTCATGTGGCCAGATAGAATAAAGACAGATGGGTATACAAAATTACAGAATGACGGCCAAGACAAACAAAAATAAGTGTGGGACGCCCCCAAAAAAGGTGGGTAGACGATATTAGAAGTGTGGCAAATAAACGGTAGATGAACATTGCACAAGACAGGGAAAGATGGAAGAAAATGGAAGAGACCTACGTTCAAGAGTGGACCCATAATCGTTGAAAAAGAAGCAGAAGAAGAAGACGATTTTCACTATTAATTTTATTTGATACAATTATGCACTTTGTTTTGGCAATATTTAATTTTAGTTTATTGATTTGTAACTGTAACCACTGTGATATTATCTCAAGATCTGTATTGATTTTGGTTACGGCATCAGTAGTATTTTCTGCAGTTACCCAAACTAATGTGCCGTCAGCAAACAAATTTAGCGAGCAGTGTTTGATATTTATTTCCAGATCATTGAGGTACAGTAGAAATAGCAATGGACCTAATACGGATCCCTGAGGAACCCCCAATGTGTTAAAAATTTCCGTCGATTCCTCTTCGACATACACAGTTGTTTGGGTTCGCGAAGATAGATAACTCTCGAACCATTGTTTCTCGATTCCCCGTATTCCATATTTGTCCAGTTTTGTAATCAATTTTTTCCTATCGATTGTTCCAGAAACACGCCCACTACACTTCTTTGTTGATCAAGTTCATTTTTCCAATTCGCTAACACTAGATTTAATGCCGTTTCACACGAATGTTTGCTTCTGAATCCGGATTGTTTGCCACTTATAATGTTATTTGCTTCGATAAGCTCCTGTAATTGGTCTTTGAAAGAACTAATATATAATTATTCTACTAACCATCCGGTATATAATTTTAGAAATAGAAAAATTCGAATAAAACTCCAGCAAAATGATGCGGTAAGTCTGGTTGAATTTAACTATTACCTGTTCAATAAAACTTGGAGACAATTATTTGGTTAACAAAACTACAAGCAAATTATTTGTAACTAATTCGAAGCGAATTGTCTGGTTAATGATCCTCGAATAAAACTATTCGGTTAATAGAAGTAGTATGCCATTATTTGGTTGGTCAACACGAATTCAATTATCTGTTAGCCTACGAAAAAATTATTTATATATACCTAAGAGTAGTAAGAAATGATAGGGTTAACCGAAATTACAAAATTATCTTGTTAACTGAACTTGATAAAATAGAACGCTTAACAGAAATAGATTAAAATGATCGAGTTAATCTACTCTGATATATATTTCTGGTCAACCAAACTTGAATAAAATAGAATCAAGTTATCCGGATAACCAATAAAGCTGGGATAAAATCATCCGATCAGTCCAGTCGAATAAAATTAGACGGTTAAAACTAATTCGGATGTCGTTATCTGGTTAATTCAATGTTGATACTTATTCGTACTACTCGCTACCCGTGTAGTCGCATCGCAATAATCAATTTGGATTTCGGATATAATTATCTGGCTACAAAATTCAAATAACGTTATTCTGTTGATACACGCGGATATAATTATTCGGTCAATCAACGAAACTGGAATGAAAAATTATTCGATTAGCAATTTGAAACTAGAATATAATTGGGCACTTTACTAAATAAAACCATTCCGTTAAAAAATTTTAATTCGGCTAATCAAATTATTCAAATAACAAAACTTCGTATCATCACCCATTAATGAACTCGATCGCCATTATAAGATTAACCGAATTGCAAAAATATACGCTAAAGTGAACCTATTATAAAATTTCCCGGGATAAAATTATTCGGCTTGCCAGTTCCGTTTAAGAAAATTTTGTATAAGGAAATGTATAAAACAATGCATCTTTCTGGTTAATCAACTGGGATACAATTTTCCGGTTAGCGGAATAGTATTCGGTTATATTTATGGGGATAAACTTATCGGGTCAATCAATTCTAAAATAATTATCCATATAATTGAAGTTGTCCGGTAATTAAAAGCAGAATACGATTATTCGGTTAAACGTCCAGCATATAACAACGAAGTTAACAACGATCTCATAATGTTATTCAGTAAATGACACTGGTTTAAAAGAATTCGGCTAATCCACTCGGTTAAAAGAATTCGGCTAGTCAACTCAAATACAGTTACCCTCTTAACCGAACTCGAATTAAGTTATTGCTTAGACAATATTGATGTGTTTTTGATGAAATCCGAAAACATTTTGAATTTTAAACACTGGCTGATTCATTTTTAGGCAAATTCAAGTGTGGCAGTAACACGTCAAGCAAAGTTAAGAACTACTTCGTGTATGGCTTAGAGGTAAAAGTAGACAATCGGTTAATGACCGAAATCCGTGTTGCGACCTGCCAGGAAATTACTAAAAATTGACAGTTATCAGTACCTTCGCAGAATTCTTGTAATAAAAGAGAGTTTTTAATTGAAGTACTATTAAAGAATAAATTTCTTAATAACTGATATCAAGTACGCTATACAAGCTACTTCTGATAATATCTAATCGAAACTGCAGCTTTACTACAGCTAGTAAAAATTTAATTGAGCAATCGGTAGAATGAAAGTGATTAAGCAAACCGATTAACTCGCCGTTTTTTAACCGAACTCCACTCTATTTTACCGCTAGCCATTATCAAACGAGCGACCCACTGAAAGAACTCGAAATTAGAAGTCTAATATCGGCGCAAACAGTGCAAATATAAATTAACTCTGTTTACCTGTAGCCCCATTATTTCCCGCCTCTATTTAGCATCCGCTTTGCTGTGTTTGAATTAAATCCAATTAAACCGGTTATCAGAGGCGATCTGAAATTGTTCGACGGGAATTGCGTATGTGCACCTTTCGGTCCAATCGGCCACAAATTCTTGGCGAACGACCCCCGCCAGCTTTCTTAGCTGGTGTCAAGTATTACTATTACAGGCTTCCAGATTTCCGCTCGAGCAGTAGCATTACTATGGTTATTATTATTATTATTATTGTGGCTGCCGAATAAGAGCAAAATCTTGTAGCACCAGCCGAGCAGCGAAAATCTAGTAGTAATGACGGAGTGGAAAGCGATACGTTTGACTAACTCCAAGGTTAAGGTTTATTGGCTGCTTTTGTTGCAACAGGGGCTAAGTTCTTTCCTAATTGCCAGTTCTAGAAAAAATGTAATTGCTAAAAAGGCAGAATATTTTATAACACAGGAAAGTTGGTAAGTTTGTAAGTTTAAAATAACTTTGCAAGCTACGTTTCCAAATTTGTTTTTTCAGAGGAAAGTAGAAACCTTAACTTATGCTCTAGATGGTGTCAATATTTTTTGTATTTTGCAGGCCGCGTCGCGATTTATAACTGTATACTGTATAGTTCGAGTGGCACACAAAAACTTCTTTACCGCTAATTTTCGGCAATGTTGTGCTGTTTTGAATTTGCGGGCTTCCAGCTAATTGCAACATGCTTTTCGTCGTTAACACTACCGCTCAAAGAAGCGCTGCGCTGGGAGTTGCTCCAGTATGCAGTTCTTCAGACTCGAGCATTTTTAGACAGTTGGATCTACAAGCATGTGAGCAGTCCTGGGCAATAACGGCCGATTCTTTGGCATTTCGACTTTTGTCGACTGTGACAACCAGGATACAGACTACATAATCTTGAGAACATTGATATTCAGTACCGTTGAATTGATGGGGTTTCATCCTTCAATTTACTATCAGATAATTAGGTAACCACTTCGTATTCGCCATTTCGCCCCTACCCCGCGTATCCCATTTCGTCGAGCTTGCACGCATATGTTATTATATTATCGATTCTCCTTCTTGCTTGTACTTCCAGAAACAAAAATTTAAAGTTCTCTGGCACTTTTGAAGGTTTATGATCTATTTATGGTTCGTAAAGTAAAATTGTATATTTTTTCGAGATATTTGGGCATGCAAGGATTCATACAAGGAGATGGTACTGTAACAATTTTGTTTTATATATGTATTTCATGTTATTCAATAACATTGCATGTTGCATTGCAGTGCTCTGACACGAATGAATAAATAATAAAGTTCTAAAGACCTCAGAATGAACTTTCCCGTTTTGGAGCTATTGCTATAAGTACGAACTTTACTTCACGAATAGGTCAATATACCAAAGACGTAATTAAAGCAATGAACCCTACTATTTTCCAGCTAATTACCGTCATTGTGGTGTGGTGCTCGATCGATTTAGCTTTAATTCTTGGGAAAACGAGCATATGTTGTATGCTCGTTCTTTACTTAGTGACTGTAGATAGAAAATTCTTTCTTTGAAACAAGTTTAGCATTTAATATCGTCATAGATTTCCAAAAATGGATACATAGAATCACTCTGTACAATGTACATAGTGTAAATTAACCCAGAAACAATAAAAAACCTCAACCTAATAAGAAAATTAATCAATACATTATTGTAAAAAAAACGGATTGCTGGATAACTAGGAGAGGGACTGATACAATTAACTTGCAAAGGTACACAAACTATATAATGATTTTTATAAAGTTTTGGACGTAGTTAAACATTAATCGTTTTCGGAAAACGGCGAGTGATCCTGTTACCTAAGTAAATGTAACTGACAATTTAATGCATACACTAAAAATCCCATAAGCCGCGGATTTTTTGTCACTATGACAGCGGCAAAAGTTAGCCCTAACTTTTCCAGCGACAAAACGGAACCTAACTTTTAAAACGATCTAATTCTAAAATAATTTTGCCTTGTTTGTTAATTTAGTGACTTCTAAATTACCTAATATGTAAAGTAAATATGTACTTATTCATTAAATTGTCGTACCGAATTACACTCAAGCTTTTTTTGTATCGAAGTAAACTTAACATTTATAATTCGAGTTTCCTTGCTTTTGAGCAATTCAACTCAAAAAACTGCCAGAAAAAATTGCTCGTCCTTCGGCCTCGTAATTTTTTCGGGGGCAGTTTTTTTCGTTAAATTGACAAGCAAGAAATTCTCATTAAAATGTCAAGTTTACTTCGACAAAAAAAGCTCTCATGTAATTAAAAGTGATAAAATGGTAAATGGAAACAGATGCATTGTGAAATGGGGAATCAACCGGAAATTAAATGTTAAGCTTAATTCTAATAAATTCTAGGGAAACCATTTTTCTATTGATCCAACTATTAAATTTTCATGAGACATGAAAAATGCAATGTAGATGTAGAAATAAAGCTCTAGGAATGCAGTTTAAATAAAAGTCCCATCGAGATTACTATAAGCACTGATTTTTTTATAAACAACAGCAATCAGTTTATTCTTCGATTAGCAACGAAATATTGTTAGCTGATACTTCAGTGAAGCTAAGAACATATTAAATAGAACGAAAAGCGAGCCGGAATAGTTAAGGAAAAAAATAATTCTATTTCTACTTCCAGTAAATGGTTTCAGTTAACTAAATGTAAGTAAAATATTTCTGATATCGCATAACATAATTTCGTCAGTTTTTAACCTCTGGTCCCCTATTTGGGGAAATAACAATCTCTTTACTGAACGAACTCTCAGGAGATTGGGGCAAATTTATCTATCTGTGTGTATCAGGAAAACCGACAACGGCGCCTGTGACTACGGCGAGGGCTGAGACACAACTAAACACGTGTTGTTCGAAAGTCCACAGAAAGGGCAGAGGCTTAACTGAGAGACCTTTAGTGGAAGCCGAGCTAAGTCAATCACTGCACCATTTCTATACTCTACTCATTCATTCCTCATTTCTGTTTAAGGTCTTACTAACGATTTTTAAGTTATCAGCGTAGCAAGGTCTGTTTCGCTTAATAACTGGCAGAGATTATTTATACACACTACAAAAAGATGTGATTATATGACGGACATAGGAGGAGAGCACTATAAATATAACAATTTCCTAATTTGAATGGCAAACACTGCATCGTATCTAAAATAGGTGACAATGCCAAAATTGATTATGGGTTAGAAGATATTAGCATAAGTCAATTTCCATTTGTAGCAACAGCTATATGAATGGGGTTCCGAATAGGCTAAATCAATGGTGTATATTTCTGTAGATACTTTTACAGTCCACCGATTCTCGCATCATTCCTCTGTCTGAAGAAGAGCACAGTTGAGGTTCTAAATAATCGCTTAAATTACGTAGCTAGATATCTCAGAAGTCTTCGCTGGAACGTGGCAGCGCGGGGTTTGACTTTAGCAGCTCTCAACTTAGTACACAAAACGTTATAATCAAGTGTGCGCGATAACAGCCAGTCAATCAAAGACGATACTGACATCAAACACCTACGAAATGGAACACGACTGCCGCAGGAATATCTCGGAATTGTAATTACCGAAGTTTGCATATGAATATTCCGAAATTCCTAAAGTTTCAGAATTTTGAAGCTCGTGATGTGTTTCGTTCAATTAAGTAAACTATCAAAGTCTCGTTACATGCTTTCAAACTTCCAAGTAAACTGCAGCGGCGTTACTTTAATGTATTATGCCGTGAGAAATTAGTTTACACACAGGGGAGCCAACTTCATGTATGGATCATTCTCTAATGCAAGCAGGTCCCAGGTTTTCGGCCATTGTGTGACTCTTCGCCGAGCCGCGTAGCCGGCACCCCCACCTTTTTGATACATAAATGCTTAATTAAAAGGGCCGAAGGGGCAACAGTAGATAAGAAAGGCTGTCGTATTGCCTGCACGACATGCAAATGCCGTGAATTAAGCGGACCGAAGGCTCGCACCTCCATGCATTATGCATGTGCTTAAATTATGTTTTAATGATTTACTTTTATTGCAGATTAAGACGCGTGGGGCTTTAGGTCCTGGTCGAGCAAAGGCAATTTAACACTGTTCATATTTGTGACTGTGCAGTAAACACAGACAGTTTGTGCCTAATAATTCCTGAGCTCTCCTCTAATAATGATTTTATAATAGTAACTCTTAAGTTCCACTATTCCAAAACACGGAAATGACCATTTATCATTAATAGGAAAGGTGATTGGCAATACTTAAAAACACAGGTTGATAGAGAAATCGTTAAAAACGTCTGTGGAGAAGTGCTGTAGCGTACCGCTACATGCAGCCTTGGCCACCATTACTTGGTTACAAAATGTAAATAAACAGACATTGCTGTAGAGAGTCTGACGACAGTAATACAGCAAGCTGTCTGAAAGCGAACTCCTGAGTAAAAGCCATATATAATATAACGAAGGTGGCGAAAAGATGAAGTTAGGAAAAGTATAATGTTACAGAAGTAAACTTATTTACTACTCACAGCAGACTTCAAAATGTATATGCGGCAGTTAGGCGATATGTTAGGTTGGAAACGCAAGTTCTTTAAAAAAGTCTTTCTTGTTATTATTATTAGGGAGCTCCCGTAGTTGTTTTTACAATAAACCTGTCTTGAGCCTCATATAATTTAACTTCTTATAATTGCTCGAAACGTGACTGCATTTTGCTTTGTAATGAACAGGATGAACCCTGATACGACTACGTTGAACTCGCAGATTACAAGAAGGGTTTGCTAGGTCAGCTGGGAGATGCCTGTTATCGAGTTAGTACTACCAAAATCTTTTAATGTCACGTCACGGTAATACACTTTAAGGAAAATAAATTTGATGGACTGGCCGCAAACCAGCTAACATGCCAATACCGTTTAGCTTTCCCAGACGTGGATGTATTCAAACCTCGTGTTCTTTAGGCGTGCCTGTATCAAATAGAATCTTCATAAGCGGTATAAATGTGATTTACAAAGACAAGCGTCAAACTAAGTGTATATCAGATGGAAGGTAATTCATATGCATTATTTACACAACAAATTTATGGTGTCAAGATGTTCTCTGAATGATGCCATTTATGGTGTCAGCTTCAATGCAATAAGTAGCGATATAAAAGTGGAAGGTTTTCAGATAGAAACGGTGCTCCAGCTAAAGGACGGAGTTTAGCAAGCCAATCAGGTTACAATAAAATGTTTCTGCACGCGAAATGTTTAGACAATGTAATTAGTCGACTTCAAATGACAGGCGATTAGAACTTCAAATAACATTGTGCTAAAGAAGTAAATAATCCAGCAAGAGCCGTAGGGTTGCCACAGGGGCCGTTAAAACTATTTCCAGTTTTATATCGTGCATTTTGCCTACTGTCACGGCACAACATCACTGAGTAGTTGTTCGTTTGTCACCCTCATGCTCAAATTAGCCTCCAGGCCAAGTGGATCACCGCGTTCACTCCTCCGCTAGTTAAAATCAGCGACGTGCCTGAAAATTACAAGCAGAATCGAGTGGACCTAATAATGGATGGTTACTGGAACTCTTTAAGAGTTGGAGTTACAGTACTGAAATAATTAGTCAATAACGACAAAAATCATTATATTCAGGATATCTAGAAGCAATCGTTGTGGCAGGCAACGGTGAAAATCCAAGAAAAAACACCGTCAATAAGGAAGCACTACGGAACGTGCGCACGCGCATATAAATTAAGATATGCAGTTTTTTGAGAATTTCGGCGATATGTTCCAACTTTGCTTTATATCAAATTTCTCTTCTTATACAAGCTATCATACCTTCAGAGCTAAGATAAATGATAAGTAACGTGAATTCTCGCAAAGCGTTTTTGATGCATGTTTCTAGTGTAATACTAAGATCTGGGTACTTCTCATCTCAACGAAAAGTTGGATAAGATAATTCTAATTTATAAGATTGAAAAGCCGGCAAAAGAAGTAGAATCCTATCGACCTATCAGTTTTCTGCCCATTTTGTCTAAGCTTGTCAGGTCATTTCGTATTTTAATTAGCCACCTAGGCTTTAGGGCAGCGTGCCCGTATGTTAAACCCTTTTAGTTACTTATTTGGCTTCATCGCCTAATTCCATAATAATGATTTTGCACATATTTGGCCTCAAGCGCAGTATTTCTCGTCATCCGGGGCACCCCTTTGTTGGTACTTTGACAGTCGGGTGTTAACGCTCGCAGGATTTCCGAACCTTCTAGAATTTACGCTGTTGGTATGACTGCGAGGCCTCGCGCTGTCTTTGTCACCGGCACTTATTTGTTTTATTGGGCGCCTCGCCATTGGCTGTCTTTGTCACCGGCACTTATTTGTTTTATTGGGCGCCTCGCCATTGGTTGTCGAGAGTCACGTGGTAACGCCGTTTTGGCTCACGCCACTTCAAGCGTCGCAACGCTCCTTGCGGGGCATTCAGCCGAGAGCCGTCGATCTAATAAGAGGTCGGATAGTGTGTGTGTTCGTGCGCCTTATTCCCGTCTCGTGCTGCTTCAGCAAGTATGTGATAAACTGTTTCGCCTTAAGTGGCAGTTTTACTCAGGCGATTGAACAAGGGAGGTGTGTGTGTGTCGTTAGCGGCGATCTTATTACGCCAAGGCGTAGGTGTGATGGAATTCCATGCCCGGTTCTACGTCGTCACGTAAGGGAGTGTTCCCTTTAGCTCGTTATGCGAGGATTCCGTTGAGGTAGGACATCACTTGGGCTAGTTTGGCCGTCGTAGCGGCGTTTGTTGAAGCGCCAGCCTTTGTCGCCATTTTGGGCGCATCCAGACCATTCACACGTCGGCCGTTTTAGCGGCGAATGAATTGCCACAGGCAACCTGTTTCCCGCAAGATGGACCGCATGCTGATCTCTTGGATCGTCACCAATAAAATTAAGGTATTAGTAACCATTGAATTATACTAACTTCTCGTGCGCGAGCTGTGCGCTTAATCATGTGAATAATTGTGAAATCTTGTGCATCGTTAAAAACGTACCCTTCGCATCTTAAATCGTTGTCGCGAAGTGGCGTCGCTCGCTCATTTTTGATCTAATCACTTCCCTCACTTGGGCTTTGCTGTGTTTGCCCAAATTATCATGTGAGCATTTTTATGAACAAACGTTCCCTTTGTGGGACTCATATGTCAAACTGCTTTTGATTTTGTACAGTTATGGGTGTTGTTTAGTAACCGTAGTGCGCCCATCAGCTGATGCTTATTTATAAGAATTAACGCAATGTTTGCGGCACGCTTTGCTGCCCCAATGTAAGACTGGACCAATAGACGCTTATCTAATTAAGAGACGCTTTATTCTTGGTCGCTTTGTGCATGTTCTGTTTCAGTGTGCGGCCATCATTGAGGAGATGAATGTACGGTGGAGCCAGTGAGATCAGAACGTGCAGGTAGGCTTGGTGGTGACATTGCCGTGGCTGAAAAAGCCCCACTTCATGATCTAAGTATTTTTGCCATCACGAAATCGTTGTGTGAGTTTATAATTCACGAGTACCCCTATCGACGGAGTGTCTTGAATACTTCGCCCCCGTCTAACCGCCCAGGTCCGGTTATCCGGGTTAAGACAAGCTTGGTGGCGCCCTCATAATTTTGACGTACCCTATATATATGCCTCAACACGCTTGCCCAGAACGTATCGTGTGACTCACGCCCGACTCCCTGAGCGTTCCAGCCGTGGCCTTTAGCCTGTTTTTAGCAAATCTCAGGGCAAGTGTGCCAGTTTTCCAGGACTGATTCCGTGGTGCGATGCTCACCTTGGGTGGGTGTCGTAAAGTTGTTTTAATACCGTAACAAGCTTTTTGGAAAGATATTTAAAAAAACAATTAAATCCGGTGCTAAATTAATTGGACATAATGGTCAAGCACTTATTTGCATTTTATGATAGTAACGCGATTATTGAGCAAGTGCTACCACAGAGCAGTTGAGACAGTAAACAACAGCCGGCTCTTTTGATGCAACACAGACTTTTGACAACATGGTGCTCTCATATCAACAAGCAAAGTCTTAAGATACTGCTAGAAGCACTTCATAACGTCCAATCGTGGTTGAAGAAATGGTGGATAAAGTCAAGGAAACCAACTCCCTTGCTAACAATTTCTTTTTCACTCCGTCACTCTCTTTGCTATTAATGTTATGATTAGTGATGGGCATAACGGGACAATTTTCATAACCGAATTATTTGCATTCGAATTATATTAATAACCGAATGATTATTTGAATAATCATTCGAATACATTTTGGCTCTCGATTCGTTTCGATTAAGTCAGCGGGTTTGCCGGTTGGCGGTTCACCGTCATCTGCATCGACATCGATTCACCGTAATCTGCATCGACATCGGTTCACCGTCATCTGCATCGACATCGTAACTTGCAGATAGCAAAGGAACCAAAACATAATATGTACGGTCGGCGCCTTAGAAATCGGGACACGCAATATGTTCTTCTAGTCTTTGGAGTATTCTTGCTCCGGTTACGTCATTAATGTGAGATGGCATTTCATAATTGACAAACAATAAACAATCTGACGTAACAATTAAAACCATAATAACTGTAAAAACCCAGTTTGTACACTTAAAAAATACATGCAAAATATATCATAATAGTGTGTAGTGCCGGATTTCTAGGGCGCCGACCGTACATTATGTTGTATGTATTGGAAATTAAGAGGTATTTATTAATAAGTGTAGAAAGAAAGAAATATGCGGGACTGCTTGCTATCGCAATAAAAACAGTTGTAAAACGTTTATCTTTATCGATCGGGCGGGTTAAAGGCGCCGCCTCTTGTTTTTAATCTTTGGAGATGTAAGCAAATAAAAAATTGTTTTATAGCTTGATGCGTTTGCAGTTTTTAGGCGTTCAGGTTTCAGGTCCCCAGAATTTGATATTTTTTATGATAGGAGGTAGGTACGCGATAACCAAATGGTGTTTTCAGTACAACCTGATTTGTTTATGAGTTATGACGTATTTATATTTACAGAATTTTGAGCACTGCGTAGGTCGCTGAGATATGGCACGTAGTACCTTTGAATAGAGGTTTTATATTCAAAGCGTAGTACGTTTATCAGCATAAGGTTATTTTTCATTCGAATATTTGGAACGAAAACCGAGTTACATAGGTTATTTCAATAACCGGATAACCGGTTATTTTTCATTCGAATAAGCCCATCACTAGTTATGATGATCATTTCCAAATAACTGCTACAATTAATATCTTGGCACATTAGCCTCCCTCAGTATTTTAATTTGCTACCATTTTTTCAATAATAAAACCTAATAAATTACCACGCGTCAGGATATAGCTTACCATCATGTCTCTTCTTGTTTGGATGCGGCCATGAGCTTTTTGTAATAATTATCTAATTTTATCTAATCATATTGCAAATGCTTCTGCCCCATTTCTTTAGTCCACTTTTCATATGCATGTAATGCCACTCTCTAAGCGGAAGTCATAATTATTCGTGTATAATCTTGTTTTAAAAGTCTTAAACAAGTCATTTGGTTTAATTAGCGGAAGAACGTGCCGGAGTAGCAAGTCACAATTCTTGTCCTAGATCAGCACTGAGTGGGCTATAGTGATACACAACACTATTTAGCTAAATTTATCTACAACGTCTGAATTAACTGAGTTGTTAACTAATTATTCGTTGGGTTGTAGTTTCAACAATTAAGTCATCAAGTGTTTGCAATATTTTTGTGGGTTAAGTTTCTAAAAGATTGTATATAGAAGGTGCTAGTTCCATCAATAAATTTAGTATTACTCTGTTGCGTTTTTATTCCTTTACCTCTACAAGGGTATGCTTTCCAAGCCACAATACTTGCTCTTTGAAGTTGAAGGCTGATAATTTCCTATTACTAACATCTACCATGACTAAAGTAATTGCTACTTGGAATCCAAATCAGTACAACGCGTTTCCTCCGGTTTACTGAGTTTTCTTTCTTGTAAAAAAATTACTCGGCTTGTTGCATCTGCCTCATTATTCAATGATATATCGAAGCTATAATCTAGTGTTTGCGCTTGAGCCATGTAGACCCCTTGTAAGCCGAAAACGAGGCAGAGGCCTGTCAATCGCAGGCCCGCGCTTACAAGTACCATATTTTAGGAACTCGGTCGTTTTTAATGTTGACAGGCGATAGTTTATATTGCGGAGGAAATGCGTCGCTGTCAAAGGAATCGATAGGCCCTTCTGTCCGTCCCTGGCGCAATTATATTCGTTATTAAGACGGCTCATAAATATTACTGGCTCGTAAATAGCAGAACTTTATCGGCGCTGGAACTAAACCCCATTAAAAGTAGCCCAAGAAACTTTATCAATCAGCTTGATGATTATGTAACGCGCGGCCGCTTGAGATGCGAAGCAATCGCCCAGGACATTGTATTAATAGTGCGCCGCACGCCTTTCGCGATTCTAATAACTCCCAGATATCGGATATAAGGGCAGGAAATTAAGCGAAATGGCGGTATCATGATCGTTCCATCGCTCTAATTGCGGTTTAATAGGCTTACCTGAACAATAGCTGGCGTTCTGCGCCGGATTTTCTCAAACCTAATAACCTGTCTTTGCAATTTTCAAACGAAAATAGGCAACCGGGGAAACTTTGTAATTAAACAAAACCTTCTGCCCATATATATTCGTAAAGTAAACAAAATATATAACATCGTGACGAATAACACACAAAACAATTCTCTATATTACAAACGTCCATGTGATCCATGGCACTTATTGGTAATTAAAAAGAATAATTCCAAACTGGGTTCTCGTTGGTTTATAGCTAAGAGTTCGCGTTATTTCATGCTTGCAGATACGACAACAGTCTTAAGTTACTAGGACAGTTCAACAGTTTTTACCATTTTTTTTACATTATTGAAAACCTTGTCAAGCAGCTACATAATGCGTTTCTTAGAATTATAGCAGAACGGGAGATACCAGAAAGCTAGACACTAAGCACAATCATGCCTACTATATTCAAAAAAGTGTTGGAAAATAACTCCAGAACTACTTCAATTCGCCTTTAAAGTCTTCAACCAGCATTATCTAAAGAACGCTTCAAAGTTAACTAGAAAATTCAATTAGATTTTACCAACATCCTTAAAATACTTCATGGACAGAATATTCCCAGTAGCATTATAAAAATCGTCGAAGACACAAATTCAATTTAATTATTATTCGGAAAGTAGAGAAAATAGGGCACAAGAAGGGATAGCGAACCGGAAATAACAACATAATCATAGTGTGTTATGAAGATGGATAGGTGTTACTAGCTAGCGATAAAGACAGACTGCAAAGTCTTTTTTCGTATATTTAATATAACAGCTAAGAAGTACAATATGGAAATATCACTTGAAGAAACTAAAACCCTGGTGATATCCAAAATATGTATATAAACTTAAATTAGAAGATTAGATGATAGACCAAGCAATGAGCTTTACATATTTGAGAGTGGATAGATATAACAAGTGAAAAAATATCTTGAAGGTAACACAAACGCAATCAACAGAAGCAATGGAAGTATCAGGCTGTCTTAGATATAATGCAGAGATAAATCAGTAGAAACGTCATTAAGTGGTCAATGAATATAAAACGACAATTGAGGCACGTAGAAAGCACAGAAGAAAATATAATGGTTAGAATTTGCAATACAAAACATACACCAGCATAGCCACTATTTGGAAGGGAAGCTATGCTTCATCTTAAGTGAAATATACAGAAAACATCCTATAATCAAGATGAAGAAAAGAACGTCTAAACATTAATTCTTGTCTTATACACAAAGAACGATATTATTTGCATAGACTATGTATGAGACGAATAGCTATATTCAACATAGCTAGGAGGTACTAAAACCAGACGCCAGAGGGTACAATAAATAAATACATATTGCTATAAAGCAATCGTTGCAAATCAATTGTTAGCTTTTTCTTGTATGAAAATTATTAACTATATAATGGCAAGGCAGGTGCATATGACTACGTGAGATAAGAAAATTCCCTATACACATATAACTGCATTTCCTTCCATACAATGGGACAACATGCAATTTGAAAAGATTAACTTTATTGACCATATCTATTATGTAAAATAGGATGCTGAATTAATAGAAGAAGAAATCAATGAAACGATGAATCAATAAAAGCAACGAGTCAATAGATGTTACTACGAAACGATTTCCACAAAGTTTTCCACAAGTTTTAGCTTCTTCAAGCATGAAATGCACCGTAGTAAGAAAAAAATAGTCAGTTTGAATATATCGAGCTGTTATAAAGCAAGACTGAATATATAATTCGTACCTTATACAGAAATGACGGTATTCTTTGCATATAATCTACAAACGTGCAATTTGAAAATACTAATTTGATTCGCCATCTCTGTTATGTGTAAAAGATAGTTTCAGTAAGAAATACTTAAACTTAGTATATAAATTTACTGTTGATTTTCTAGGGTTTTATTTAACACTATAAGTTTTAACTATACGTACCATTCATTTGTTATTGTCTTATTGTCTTGTAATGTTTAAATTAATAGGTATAATTTTCGATTATATGTTATTTATCCTATATTGTCAATGTCATTTTAACAAATACAAATACTTTCACTGCCCTGTAGGTGATAGAACTATTTCATTATATGATAGTTCTTACATTATGGGTAAAGGACGGTATTTATTGTATACAATATACAAATCTGCGATTATAAATGATTATTTTTTTGACCACATCTCTTACAGGTAGATTTAATAAACGATGAATCAGAAAACGAAGAATCAATAAGCCGATGAATATATAAAACTAACGAATCGATGAAACAAACAGCTACAAATTAATGTCCACAAATGAATAAATTTTAAATTTATTCAGTTATGAAATATAAGCTGGCTAGTAAATTGGGTCAATATGAATATAATAAGCTGATAATAAACGTTTACGATGTAATTCTTGTTTAATACAAAAAGAACGAATTTTTTGTATATAACGTGTAACTGTGATTTCAGAATACTAAATTAACTAGAAACATCTAACAATAAGACGATGAATCAATGAAACAATGAAAAATTGGACAATGATTTAGGGTGATAAATAAGTAGAACGATAAAGCATTAACACACTAAACAGATAAGGCGATTAATCAATACGACTATGAATAAATAGGATGATGAATCAACAGAATGATAAATAAATCAGACGAGGAATCAGTGGAACGATGAATACGGAAGATCAATAATTAATAGAATGACGAATATATCGAACGATGAATCAAGAGGACAACCAATAAATAGGAGGATGGATTAATATTGCTATGAATCAATAGGACGATGAACCGATGCACTGATTAAA
This sequence comes from Agriotes lineatus, assembly GCA_940337035.1. Classification (NCBI taxonomy): domain Eukaryota; kingdom Metazoa; phylum Arthropoda; class Insecta; order Coleoptera; family Elateridae; genus Agriotes; species Agriotes lineatus. Next base: position 190,136,002 of record OW679195.1, on the reverse strand, counting down.
AATTGAACAATGAATGAGTAAAACCAGAAACCAGTAAGGCGATGACTCAACTGGACCACAACTTACTAGGACGACAAATGAATTGACGGATAAATATATAGGACGATAAATCTATAGGTCTATGTATCAATATGACGATCAATCAATAACATCCCTAAAACTTGCTACGAAACAATGTCTACAAGCTAGTAAGGTCGATATTGGTTGCATATAACATACAAATATGCTATTTCAGACGTTTAATTTGATTGGACACATCTCCTAGATATAGTAGGGCCTTGAATCAGAAAACGATGAATCAGTAGGGCGATGAATCGATAATATGAAAGAATCAAAAGAATAACGAGCTACAAAGATATGTACAAAAATCAATAATTTTACCAAGCTCACCTATGAAATACAAAATAGCTACTAAAGATGAGTCAATTTTGAGTATATTGAACTTATGGAAGCAACGTTGAAGACGTAATTCTTATAATATACGCAAAGTATAGAAATATTTTCATATAACGTGAAACTGATTTTAAAGGATTAATTTAGTTAAACTCATTTATTGGATACAGTAAGACGATGCATCAATAGTACAATCAACAAATAGGACACTCAATTAATGGAATTATGAATAAATAGGATGATGAATCTGTAAAACCATGAAAAAATAAGGCAATGAATTAGGAGGGGTATGAATATATAAAACGATAAATCAATAGAATGACGCAAAAATAGGACGGTCAACTACCAAATCAATAAGCAAGGACGATAAACTAATACGGCTATGAATCAATAGGACAATAAATTAGTTTAACAACGAAACAATAAAACGATAAATCGACAGAATGACATATTAATAGGACGATATTTTAATAGAACGATAAATAAATAGAAAGATGAATCAATACCACTGTATATCAATAGGACGATGAATAAATAAAATTAAGGAGTTCATAAAACTTTACACGAAAGAGTGTTTACTAATTATTGAGGACGATGTTTCTTGCATATAGCATATAAAAGTGCGATTTTAGACGATTAATTTGACTGACAACCACTCTGATATACAGTAGGACAATAAATTAGAAATTGCTAAGTCAGAAAACTATAAATCAATAGGACGATAAATCCATAATATCAATCAATGTATAAGACAATTAGCTACAAAACAATGTCCACAAATCAACAATGGTTAGCAAGTTTACTTATAAAATACAATCTAGATGGTAAATAGTAGTCGAATTGAATATATAAAACAATTTATAATATGTAATTCTACACTGTACGCAACGGACGGCATTATTTGCATATAATATAAGACCTGCGATTTTAGAACAACGATAAACTATTAAGGCAATACATTTATAGAACGATGGATAAATAAGACCATCAATCAACAGGACTATGAACCAATAGGACGATAAACCAACATAGTGATGAATGAATAGAACGACGAATCAGTAGAACTACAAAAATTTAATAGGACGATGAATCTAAAAGTCTATGAATCAATAGAACTATGAGTAAACAGAATACTGAACAAGTAGGACAATGAATTTGTAGAACATTGAAGAAACAAGACGACGAATCAACAGAACGACGAGAAATAGCAGGGTGAATCAATAGAATGATGAATAAATATAACGATGACGATTCAATAGGACTATGAATCAATACGGCTAGAAATAAATAAGAGCAAGGTAATTATAAAACTCGCTTCGAAATAATGTCCACGAATTGGTAAGGACGGTAAGTTTTGTATAGTTTACGGTTAATTTGACTGACCACATATTTTAGATACATTAGGACCACGAAACAGAAAAAGATGGACGAATCAGAGAAAGAAGATACAGTAGGACGACAAATCTCTAAAACCAAAGAATTAATAAAACAATGAACTATAAAACAATATCTTCAAATCAATCATTGTTAGCTTATTCACTTATGACACAAAATTAGAAACAGGTAAGAATATTTTTTTACATTATATACAAGACATGTCATTTCTTGCATATAACTCAGATACTGCGATTTCAGAAAATTCATTTTATTAACTGTAACTATCAAGTCCGTACACTAAGACGAGCAATTAATAGGAAAATGTTTCAATACGAAGATCAATCGACAGAATCACGAATAAATAGGACTATGAATTAATAGAGCGATAATAAATGGCATAATGATTCAATAGAACAATAACTAAATAAGGCAATGAATCAAAAAGATTATCAATCAATGGAACAACGCATAAATAAAACTAAGAAATCAATAAAATTTCCTAGAAAATAATGTCCATAAATCAATAATTGTTAGCGTCTTCCCTTATGAAAAACACTGTAGCTGAAAAATAGTGAATTTTGAATATATAGAACTGCTAGAAAGCTAGATTTAACATTATACCCGGCCTTCTTGGCATATAACGTATAAATTCCGACTTAAGAAGATTAATATAATTTACCATATCTAGCAGGTACGGAAAAATGGCTAATCAATAGAACGATGAATACATAGGACGATGAATCGATAAAATTATGAAGAAATGGGACGCTGAATCAATATCGATGACTATTTACTTCACCTGTCATTTGTCAGAAGTGGACCAATGAAAACGTCAGATTTTGCATTTCATAGCCAATCAAAATAAACTGTAGAGGCTGCTGTACTAGTACCGAATTACAGCTATTATTGCACTGGTACTCGAGTGATTATTTTGAAGAAATTAAGATCTTTATGGAAGATGTTTAGAAAAATTAATTTGTAGTTTGAAAAATGGGTTTGGTTCGCTGAATAGTTCCCCGAATACTATTTGTACTCAAAGTTAGGTAGACTATTTTTAGGGTGGTATCGCTCATGCCCATTGTGTTTGCAATATTTGTACTCAAGCGCAATGGACCTACGTGAAACCTACCACCCCACAAATAATAGATATCATTTTGAGTACTTTGATTAGTATATATGATTATTTCCTTCGTATTCATAATAACACGTTATTATCATAGTCTCGATCAGTTAAATAATGATAAAATAACTGTTAGTTTCTTCACTTATGAAAACACTCTAGCTAGAACAATTTGAATATGTTGACCTAATACAAAGCAACGTTTAAGATGTAATTCTTACGTTTAATACTAAGGACAGCAATGTCTTTACATAATGTAGAAATGTGATATACCTGAGCAGCAATAACGCGGCTTATCGACATCACATTGGACTGACGCATATGATTTTTCCCCCTGTCACGGCACTTGGAAGATCATCCATGCGTATAAATGTACGATTGTCGAAAAAAACGGGTACACCTATTTTTTCCTAATGTAAGCGCAACTTTTAGAATAATACCTTAGTAACCCGTCCATATAAAAAAACTGACACATTTTTCACTGTCATCGAACGCCGAAAATTCGTTATTTGAAAACATGCCCCGTAATTTGAATGATTTCGAAAAAGGAGGAATTGTTGATAGGGTAATGAGGGGAGTGCAAATAAGAGCAGTTTACTATAAGAAAATATACAAATTATTAACGTGACTATATTATAAGGTAGTAATACAATTTTTAATTCATATTCGTTTTTGGGTATTTTGCCACTCTGCAAATTAAAATTATTAAATAACGTAAATAACGAACGTTTCCAGGGACAATCTGCCCTCGTTATCAACGAATAACAATTAAAACGGAACAAGAAACTTAGCTTTTTTCACGGAGATTGAAAAAACCACCAACCTCCAATGAATTGTTTGACACTAAACGTTTGTTGATTAACTAAACCTACTTGATCTGATCTTTAAGAATCCATAGCCAACTATTGTCTCAAATATTGAGAAAGACGACACGCATTTTTCTTCGTTAAGTAAAATATATGCCGTCTCCTTAATTTTACGTCTAGTTGACATCGATTCTTTAGACAAGATCTTTGTGTTATGCCAGTTTATTTTGTGATTGTTATCCCAAGCATGTTCTGCCAGCTTAGACTTATTGAATTGATAGGTTTTCATCATATTTTTATGCTCTTTGACTCTAACTGCTAAAGGTCTAGATGTTTTACCGATATAATATTTCCCGCATTCACAGGGAATACTATATACCGGGTGTCCATTCTCAAAGTCGAACATAGACAATTAACATTAGTGCATTCATTCGTTCTTCATTGAAATAATTCATTTTTCTAGATAATTTTAACAGACGTTGACAGGAAATATCTGATTTACGGCAAATAATTACCATTTTTTTTGACAAATGCTATCGAACTTGAAAAGCAAGGCATGGCATATTTAAAAATTCACAAGTTTTAAATTAGTATTTTAAAATAAACATCGCATCTTGAATATTATTATTGGTATCATTTGATGCGTAATAATTTTATCTTTCCATTGATACCATTACGTTCCCTGTAAGTTGAATTGGCGAGCAGGAATCGGCAAAAACGTTCAATACAATGTTAATCGCCTATGTTCGACTTTGAGAACGGACACCCGGTATACAATTCTTTGAATGTTGTTCTTCATTGAACGGTTCAGTTTTTGTAAGAACTGACCGCAAGGTATTCAGCGTTTTGAATACCGTTCTAACATTAAATCTATTTCCAATTCGTCTAATTTTGTCAGATATGCCTGGAATATAAGGTATAGTTGAGTATTATACTTTTGAGCGTCAATTCTTTGTATGTGTGTGGCATTGTTTCGTGTATTGAAAATGGTCCGAACAAAAGTCACTGGATAGCCATTATCTTGTAAAACATTAATAATAATTTCTTTCTCTTTTTTGAAAATTTCATAATTAGAGCAAACAACTTTGGCTCTGTCGTAAAGACTTTTTACAACACCTGTCTTTATGTTTCTGTTATGGTTGGAGTTAAAATGTAAGTACCTATTAGTGTTGGTTTTTTTACGGTATACTGATGTTTCAAAAGTATTTATTGTGCGTGTAGTGTATCAAGAAAAAAGCTAAGTTTCTTGTTCATTTTTAATTGTTATTCGTTGATAACGAGGGCAGATTGTCCCTCGAAACGTTCGTTATTTACATTATTTAATAATTTTAATTTGGAGAGTGGCGAAATACCCAAAAAAGAATATGAATTATAGATTCACGCCACAAAGAAGTTTCAGAGATTATCAATACAATTTTTGTTAGAATGTACCCTTTATTTGTAAATTTAATTATTTATATTATAACCATACCATTTTTTATTTGTAGTTTCTATAATATGGCTTTTTTGCAGGTAACTGTAATTTAGGAGCATGCGAACGGTTGAAATGCTACCAAAATGTTAAAAGATTGTCACTATGATCTAGGGCAGCTTATCATGAAAATGTGGACACACCGGACAAAAGCACCAATTTTGTTCCAGGTGCTACTTAGGTACTTAGTTTTAAATTTTTGATAGGAACCAACTCCTCCGTCTGCCATCTTGGATTTTATAACTGCCATTTTGAAATATAGTATATTATCAATATCTCGGCTTATAAATCACTTGGGATCACAAACTTGGTGTCTAAATATACATATTTGGGGCCAGGGAATATCACTACACAATTTTTAAATGTATCAGAATATATATTTCTTCACTAAATGTACCCATTACAGACTATTCACCAATTAACTGTTTTGTTCGGTGTGTCCACATTTTCATGATAAGCTGCCCTACATAATACACTTAAAATGTGTTTTTTCTATTTCTATGGCCCAATAAAAAAGAATTCACTTTCTCTATTCAGAACTCCTATACAACAGATAAAGACAAAAGATAAGGGAAAATATCATTACTTAAGACTGATATTTCTCTGTTCTCTCAACTCTACATAGTGATGTAGCATAGAGAGAGTGACTACATTCTTCAGCCATGAGAATAATCATTGTCCTCCTTCACTATCTGACAATGAAAATCTGCGTTTCGGAAAGAAATATGATCTTATGAACATTCTGGACAAGGATTCCCCAAATGGTCCTCTTGATTATGTTGATGTGAAGCTTCTCGATGAAGCCGCTGTACATATCCTCTCCCCAACTACCACATTTGCTGATTATGCTGATCACGTATTCATTCCACACATCAATAAACAATTAGAAAGCTGCAAACGAGTTGCTGTAGTGTAGGCCAAATACAATTCGACAAACCTCAAAGAAACCACTAAAGAAAAGCGATGTAAGGTTGTTAGGAGAAAGTGTGAAAGAAGGAACAAGCCCCCACTTAAATGGGCCGATTCATTAAAAGATTCCATCAACAAACAGAAACTTTTTGCATTCCTTTCAAAAAAATTGATAAGTGTTGAACGTGCAGAAAATAAGGTAATTGTCATCACATGTGATGCCGAAGTTATTCTCCGGCGAACTGATAGCTCCATGCCACCATGTGACCATGAGCAAGCGGACACCGAGCTGATATTGCACTTACAGTATGCCCTTTTGAATGGCTGTATGGTGCGTACTGTTGACACGGACGTAGTGGTAATCTTCATTGGCAAGTTCCATTGCCGGGTGACCTTGTCTGCAGATGTGAAGATTTGTGTTGCGTTTGGTACGGGCAAAACATTTACTTACATTAACATTAATGCTATCTACGAGAAGCTGGGTGTAGAGAAATCCCAAACCCTCCCTGTATTCCACAGTCTCACGAGATGTGATACCACATCGTTATTTTTTGGACGAGGCAAAAAATTTGCGCGAGAGAGATGGAATTGTTATCCTCAAGTGACACATGCCTTTGCCTACATGGCACTCTACCCTTACACAGAAGTTGATATTGATAATAAAAATTTTAAACTACTAGACCGCTTCGCCGTGATCTTGTATGATAAGAACTGTGAATTAGACAATGTGAATGAAGCCAAGGAGGAGTTGTTTTGTCAGAAGAGTAAATCAATGAAGAAACTTCCCCCAACAAAGAACGCACTACTCCAACACTCCAAGCGGGCTGCATATCACGCAGGAGTATGGTGTACCAGTGAACACAGTCAACAGCATGCTCCTAATCCAGAAGACAGGGGCTGGACTCAGAAAGTAGACAGTGCATCATGGGTTCCTGTATGGAACATCTTACCTATTGCTTCAAAGGCCTTTTTTTATGTGAAAACTTTTAAAGATTTATAATTGGAAAAAATAATATAAAATCTAAATTACTTCTTTAGATTTTTTATTATTTGCCGAAAAGTAATATGTATGCATAATTTTTACGTTTTCTATGCAAGACGCTTTTTAAGAAAAAAAATTTCAATTCTAATTAATATCTAATTAAATGGCTTCTTGAAACTCCAACCTACCACTGTTAATGAATTACTGTTACAAAAATTCTGTAACTGTTCTTTTACAGCTGTCTAAATGAGGAGATTTTTCTTTATCCAACTTACATGTTCTGTAAAATCTCCTCATTTAGAGAACTGTAAATGAACATTTACAGGAGTTTTGCAACAGTGATTCATTAACAAGGTTAGATGAGAGTTTCTAGAAGGCATTTAAATATAGGGTGTTTCAAAACAAATGCGAAAAACTTAAGGGGCTGATTCCTTGTTCAAAATAAAGGATAGTTTATTATATAAACATTGGGCCAAAAGTCAACCATTAGGGAGATATCGTACTGCAAATATGGCGGAAAAATAATGTTTTTATTTGTTATCTTAAAAACGAAAAGAGGTAGAACAAAAAAATTTTATGGAATTATACTATTATAAAAACACACTTTTTGCATATTTCTCAACTTTGTTAAAAAGAGTAGAGGGGATTGAATTAGTCTACCGCTATCATTCTTCTTAACTAAATTTAAGAAAAACTTACGCAATGACATGGACAAATGTCAATTGATAGCCTGGTTTATTTAGAAACTTTTCTGTCTCTTGCAATTTTTTCATAAAACTTACCGTTTCCAAATAAAAAAATAAAACTGAAAAATATGTCTCCTAGAAAACGCTTTGCATAGAAAACGTAAAAATTATACAAACTACTTTTCGTTAAATAATAAAAAATGTAAAGAAGTAATTAACATTTTATATAACTTTGTCCAATTATAAGTCTTCACAAAATAAAAAATAATTTTTAGCTAAAGCCACAAAAATTAGGTGTCTTCTGGCCTTGAGACTGATCAGTTAGCTAACAATAACACACTCTTAAAAAACTCATTGAAATCATACTCAATTTCCGAAAAATAGCACCTGTCGAATTTTGAGAATTTCGAAAAACTCCATTTCCTAAATAAGTAAGCATCACTCGGTATATATGATACAGACTAAATAGGTTTTTTAACAAGCACAAATTATTGACGTAAAGTCTTTTTGAAAAATTAAAAATTAAAGTTTTTCCCATATTATACCGACTTTTTGGCGGTTACTGTATATTAGTAAATAAATATATAGTCTGATACATTTAAAAATTATGTAGTTGTATTCTCTGACCCTAAATATGTATATTTAGACACCAAATTTGTGATCCTAAGTGACTTAGAAGCCGAGACCTTGCTAATATACTTACTACTATATATTTTAAAATGGCCGCTCTAAAATCCAAGATCAAAAATTCAAAGCTAAGTACTTAAGTAGTACCTGGAAAAAATTGGTGCTTTTGTCCGGTGTGTCCACATTAACGCGGAATTCGACCTTAAGCTGCCCCACTAACTTAAGTGTGCCCGTTTTTATTGGCGACAACTGTAATTCTGTGCAAGATAGAGGCAATTCAGTTCAATTATGGTAACCATGTTCTTACTAAAAAGTGTTTAGTTTTAGGTTTGGCAGTATTTCATCATCATCATCATACATCTTAAAATATTTGTTGGAGGCGAGACGACTAACGATAAAAACGTAGATGTATGTAGTTCATGTACATTCTGAATTTTACTGTGTGTAAATGATGAACCTGAAGGTCTATTTAAACATGTGCACAAATATTTCTTCTTTGTTCATACCATTTGATTTATTTACATAAACATTGCCGTTAACCAAATTGTAAGGCTCTGAATTACAGAAGCTTTGCTGCAATTTGTAAATGGTTTACCTTGGGTATCTCATAACGACGATTATATGAAGTCTGCTCTCTTTGAAAAGTGTTTATTTAATCTCCAGCTTTCATGTTTGCTCATCAAACTGAATAGTAAATCTATTTGAATCTCACGGGCTGGAATAACCACGATTTTATTTTAATTATCACTGACATTAAAGAGTGATATTTAGCTCCATCTTCAAGGAAAGTACTACAAGAATCCTCCTGATATTTCTCCTTCTTTCTTCTTCAAGCCGCTGTTCGTATGTATGGCGTGCCAACAGAAATAAAAAGTGTGCCGCGTGTGTTTTACACTTTATGATAGAATTAAAATCGCAATCTAAACTGCATGGAAGACGTTGGTAGCGTTTACGTAGAAAAGCTGCGCAATTACGTGAAAGAACTCGTTTGGATTCTGCATGTCTAACAATAAGGTTTTAATAACAGCATTAGTGGGACAAGAGCTATTTTATAAACGTTAATAAACGTTAAAAACCTTCGATGCTCAGCCAAGTGCGAAACAGGCAATTAGGTTAATTAAGCTTTCAGTGGAGCGAGGCAGGAAATGCATGCATTTCGGCCCGAATTTCTGGCAGAACTTTCGCCCTTCGTCTTGGGACCGATATGAAATATGGCCTTTCAGGAACAAGAGCGCGGAGTGGGACTAAATATGCAAGTTGTAAGTGTACCATATTTTTAGCGGGTAATGGTAATGAACGCCGTAAGAAAATATGGTGTTTGTAAATTGCGCTGTCGGTATATTCTCCGCGCTAATGCTATGTTTCTAATGGAGCCCTATTTCCCTAACTGTCTGTAAAATTAATCGCCCGCACTCTGAAAAAGGCTAATTCTACACGAAACTTTCACAAATTACACGGAAAATAGGAGTGTGCATATTTGACATTTTTATTGCCCCGCCATGCAAATTAACAGAGCGTTCCAGCTAGGAGCAAGCAAAAAGATTTCACTCTATATCGTTACAGTCCTTCCAGTGAAGTAATGTGCAAGCGATTCTCTCCGAAACTATTGAGAGATAAAATTTAGATGCTAGTAAATACAAATGTGCGTCCAAAGCAATCGCTTACAAAATACTGGATTAAATAGTAAACGTTGTAGAGCAGACTCCAGTACACGAGATTTATGGAAAATGTTATATGGTCAACATTTTTAAAGAAGTTTGCTTAAACAAGATGAAAACATATTCGATGTATTTATTAGAATATAGTAAGCAATACTTTGTTGGACACAATTACCTCGGTCTGTACTCTACAGCGTCATTAACTGGCCCAGAAACTTTGTATACGTCATTCCCGACTTTATTCATCCTCTTGTAGCAGTTAATTTTGGGTGCGATGGGCTAATTCAGAATACGCAATTTTTAATGGTCTAAAAATAAAAAAACAGTGCCTAAACTATTCACCGAAGGCGATCATGATACATTAACTTCGCCATAATTTAATCGATAGGTATTTAAGGCACTGTTCCCCAAATGTCTTTGCGAATTCCGTTCCAGCCAGTTGTATAATTGCACGAGCGTGGGGAAAGGTCTAGCAGCGTCGAAAGAGCGGTACGAGAAACATGGGAAACTCATCCAAAGTCGAAGCTATAGCGAGGAAAAGCATTATAAATAGGAAAATCCGAAGTAATTAGAAGGAAAAGTGTTTCATAGAATTATCTTAGGAGAACAAACTTTGAGGATGACCAACAAGTCCTTCCCTTTCTCTTTCTATAACACGACCATTCGAATGAATGCTTTTTGGTAGTTCCATAGAAATGTTCTGGTTCCACAATTGGTGCTTTGCCTTTTTTTGCAAGTGCGTTGAGATTACTATTGGCTTCAATTTGGGAAGGTATCTAACACGTTACGGTGTTATTTTTCTCCAGTTTCTCCTGAAACCATTTATACGTTTAGGCTATATTTTCCGAAAAGTTTCAGATAACAGATCTACTGGAAACCGTTGTTTGCCTGTTTTTACTTTTTCTAGATTTTTCTTAACTTTCCATTCTCCATTACTTTATGTTTAGCAGTATTGATTCTTCGAAATAATTGCTAATCTAATTACTACGCACCTAGTATGTGATGTGGAAGACAATAAACACCCTTTTATTTAGTACTTCGAAAGCTTGAGTACAGTTACATTTAGAGGCAAAGGAGATCACCTATAACCTCTACAAAATACTGAATTGCTAGAAATACTGGAGCACATATTTAAACATTTCGTACAGGTATTAACATCAGTTTCCCTTAAACCTTCCACTTAAGTAGAACAGGGACACTTTACCCCCACTCCTTTTAATTGATTCGCGGATTCGCGGTTTAATTCGCGGTTTAATTCGCGGATTTCGCGGTTTTATTCGCGGATTGACCTAATTAATTTCGCGGATTGACCTAATTAATTTCGCGGTTTGATCTAATTAATTTCGCGGTTTGATCTAATTAATTTCGCGGTTTGATCTAATTAATTTACATATGTGCTACTGATTAAATTACGCATTAGCTTCCGATTAAGTTACGCGGCGGCCATCTTGGATTTCTGGCGGGAATATTTGAAATTTGAATTTTTTCCGATTTTTTTCTAAGTTTAATTTTTTGAATTTGAATTTCCCGGGGGTGTCGGCCATATTGGTGCGCGCGCACTTCTCACGGCGGTTGTTTTTAATTTTCGCGGAAATATTTGAAATTCAAACTGATCTCGCTCTTCGAAGCTGCTGTCTCTCTCTTGCATTCACTCGTGGAAATATTTAAATTTAAAAAATCTATTTGCGGCGGACCCGAGTGGGAATCGAACCCTCTACGTTTGCATACACATTGGGCTCACATCGATCGATGCCTCTAGACCACGGAGCGGTACGGGATTTAAAGGGTTTGAACGAAACGCCATTTCGCAGCTCTACAGTCACGCCGCTCGAATTTTAAACAACTTATTTTTTCGAATATATAAAATATAAGAACGGAATTGTGCCGTCTAGGGCCTTAGAAACTTGTTAATAATTTTAAAAAATTGACTTTGTAACTAGTTTTGCTGTAATTAATTTAATATGAGTAACGCTATCTCACTCAGTCCCATTGATTTTCTACAGCTTTCTCTTTTCCATCCCGTTTGCTACCTATGCGTAATTACAAAAGACGTTATCGCTCCAGGCAGACTTTCTATTTAGCCGGCGATTGTGTAGGGCTTTTAACCGTTGCATAGAATTGGAAAGTTTTATTTAACGTGCCTAAACAGGATTGTTTAGAAGACTGTAATTATAATTAGCATCGTAATGGAATGCACCAAGATTTAAATCAGCATGCATTGTTCGTCTGGATCGAGCAGTACGTACTCCAACGGTTTCTAGTCTTGCTTGGTTGACAGACGACAGAATGCACGGTTACCGGTCAGCGCAGCCAACGGCTTGGCGCTAAAATCCCTGTGACACAAAATCTAGTGGGATAAGCTTGCCTGGTTAATAAACCACTCTAGTTCGTATGATTTTTGTCGTGTGTATTGTTTGGTTTTAAAGGTTTGAACATTGTACCACTTAGCTGTTCTGACATTATACTTCCATATACATATTATAAATAAATTGTAAATGTTATTTTCGACTAAGTTTTAGCTTCTTATAAATTACAACAGTGCCCTCGCCCATATAAAATAAGACATACGCATTAAATAAATGTTTTTATTGTATAAGAATGGTTGTCCCCCCATAAATTTGAATAAAAACAGACAATTTCTTTGAAAAAAATAGCTTTTCATATAGGTAAGAAAGGGGGGTTGCGTTGCTTTCAGATACAGTGTTTCGGCTACTTTTCAGGAATTTTTAAAATATTGCCCATCGAACAGCGGAATAATTCTAGAACGAATCGGAGTTTTTATTTGTATAAAATGGCGGTCCGAACACGACGCTGCACAAAACCTGGATTTATCGAAATTTTAAAATAATATAGCTCTGTAATGAGTCTGTAGGGGGACCTCTTGTCTACACTCATACTTTACGTAAAATAGAAATTTCCTATCTCACTCACTCTTATTGACTGCTGTAACTTTATCTCTGGCACTCGCTCAAAATGTCTGTAGTTTTAATATGATTGAAGGTATCTCGTCATTCCTTCTAAGTATTTAAATATATATTAGACGTGTTTTAAAAAATATATGCATAAACGTTTTGCGATTTTCTAACGATTTGGTTCATATGATTTTGTCGCTTTTAAAATAAATAGACATTATTTTATTTCGTGTTTGAGTTTTATAATTACGCTGTGCCCTTTGTGGCTTGATTATTTTATAAGTAAGCGTCTGAAATTGTGTCATTATATCGCTCAAAACTGCATTTTAGTTTTAAAAATTTTAGTATAAATGACATCAGCCGAAAATAAAAACGCGAATGACCACAAAGTAACATAATTTTGAATAAAAATCACACAATTTCGTTGAAAAATGTTCTGTTTCACTTAAAATTTTACAAAACTGACATCATGTCACTTGAAATTATACAAAAAACGACATTTTTAGCCAATAAGCGATAAAAAATACGACATCCCACATCATTTCACTTAAAAATTATCACGTTTCGTCTTACAAAACGCTTTATAATAAAGAAAATGATGTAAAAACAGTTGTAAGAGTTATTTCTAAGCATAATTTTGCAAATGTTGTACACTTTTTCTCTAACTTGTGGCAGTTTTAGCAAGATTTGAATAAAAACCAGCAATTTCTGCAGCAATTTTAGTAAGATCTGAATAAAAACATGCAATTTCCAAAGCATTTCGTTTAAAATGTTAGAAAATCGACATCATCTCCCATGAAAATTTATAAAAATCGGCATCTTGTCACATTAAATTCTGTAAAAACGACAAAAACAATATTTTTTTCACAACTTTCATTGAAAAATAGTAAAATTTTACGAAAATACGTCTGTGCTGACGACAAATGAAAATAAATTTGAATAGAAACACGCAAAAATTACGAAAAGACGTATGTGTTGACCCCCAAAGTAACAAAAATTTGAATAAAATCACGCAATCATACAGCATCTCACATAAATTTTCGCAAATATTGACATCATGTCACATAAATTATACAAAAACTGTCATCACGTCACTTGAAATTATACAAAAAACGATATTTTATTCAACACACGATGAAAATTGAACAAAAATCACGCAATTACAAGCCATCTCACATAAATTTTCACAAAAATCGACATCATGTTACATAAACTATGCATAATTTTGCAAATGTTTTACACTTTTTATAAAATGCATCGCTCAAAATTAAAAGAAATAGCAATTTCGTTGAAAAAATCTACTACCACAATCATTTCGATAAACAAAATTCAAAAAATCTTATACTTTTGACGGAAATATATGTATGTTGACCACAAATTAACATAATTTTTAAATAAAAACGCGCAATTCGTTGAAAAAAATATTCTGACACCACCAAAACACGCAATTTCATTGAAAAATATATATATGTTGTCCACAAATTAACATAAATTTGAATAAAAACACGTAATTTTGTTGAAAAAAATGTTCTGGCCCCGTCATTTCACTTAAAATTTTACAAAACTGCCATCATAACACTTGAAATTATACAAAATATATGTATGTTTATCACAAATTAACATAAACCTGAATAAAACACACAATTTCGTTGAAAAATTTGCAAATGTTTTACACTTTTTATAAAATGTGTCGCTCAAAATTAAAAGAAATCACAATTTTTAAATTATATCACGCCATTATGAAATCGTAGATTGATTTTTTTTGAAATTTTACACTTTGTAACTGTAAAATAACTTCAAATACTAATATTTTAGCTTTAGATTTTGTAATTATTGCAGATTCGTGAAAAACAAAAGCAGAGTAGAAATAAAAAACACAAACACTTTGTAATAAACAAATATATTGTTCTTATTTCGTATAATACTTGATAATATAAATATAAATGTACAGCAGAATGTCTTATTTCTAAAAATTCGCTAGCAATTTACAAAACTGTAGTTTGAGGTGCACGACATTTCAAATTAAAAAGACTGCAAGTAATAAAATCAGAATTTCATTGTGTAATTTTAAAGTTTAAGGCGCTCCCAATCCATAATTCCATTCGTATTTGATGTTGAGGACCTCTGCCTTATTGATGCAGCAAACTTTTCGAAATTACATTGTGCACGTTTCAAGTCGTTGATTTTAACTACCATCAAATCATACATAGGCAATAAATTTGACAGCGTGTCATACGTCACGTAAAGTGTAAATTTGCTGACGGGGTCCTTTGGAATAATCCTGCAAGTGTCGCTGGTCACATGTTCCACTGTATGTTCACTTAAATCACATTTAAAAGATCCATGTTTCGCCATCACAAACATATCCGGTAGAGCCTCCAGAAAAACAATAAACGCATCCGCCGTGAATGAAACACCTAATCCGTCGGTATTCAGAATTCTTGCCACAGGTGAAAAGTTTTTATAAGAATCCAGGCCTAAATGAACAACTTTGCTAGAACTAATGTTTAGAGGCATACAAAAATCACACAATAACCGTTTCTCATGGAAGATATGTTTGTTCTCGGTCGGGGTGTCCGTTGTTACGTCACAGCTATGCATACCTGTTTGATCAGGCGACGGGCCCCGGGTCTCTTCGTCAACAACCTCTATCTGTGTTGGTAGTAGTGTTGTCCGATGTTGGGTTTTATTTGAAAATTGCGTTTTATTACTTGGCTTTGTCCTTTTCTTACATGATTCTGCAATTGTATTGTTTAGAGGCATACAAAAATTACACAATGTCCGCTTCTTCTCACGACGGAGCTGGTTGTCCTCGGGCGGGGTGTCCGTTATTACGTCACAGTGCTGCATGGGCTCCTGCACGACCAAACTCAAATCTTCGCTATGTCCGGTTAGCTGTGACGATGGTCCCAGGGTTTCTTCGTCACCAACTATTATCTGCGGTGATGCTAGCGCTTCCCGGTGTTGGCTTTTATTTGAAAACTGCATCTTCTTACTTAGTTTTGTCTTTTTCTTACTTGATTCTACAATTGATGTCCTGCTGTAAGGTACGGCTGCATCCTGACAGTTATTAATTCGTCTGGGAGCCATCTTCAGATGCACCAGGTAACAGAGCACAATCACTTAAAACGAGTAGTGCGGTATCGGCTTGGACATCTGGTTTTACAAATTTTAAAATAAAAGAGGTGGGACCATTGCGTGCGCCGCATAGCAGACAGGTTGACTCTTGTAAAATTTCAGCGATGACGAATCACGACAAATATTAATAAAACGTCAACTGATGGTCAAGTCCTTCAATAAATATATATCAAACCGGTTTCGAAAATTGCTGGATTCGATTCCCGTACCTGTCATATTTTTTATATATTTATTATGAAAGTCTTGATTTTAAGCTAGTTTATTCACGACGGCTCTACCAGAACAAACGACTGAGCTCCTTTTCGACTAAAATGGACAAAGAGCGGAAGATGTTGATTGTATCGCCGGAATTTGTCCAACGTCTTAAGTCTGGCGATGATGCGGAGAAAAATATATTATCACAGCTTGATGACGAAATGCAAAAAGTTTTAAAGTCCAAATTAACTGATCACGATAAATGGATCCAGTACAATCAAGTGTTACAACGATTCCTTCATTTCACAAACCAGGCGCGGCAGCCAATCAAAATACCTATTGAAACAACCAGTGACAGCCTATCAAATGCCGTTATTTTATCTACACTTCCCAAAACTTTTAAGAAAAAAGCTGAAGTTTTCCTACGCATTTTGAGTACCTCAAGCGATGTGAGCTGGGATCACAAGGGTACCGTTACTATAAAGGGTGAAATTTTACCTTCGTCTAACATAGTCGATTTAATTCACGACACTCTGCGGCCTCTAAAAACTATTAATCCACCCGGACGCCTACAGTTTGCTGATTACATCAAAGACCTTAACGTTCCTAATGTGCTGCTAGCTAAACCTAAACAGCAAAAGAAGCCAACCCCGACTGGTACTATAGGAAAAACCGGAATGGAAACTGATAACTGCGAGTCTGATTTAGAATATAAATTAAAAACACCAGCTACTCATCCAAGTCCACATCAAAAAGGTTCAGTCAGAAGAACATCGATAAGGAAACGTCTCAAAAAAAGGGCCGTTAGAAAAACGCCTCTAAGGCAGAGGTCCTCAACATCAAATACGAATGGAATTATGGATTGGGAGCGCCTTAAACTTTAAAATTACACAATGAAATTCTGATTTTATTACTTGCAGTCTTTTTAATTTGAAATGTCGTGCACCTCAAACTACAGTTTTGTAAATTGCTAGCGAATTTTTAGAAATAAGACATTCTGCTGTACATTTATATTTATATTATCAAGTATTATACGAAATAAGAACAATATATTTGTTTATTACAAAGTGTTTGTGTTTTTTATTTCTACTCTGCTTTTGTTTTTCACGAATCTGCAATAATTACAAAATCTAAAGCTAAAATATTAGTATTTGAAGTTATTTTACAGTTACAAAGTGTAAAATTTCAAAAAAAATCAATCTACGATTTCATAATGGCGTGATATAATTTAAAATTGTGATTTCTTTTAATTTTGAGCGACACATTTTATAAAAAGTGTAAAACATTTGCAAATTTTTCAACGAAATTGTGTGTTTTATTCAGGTTTATGTTAATTTGTGATAAACATACATATATTTTGTATAATTTCAAGTGTTATGATGGCAGTTTTGTAAAATTTTAAGTGAAATGACGGGGCCAGAACATTTTTTTCAACAAAATTACGTGTTTTTATTCAAATTTATCTTAATTTGTGGACAACATATATATATTTTTCAATGAAATTGCGTGTTTTGGTGGTGTCAGAATATTTTTTTCAACGAATTGCGCGTTTTTATTTAAAAATTATGTTAATTTGTGGTCAACATACATATATTTCCGTCAAAAGTATAAGATTTTTTGAATTTTGTTTATCGAAATGATTGTGGTAGTAGATTTTTTCAACGAAATTGCTATTTCTTTTAATTTTGAGCGATGCATTTTATAAAAAGTGTAAAACATTTGCAAAATTATGCATAGTTTATGTAACATGATGTCGATTTTTGTGAAAATTTATGTGAGATGGCTTGTAATTGCGTGATTTTTGTTCAATTTTCATCGTGTGTTGGATAAAATATCGTTTTTTGTATAATTTCAAGTGACGTGATGACAGTTTTTGTATAATTTATGTGACATGATGTCAATATTTGCGAAAATTTATGTGAGATGCTGTATGATTGCGTGATTTTATTCAAATTTTTGTTACTTTGGGGGTCAACACATACGTCTTTTCGTAATTTTTGCGTGTTTCTATTCAAATTTATTTTCATTTGTCGTCAGCACAGACGTATTTTCGTAAAATTTTACTATTTTTCAATGAAAGTTGTGAAAAAAATATTGTTTTTGTCGTTTTTACAGAATTTAATGTGACAAGATGCCGATTTTTATAAATTTTCATGGGAGATGATGTCGATTTTCTAACATTTTAAACGAAATGCTTTGGAAATTGCATGTTTTTATTCAGATCTTACTAAAATTGCTGCAGAAATGGCTGGTTTTTATTCAAATCTTGCTAAAACTGCCACAAGTTAGAGAAAAAGTGTACAACATTTGCAAAATTATGCTTAGAAATAACTCTTACAACTGTTTTTACATCATTTTCTTTATTATAAAGCGTTTTGTAAGACGAAACGTGATAATTTTTAAGTGAAATGATGTGGGATGTCGTATTTTTTATCGCTTATTGGCTAAAAATGTCGTTTTTTGTATAATTTCAAGTGACATGATGTCAGTTTTGTAAAATTTTAAGTGAAACAGAACATTTTTCAACGAAATTGTGTGATTTTTATTCAAAATTATGTTACTTTGTGGTCATTCGCGTTTTTATTTTCGGCTGATGTCATTTATACTAAAATTTTTAAAACTAAAATGCAGTTTTGAGCGATATAATGACACAATTTCAGACGCTTACTTATAAAATAATCAAGCCACAAAGGGCACAGCGTAATTATAAAACTCAAACACGAAATAAAATAATGTCTATTTATTTTAAAAGCGACAAAATCATATGAACCAAATCGTTAGAAAATCGCAAAACGTTTATGCATATATTTTTTAAAACACGTCTAATATATATTTAAATACTTAGAAGGAATGACGAGATACCTTCAATCATATTAAAACTACAGACATTTTGAGCGAGTGCCAGAGATAAAGTTACAGCAGTCAATAAGAGTGAGTGAGATAGGAAATTTCTATTTTACGTAAAGTATGAGTGTAGACAAGAGGTCCCCCTACAGACTCATTACAGAGCTATATTATTTTAAAATTTCGATAAATCCAGGTTTTGTGCAGCGTCGTGTTCGGACCGCCATTTTATACAAATAAAAACTCCGATTCGTTCTAGAATTATTCCGCTGTTCGATGGGCAATATTTTAAAAATTCCTGAAAAGTAGCCGAAACACTGTATCTGAAAGCAACGCAACCCCCCTTTCTTACCTATATGAGGTACTCAAAATGCGTAGGAAAACTTCAGCTTTTTTCTTAAAAGTTTTGGGAAGTGTAGATAAAATAACGGCATTTGATAGGCTGTCACTGGTTGTTTCAATAGGTATTTTGATTGGCTGCCGCGCCTGGTTTGTGAAATGAAGGAATCGTTGTAACACTTGATTGTACTGGATCCATTTATCGTGATCAGTTAATTTGGACTTTAAAACTTTTTGCATTTCGTCATCAAGCTGTGATAATATATTTTTCTCCGCATCATCGCCAGACTTAAGAAGTTGGACAAATTCCGGCGATACAATCAACATCTTCCGCTCTTTGTCCATTTTAGTCGAAAAGGAGCTCAGTCGTTTGTTCTGGTAGAGCCGTCGTGAATAAACTAGCTTAAAATCAAGACTTTCATAATAAATATATAAAAAATATGACAGGTACGGGAATCGAATCCAGCAATTTTCGAAACCGGTTTGATATATATTTATTGAAGGACTTGACCATCAGTTGACGTTTTATTAATATTCGAAATGCAAAAAGTTTTAAAGTCCAAATTAACTGATCACGATAAATGGATCCAGTACAATCAAGTGTTACAACGATTCCTTCATTTCACAAACCAGGCGCGGCAGCCAATCAAAATACCTATTGAAACAACCAGTGACAGCCTATCAAATGCCGTTATTTTATCTACACTTCCCAAAACTTTTAAGAAAAAAGCTGAAGTTTTCCTACGCATTTTGAGTACCTCAAGCGATGTGAGCTGGGATCACAAGGGTACCGTTACTATAAAGGGTGAAATTTTACCTTCGTCTAACATAGTCGATTTAATTCACGACACTCTGCGGCCTCTAAAAACTATTAATCCACCCGGACGCCTACAGTTTGCTGATTACATCAAAGACCTTAACGTTCCTAATGTGCTGCTAGCTAAACCTAAACAGCAAAAGAAGCCAACCCCGACTGGTACTATAGGAAAAGCCGGAATGGAAACTGATAACTGCGAGTCTGATTTAGAATATAAATTAAAAACACCAGCTACTCATCCAAGTCCACATCAAAAAGGTTCAGTCAGAAGAACATCGATAAGGAAACGTCTCCAAAAAAGGGCCGTTAGAAAAACGCCTCTAAGGCAGAGGTCCTCAACATCAAATACGAATGGAATTATGGATTGGGAGCGCCTTAAACTTTAAAATTACACAATGAAATTCTGATTTTATTACTTGCAGTCTTTTTAATTTGAAATGTCGTGCACCTCAAACTACAGTTTTGTAAATTGCTAGCGAATTTTTAGAAATAAGACATTCTGCTGTACATTTATATTTATATTATCAAGTATTATACGAAATAAGAACAATATATTTGTTTATTACAAAGTGTTTGTGTTTTTTATTTCTACTCTGCTTTTGTTTTTCACGAATCTGCAATAATTACAAAATCTAAAGCTAAAATATTAGTATTTGAAGTTATTTTACAGTTACAAAGTGTAAAATTTCAAAAAAAATCAATCTACGATTTCATAATGGCGTGATATAATTTAAAAATTGTGATTTCTTTTAATTTTGAGCGACACATTTTATAAAAAGTGTAAAACATTTGCAAATTTTTCAACGAAATTGTGTGTTTTATTCAGGTTTATGTTAATTTGTGATAAACATACATATATTTTGTATAATTTCAAGTGTTATGATGGCAGTTTTGTAAAATTTTAAGTGAAATGACGGGGCCAGAACATTTTTTTCAACAAAATTACGTGTTTTTATTCAAATTTATGTTAATTTGTGGACAACATATATATATTTTTCAATGAAATTGCGTGTTTTGGTGGTGTCAGAATATTTTTTTCAACGAATTGCGCGTTTTTATTTAAAAATTATGTTAATTTGTGGTCAACATACATATATTTCCGTCAAAAGTATAAGATTTTTTGAATTTTGTTTATCGAAATGATTGTGGTAGTAGATTTTTTCAACGAAATTGCTATTTCTTTTAATTTTGAGCGATGCATTTTATAAAAAGTGTAAAACATTTGCAAAATTATGCATAGTTTATGTAACATGATGTCGATTTTTGTGAAAATTTATGTGAGATGGCTTGTAATTGCGTGATTTTTGTTCAATTTTCATCGTGTGTTGAATAAAATATCGTTTTTTGTATAATTTCAAGTGACGTGATGACAGTTTTTGTATAATTTATGTGACATGATGTCAATATTTGCGAAAATTTATGTGAGATGCTGTATGATTGCGTGATTTTATTCAAATTTTTGTTACTTTGGGGGTCAACACATACGTCTTTTCGTAATTTTTGCGTGTTTCTATTCAAATTTATTTTCATTTGTCGTCAGCACAGACGTATTTTCGTAAAATTTTACTATTTTTCAATGAAAGTTGTGAAAAAAATATTGTTTTTGTCGTTTTTACAGAATTTAATGTGACAAGATGCCGATTTTTATAAATTTTCATGGGAGATGATGTCGATTTTCTAACATTTTAAACGAAATGCTTTGGAAATTGCATGTTTTTATTCAGATCTTACTAAAATTGCTGCAGAAATGGCTGGTTTTTATTCAAATCTTGCTAAAACTGCCACAAGTTAGAGAAAAAGTGTACAACATTTGCAAAATTATGCTTAGAAATAACTCTTACAACTGTTTTTACATCATTTTCTTTATTATAAAGCGTTTTGTAAGACGAAACGTGATAATTTTTAAGTGAAATGATGTGGGATGTCGTATTTTTTATCGCTTATTGGCTAAAAATGTCGTTTTTTGTATAATTTCAAGTGACATGATGTCAGTTTTGTAAAATTTTAAGTGAAACAGAACATTTTTCAACGAAATTGTGTGATTTTTATTCAAAATTATGTTACTTTGTGGTCATTCGCGTTTTTATTTTCGGCTGATGTCATTTATACTAAAATTTTTAAAACTAAAATGCAGTTTTGAGGGATATAATGACACAATTTCAGACGCTTACTTATAAAATAATCAAGCCACAAAGGGCACAGCGTAATTATAAAACTCAAACACGAAATAAAATAATGTCTATTTATTTTAAAAGCGACAAAATCATATGAACCAAATCGTTAGAAAATCGCAAAACGTTTATGCATATATTTTTTAAAACACGTCTAATATATATTTAAATACTTAGAAGGAATGACGAGATACCTTCAATCATATTAAAACTACAGACATTTTGAGCGAGTGCCAGAGATAAAGTTACAGCAGTCAATAAGAGTGAGTGAGATAGGAAATTTCTATTTTACGTAAAGTATGAGTGTAGACAAGAGGTCCCCCTACAGACTCATTACAGAGCTATATTATTTTAAAATTTCGATAAATCCAGGTTTTGTGCAGCGTCGTGTTCGGACCGCCATTTTATACAAATAAAAACTCCGATTCGTTCTAGAATTATTCCGCTGTTCGATGGGCAATATTTTAAAAATTCCTGAAAAGTAGCCGAAACACTGTATCTGAAAGCAACGCAACCCCCCTTTCTTACCTATATGAAAAGCTATTTTTTTCAAAGAAATTGTCTGTTTTTATTCAAATTTATGGGGGGACAACCATTCTTATACAATAAAAACATTTATTTAATGCGTATGTCTTATTTTATATGGGCGAGGGCACTGTTGTAATTTATAAGAAGCTAAAACTTAGTCGAAAATAACATTTACAATTTATTTATAATATGTATATGGAAGTATAATGTCAGAACAGCTAAGTGGTACAATGTTCAAACCTTTAAAACCAAACAATACACACGACAAAAATCATACGAACTAGAGTGGTTTATTAACCAGGCAAGCTTATCCCACTAGATTTTGTGTCACAGGGATTTTAGCGCCAAGCCGTTGGCTGCGCTGACCGGTAACCGTGCATTCTGTCGTCTGTCAACCAAGCAAGACTAGAAACCGTTGGAGTACGTACTGCTCGATCCAGACGAACAATGCATGCTGATTTAAATCTTGGTGCATTCCATTACGATGCTAATTATAATTACAGTCTTCTAAACAATCCTGTTTAGGCACGTTAAATAAAACTTTCCAATTCTATGCAACGGTTAAAAGCCCTACACAATCGCCGGCTAAATAGAAAGTCTGCCTGGAGCGATAACGTCTTTTGTAATTACGCATAGGTAGCAAACGGGATGGAAAAGAGAAAGCTGTAGAAAATCAATGGGACTGAGTGAGATAGCGTTACTCATATTAAATTAATTACAGCAAAACTAGTTACAAAGTCAATTTTTTAAAATTATTAACAAGTTTCTAAGGCCCTAGACGGCACAATTCCGTTCTTATATTTTATATATTCGAAAAAATAAGTTGTTTAAAATTCGAGCGGCGTGACTGTAGAGCTGCGAAATGGCGTTTCGTTCAAACCCTTTAAATCCCGTACCGCTCCGTGGTCTAGAGGCATCGATCGATGTGAGCCCAATGTGTATGCAAACGTAGAGGGTTCGATTCCCACTCGGGTCCGCCGCAAATAGATTTTTTAAATTTAAATATTTCCACGAGTGAATGCAAGAGAGAGACAGCAGCTTCGAAGAGCGAGATCAGTTTGAATTTCAAATATTTCCGCGAAAATTAAAAACAACCGCCGTGAGAAGTGCGCGCGCACCAATATGGCCGACACCCCCGGGAAATTCAAATTCAAAAAATTAAACTTAGAAAAAAATCGGAAAAAATTCAAATTTCAAATATTCCCGCCAGAAATCCAAGATGGCCGCCGCGTAACTTAATCGGAAGCTAATGCGTAATTTAATCAGTAGCACATATGTAAATTAATTAGATCAAACCGCGAAATTAATTAGATCAAACCGCGAAATTAATTAGATCAAACCGCGAAATTAATTAGGTCAATCCGCGAAATTAATTAGGTCAATCCGCGAATAAAACCGCGAAATCCGCGAATTAAACCGCGAATTAAACCGCGAATCCGCGAATCAATTAAAAGGAGTGGGGGTAAAGTGTCCCTGTTCTACTCACTTATAATACGCAAACGGTTTTATAGTACTATATTCCAAATTTGTCGTACACAGAATTTGCTAAAGATGGTCTGAATGAAAGAAGTCCCGCAATGCGGATATTGTGCACCTTGGCAATGCTTGCAATGCAATAACACTTAAATTTCCATTATGCTGTAGCTAAGGACGGGAATAGGTTAAAGCGCTGAAAATTATTAGAAAGTAGTTCGTATGCAACACAACAGCCTTTTAATTAATTGAGAAATGCCGATGAAGTGTTTACGCCAATTTCGAGCAGGTGATATAAAAAATATTCATAAATGTCAGCATCATCGTTTCAGTATTAACTCGACCTGAAAGGTTGATAATATCGCTAGAATGCCATTGTATATTATTTCTACTCGCCATCGAATGAAAAGGGAAAGAAGGACACTGTAATAGTGCAGTTCGCTAATAATTTGGTATTAACAAAGATCGTCATGGAGAAAAACATATGTCTGGTATCACCTCGCATACACTTCTCAATTCTACTTATACTTTCTAGTCGAGTTACCAACTTCACTAGAGCTACAGCAACAGTTTGTGACATACAAAAACAATGTATAAATCTTTATGGGACCCGTAAATGAAAACCAGCCACTTATCAAAGATGATCAAGTGCAACGTGCAAAAAACTGTAGTGAATATAGCAAACATTTTTATGTTGTGGTCACAAATAATGCGAATGTGAAAGAAATGCATACCACTACATTAAAACTAGAATCATATTTAAAATTAAAATTAAATAAAAATAAAAATAAAAACTAAGTAGCACAACGTAAACGAAAATTAAAACAATTTGATGATTTAAGAAGGGCTCGAAGAGCAGAAATAAATATCAAACAGGTAAATATTAAAAAGAGTGAAAAATAGAACGTTGATTAAATAGTTAGAGAACACTGGTGATATGGTAGATCTATTTAAGATTTCATCCATTTTTTTGCTGTAGGCTGTTAGCGCGTGGGTAAATTTGCACGTTGGCAACTTAAAGCAGCAACTGATGTTCCATCTCCACGGAGGTGCGATTTGTGGTAATCACAAAAGCTCCGATGAGCGCGAATTCCCGTGCAGACCGCTATAACGCAAACATACCTAGACACCACCAGAAGATAGATAACCAGAAGGTTATAAAAGCAATGTATTTGGCCTGTGAAGTCCAGCTACCAATTTTAAGCTTACGGGCTTAAGCCCGGGGTACTGCAGCTCGAGGATGTTTTTTACATCTTTCTGTAATCGTTTGATTGCGGTTTTGCGCCACCTATTGTGATTTGGTCTTAGGTTTTCAGTGCTCTTATGTTGAGCAATGGGATTGAGTATTTTAGTCTCGTTATTGTGCCATGGAAATGAGACGGACGCAGTGGCGGCCCGTGATAATTACATTTGGGGGGCTCTTAATTTTTAACAACTGCTAAGCAAACAATAATAATGACTCAGCTTCAGTCCGACGATGTTTTAATCTAAATATAGCAATGATTTTGAATTTTAATAGTCTAAAAGGAAGCATATACACAGAACAAAAGTGATTCCAACAAGCCACAAAATGTGCATAGGCGTTAAAAATGTAAGTAACTAACTTTCTGCCCTGTTTTAATCTTAAATGAACTCACAGGCCAACAAATCAAAAACTTAACCAGCTGTTACTTTTTAAGTTTACCACTTTTTCCCGTTTGGGGTTATTAAGTTATTAAACATTAGAAATAAAATTATGTGAATAATAGAAGGCCTTCTACAGTTTTGAGCTTGTTGGTAGGGTCAGGTACGTTCGGCATTTGTTAACGCGTATTCGGCAATTTTTTGAACGGCCTCTCTGTTCTGCAAGCAGTTATACCGATAAGGAACTAATTTATTACCGAAACAGTGCTCGGAGCTCAAATACGTTTGTAAATAAGCCCGCCAGTTTACTACTTGCTGGGCTATAGAGCAGTTCGCCTTCGCAGCACATTGAAACTGCTGACCTCAATTCTTCTGCTTCAATGTTTCAAACCATAATTGCAATATGAGTTTGGGCTCTATATTCGATCACCCTAATCAGCTGCTAACAGCTCTATGCATTAATACGAGCACATATATTATCACATAATTTATGTTCTGTTGACATACTTCGCATATGTTGCTTAACATGTTTTAAGCAATAGCAAATAGCTACGTCCGGATCTCATTACCGGCATGATTTTCACCCAGCAGCGAAGACTAGTCTTGCTGCTTGAGCTTAAGACAGCGTAATTGTGGCGTTTTCTCTGGTGTTTTTCCCTTTCACACACATTGGGTTAGTGGTTTTTGTGGATTATATTTTGGGAGTTGTTACCTTTTGTTTCTTGCGTACTCCAACGTCAATTTCATTATTCCATTTTCAGATACATCCCGGCTGTTCAACTTTCCCAAATGTTCAGCCTTTCAAGAAAAATCCATCAACTTGAATGTCGTTGTAGCGGTCATTTTTGGGAATCAGAAGTAGCATTCTTCTTTAAAAACTGCGCAAGCAACTTCAACGTAATGGGGCTTTGCGATTCTAAGTTTTGGAAGTTTTGGGGTCTTGACTTTACCTTCAAAGTTTGAAGATGCTTTTCTTTGGCTCTTTTTAGTGACGTCTGCAAAACTCATCAGTAATCAGGTGCAAATTTGGTATTCTGGGTTGTTGAATAACTGAATCTGGCTGTTTGATTCAGGGTTTGATATTATTTTGGAAATAAAGTCCCCTAATGGGCGTTTCTCACATTCGATGTACGCTATTATCTTTACCTTTACGTGGTTGGCATTGTCGAGCATTTACGTCTACGACTTTTATTCCTTTCTCGTTTATCAAGTAGCCCTGATCTTCTCTGCGTTGTCTTTGTTAGAATCGCCATAACTTTCCGGCCGTAAGCAGGGAAAACCACAACACTTTGTGGAACGGCACTGCAAGTGGTGTGCAATTGAAGGTTAGGTTTTTTACATTTCACCTTTTTAGTACTCGTGGGCTCGGTTATCACTCTTTTATTTCCGGTTGCAATTTGGAACTGCATAACTTGCCAGACCGCTTTTGCTACGAGAGCTACATATTAAAAAAAATTAAATTAGTACAAATTTTTCAACCGTCTGTTATTTATCAATTTTACTAGTTTCATATTTTCTTTCTAACTGCCACTGAACCGTGACCGTACTTCCTGAATGGTGACGGCATTATCCTATAAATTCTCGTCTTTCTGCTTCCGACCGAAGAGTTTTGCCTCTGGCGTGATTTGCACGTTGAGTTCCCGTGCTCTTCTATCCCTTCCCTTGCAAAAGAGTTTCGCCTCTGGCGTGGTTTACACGTTGAGTTACCGTGCTTTGTTGCTTTTCCTCCTGATGAAGCCCCTTACGAAAGTATGAGAAACGTTGAGTTTTTCGACCTCGATAATGACAAGGTCCAATCCCGTAAGTCGTTTGTTACTTAATCACCATGGCCGTGAAAGCCTCCGAAATCAACCTTCAGTTGTATACCTACTTTATTTGCTTTATGCATTTTCTGTATTTCTTCTGTACTTGTTATTTGTTAACAATAGTAGACTGTTCGATTTCACTGATAAGTGCATCACCCGGATATTGTGTACAGAACTTTATTTTTTTAAGACGCTTGACTTATAAGTTCTAAATCAATAATTTTTTATTTTTTGCAATTTTATTATCAAGTGCGTCCTTTTGGGGACGCCTCTTCGACAGCTAATGCTCACCTCAACTATGGTTTTATAAACTTTGTCCGAGTCTATGCCTAGAGTTCTGATTGATTAGTTAAATCCTTTCTTTTGTGTATCTTTGCTTGTATTAAATTTGCTTCCTTAACGTGAGGTAGTTATAAATGGTGTAATTGCAGTACAGCAACTCACCCATCTAGAAATTGCAAACGTCGGGTCAACATATTTACAATTAAAAGAAAATATAAGATGGACGATTAAATGACAGAAGTATATACTAAATACAGGTAATGTCGATTGGTGCGAAATATTGGAACTTCTGTTGGAGGGTTAACGACACCATACGAAATGATCGCATTAAAAACATAAGTAATTCTGTTCTTCATTATCTTTCTTACTTTGATAAAACAAAATATAAATTTGAAACGAATTTTCAAAACTGAATTTATATTCAGTATTTCTCTGTGTCTAGGTATTAATCATCAAAAAAGGAAAATTGGGGCGCATAGAAGGAGCATCTAAAGACTGCAAAAACTAAAATGGTGAATTTTGTATCCACAGCATATAACGTGTGTTACCACGTCCATTAATACCACACTCTAGAATCAGGGGAAGTTGCGGTTAAAAATTAGGAGCGCGAAAGGGCTCACTAAATTACGGAACTCTTCCATAATGTCGCGCCGAGGAACTGCAACAATGTAAGTAAAGTGTTCCAATTAATCAAACGAAGCAGCTTTATTATACATTCGTTGAGTAATAAATATTACGGCACCTTAAACTTTAGTTGTGAGCGTAATAGAGGAAACTACCCTCCTTCTTAGAGGTGGTTGCGTGCCGGCCCTTCCGTGCTCAGAGATCTGTATCTGGCTGCCTATAAATTGCCGATCAATTTGGGAGTTCTGAGCGTTGGTAATGGGACTTTTATTGGGCGACCTTAATTTGCCAACCTGTAATCGATTAGCAGAAAAAGAAATGCGAGTCGCGAAGTTGTCGACGCGCAACGAGCACATCTCTAATTTAATCTTATTCTAGGATAGGAAATTACTCAGCGTTAACTTGGTAACACCAACGCGGATGCGGATGGGGAGATTGTATTAATATATGTCGGTTAGCAGGTAATCAATCTTTTAAATAATTAAAGGAAACCGCATCTATAACCACATGAAGCGCCGCCGCCCGGACTACTCCTACGCTACGTGCATAACGATTCCGTCCGGCGCTTTCGAGCGGTTTTATTTGCCTGGGGATTTTTAACACGCAACTTTCGAACTAGTACAACTGCCGTAATTAAGAACATAATGTTCTTTTTTGCAAGGCACGTAAGGCGTATTGATTGTGGGCTCTTGTTTTTCTTGGATTTTTTCGAACGCATTTTTTAAGGAAGCTGTATATCACTTCATTGAATTTAGGTTAGCTATCTGTGGAATCATGATTTAACCCTTAATTAATATTTGCTAGTTTGTACCCTATAAGGCTTACAGCGTTAGTAACAATAAGAATTGAAGTGAGTGCCATATCACAGCGTTGATATACAAATTGTCGTTGTGCATGAAAGTACCACTAACGATCAAAATTTCATTAGACACTACCACCGTTCGTATTGCCAGTTATCACTTTCGACGTAAACTGCAGTTTGAATTTCCAAGTTTAAGAGATACATTAGTGATAATGTGTTGGTGTGTCATTATTTACCACAGGTGGTGTAAAGTTGAGGTACTATGTTAGTGCAACGAAAAATTAACGTGGATAACGTTTCAACATTAAAGATTAATATGAAAACATACACGTGGCTTTCTTCATCACAACAGACATTTGGTCTTCACCGTGCGTGCTCTAGGTGATTTAAAGAAGCACTGCGATTCTCGTTTTCGCGTAGCAGCTACCCGCAGCATAGCTCGACTTTTTTTACCTAGAATGTGAAAGTAAAGGGTGGCTCGAATAAGTATAAAAGGCAATACCCGACCCGTCCAAGATAATTTTGAGGAGTCCCGCTTCATTTCGGAGAAGCAATCCCAGCTCATGTGGAGAGACGGGCCCCCCGCGAGCTTCGTTTAACCCCACTAAGCAAGATCCTGCGAAAGAAGTTTAAAGACCAGCTTCGACCGGCGAAGCAAACCAACCCCAAGCACCTTCCAGACTTAGATCACTTATCGCCTACCTCGCTGTGACCGCTTGATAATGAACTGACGAGCGATCTGATACAGCTTCAGACTCATTTTCCTAAGTCGCGCTAAGAGCCCGATAATCAGGTGACGAGCATTTTCCGAAACCGCCCCGGAGAACGATAATTTTAACCTATGATTTCCCCATAAGATGTTACAGTGCAGTCGGCACATTTCTGGGATTTAACTGGGCCGCTAAATCTTGCCGTCGTGGATTGCATCACAATACGTGAGTAAGCTTTTTCCTTTGTTGCGTTTAGTCACAATTTGTCGATGTGGTTATAGATTTTTTATACGGGAATGTAAAGTAACATGTGATACCTATCCACCGCAGCATGGGCTTCTATAGAATTTAGCGTTTAAACCTTTTATCTTTAAATCAATTGTAGCAGAAGCAAATCATTGTCAAAAATATTGCTGGTCTTAGCGCTGATTAACATGGAAATTATCAAAACAATAATGGCGGTTATTATTTTACTTCATACTGCAAGATTGATGCTTAAATGGCGTGAGACGCTGCCTGAGAGCAACAATGGTAATGTAGCGGGTGATGTAGTGAGGTATAAGGGATTGACGGTTCAAACAATATTCTTAAAGCAAAACTGAATACGGTTAAGAACCAACAGATCTGTTCTAAAAATATATCTAGATCGCTTACTTTATCACGTAAACAACTCTGTTTAGACTAAGTTCAATCAAACACATCTACGTTTTTGCCGATGCGGCCTTACATTGTTCCATGATATTTTTAGAGCAAGGTTGTTCTTAAGAGGGAAAATAATATATCTAAGGAGGTAACATTAAACCGCTGCGTCGAACCTCTTCGTTACGATCGTTAAAGGTTCTTTCTGGGTTGCATGTGAACAACCAATTTAACGACGCTGTCTTCGTAAAATCCAAATTAAATATCCCAGGCAATATTTCAACCGATTACGCACACGTAGCTTTTTGAAAAGGTATCCATTCAGACTTCCGTCTTGCTTTTTACTAAAGAAAACTATCACAGCAGTTTGTTTACGTTTAAGGGCTGCATTTCAAGTAATTTTAGAACTCTAGTTAAGGGTAAATCCGGAATTAGGAGAACTCGTTCAGTTTGACAGATCGTATTGGTTTTTCTGTAACTCGATAGAACTAGCACATTACAAGCATATATTTGAGTTATTGCGCTCTAAACCGTATGCGTGGCCCATTCGGAAGATAAATGGCAGAAGTGTTTATTACTGACCCGATAAGAAAGTTTTACTTGTTCCAGGCTCACTGACGATCTCTCGAATGCGCGATTTCACGCTTTGATCTCGGAATTCGCAAAGTTTGCTTCATGCTTGTTATTTGTAACAAGCGATTGTAGAACTTCAACCTTTAAGGAGCGGCATAATAAATTTTTGATATGAACTGCAAAGTTTGCAGCAGGCGCGAGCGAAATGTGTTCCTTATTAAAGCCGCCTTAGCTTTGATTCGGCTGCAAAATTTTTTTGTAATTTAGAGTGACTTGCATAAATCAACAATTTTCTAATGGCAACCCACCTTGGGTTGGTATTAGCTTTGTGTAGGTAGAACAAAGGAAAGTGCTATCTTGTGTCACATTCGGTCACATATAATTTTTAAAAGGTTGAGTGCCCAAGTTAACTCAGGTCATTGGCGATTATATGGTTGTGAGAAGCGATTAGTAGAACTGCGGCTTACAGCTACTAGAAGAAAGAATGTTTGTCATGAGTGCCAACGATAAACTTAATTTAACTTGCAGTCTAAAGAAACTTCACTTGCCGTTTACAGTGTCTTTATCCTACACGAATTTAATCTTTAAAATGCGAGCAGGTATTAGTAGTTCGTAAGAAAGAAGATAGCAGAATTTAAATTTGATCGTTGAAGAAGACACAAAACCGGACAAACTGAAAAAAAATCTGCAATTGAATTATTCTCCTTTAAGCCGTGTGACTTGAAACAAGAGAGTGCGCTTCATACCTGCAGGTGAAAAACGGCAGCACAAAAATGCGAGAAATTAGGGGAAATCTGCATGCTGCCTAGATAGAGGAAGGTTAGCATAAACACGCCACGACAGTTGCTTCCAAAGCACGGATGGCCATGTTAAGCCCCTGTTGGCAGCTAAGCTCTTTTTAATGTGATAGGAAGATAACGCTAAAATTTTCTAAAAAACTGGAAGAAGCCTCCGCTATTAAATTAAACGCGTATAGCCGCCATCTGTGAGGTACCCAATTAAAATTTGTAGAATTACCGAAAACTTAACCCACCTAAAATAGACATCCTGCTTCACACGCAGGCGCTTCAAGAAGCAGCTTCTTTATCCTTGAAAGAAAAATTAAGTACGAGCTCGAGTGTAACGACAACAAAATACAATTTAGGAGTTTACAACTGCTCTTCTTGTATTACATACATTATATAATTAGCTTATTTTAGTAAATGAATTTCACAACGTTAGTAGTCATTCCCAAGTAAAGTAAACGATAATTTTTATGTGTACATTCTAAACCTAAGGTTGCCTTCAGTGGTTCGTCTGAAACCAGAATAATTCAAACTGATTAAAAAATTTAAGTAATTTACATAAGCTTAGTTTTAATAGTGGTGGCCGATGTGAAATTATTAGTATAACTAATTACGGGCGATTCGCATTATTTTAATGATTGCAAAATTTCCATGCAATATAGTTTCTCGACAAGTTGTGATAAAAACGAGCGAGCTGTTTGTGAATATTGTGAAAACCGATCTGTGTAGTTCAGCGGCCTAGCTGAACATTTGCATGAAGTTGATTGTGTTTATGTAGCTTTTACCAACGAAGTTCATAAATATTGTCCCGACTTCAACTTGTTCGCATTATTAGTTGCTCTCACCTAAACATCCACAATAATTTGACTGATGATTTTTAAATCTCAAAATATTTAAGTCCTTAATATCAGTTTGCAGTAGTTACTCAAAAAGTTTGTTTAGGGCGCATGAACAAGTGTACAGGGCGGAAAATGTCGACGTTTTCAAAGGGAATCTCGATAACTATAGGTGATACGGAAAAAATAACCCTCTTTCTAGATTTTCTTTTTCAAGAAAATTTTAAATGTGCAAACAAAAATTGGCTACCATCATTTGTTTTCAAGTTATAAACGAAAGTTCGATTTTTGTACTTTTTGTTTTGTGACTATATCTCGCTTATCTAAGAAAATAGAGATAAGTTGTTTTTACGTTCTTCAGGCTTTTTTATAAATAAATAAAAATAAAAATCGATGAGATAAAAGAAACTAACGTGTCAGTATCAAAATAACCGGTTAATTGGTCGATCGGTTAAGATATTTTGTAAAAATTCCAAGCCATCTGTATTGTACAAGCGGAAGTCGCTTCACCGCTATTGGGTATTAACTGTCAATTATCCGGAAGTTTGTTAACAGCACCTCTCGACGCTAACTGGTTAATCTTGCAAATATTTAGGCAACACGAATGCATATCCGTTATACAGGCAGCTTGAAGAAATTAATCTAAGAAAATCTTGTAAACTTTGTTATTACTTGATGATGTTACTAATCGATCTGAGTTAATCAAATTAATAGTTATTTAATACGATCTTGTGACGGTTAAGCTATTTCAAGTTAATTATTATAGTTAACGACTCAGCGATTATAGCTGACTGGTCATCGGTTATTTACTTATTTATTTAATTCGCACTCAGCCAACAGCCGTTAGGCCAATTATAGGCGTCGCTGTGCAGTTATGAGGACTTTCAACCCCGCTAACGACTGTCATGATGTTGTATGACCGCCGGGACCAACTTTTTTCCGTGATAGCCGTACCACGAGGCGCCGAGAGATGCAGCCGTGGAACTCCCATCCAAGTTCTGACCAGAGACAGCGTTGCTTAACTCTGCTGATCGAACGTGGACGCTTGTTCAAGCTACACCACTCGGGACCCATTATGATCAATGTATCATTGTTGACCGTAAACGGGTCATCAGTAATGGTCAACGAGCACTCGGTTATAACTAAGGTTATCGACAGCGAGCCTTTGGTTAAAGTCATGGATTAAGGCGGCGATTAATAATCTATCAATTTTTATCAATATTTAGTTCATCAGCCCCACCACTTGACCAAGATGAAGATGTTTTGGTTACGGTTATGGCTAACGTAACAGAACATTTTTTAATGATAATCAGTTATGATTAGACGGCCCTGACACAAGCTCACAGTTAAGCTAGTTTATTTATTATCAATATCTTATTTCTTGTAGTTAATGGGTCATCAGCCACAATTAACGAGCCATGGGTAGTGGTCAACGAGTCATCAGTGATTTTTAACGGTTTCACGGTGGCAATTACAGGGTCATTATTTAGTGATATCGAGTATTGGATAGTTGCTTAACAGGTAATTGGTTGTTATTCACAAGTTATCCAATATTTCAGTAATACGTTTTATCATTAGCTGACAATAGAGAGAGAGAGATAGAGTTATCTATTTTTCTTAATTAATTGTGGTAAGGAGCCCATCCATCGTGGTTGAAGAGTTGTTGGTTATAATTATTAATGGATTATGGTTTATGGTTAACGGCCCATCGGTTTTGTTTGGCGTGGTATCGACTACAATTATTAACGGATCATGCGTGATATTTACATAGGTTACGATTAAAGCGCAATTGGTTATTATTAATGAGGCATGTGATTAAAATATTATTAGCTATGATTATAGTGATACTAAAATTCGTGGCTGATCAAAAGTGCTTAACTAGTTGTAGTTATCGAGTCATCACTTAACTGAATGGTAAACTGTGAACCAATTTCTTAAGAGACTAGGGGCCAAGCTTACCCCGTTAGGTTATAAGAACACTAGTAAATGCTCATTGAAAATTCACACAAAGAAAAAAAACATGAATGTCTATGAATTCCTTTTGAAACATCTTATATAGCTGTACTTCTAATGCATCTGTTTTAAACCAGAAACTATTTTCATCGATTTGCATGTTAGGAGTATTTTAAAATACATCTGGTAATAATACAATTATTGTTTGAAGAATTACTTTTGCAACTTGGTATCATTTATATCAAACTTTTGTCGTACAAAATACAGCGCGTTTTAAAATAAATAGTATAAATGGCACAGATGAATGCTTGAGTCAAAATGAGAAGATTTAGCCAACCATGCCTTAGTACAAAGTTGCGCTCCTGATGCAGCCCCTTCAGCCCCTTAAAGGTCAATAAGAAAATGCGTATTTAAATTAATTAAGCAAGATCGCCTTGACACAGAGTTCTCATGTTTGGCATGAGTGGATATTTATTGTTGAATAATGCATCCTCTTGGTGGTTTGGAAATTCCTGCGGGTTGTTGATGCAGCTAATCATTGCTATATTTTTTCCCCACAATATTGTGCCTCACCCGGTATTATTAAATTTATTAGCAATTAGGATGGGACAATTTCCGCTACAAATCTATAGTCTCTTCTTTATTTTTATTTTCAAGATAGAAGAACATGTAAATTCCCAAAACGTAAAATATACTCGAAAAATCATGTTATCGTAGAATCGAGTGCTTTTTGTTCAAGCTCTTGTTTTTGGAAAAGCTATTTATAAACCGTTCAATAGTTATTTGCCAAGTAGGTAGACATGGAATTTTGTTTTTATGTTTAATAAAACTAAAACTCCCTAGAAACTCTTTCTGACACTTTGTCAGAAGCAGCTGTTATGTACAGGAGGCTCACGAAAGTATCTAATTTGACATTTTGAGGTTAAACATGCAATGTTGCCAGTCCTTTCATACTTTGTTTGCCACTAGGCATAATATGTATGGACATCGCCGTCATGGATATCTATCTGTCAAACAAATTGTAGTACTAAAGTAAATATGCCAAAAGTCATTAAAGGTGACACAAAACTACAAATTACAAAGGCTTACAGGCATTATAAAGCTGACAGGCCCGACCTCAGTGAAACTGAAATCTTTGCTCGGCTTAGTGACTTTTGGGATGCAAGTATTTATGCATAAAACTTAATTGTTGCTTTAATTTTCGGCTTTGTGCTGTTTTAGATATCTGAAAGAACTATTAGAAATATTATGGGGCGGAACAATTTTGAAATTAAACCTTTTGGCCCACGACCTAAAAATGATACATACTATTTGCAACATACGCACTGAAGAAGTAGTTAACAATGCGAGACAAATTGTGCAAGAACAACCACACGTATCTGTTCGCCATTTAGGACAGCAATTAAATGTTTCATATTCAACATCTCATAGGATATTAAGAAGCAATTTGCATTATTCTTCTTACCGGTTGCAAGTGTATCAGGAACTGCTGCCAAACGATCCTCCGGTTAGATTGGAATTTTGTAACTGGTTTATCAATAATTTAGGAAATAACGATAATGCGTTTGAGAAAACTTTCTTTACTGATGAGGCATACTTCTATTTATCTGGCTATATTAATTCACAAAGTATGAGGATGTGGAGCGCTGAGAATCCCAATTTTTATGTTGAAGAACCGCTTCACCCACAAAAAATCGGGGTTTGGGCTGCAATTAGTAAAAGAAGAGTTATAGGTCCTATATTTTTTTAAGGTAATTGAGTGCAGTAAAACGATTAAATTTTATTTTAATAGTTCAAATTTTAGGTTTTCTAAATGCACAACCATATCATACTGAAATTTTGTCGCCGTTTTTTGAAGAGTTACGTGACAATGAATTACAAACGGGTTACGTACTTTCAATAAGATGGGGCATAAATTTACTTAAAGAGTTTTACAAAAACAGTTATTAGTCAAAACATGTCTACAGTGTGGCCCCCGAGGTCTTGTAACTTAACTCCCTGTGATTTTCTTCTGTGGCCATATTTAAAGAAAATCCATTCTTCAACTTCCACTGGACAATATTCAGCAGCTTTAACAAAGAAGTACCTAATGGAAAAAATAAAGAAATCAATAATAATGGCGTAATATTAAGATTTGAGAATAGAACGAGTTAAGGAGTTTACTTTCTTAGGAACATTAATCTCTGAAAACTTAAATTACACACAAGGAATTAAATCAAGGTTAATAAAAGCTACGAGATGTCCGGGCGCGTTAAATAGTATAATGTCCTTAAGACAAATGTCGCGAAATGCAAAACTACGACTTATAAGACTGTAATTCGACCCACAGCTACGTACGCATGTGAAACATGGACGATGAATGTGGCAGACCAAGATACGATAAGTAGGTGGGTGAGAAAAATGCGGAGAAAAATATTTGGAGGGACTCGGACGGATGATGGTTGGAGAAGACTTACAAACGAAGAGGTACAAAAGAAGTATGGAGAGCCAAATATCGTAGACTTCATTAAAGCTCGAAGGTTAAGATGGTTTGGGCATATATGGAGAATGCCAGATGGAAGAGCTACTAAGATAGTATTGGAAGGCAGAGCGCAAGAAACTAGAAGAAGAAGCGACCAACGAATAGGTGGAAGGAGGCAGTAATGGAAGACATAGCAAGGAAAGGAATAGAAGACTGGAGAAATAAAATCATCAATAAGGGACAATGGAGACACATTGTTATGCAATGGGCCTAAAGTGGCTTGTAAAAGCTTTATTTATACTGAAAAAATACATAAATTATAATATTTAAATATTTTTGTATACAATTTATAATTACAATAAAAAAACGACTTTCATTATACCATTATGCCTACTCAACAAAGTATGAAACGTATTCAGAATCAGTAATTTGTCTTTCATGAAATTTATCTTAACCAATACTAAAAGTGGCACAAAATCCAAAACCAAATCTGGCAACCACGTTTTGTACATTAACATAAAATTATCATTTTATATAAAATGAGCATAACCTAACTTTTGTTAATGACTGACAGCATATTTACAGGGTGAAATTCATCACCCTAACATGGCCTCCTATCTGGCAAATAACTATT
This sequence comes from Agriotes lineatus, assembly GCA_940337035.1. NCBI lineage: Eukaryota > Metazoa > Arthropoda > Insecta > Coleoptera > Elateridae > Agriotes > Agriotes lineatus. The sequence goes on along the minus strand of OW679195.1, from coordinate 190,097,829 downwards.
GAACGGTTTATAGCTCTCAAGTTTCATTAAACGTTAAGACATTTGTTAAGAAATTGTATTTTGATTTATGTTTAATTAAAATCATAGCAATGACTAACTGCAACAACGCTTACTTTGTACCAATTTCTAAATCATTCATAGGGTGTGTTATTCAATAATAGATACTTGAATATGTCAAATATAAGTACTCTGTGTCAAGGCATTCAATATCTTTCTTCTTTTTGACCTTAAACGGGCTGGAAGTAATCAGGGATACAACTTTGTACTAAGGTATGTTTAGCTTAATCTTATTTTGATTCAAGGATTCCCCAGTATCATTTACGCTACTTCAATTGAATACATATTGTATTTTTATACGTACAGAAGTTTCAAATAAATGATATACTAGAAACTGAGCTTCAATCAAATTGATACTAGCTGTCAGTCAGTCTAAACTTAGCATATTAACTAGCCCCTGCTTCCACGTATTATTTATTTCTCCAAGAAACAATTGCCTGTCTAGCGAAAGAAATCGAGCAGCATATCTGGTATCGACAGTTTTAATAGAAAAAGTTAAATCTCCTCTAGAGCAGGTATTAGGGTGGATCTGCAGCAACGTGGATCGGTGTGGAATCGCAACCTGACTTTAAATTGCTTGATGGCAATGACGTAATCACGGCAACTTTCGAAAAACTGCCTTTACGTGCCCCACTTCCGCCTGTCGTTCGCTGAGAGCAGGGGTGCCCTCATCAATCTGACTTTGGCTAATTTCGCCTGAAAAAAGGAACCTACCCTTAACCGTTTCGATGTGCAAGCGTCGAGCTAGCGAGATCATCTCATAAGTAGGTACTCGTAGAATACTACTTCAGTGCACGACTAATTAACAAAGTTCAATATTTGAACACCGCCGCTTTTGATGAATTCGTTCCTCGCTGCACCTTGGAAAATAATTTTTTTCACTACCTTACTTGCAAGTGATCCTTACACTGTCTGATTTGAGGGATGTAGGAAACATTTACAAAAATTGTTACCGTTTCCATGACAATGTACCTACTTACTTCCCCAGAAAATAGAATTACTTATAGTCTGTTTTTTTGCTCTATGATTCAGAGCAGGCTTTGATTTTGCATTTTTGTAACAGTGTAGGTAGTTGGTTACAAAGAAAAAACACTAGTAATTTCAAAAACGTATTACAACTGTCAATGTGTTATCTTATAAGCACTATTATACATAATGAAAGCTATAATTACTGAACCACTGACATTAAATAAGGTATTGCTTTATTTTAAGAAATTTTATTTCACCATGGTTGTTATCTAACTGTACAGAAACGTCATAGAATTTATATATGTTCTAATGTGAAAATATATCATTAAAAACTTTCTGATGCCTTCTATTTGCAAATCTGTGTTGTAGAAGTTATTATTTATGCTAAACATATAAGAGGGATTAACTGTTTTTATCTACGACCACTACTAAAAGTAGGGCTTTTAGCGCTAGCTTGTTTCACTAAAAGTGACGTTTTATAGTTTACCGTGGTTAAAGAAATCAGTTGTTTACTTTTAGCTCTAGTGCTAAAAGTGAAGTAAGGTTATAAAACTACAATTTCGAACTGGAAGTGAAGTTGTAAAGTTATTCTAGCTGCTTCTTGCGTTACAAGTAACATGTTTTTGAAATAATTAAAGCGTTATGTAATGAATACACTCAGATGTGGAGTATTAATAATTACATTTCGTAACTGACCTTGACAGCACTGGATTTGCAAACATTCGCCCGCGCATGGCCTACTATTTATTATGACATAAATTAGAAGTGTCGTAGATGCAAACATTTGTTAAATCGATATTTATGGATTAATAACGGTAAAATTAAGGTCGTAGATAAAATATTGTACGCAACGCGTGCTAAAAGTCGTTTATGCACGAGACATGTTATGAAACTCAGCCTTCGGCTTCGTTTCATAATTTTCATGTCTCGTGCATAAACGTCGACTTTTAGCACTTGTTGCATAAATAGCTATTTCAACATTGTCTAGAAAGGCCACCGTTCATACACTTATGATAGTACGTGGCAAACAGTGCCACACCCTGGTAAAAATCCTGATGTGCATCCTGCATGCAAAATAGTATATCTCTTTCCCTCCGCCTTAACTTTAGATGTATTACTTTTTAAGTCTGTGTCGTGGGTCTACCTATGCAGACTGGTTCCATTGCGAAATATCCAGTTTCACCCAAAAACCGGAACATACATTTTTCACTAAAATTTCGAAATTGTAAATATTTCTTTAAAGAACTAATCTTCGCTGAAATGACATGATTCTTCTCATAAACCAATTTTCTTCCATTCACAATTTTGTATTTATATCCCATATTTTTTAATGTGTAGTATAATTTTTAACAAGTCCTGATATAATTTAGTTTCTCTCTTGTACATCGCAATAAATTATCCAAAACAAATTACAAAGTTTCTTAATATCCTCCCTGAAACTATAGTCCTCCCAAGTTAATTTTTTTTTTCCTTTTTCGTATTGCCATTCGGTTGTTGCTGGAGTTGTGATTTTGCTTCATTTAGACTATTAAACAGAGTTGCATTCAAAATCTAACATAATAACAAATTGTAAGAAATTTTATAATGGTTTAAGTCTTAATACTTACATCAAAGATTTGACCAACTCTTCCAATGATGGCTGTTTTACTTAATTTACCATTGATATCTTTTATATTAGTAAAACAGCGTTTTATAGCCACTTTAGTTTTAGTATTAATACTGCTTTTTTGTGGCTTTTTATTAAACGTTATTGAAGTGTCAACGTGACAATCTCGGGGATCTTGCTTTTGAAGTTAGGTATATTTTGTAACTAAATTGTTGTACACTGCTAAAATAATATAAATGCAAGGACTGCTCTGAATCATAAAGCAAAAAAACAGACTATATATACCGCATTTACTATAACTGGCGAGACGCCATGTTTGCCATTTGATTAACATGAAGAAAGCCATTATCGTTCGTACTATTATCCATTTTTAATCAGAATACAAGCACAAAGCTCACAAAACAGCACTAGCAATCGTATTCACGCATTTCTCACAGTGCGTTTATAACTGTCAAACAAAACGTCACAGTACGGTAAACAACACCCCAAGCTCCGAAATAGGCTACGATAACTTAGAAAATATAATAAGATTACGCTATTACCATCTATTTTACATAAGGAAATATTGGTAGTGAAAAAAATTATGTAATTTACACAGGATGTAGGAAGATTTACACTACCTCGCACCTTGCTGCCCTCGTTCGCTACCCTCACTCAGGCATCAAACGGTCCTGGGTCCTTGTAAAGTAATATACTATTCAGTTCAAACAACGCATAAGAGGTACGATAGTGGCGGTAATTTAGTGTCTAGTGTCCTAAAGACGTTGAAATGGCCAGTTGGCGATTATATGCAAATGAACAATATCTGACTAGGGTTACGACCATTACTACCATGGAAGCCCTAAGAAGCTGCCAGGTGGTCAGATGGAACCAAATTTCTGTTAGGTCAACGTAGGTAGCAGCGTGAGCACCTGATTCATCTAGAAATTCCAGGATTTGACTAAGTCAGTATATAAAAGGGAACAACACAAATACAGCTTGTGTTCCATAGACAACTCTTTGAGTTAAGTTTTCTATTTACATTTATTAATGTGAAAACCGGTACGCCTCTAATTATTGTCGCAGCCGGTTCAGAACTTGCAGGATTACATGAATGCACTGACAAGTACGAGTACATACCGGGTGTCCACTTTCAAACTGGAACATAGAGATTTAACAGTTACATGGATTTTCTCTTGGTTTGAGTAAAAGTTCATTTAATAAAGTAAAAACTACTGAACTAACTCAGAATGTTATCAAATAACAAATTGATTTGAGTATAGCTGTCAACTTTTTTCAAGTCAAGGCAACTCATATTTAAAAAACATGAAAACTTTTCATTAATCACAAGTTGGGATACAGAAGCCGGCAACGAAGCAAGAGGATTTTCTATCTCAACATCTGGGGACACGAAATTCTTTCTGCCTGCAGAAATTTAAAACTCGATAAATATAGTATTAAAGTATTGGCCCGTACAAACACCAGCCCATTGTACTGTTCAAATCTTTGTTGGAAAATAATGAAAGGGACCATATTCGTTTGAATAATATACCTTCTAAAATTTTGAAGAAGTTGGTACATCTGTTACGAACAGAAACGACTTATTTTGGCATCTTATTTGGATTGTCCGCTCCGTCGTTCTGATTTTGGCCGCCATTCCGCGGCCGGTGCTTTCGTATTCTCTCCACTAATCGTTGGCAATTTTCGCCCACCTTGTTTCCGACTCTGTCATCGCTAAGATGCCTCTTCTTTTTAGCACAAATTAAATCTCTGGGGTAAGTTCCATGCAATCATTATAGCCTGATTTCTTATTTTTGTCGAGTTGGTGTAACTTTCGGGGTATTTCTAGCTACTTTGATCCTGTTATGATTTAGTAGAGATGCTGCTCTGATACCGTAACGAAATGCTTTGATTCAGTAATTATGGTTTGTAATAATATTGCATCGAGCTGTCGCGATACCTTGTTCAGATGTTCTCGTCCGTATGGTGAACGTGCTGCTACTACTATCCAGTTTACTACTTTATTGCTGTTCCAAATGTCGGTATAGGTATCCGATTGAATCCCTTCAGTGCCCTTCTAACTTTATCTTTGCTTATATGTTGGATAATTTAACATTGATCTCGATTTTGCGTTGAACCTATGCCTTCGATGACCAAATTGATGGCTTTAACGAAATTTAGTTTACCTGCGTAATGTTATTCACTTTTAAACTTTCAGTATCTATGTATTTTGTCTATTTACGATTCGATATATACATTCGACTAATGTTTTGAATTTTATCTTTATTGGGTCACACTTCATACCTTACGTTTGTATTAAAGTACCATAATCTTGACTATTATACATTCAACTATAATTATGTGTGTTTGCGTTACTGTAAACTGAGTTATGACTTTGTTAAAATACTTATTGCGTTTCAGATTACTTCAATTTTTGGTAAGTTTTGAGTTAATGGGTTGTCGTTTATATTTCAGTACATTTGTTTTAAAACGGCATATTGACGCTCCTTTTTACTTCCTTTTACGATAAAGGAAGTATTGGATTCACCCCAAAAATTCGAAATTGAGTTTTCAACAGATCTTCACGTTTTAGAGCCCCCTTAACCCAAAAAACATATTTTTTCATTGGTTTGTCTGTGTGTGTGTCTGTGAACAGAATATCTCAAAAACGAAAAGAGCATGGCGTTGAAACGTCATATATAAGTTTTGTGTACTATGTAGATACGACAGCAAGCTTTTGAAGAAAATCACATAACCGGAAGTAGGTGTTTACGCTTGTGATTTTTCAGTTTTTTTCGATTTTTTTCAAAAACCGCTCTAACGTTTTTTTAAAACTTTACATTTTTATTACATTTTTAATGTGTGTGATATTACCGCACTCTTTTTATATAAAAAATGCATTGAACCAGAATTTATTGATAAAGATGAAATATTGAACAATACACGTTTCCTTATGGCATTTAACGATACTCGTTTGATTGCCGCAAAACTCGACTCACCGCCTCGTTTTGGCAATCAAACTCGTTTCGCTAAGATGCTCATAATTAAACTTGTATCGTTAATATCTATAACAACGCCGATAAAGATAATAGATATTAACCATACAACTTTGATTATGAGAATTTTAACGAAACGGGTCTCGTTAAGTGCAGTAAGCAAACATGTATTGTTCAGTATTTTACCTTCATCGATAAATTAGGTTTCAATATATTTTTTAATATAAAAAGAGTGCGGTAATGAAGCTCTTAAGGATACTAAAATTAATTTGGCTAATAGTCTATAACAACACTGATGAAGATAGTAGATATTAACTTTTCGTTTTAAAAGATTAAATCTTTGGCTATTAATTTTGATTAGTTTATTGTTGTTTAAAAGGAGATAATTATGTCAAAATTGTTGAATAACCTTAGAAGAAAAGCATGATTTATTGTTGTATGAATAAAAAATCATTTAGTCGCAATATATAATTTAATAATTAATTAAACGTTTAGCTAATAGTATTAGCTTCATCAGTACAATCTTTTTGTTACATTGTTAAAGATTGCGAAGTTACATGGCTGAAATAGGAAAAAGCGCATTAGATAAGCGAACACATGCAATTATCCTTTACTTGCATACTACTTACTTGTGATATAATGAATGTTTGGATAGTATATTACTACATATTATAGTTATTTGATAATTAAAAACAGGATGTAAAAGGAATATTTACATATGCCATAATTGAAATTTAATATTTAGGCGGTATGTACATTTTTAAGGCATGCACGCAAATATAGAAATGCAAGGTTGGTTTTTATTTATTATCAGTAATGCTCAGAGTGCTAAAAAAATTGAGTCTGTATCTCACATCTGCAGGGTGGTATTAAGTTAAAATGTGAATTTTCAAAATCGGGCAAAGTTTGAATTTTATTTGCAGATATATAAATTTAAAAGAAACATAATTCGTTTGTAAAAATTTCTTACTTAAAAAGGTTATGATAAATAGAACTTTATAGGGATAGGGCTTTGCTGTATTTCAATCATTTCCAAACACAACCGTTTCTTCAAGTTATTTTCTTTATGTAAATTTGTGGTAATTCTCAGTGGCGTGATCTGTTAAAGCTGTTTTTTGTTAGTGGGAGATAAATCATTGATGTTGATTGAGTATTTATGTTGATTAATTCTGTTTTTCAGTAATTGTTTGGTTCATCCAATGTATATGGCGTTACACTTGTTGCAATTAATTTGATAAACAAAATTAGATTGCATATTAATTTCGGTTTTGTTTTTTAAATTGGAAAAAAACATTTTTCCTAAAGTGTTATAGTTATTAAAAGCAGTGATAATATTATTTTTTCTATAGCACATGTTAAAGTGTGCTTTTATCAACTCAAAACTAAAGGTCAAGTTTTACTTTAACAGCAAGGGTAGATAAAGTAACACTTTAACATCAAGGATAGATAAAGTAATTTAATTTTCTAACTTTTGTTTAAATTAAATATGACAGCTTCGTATTATCGTAGCAACCCAAACTAGCTACTGACATTCTGAAATGTGATTGACTGTCATTATTTTCTTTTGAAATTGTTAAAGTTCTTGCTATAGAAAAAAATATTGTATTATACACGACGATAAAGTTATTTCTATCTACTCTTGAATCATTAACGTCTCGACTTCGTCTCGAAGTTAAACGATTCACTCGTGGATAAAATTTAACTTTATCGTCTTGTATAGTAAATTACTATTTTTTCAGTTTATTTTTAATTTATTCAGAGAGTTTGGGAATATAATTTATGGATATGTATTTATATTGAGTTAGAGTTTCAGTTATACTGCTATCATTGCGAATACAGTTTGGTTGAAGTAATATTTAATGGTTATTTTTTGTTTCGTTTTTAATACAATTTACAATTGATACGTCTTTTAATTTGTTATTTGATACAATTAATAGGGTATTAATTAATAGTTAATATAGAGGGTTAATTAAGTACGTACACAAACTTTAAGGAGTGATTTCATGATCAATTCTAAGATAAAAGGTTCATTCAAACTTGGAACCTAAACAGCTTCGTTTTCAAGATACAAGAGGTTGAAGTTTAATCAAAAAAATATTTTTTTTTTCAAAAATATGGAAAACGCCTAGAGGTATTCTAATGAAACTTGGTGCTTCATCCATTGAAACTATACAAAAGATGTATGTTTTACCTTTTTGATAGAATAAACCTTTTTCTAAAATAAGGTAACTGAGGCGGCCCGCATGCATCTGGCCGGTGGAAATAAATTAAATTTATTTTGACTGAATAATGCCACTTCATGAAATACTAATCTACACCGAGTTTCATTAGAATACCTCCAAAAAAATTTTTTTGTTTTAACCGCAACACCCTGTATTTTGAAAACGAAGTTGTTTAGCTCCCATGTTTGTATGAACTTTTTATATTAAAATTGATCAAGTAATCACCCCTTAAAGTTTGTCTACGTACTTAATTAACACCCTATATGTGTAACGGTTATCATTTTTTTGTGGAATTGTTTAGATGATAATTTTATACCTCTGTCAGATAAACTGTTTATAACACTTTTTTATATGTAATAGTTACATTTGATTTAAAATTTAAGTATCTGTTAGTTTTAATGTTTTTGAGCAACAAATTTGTCAGAATATTGGCGTTAGTGTGTCGGAATAATGATAAATCTAAAAAATTTATTGAAGCTTTATTATTGTCGTTTTCAAGCGTGAATTTGAGTCTAGGGTATACGTTATTAAAAAGATGAAATTGTTGTTTGTTTAAGGGGTTAGTTGACATTATGATGTCATCCACATATCTTAAATATATATTAACCAAACAACTTTGATTATGAGCATTTTAAACGAAACGGGTCTCGTTAAGTATCATAAGCAAACATGTATTGTTCAATATTTTACCTTCATTAATAAATTCTATTTCAATGTATTTTTTGATATAAAAAAAGTGCATTAATATCTTACCATTACCGCACTCAGTGCGGTAATATTTATCCACGCTGTAATGATACTCTGAAGTTAATTTGGTTAATAGTTTATAACAAAAAATCAGTTTTCGTAGTGATATCCATAATATCAATGTAAGGAGTAAGGGTCTGCTCACACCGCCGTATCACAGAACAGCTAGTTATACACGATCATTCTCATATAACATAGCTAAATTCTATAACTCCTTACCGCCACATTTCAAATGCCTCTCTCTTTATAAATTTAAGGAAACGATTAATAATTTACTTAAAAATAAAAATTAGTTCTCGTACAATTTCTTAAGTAAATATTTAATGGTTTGATGGCCATGCATCTGGGTGACTGTAGCATGCAAATAAATCTGTACAGTAGTTTAGTTTTAGAATTAGTTTTATTTTTATTATACGGTTTAGTGTAAGAGCAGCAAGACGTTGATCTTGCTGAACTCCGCCGTTTGTTGCTTCAACAACAATAAAGACAATTATTATTATTATTATTATTATTAATACCGATAAAGATAATAGTTATTTACTATACAAGTGGAATAATAGCGTCATTAATATACGTGCGTGTATGTAAGGACACAAGTATATTAATGATGCATTATCACACATGCATTGTACAAATTTTATCTACAACTGCCTAAAATTGAGAAAAGTGTATTAAGAGAAACGTCAGATCTGTCATTTTCAAAGATATTGTAGTTGGCAAATCTCATAATGTCATTCATTTAACACTATTTCAGTTAGACAATGGAGCCATCACATAACTGAGTGGTGTAGTTAACTTCATTACCTAACGGAAATACTGTCAAATGATTTACGTAATGAGTTACTTATCCCACTGGAGTAGATAAATAATATTACAAAACCAAATAACAAATTTGTGTGATTTTTTGTCATTTTATTAAGCAATTGAATAGTTTATATAACCATCATTTAACCAATAATATGTCATTTACTGTGAGTAAAAGGAGAAGAGCCATTCCATTTTAGTTGCATACAAAATCAAATTCCTATTCATTTATTATAATAATGTTATTTGAGAACCTGTAAGTAGAAAGGGGACAGAAATCCCCCACCACTTTTAATTGATTCGCGGATTCGCGGTTTAATTCGCGGTTTGATTCGCGGATTGACCCAATTAATTTCGCGGTTTGATCTAATTAATTTCGCGGTTTGATCTAATTAATTTCGCGGTTTGATCTAATTAATTTCGCGGTTTGATCTAATTAATTTTCACATGTGCTACTGATTAAATTACGCATTAGCTTCCGATTAAGTTACGCGTCGGCCATCTTGGATTTCTGGCGGGAATATTTGAAATTTAATTTTTTTCAGATTTTTTCTAAGTTCAATTTTTGAATTTTAAACTTCGCGGGATGTCCGCCATCTTGGTGCGCGCGCACTTCTCACGGCGGTTGTTTTTAATTTTGAATTTTTGCGGAAATATTTGAATTTCAAACTGGTAGATCTATTTCGCTCTTCGAAGCTGCTGTCTCTCTCTTGCATTCACTCGTGGAAATATTTAAATTTAAAAAATCTATTTGCGGCGGACCCGAGTGGGAATCGAACCCTAGTTTTCTGGTTAACAGTCTTAGCACCTTACCGTTGTGCTATCGAGGCGACTTGGAAATATAGGATTTGAACAAGACGTCATTTCGCAGCTGTGCCGTCACACCGTTCGAGTTGAAACAAATTATTTTTTCGAATATATAAAATATAAGAACGGAATTGTGCCGTCTAGGGCCTTAGAAACTTGTTAATAATTTTAAAAAATTGACTTTGTAACTAGTTTTGCTGTAATTAATTTAATATGAGTGACGCTATCTCACTCAGTCCCATTGATTTTCTACAGCTTTCTCTTTTCCATCCCGTTTGCTACCTATGCGTAATTACAAAAGACGTTATCGCTCCAGGCAGACTTTCTATTTAGCCGGCGATTGTGTAGGGCTTTTAACCGTTGCATAGAATTCCAAAGTTTTATATAACGTGCCTAAACAGGATTGTTTAGAAGACTGTAATTATAATTAGCATCGTAATGGAATGCACCAAGATTTAAATCAGCATGCATTGTTCGTCTGGATCGAGCAGTACGTACTCCAACGGTTTCTAGTCTTGCTTGGTTGACAGACGACAGAATGCACGGTTACCGGTCAGCGCAGCCAACGGCTTGGCGCTAAAATCCCTGTGACACAAAATCTAGTGGGATAAGCTTGCCTGGTTAATAAACCACTCTAGTTCGTATGATTTTTGTCGCTTTTAAAAATAAATAGACATTATTTTTTTCGTGCTTGAGTTTTATAATTACGCTGAGCCCTTTGTGGCTTGATTACGTCATGCCGAAGCCTGCTAGTTTAAAAATTAAATGGGGGATAAGAGGTAAAGCCAGATCGTAAATATAAAAACGAGTTACAAATTTGATTTTAATATATTCCTGAAATACTAAGTATGAAAAAGTCTTGGTTTTAAAGGTTTGAACATTGTACCACTTAGCTGTTCTAACATTATACTTCCATATACATATTATAAATAAATTTTAAATGTTATTTTCGACTGAGTTTTAGCTTCTTATAAATTACAACAGTGCCCTCACCCATATAAAATAAGACATACGCATTAAATAAATGTTTTTATTGTATAAGAATGGTTGTCCCCCATAATTTTGAATAAAAATCACACAATTTCGTTGAAAAATGTTCTGTTTCACTTACAATTTTACAAAACTGACATCACGTTACTTGAAATTATACAAAAAACGACATTTTTAGCCAATAAGCGATAAAAAATACGACATCCCACATCATTTCACTTAAAAATTATCACGTTTCGTCTTACAAAACGCTTTATAATAAAGAAAATGATGTAAAAACAGTTGTAAGAGTTATTTCTAAGCATAATTTTGCAAATGTTGTACACTTTTTCTCTAACTTGTGGCAGTTTTAGCAAGATTTGAATAAAAAACAGCCATTTCTGCAGCAATTTTAGTAAGATCTGAATAAAAACATGCAATTTCCAAAGCATTTCGTTTAAAATGTTAGAAAATCGACATCATCTCCCATGAAAATTTATAAAAAGCGGCATCTTGTCACATTAAATTCTGTAAAAACGACAAAAACAATATTTTTTTCACAACTTTCATTGAAAAATAGTAAAATTTTACGAAAATACGTCTGTGCTGGCGACAAATGAAAATAAATTTGAATAGAAACACGCAAAAATTACGAAAGACGTATGTGTTGACCCCCCAAAGTAACAAAAATTTGAATACGGAACCCTATTTTATAAGTAAACGTCTGAAATTGTGTCATTATATCGATAAAAACTGCATTTTAGTTTAAAAAATTCCAATATAAATGCAAACGGAGGAAAATAAAAACGCAATTAACCACAAAGTAACATAATTTTGAATAAAAAAACACAATTTCGTTGGAAAAATGTTCTGTTTCACTTAAAATTTTACAAAAACTGACATGTCACTTGAAATTATACAAAAAACGACATTTTTATCCAATAAGCGATAAAAAAATACGCCGTCTCACATAAATTTTAGAAAATCGACAGCATCTCCCATGAAAATTTATAAAAATCGGCATCTTGTCACATTAAATTCTGTAAAAACGACAAAAACAATATTTTTTTTACAACTTTCATTGAAAAATAGTAAAATTTTACGAAAATACGTCTGTGCTGGCGGCAAATGAAAATAAATTTGAATAGAAACACGCAAAAATTACGAAAAGACGTATGTGTGGACCCCCCAAAGTAACAAAAATTTGAATAAAATCACACAATCATACAGCATCTCACATAAATTTTCGCAAATATCGACATCATGTCACATAAATTATACAAAAACTGTCATCACGTCACTTGAAATTATACAAAAAACGATATTTTATTCAACACACGATGAAAATTGAACAAAATCACGCAATTACAAGCCATCTCACATAAATTTTCACAAAAATCGACATCATGTTACATAAACTATGCATAATTTTGCAAATGTTTTACACTTTTTATAAAATGCATCGCTCAAAATTAAAAGAAATAGCAATTTCGTTGAAAAAATCTACTACCACAATCATTTCGATAAACAAAATTCAAAAAATCTTATACTTTTGACGGAAATATATGTATGTTGACCACAAATTAACATAATTTTTAAATAAAAACGCGCAATTCGTTGAAAAAAATATTCTGACACCACCAAAACACGCAATTTCATTGAAAAATATATATATGTTGTCCACAAATTAACATAAAGTTGAATAAAAACACGTAATTTTGTTGAAAAAATGTTCCGGCCCCTTCATTTCACTTAAAATTTTACAAAACTGCCATCATAACACTTGAAATTATACAAAATATATGTATGTTGATCACAAATTAACATAAACCTGAATAAAACACACAATTTCGTTGAAAAATTTGCAAATGTTTTACACTTTTTTATAAAATGTATCGCACAAAATTAAAAGAAATCACAATTTTCTAAATTATATCACGCTATTATGAAATCGTAGATTGATTTTTTGAAATTTTACACTTTGTAACTGTAAAATAACTACAAATACTAATATTTTAGCTTTAGACTTTGTAATTATTGCAGATTCGAGAAAAAAAAAACAAAGCAGAGTGGAAATAAAAAACATAAACACTTTGTAATAAACAAATATATTGTTCTTATTTCTTATAATACTTAATAATATAAATATAAATGTACAGCAGAATGTCTTATTTCTAAAAATTCGCTAGCAATTTACAAAACTGTAGTTTGAGGTGCACGACATTTCAAATTAAAAAGACTGCAAGTAATAAAATCAGAAATTCATTGTGTAATTTTAAAGTTTAAGATGCACCCAATCTAGAATTCCCTTCGTTTTTGGTGTTGATGACATCTGCCTTAGAGGCATTTTTCTAACGACCCTTTTTTGGAGGCGTTTCCTTATCGGCGTTCTTCTGACTGAACCTTTTTGATGTGGACTTGGATGAGTAGATGGTGTTTTTAATTTATATTCTAAATCGGACTCGCAGTTATCAGTTTCCATTTCGGTTTTTCCTGTAGTATCAGTCGGGGTTGGCTTCTTTTGCTGTTTAGGTTTAGCTAGCAGCACATTAGCAACGTTAAGGTCTTTGATGTACTCAGCAAACTGTAGGCGTCCGGGTGGATTAATAGTTTTTCGAGGCCGCAGAGTGTCATGAATTAAATCGACTATGTTAGACGCCGGTAAAATTTCACCCTTTATAGTAACGGTGCCCTTGTGATCCCAGCTCACATCGCTTGAGGTACTCAAAATGCGTAGGAAAACTTCAGCTTTTTTCTTAAAAGTTTTGGGAAGTGTAGATAAAATAACGGCATTTGATAGGCTGTCACTGGTTGTTTCAATAGGTATTTTGATTGGCTGCCGCGCCTGGTTTGTGAAATGAAGGAATCGTTGTAAAACCTGATTGTACTGGATCCATTTATCGTGATCAGTTAATTTGGACTTTAAAACTTTTTGCATTTCGTCATCAAGCTGTGATAATATATTTTTCTCTGCATCATTGCCAGCCTTAAGACGTTGGACAAATTCCGGCGATACAATCAACATCTTCCGCTCTTTGTCCATTTTAGTCGAAAAGGAGCTCAGTCGTTTGTTCTAGTAGAGCCGTCGTGAATAAACTAGCTTAAAATCAAGACTTTCATAATAAATATATAAAAAAAATATGACAGGTACGGGAATCGAACCCGTATTCTCTCTCGAGATCAGAACTTGAATCTGACGCCTTAACCATTCGGCCAACCTGCCTCCCTATATAAACGAGCACTCTCTGCATAATTAAGAAAATATATAGTTTAAATAGCCTTCTGCATGCAATTTCAAACAATATTTCATATAAATTAAGCCCTGTACAAATTTCTTAATCAGGTTTCGATATATATTTTATCGAAAGATTGGACCCTCAGCTACCGTTTTATTATTTGTCGTGATGCGTCATCGATGAATTTTACAAGAGCCAGCCTGTCTGCGATGTGACGTAGGTAATGTCTCCATACCTTTTTATTTTAAAATTCTATAAAATCAGAGGTCCAAACTGCTGCCGCATCAGGTAACAGAGTACAATGGTTTAAAACGTGTTAGTGCGGCATCAGTCGGGCCTCTGTTTTTATAGAATTTTAAAATAAAAAGGGGTGGATACATTACCTACGTCACATCGCAGACAGGCTGGCTCTTGTAAAATCAACGATGACGCATCTCGACAAATAATAATAAAACGGTAGCTGAGGGTCCAATCTTTCGATAAAATATATATCAAAACCGATTTAGAAATTTGTGCATGGCTTAATTTATATGAAATATTGTTTGAAATTGTATGCAGAAGGCTTTTTAAACTATATGTTTTCTTAATTATGCAGAGAGTGCTCGTTTATATAGGGAGGCAGGTTGGCCGAATGGTTAAGGCGTCAGATTCAAGTTCTGATCTCGAGAGAGAATACGGGTTCGATTCCCGTACCTGTCATATTTTTTTTATATATTTATTATGAAAGTCTTGATTTTAAGCTAGTTTATTCACGACGGCTCTACTAGAACAAACGACTGAGCTCCTTTTCGACTAAAATGGACAAAGAGCGGAAGATGTTGATTGTATCGCCGGAATTTGTCCAACGTCTTAAGGCTGGCAATGATGCGGAGAAAAATATATTATCACAGCTTGATGACGAAATGCAAAAAGTTTTAAACTCCAAATTAACTGATCACGATAAATGGATCCAGTACAATCAGGTTTTACAACGATTCCTTCATTTCACAAACCAGGCGCGGCAGCCAATCAAAATACCTATTGAAACAACCAGTGACAGCCTATCAAATGCCGTTATTTTATCTACACTTCCCAAAACTTTTAAGAAAAAAGCTGAAGTTTTCCTACGCATTTTGAGTACCTCAAGCGATGTGAGCTGGGATCACAAGGGCACCGTTACTATAAAGGGTGAAATTTTACCGGCGTCTAACATAGTCGATTTAATTCATGACACTCTGCGGCCTCGAAAAACTATTAATCCACCCGGACGCCTACAGTTTGCTGAGTACATCAAAGACCTTAACGTTGCTAATGTGCTGCTAGCTAAACCTAAACAGCAAAAGAAGCCAACCCCGACTGATACTACAGGAAAAACCGAAATGGAAACTGATAACTGCGAGTCCGATTTAGA
Organism: Agriotes lineatus; assembly: GCA_940337035.1. Taxonomy (NCBI): domain Eukaryota; kingdom Metazoa; phylum Arthropoda; class Insecta; order Coleoptera; family Elateridae; genus Agriotes; species Agriotes lineatus. The sequence goes on along the minus strand of OW679195.1, from coordinate 190,082,047 downwards.
ATATAAATTAAAAACACCATCTACTCATCCAAGTCCACATCAAAAAGGTTCAGTCAGAAGAACGCCGATAAGGAAACGCCTCCAAAAAAGGGTCGTTAGAAAAATGCCTCTAAGGCAGATGTCATCAACACCAAAAACGAAGGGAATTCTAGATTGGGTGCATCTTAAACTTTAAAATTACACAATGAATTTCTGATTTTATTACTTGCAGTCTTTTTAATTTGAAATGTCGTGCACCTCAAACTACAGTTTTGTAAATTGCTAGCGAATTTTTAGAAATAAGACATTCTGCTGTACATTTATATTTATATTATTAAGTATTATAAGAAATAAGAACAATATATTTGTTTATTACAAAGTGTTTATGTTTTTTATTTCCACTCTGCTTTGTTTTTTTTTTCTCGAATCTGCAATAATTACAAAGTCTAAAGCTAAAATATTAGTATTTGTAGTTATTTTACAGTTACAAAGTGTAAAATTTCAAAAAATCAATCTACGATATCATAATAGCGTGATATAATTTAGAAAATTGTGATTTCTTTTAATTTTGTGCGATACATTTTATAAAAAAGTGTAAAACATTTGCAAATTTTTCAACGAAATTGTGTGTTTTATTCAGGTTTATGTTAATTTGTGATCAACATACATATATTTTGTATAATTTCAAGTGTTATGATGGCAGTTTTGTAAAATTTTAAGTGAAATGAAGGGGCCGGAACATTTTTTCAACAAAATTACGTGTTTTTATTCAACTTTATGTTAATTTGTGGACAACATATATATATTTTTCAATGAAATTGCGTGTTTTGGTGGTGTCAGAATATTTTTTTCAACGAATTGCGCGTTTTTATTTAAAAATTATGTTAATTTGTGGTCAACATACATATATTTCCGTCAAAAGTATAAGATTTTTTGAATTTTGTTTATCGAAATGATTGTGGTAGTAGATTTTTTCAACGAAATTGCTATTTCTTTTAATTTTGAGCGATGCATTTTATAAAAAGTGTAAAACATTTGCAAAATTATGCATAGTTTATGTAACATGATGTCGATTTTTGTGAAAATTTATGTGAGATGGCTTGTAATTGCGTGATTTTTGTTCAATTTTCATCGTGTGTTGAATAAAATATCGTTTTTTGTATAATTTCAAGTGACGTGATGACAGTTTTTGTATAATTTATGTGACATGATGTCGATATTTGCGAAAATTTATGTGAGATGCTGTATGATTGTGTGATTTTATTCAAATTTTTGTTACTTTGGGGGGTCCACACATACGTCTTTTCGTAATTTTTGCGTGTTTCTATTCAAATTTATTTTCATTTGCCGCCAGCACAGACGTATTTTCGTAAAATTTTACTATTTTTCAATGAAAGTTGTAAAAAAAATATTGTTTTTGTCGTTTTTACAGAATTTAATGTGACAAGATGCCGATTTTTATAAATTTTCATGGGAGATGCTGTCGATTTTCTAAAATTTATGTGAGACGGCGTATTTTTTTATCGCTTATTGGATAAAAATGTCGTTTTTTGTATAATTTCAAGTGACATGTCAGTTTTTGTAAAATTTTAAGTGAAACAGAACATTTTTCCAACGAAATTGTGTTTTTTTATTCAAAATTATGTTACTTTGTGGTTAATTGCGTTTTTATTTTCCTCCGTTTGCATTTATATTGGAATTTTTTAAACTAAAATGCAGTTTTTATCGATATAATGACACAATTTCAGACGTTTACTTATAAAATAGGGTTCCGTATTCAAATTTTTGTTACTTTGGGGGGTCAACACATACGTCTTTTCGTAATTTTTGCGTGTTTCTATTCAAATTTATTTTCATTTGTCGCCAGCACAGACGTATTTTCGTAAAATTTTACTATTTTTCAATGAAAGTTGTGAAAAAAATATTGTTTTTGTCGTTTTTACAGAATTTAATGTGACAAGATGCCGCTTTTTATAAATTTTCATGGGAGATGATGTCGATTTTCTAACATTTTAAACGAAATGCTTTGGAAATTGCATGTTTTTATTCAGATCTTACTAAAATTGCTGCAGAAATGGCTGTTTTTTATTCAAATCTTGCTAAAACTGCCACAAGTTAGAGAAAAAGTGTACAACATTTGCAAAATTATGCTTAGAAATAACTCTTACAACTGTTTTTACATCATTTTCTTTATTATAAAGCGTTTTGTAAGACGAAACGTGATAATTTTTAAGTGAAATGATGTGGGATGTCGTATTTTTTATCGCTTATTGGCTAAAAATGTCGTTTTTTGTATAATTTCAAGTAACGTGATGTCAGTTTTGTAAAATTGTAAGTGAAACAGAACATTTTTCAACGAAATTGTGTGATTTTTATTCAAAATTATGGGGGACAACCATTCTTATACAATAAAAACATTTATTTAATGCGTATGTCTTATTTTATATGGGTGAGGGCACTGTTGTAATTTATAAGAAGCTAAAACTCAGTCGAAAATAACATTTAAAATTTATTTATAATATGTATATGGAAGTATAATGTTAGAACAGCTAAGTGGTACAATGTTCAAACCTTTAAAACCAAGACTTTTTCATACTTAGTATTTCAGGAATATATTAAAATCAAATTTGTAACTCGTTTTTATATTTACGATCTGGCTTTACCTCTTATCCCCCATTTAATTTTTAAACTAGCAGGCTTCGGCATGACGTAATCAAGCCACAAAGGGCTCAGCGTAATTATAAAACTCAAGCACGAAAAAAATAATGTCTATTTATTTTTAAAAGCGACAAAAATCATACGAACTAGAGTGGTTTATTAACCAGGCAAGCTTATCCCACTAGATTTTGTGTCACAGGGATTTTAGCGCCAAGCCGTTGGCTGCGCTGACCGGTAACCGTGCATTCTGTCGTCTGTCAACCAAGCAAGACTAGAAACCGTTGGAGTACGTACTGCTCGATCCAGACGAACAATGCATGCTGATTTAAATCTTGGTGCATTCCATTACGATGCTAATTATAATTACAGTCTTCTAAACAATCCTGTTTAGGCACGTTATATAAAACTTTGGAATTCTATGCAACGGTTAAAAGCCCTACACAATCGCCGGCTAAATAGAAAGTCTGCCTGGAGCGATAACGTCTTTTGTAATTACGCATAGGTAGCAAACGGGATGGAAAAGAGAAAGCTGTAGAAAATCAATGGGACTGAGTGAGATAGCGTCACTCATATTAAATTAATTACAGCAAAACTAGTTACAAAGTCAATTTTTTAAAATTATTAACAAGTTTCTAAGGCCCTAGACGGCACAATTCCGTTCTTATATTTTATATATTCGAAAATATAGTTTGTTTAAATTCGCACGGTGTGACGGCACAGCTGCGAAATGACGTCTTGTTCATTTCCTATATTTCCAAGACGCCTCAATAGCGTAGCGGTAAGGTCCTAATACTGTTAACCAGAAAACTCGGGTTCGATTCCCACTTGGGCCCGCCGCAAATAGCTTTTTTAAATTTAAATATTTCCACGAGTGAATGCAAGAGAGAGACAGCAGCTTCGAAGAGCGCGATGGCTCTATCAGTTTGAATTTCAAATATTTCCGCAAAAATTCAAATTTAAAAACAACCGCCGTGAGAAGTGCGCGCGCACCAAGATGGCCGACACCCCCGGGAAATTCAAATTCAAAAAATTAAACTTAGAAAAAATCGGTAAAAATTCAAATTTCAAATATTCCCGCCAGAAATCCAAGATGGCCGCCGCGCGTAATTTAATCGGAAGCTATTGCGTAATTTATTCAGTAGCACATATGTAAATTACATATCAAACTTCATATGTGATTAATTAGATCAAACCGCGAAATTAATTAGATCAAACCGCGAAATTAATTAGATCAAACCGCGAAATTAATTAGGTCAATCCGCGAATAAAACCGCGAAATCCGCGAATTAAACCGCGAATCCGCGAATCGAATTAAAAGGAGTGGGGGTAAGCGGCCCCTATTCTACTTAGGTATGCCATGTAGCTTTGAATTAACTGCTGTTTCAAACAAGATCTGCGGATACTAAAATATTAAAACCTTTTGCACAGTTTCTAGTGTCAAAAGTGACATTTGTAGCACTCTTAATATTAATATTTTGCACGTTGCCATTGGTGGCGTGTTGTAATACTGTATTAAAACACGCTCTGTCGTAAATTTCAATGTCAACATAACCTAAAATGTCTGACACAATGTGACGGAAAAAGTGTCACCGAACTAAGTTTTTATATTTAAGTTACGATCGTAGAAAAAATAAAGTATGATATACCTGTATAAGTGCCATTAAAGCACTAGCGACGTTAAAAGCACTCCGCTTTGCGTCGTGCTCTTAAACTCGTCGTACGTGCTTTAAAGACGTACTTATACACTAGTATCGTAACATAGGTACTATTAGGAAATAAAATAACAAACTTTCTACCATTCATACTAAACACAAAAATGTGACACAAAAATGGAAAATGTGTCACTACAACGGTCTTGATGCGATACCGATCTTTATAAAGTTACTGAATAACACATTTTAAATATCGTAGGAAAAGACATATTCATTACATCTTTTTAAAGAGGTTCTATTAACGAAAATGTTGTCATTTTATAATAATTTAATAAGCGAGCAACCCTTCAGCGCGCTACCAGAACGTTCTTACTACTTCGGCCCTGCGCCCTGCACCCCACGCTTTGTAGCGAAATGTGGCAAATATTTAAAGTTCGTGGCATTCCGTGCAAACTCAAAAACCTCAGATCAGCGAATATACCGACGTAATATAATTTTATTCATACTCAGAACACTTTATGTGGAATGTTATAAACGACTTTATGAGATTTTCATAACCCTACCCTGTGTGTTTCTAATATAAAGTGATTTTCTCCCACGCCGGATTTAAAGTGTCTCAAAGGGCCCTACTTTCGCTCGGATGAAGAGCTCTTATCTGGTTCGAGCGACCTTTCAGTTTTTCCTAGAGGCGTAGTATGAGAAAAATTGCTTGAAACTTCGCTTGCAGTTGGAGGAATTACTAAATTAAGTGCAATTGCATTCTAGCAAAACTAACAAAAATTACATACGTAGAATAATGGAAGGATTTTAATGAGCGTATTTGCACTTAAATTCCTTAGAGAATGAAGAGGCTTATGAAGATTCGTCAAATATAAAAGTTAAGAAAGACTCCTAAAATTGAGAATACTTTTCTCCCATTCGAGTCCATCAAACTTTCAAAAGGCTTCTTTCTCATTCTCACAGTAAAGAATGCAAATGGTACATAATATTAACAAGCATTGTGTGAAAATTATCTCTCTAATTACAATATGTAATTCTGAAAATATTGCCAAAGTATTTTTTTGAATTATCTCGGTATGGAAACTTGAAGGTCACGCGATCAATTTAAAATTTATTTCCATGCGTTGGCAGGTGTAAAATTATCATAAAAATACCCGAAGGGCGTTTTTCACATTAATCTTTCGTTTCCAACCCTTAAGCAAATCCAAATTTATTATTAAATTTTGACACGGGCTGGTTTTTGTAAAAAGAACCAAATTTATCATAACATTAATAACAATGTGTCAGTATTGGGAAAGCACAGCAATGAAGTTACTCGAAACTTTGACTTTTTATCCGGTCAAGATTCCACCTCGTGCTTTACATTTTCGTTTAACCGAGCACGTAATTCAAGAACACAAATAAAGCTTTGTAATGAGAGTACGCTAGACTTCTCATTAATGGGACACAGGAAACGGGAAAGTGTGACTTTTATCGCTTACTTATTAGAAATTATATGTAAGACTTTTTGTGAGAATAACATTTTAGTTGGCTGTTTTGCTTACAATTCAGTTATAAAGCAATCGAGATACAATAAAAGGCAAACCAATGACAATTATAAAAACTAATGTTTCCGTTTGGAGCTTCAGATTTATACATTATTCGTTTCATAGAAATATAACCTCAAATAGAGAGTAAAGTTTATTTACAAAAAATAGCATAGTAAACCGTAACTAGGTGCAATACGCTGTTGCACAGTTCTGCGCAAGAGTAATTCTTCGCCTTCTATTTTCTTTCTAAATACATTTTTTTAAATCCAGTTCAGTAATAGCTATTAATAAAATAAGTGCAGAATGTTATACTTTTTCGAAATGCTATGGTAATTTCAACGCAAACAATGTGGAAGTTTAAATTTATATATATATATCAAACAACAATCTATAAAAATTGGTATGGCATAATTCCAAATCCGAGTTAGAGCGTAAAATGCTGTTTTTGTAGTAGAATAAATGCCAGAATTGTAAAACCCCTTTGTTCTGATTTGAAGTTCAAATGAGGTCTGTTTTTGGGGAATTTAAAAACTGAATTTTGATTTACTTTAAGACGATAGAGAAATTTTGTTACAGTCTTTAAGATATTTCTAAAATACGCGTTTTTCCTATAAAAATGTTCAAGGACAAGATAAAATTAGCAAAACTTCTTTTTAAAAATTGTTAGAAAATTTATTTTCGTCAGGTTTTTCTGTAAACGACTTGTGTCATTTTGACATTTAAAATTAAATTATCAGATTTTCTTTTTTGAAACTGAATACGCGTAAAAAACGGAATCTTTTAAAATTAAATGTAAAAAAAGCATTTCTGAAGTGTTCAGAGGAACTGTTGGATCTGCATCCTAACACACTAGAAGAAGATCTTTACGAAAGATTAGCAAGAACTTTTGATGTACATAGAACTTTAATGCCAGATTTTACCACCAATTTTTAGTTCTATAAAGTTACTAAAACAAATTTTACCAACATATATTTTTAAAGGAATGCAAGTTATGCCAACATAAACCCTAAATTCTTTGACCTTGAAAATTTTTATAGGAAAAAAAACGTACTTTATATGATGTTCTTAATATATAAAAGATCTGTAAAAGGCTTTATCCAGAACTTCCCTCGTCGACATTGTGACACTAAATAATTTTAAAAATCAAATTAAGTTAAGAGTAAAAATATCTTCACGTTTCTAATAAATTAAATAAATTTTAAAATAAAAAAAAAACGTTACCGGGGGGGATTTTTTCACGATTACAATATTTCCTTCGCCTTTCAGACGAGGTAAGTCAAAATGCATCTTAAACGTGTTCATAAGAACTACCACATAAACTCTATTCGAAGCTACTAGAGAATACTTGCGAGGCATTGAATAGCCAAGAGCTGAACCCTGCTAAGCAGATCAATGATAATACTATATGGGACTAGTACCTCCAAATAGACTCTAGTACATAATCTGTAAAATACTGGAGTCATTTGCAGTACTCTTACGGAATTCGTCAGTAATCGTCCACATTATTACTTTCCTCGTCTGAAAGACGAAGGAAGTATTGTAATCACGAAAAAATCACCTTCCGAGATTTCTTCGGATCTTCACCTTTTAGGGTTCCTAGATGACGAAAAACAGGTTTTCTCAATTGCGTCTGTGTCTGTCTGTTGGCGGTATAACTCAAAAACTGTTTGTCGGATAAAATCGAGAAAATTTCAGACAAATATATAAAGGGTGAGCACCCTAAAAAATAAAATTTTGTTTATTTTTTATTTAATTTAGTAATAGATACAAGTAATAATTTGTATATAGTACAGGCTTTATACTTACCAAAAATGGGCGCCAATAGATACAGAATAAATGTTTTACGATACAAAAAAGAGGCACAAATTAGCGCATTACTAAATATAGCTGCGACGCAGAAATTTGAAAGGTCGGTGCTCCGTGGCGCATGTAGAAATTGCCCAGTCCCTTACAATATCCCACAAAACGTTGGGGCTGCAGACGCGGTCCGCCTGCCGTTCGAATTCGACCACCGACAACGTTTTTTTTTTTAATTGAAAATGTATTTAATTTATTAGAAACGTGAAGATATTTTTACTCCTAACTTAATTTGAGTTTCAAAATTATTTAATGTCACAATGTCGACGAGGGAAGCTCTGGGTAAAGCCTTTTATTTTCTTGGTAATTAAAAATTCTTTTAGAGTAGAAAATTTAGGTAGACACTTAAATTGAGCCAAACGTTTTTATTGCCATAATAATCTGAAGTTAAAATTGTCTTCCTTCCACTGCATGCTCGGGAAAATATCGAACTTGGCAGCAAGAATCCACAAATTAAAACAGTAGATTTGGGACAACGCAGATTTTAATTATAATTCAGTGCTTGAAAGGCTAATATCTCCAGACTTCAGAAAATCTCCCTCTTGAAATACAGTGTTTAGAGATGTTTTAGTATTTTTCAAGCAATCCGTTGAACCCAGGCTTACATTCACCGTGCATGACGTGAAACCATTTTCATTAAATATCAACACAACCTCACGTGTTCTCCAGGAGTTCAAAGTGGTGCTTCGAACTGCGCTATTTCTGCAAATAAAACTAAGTAAAAACCTAAACCAATGGTACCACAGCAGGCACGAACGGTCGGGGAATTTCCTTGAATCGTTTAAGGCGCAGCTAATTCAGACTTCACTATTCAAGTACTGTTAATATAAACCTTAGGGGGCTCAAACAATTTGTGAAAGGCTCAAGTGCTAAAGAGAATACGTTTTCCAGACGTTGAAAGTTTGCGCTAAAAACAAAGAAATTGATATTCAGCCGAATTCAAACCCCTGCAATTAAAAGAAAGGAGTTGCATTGTTTGCAAAACATTAACAACGCTTGATAAGGGTTTCTAGAACAACTGTTATTTTTCATACCTACAAAAATATTACAACCACATTTTAAATGGTGGGTAATACAAACTGTTTTTGTGATTTATTATAAAGCTAATGATTATAGTTGGGTCCTTTAAAGCGCAAAGTTACCCTAACTGCAACGCTATTAATTTATTTGAAAGCTTTGTAATTGTTGTGGGTATTATTTGCATTTTCAACTAAAATAGCAGCAGAATTAAATGATAGTATTTCGAGCATTCGCAATGCTTGTTGAGTTTAATTTAGTCTAATGAAGAAGTTTGCAGTTTTAACTACTTACGACTGCCTATTTGGAGGAGAACTGTAAATACTACGAATATGAGCTACTTTTCGCATACTCAGAGTATAAAATTACAAGCAGATAAATAAACGAATCTGCTATAAGTATGAATATGTAGCGGCTCATAAGATTACATAAGAATGTAACTCATATTTCTCTTTAAATCCTCCCCATTTATTTATTAAAATTAAGTTTATGTTGCTGTCCAGCTTAAATTATTACAGGAACACAACCTCCGGTATAAAAGTAAAATTATGATATAACAATGGATGTTATTAGAATCACATTTGCAGTCATTTGGTCGGCACCATTCAAGTGTACAAAATTATTTCCAAATTGGTTTTTCGCTTAACTTTAGCATTAAAACACTTTTACATATAAACCTATGCTGTGCTTGCCTGCCTGCGTATATGTGTCACTTTTTTAGTCTCCTCTAACGGCAGAAATTCTACTTCTACAGGATCAGCGCTATCTAACGGCAATGGCACAAATATCTCTGTTACGTGCCAGTAAGGTAAATTCTCTATTTTAAATTCAATTTGAAAAATGCAAAATAATTAGAATTAGACCATCTACTTGATCTGCCAAAATGCTAGTATAAATAACACAACCACAAATAATTGTGGTAGAAATGCCAACCTGAATTATCGCACAAAAGGAACAAAGTGAAAGAACATGTCAAAACAGAAAAACTAGCAGTAAAGTTTGACATTTAAAAACTAATGAAACGTACCAAAAAAAATGACAATTGGAATCGATAAGATAGATAAGTAGATATGTTACAAATCGATAAAAAAGCATTGAATGAAAATGAAAATTTAAATAGTTGTATGAATGAGAGGCAACTGTTTACTGATATTAAGAGTAAGTATTAAACATTAATGGTAGTAACTAATATAAATTACGACATTCAAAAGTAGAATTCATGTAAAACCAAAAAAGAACTAAGATACTGTCAACAAATAAAATGAAGAAGAAAACTGTTAAAGCGCAAGCAATAAAGTGAAGACTTCAAACTAGCAGAACAATAATCGGTAGATACTGTTATCAAGAATAACTGAGACGTTCAAAAAAATACACAGTGGTAAAAAGCAATTAAAGATAGAGAATTATTTACAAAGCGACAAATGTATGAAACTAAAATGGAAAAAAAATATCCGCTACGAATGATTTTATGACAGAAAATTTCTAATGTTTGTACACAATTGCGAATTTAACAGTTAAAAGTGTAATAAAGTGTGTTCTAAACAAATAGGACACAAAATATTCAATAAGGATATAAGAGGACAGATCATGACCGAGTTAAAAGCCTCCTATAAATTACCAAAAGCAGACACAAAAGATCAACACTATCATAAGAACAAGAGAAAAATAAAATAGAACATCAATGGCTAAAAAGATATACTTACAAATTTAAGAAATTAGAAAAAAAATTGATGAATTATCTTTGTGAGAATGTTACCTATATTCATCTAAATTTTATATGCGTTACTGTGGATAACTACGAGGGTAGCACCCATAATTTCTGCAAACTAATAAATCGACAGATCACAATAGCATTACAGAGAATTGAATAGCAGAATCCAGAAAGGCTGCCGCAGAGATAAAAACAAAGATACGTGGCTACATCGTTGGCTGCCACGTGTGGAAGTATTGTTGCTCTGTGTATTAAATACCGTTATCTACTTTTGCCTTATCTGTAATGAAGCTCTGAATCTAGATAAAGAAATTACATGTGATTTCTGTTCAAATTCGATTCATAATACGTGTTCCGTTTTAATTGGTGCGCAGGTCGCCTACTTATCTTCGTCAAACCGTCATGTTCATTATCGATGTCTAAGCTGTGAGAATAAGGATAAAGTTATTGCGTAACTAAAGAAATTAATTGTAAATTTAACAAAAGAAGTCAACGATCTAAAACAGAAATCGACCGATGCTGCCCATTCTGTAACACCAGCAACCACTGAAAGGATTATCTTCGAAACTAAGGAAAGAAATCTGAGGGCTTCAAATATAATTGTGTTTAATGCAGATGAATCGCCTGCGACTACTTATCCTGAACGGGACTCCGATTATAGGGAAAATTAAAGAAACATCAAATACCATAACGGGAAAAGATCTTCAAATATCGAACATCAATCGTCTTATAAGTGAAACGTAACATTTCTAAGGACAGTCACATTGAAATTAATAATGATTTGACTTCCATGCAACGAGATTATTTCAAGTCACTTCGAGAAGATTTGGAATAGAGAATAAAAGATGGCGAACCCAATGTTACCATAAAATACGTAAATGAAGCTCCTGTCATTGTGCAAAATGCTGATTCAGAAAACCCTCAGCACCAAAAACTCTTTTCTTATTTCTCACTGCTTATTACTTCGACACGAAGTGTACGAAGTATTGAAATTCCCTCATATCGAAAACCACTCTGAGTCAAATATCTCTAAAATTCGAGCCAACCGACTAATGAACCCAGTATATCAAATCTCCCTCTCGGCGGTGCGGATCTTTTGGTGAAGATCCCAGCCCACTAGATCAATCCCCCGTATTGGGGGGTGCCTAAACGTGCTGTGCGGGGGATGTATGTTCGTATGTGTACACGATTCCGGTCGCCAGAAACCTTCCTGAAGTCTTGGATCGTTTTCATACGATAGGTTCTCCGAAAATGAAGGCAACATCAACTTTTGAGCTATGGTCGTCGGCAAAAAAATTTTTTGTTGTTTTTTTTGATAAATAACTGGTTCATAGCATTTCATTGTATTAGCGAAACGGAGTGATGCTGAGTATCGAAGTAATCTTGGAAAGCACGGAAGGGCGCTTTTCTTGGGTGGGGGGTACCGTATATTTTATTATCAAAATGCCAGAGGGATTCGAACTAAATTAAAGATGCTTTCATTTGCAATTAATACCATAGACGATTATGACATAATTTTAATAAATGAAACCTGGTTATATGAACAAATAACTACAGTGAAATTCAACTGCATCATTTTACAATTTTTAAATGCGATGGCAATGCATGCACGAGTGTCCATTGCAGAGGAGAGTAATGATCGCAGTCAAGAAACATTTCTCTTTCAAAAAAAATTAAAATAAATTGTGATAACATCACACACTATCATTTATTTGCATATCCTTTGGCAAGTTTTCAATAATATTAGGCAATGTTTATTTACCATCTAAAGCTGAACTATATGAAGCTATTAGGAAGGCTCTACTCAATGTAAAACTGGACTATTCTGATTCCAAGTTTGTTACGTTTAGTTGAATTTTTTACTATCTTTACAGCTCGGTGTGTCTATATTTTTGATTACTGTGGTGTAAGTTTTTGTATGTTCATGCGGCCAAGAGACTCGAATGTTGGAACGCCGTGATGGTGACTTGGTTGTAGCGTCTTTAAAATTGCCTTGCGGCTTTAAAGGCTTACAGAATATGGTTGTTTTGGTTCGTGGCCCCCGCAGAAGTTGCGGATTGTTGTAGCCGAGCAGTTCTGCGGAGGATTTGTTTCTCGCGCCTAGTTGGTGGATTTTTGTCATTTTTGACACAAACTGACGGAAAACCTAACCTGATAACCTCGAATTTGACATTGACGTACAGTGTCACCAACATATTATTCATACATTGAATTTCCACAGCCCGCTGAGGAACAGTTTTTTTTGGACCTCTCGATATATGTTATGCACTACATTTTAGACTACGCATAATGAAAAAGTGCGGGTTATTAGAGTGTACAAATAAATTAGGCGGAATTGTAGTCATGTTTATTTAACCTACGATGAAGTAACATTACCAACGTTACGCCAATGAACGCCCAGGGACAAATACGTCAGATGGACATTAATACACCATAGTTACACGCAGTGATTTTCGCCTAATAAATATGTTGCCTTTACTTGAAATAGTATATTACAGCCCGAGATGGGAAGTGTTTCATTACTGTCGAAATCAGCTATTATCTCGAGACTAAGGAAACTTCCTGTCGAGGTTTGTATGCTATTTTATTCGCAACCACTTTATTCTAAACAATAATTGGAAACATTATTATATTATGATTTTATGATACGTCAGGTTGTGACGCGCATGAATGGATCAACGAGATTCCCAGTGTCCCTACCTACACAGCGGTCGGGAATGTACTTCCCGCACTCACTTCCCGCACTTGAGCGGGAAGTGAGTGCGGAAAGTAGAGAGCTGAAATGTACGACTTCCCCCACTCAAATGAGGTCAGGAATGTTAACATTACATATATGGTTGCGAATAAAAATAATTGGCAACTATAGTGTGTAAACAGTTGCGCGAATATTAAAAAGAACGGATTATTATACATTGGACAATCTGGATTTAAGAGAAAGCACTTGTGTGCATTTTCGTTGTAACATGTATGTGCCGTCTGGAAGAAAAAGTTAGTGGATCGAAAATAAGTTATTTGTATACCAAGGCACTGCAGTTTAACTTTTAATCATTAATGTGGATGTAGTTTCAAAAGCCCGTAGAGCCGAGGCAAATAAACCACATGAGAGATAAAAGGGAACTTCAGTGCCAAGGGGTACATTATGCTTTTTCAAATCTAGAAATCGTGAAATTAACATATTTTAACCAAATCTTCTAGGTTATGTTGACGTTTTCTGTAAATTGCAAAACGTCGTAAAACAATTGATGACTTTACTGCCGATCGCTCGAATTTTAATGGCGATCTCGGCATTTTTCACTGTCGAGTTAAGAAAAAAGTGTGTCTGTAAACTTAAAACGTGCATTTCGAACAAGTAATAGGAATATTCTTATGAATTTTTTTTTATTATACTCGTATAGAATAAATAGTAAAGTGCTTAAATGGATTAAAGATCATTTAATAGATAGGTGTCATAAAACGAGAGCAAAAAATCTGTAAAACGCTTTACCCAGAACTTCCCTCGTCCGAATTAGATCAATTTGCAAATTTAAAAAAAAACATGTATCCCGTTGGGGTTTGAACCCGCAGCACCTGCATAGCGATCGTAACCGCATCTCCGCAGCGGATGTAACTGCAGCGAAATTTCAACTGCGCCATCAAGCCTTATAGAAATAAGTGCAGCGCGCGCCTCCCTTGAACAGAACGGGCTTATTGTTGAAACGTTTTTACTCTTTTGTGATATTATCCTGTATCGGTTGAGTCTTATTTTCGGCAAATGTAAAGCCTGGCCTATGTGAAAGTTAGTACTTCCATCTATTTCAAAATTAACCCAAAAATAAACAAAATTTTATTATTTTAAACTCTCCTTTATTAGAGAGAGCATTTGGGGTGTACCGCAAGGGAGTGTCTTGGGGTTTGTTTTATAAGTTAATGGTGTACGATTGCGGCCAAAAAAAAAAGGGAAAGTTACGTCTATTTTCGCGATTATTCCACCTTTCGTCACTGCATTTATATGCAGCATAACTACTTTGTCGTATTATTTCTAATTTGGAATTGTTTGGCAGATGTCAAATATTCAATGTTGCAATATGACATGTTAATAAAACAAATTCAAGCAGCTATAATTAGACAAAAATGTATTATAAGAGTTCTCCAATTTTTTATTGGCCGCAACTGTATACGGCAACCTAAGGATTTCGCTGTTTCTGGCAGCAAGTTTGAACTGATAGTAAATAATAAATTTCATATGGGTGGCTTTGTTAAAACAACTTAAAATTAAATAGTTTAAAAACAATATGCATCGTTATTTCTTCAAACGACAGTTGTCAAAAATGTCACAATGCCGGTCTCTTTCTAAATGTGAATGATGACATAGTTGAACAGTACATTAAAAGAGAAGATCGCATCTTAAGATGCAAAAGTGAACATAATTTGTAATGAACGAATTGTACTTTTTGGAAAACAGACTTAAAATTGTCGCAATTATAATGTCAGGTTTAACGCACATAATATTTCTTTGCTAACCCCAACAGCGTTGCAGAAAAGTTTTTTTTAAATTGGAATTCGCTATTGCAATGAATTCCCGCATAATACCAAAACATGTCAAAATTCTCCTGGTTTAAGGGTATTCAGCAAACGATTTCTTATTCACGTTCGAAATTGGTGTAACCTTTGTGCGTGATGTAACTAGTCAAGTACTAAATAAATAAATAACAACTTGGAATTTCCTCGACTCAAAGGGCAATGATGACCAACCAGAAATAACAATATTTACGTTAAATTTACTTTAAATACTTTGAAAATAACACTTTCAGCTGCGGTTCTTTTCACAAAATGTTAAAATACATAAACTGTAGTGTTACTACTTTAAATAGTAATATAAAAATCATTTAGATTTTTTTTTGGATATGGGCATCTAGCCTTAACTGAAAACCATAAATAACTCAGAATTAACATTTTATCACTTAGACCATCTAATTTCGCATTCCTTAGTTGCTGCATATTCATACATGCTGTAAGTTAAAGAGGTAAATAAAGCCCACTTTCAACCAACCAAAAAAGTGAGGCTAGTATGTACGCTGGCGACAGGGAGTAGGCGTAATTGGGTGGATTACACAACTATAAATATTCGAGGATTTTTCAAGAGCTTTTGCGTAGCCTCCCACGCACGAAGCGATACCGACGACGCGCACAAAGGGAACTGCTAGGAACGGCGCACAATGCGACTTATCACCTGTTGCTGGGACCCGCACCACGCCGAAAAAGCCGCAAAACGGGGCACGCGAAAACAAGCTGCCCCGAACATTCTGCTGGTCCGCAAGCGATTTCCGCCGCTGCGCTGCAAGCTTTTAGATTGCGAAATGAGATTACAGGAGGTGCTGGCGATTTTTGCGCGTGAAAATGCATCTCGATATTGCGTTTGCAGCCTGTGTGGATTCTCTTGCACAATTTTCCGGGATGAAAGCTGCAGTAGCACTCCGACTGCAAATGCATTGCATGAATATTAATAAATACGGTTTTGACGCGTTGCGGGCTACTTTTCGAAGCGGTTGAATAATTCATTACTCTCAGAAGACGAATGGGACGTTACAATTTAGACAGACTTGGTATAAAGCAATTATTACATTGTGTACAAGTGCCATGATGTAATTAGTCCATTTAATCTGTCTTTAATGTCCCCCGATTAAGATTTGAGAACTTTAAGGACGTGTACGTTGATATTTATAGATCTAACTAGGGCATAGCATGCTAATATTTTATACATATAGCTAAGCCTTTTGCGACATTTAATTATACTTTTCGCTAAATATTCGTCTATCGTTTATAGGACGCGCTGAATGTAAAAACTGCCAGTTGTGAATTTTGTTTGGCCATGAAAATCGATCTTGTTTCGCTGCAAGATGAACGCTTACCCTCGAGATCCTGGTGGCATTTTAATTTTGTGAGTCTTATAGTGTATGAAAATTATTAGAGTTCAAGGATAAATCACATATTATGTGCATTTTGTTAGTTACAACTCTCTATGTTGTCAAATAGGCAGAGTTCTGGTAAGAGGTTCTTTCGCTTGCGGAATCGTAGACTTTTTTGAATTTCTCTTTGGGTTACCGCGGGAACACCAATGATTGCTGCTAAAATCGTTGAGAGCTTTACTCAAGAAATTCTACGTTTAGGGCTCGTTCGGACTGTTCTTGTAAAATTAGTTCTGCAGCATTGTTTGTAGTCGTTGTGGCCAAATGGGACCGGTTATCCACAAAACTGACCTTTGTGCTGACGTAGTGCAGGTATTTTTGGCTGTGGTAGACCAGTACAAGTTGTATTTAACTCCGTATACAGGTTAGTAAATTTTACAACGAAATTTAATGTAAAAGAATAGTATGATAGGAAACAATAATAGCTAATAAAGAGTATTATTTACCTTTATATAGTAACAATATGTGTTTGATGAAGTTTCTAAGTAATCGCATTTTTTTAATTCTTACAAATTTTTCTTTAATTTTTGCATTTACAGATTTACCATTTTACTTCAATTCTTTAAAAGGAGCGATTCTGCACTGAAATGCATTAAGCTTTATATTTTAGTAGTAGCAAGATACAGGATGAATCGGGAAGGAAGTACCAAACTCTGGGAGTGTATACGACACACAAATCTATAACTAAAAACCCAAAAGTTGTTCACCGATTTTCATTTGTTTTCGAGTTACAGCGATTTGAATGTTTCAGTTTGAATAAGTAGCCTAGCTTGAAAATTACAGTTTTTTTTTTGGAAATTGCAGTCTTAAAATATTACAATACATTTTTGAAAGGATATCCATGGACCTCTAGCCGTTTTCTGGTTGTGCTGCCAACAGTACCCGTTGCTCTCCTGAATTAATCTGGGTGCCCTTTAATGCGAGCTGCAGTGTGCAAATGAATTAGACAATTTAAAAACATCATGAGTAGTCAATCACAAATTATTGTTTGACAATTGACATGTTATTGTGTGATAATTAATATGTGCCAGTTTGCTTGATTAAACTTATACCTTTAAAACGCTATAATTCAAAAACAATCAAAACCGGATGACAACTTCTGGGTTTTAAGCATGGATCTATGTCTAGTATACATGCCCGGAATTTGATACTTTCCTCCTTCGTCCTGTATAATGTAATTGATTGCAGTATGATCATTATATCTGGCTATCGTTACGACGTGGAAACTAGTGTAGTACATTTCTTTTAAATTATACAAATCTAAGTTTAATTTATTTAAATTTTAATTACTAAATCAGGTTATACATTATATTTAATTAGTTAATTGCCAGGAGTGATTCCTGCGATGAGAAATTATTCTATATTATATTGAAGCTAGTTATGATTGGGCTAAATTAAATCACTGATTGGTTAATTTAATTCTTACACTGGTACCGAAAGAGTTTGGAAGTTAATAATTTTATACTTGATTGCTACTAAAATATGCAGGCGGTTAGAAGAAATACAAGTGAATTTCGTCATCGCATTAACGTTTCGGGTCTGTCAGCAGCAATTAACCCCATACCAATTTAAAGAAGTGACGTATTACATTTGGGGCTTCCAATAAGTTATATATAGATATGGATATTTACTAGTTAGGTATGGTCCTGTGATATTTACTTATTTGTATGTTAGTTATTAGTATGCAAACATTTAAATATTTATTATAGTTCTTTGTAATTACCAATAATTACTAATCGTTTTGTACCATATCTACTATTACTCAAATTCTATTGACTGTTATTATATGACATTCCTTAATGTTTGAGTTTTATTTGACTATTGACTTCATTTCAGCCACATAGCGGTTTGTGGTCTCCAGAATTCAGAGCGCTATTTAATTTCTCACACAAAAAGATGACGTTTTAGCACTAATTTCGATTAACGTAGTTTTCCGGTTGTTAAATTAGCGAAACTTAAGTTCGACAGAACATCCTTATCGTATTCGATAACTTTGAAGTGCCTTATTTTGCGTAATTCACAGGGAGAGAAGTAAAAAATAGAAAACACTAGTATTTTTTGTAGTAGGTGACAGTGACTTCATATTTGACAGCATATTTTAATTCTAAGCACTTTCATAAATAATATTTTGTGTATTTTGAAAAATAGGGATACTTCTTCTTCTTTCCGCTTTAATATTTTTGAACTTCTCCCGTACCTATATGAAAGGAAATATTTAAACTTTGGTAAATGCATTTTTAGTTTGAAAAGATGCAAGGACCTTTATTAAGAATAACATATCCTGATAAATGTATAATAAAATATGTTTCGATATGTATCAAAATTTGTTGTTAAAGTCTATCTAACTCGGCGTTCCTGGTTTCAAATACCGGTTCGGATTTTTAGTTGAAACACGTAAACGTGGGAAAACAGAAACAAACGAAAAGGACTAGAAAATAATTTGAGACCTACAGTATATTTGCTTAACTTCAACCCAAATGAACTAATAGATAAAATCAAATCTAGTCAGTGGCGCCTTAAGCGGGGGTGCAAGGGGTGCACGGTACCAGGGCGAGAAGGTCTAGGGCACGGCATCCAGGCCTTGGTTACATAACTATTTTTTTAACCGACCTATTTAAAATCTACCGTGAGGGAAAGACTTAGAGCACTAATTACTTCTAATTTTAAAATATAGTCACTACCTAACTCGACACATTTTTTCCATTTTATCGGGAGTTTTCTGTTCAGCAAAATTACTTCTAACAACTGGCTAAAGTTCCTCGTAGGTTTTTTAAAACGTTTTTGAATAAGTAAAATAGTCGCGGTGGAAGGGCTCTCGGGGCTATACGCTGGATGATCTAACTCAAGTAATAATACTTTTTGCATTAAAGTTTGACAGGTTGGGCTTTATGCATTTGTGAAGAATTATAACCTCTTTCGGCAACATATTGGGACTCTTTTTCTATACAGCAGGACATAGTTTCTCAGGTGTAATAGAATATGCACTGGAGGCGACTGTTGCACCTTTCTTCATTTAATCAATTAAAGTATTTACTAGGTAGGTACAGGGTTATTCATTATAAATTACCCACCCCTTATCATCGTTATTATTGTCTATAGAAAAAAAAGTTTTAAATAAAAGTTATGTGGTTATAACTGAATTTTGTTAAAATGCTATCAAAAGTACAGTGGCGTACAGGTTTAAGGGGATACAAAAAAGTAATATATTTTTTTAAATGGAACACCCTGTATATTATTAAATTTTTGGAATGATCTTTCTTTCCTGATTTCAAAAATATACCATATGTTACCCCTACCTTATACCGTTTTTGAGTTATTAAACGTCGAATATTATTATTTATTATTATTTTGTATAGTATAACAAGTAAATATTTGGACTTTTTCTTCCTCACTGTAAACCATTTTGATTATTTCATTAAATAAATGTCACTTATCAAACATTAGTTGTCATTTTCATAGCTTACTTTAATAATGTTAACTTTTCCATATTTACAGTAACTACTTTAACTAAGATATTCGACGGTTAATAACTAAAAAACGGTATAATATAGGGGTAACATATAATATATTTTTGAAATCAGGAGAAAAAGATCATTCCAAAAATGTAATAATATACCGAGTGTTCCATTTAAAAAAATATATTACTTTTTTGTATCCCCTTAAACCTGTACGCCACTGTACTTTTGATAGCATTTAAACAAAATTCAGTCATAACCACACAACTTTTATTTAAAACTTTTTTTTCTATAGACAATAATAACGATGATAAGGGGTGGGTAATTTATAATGAATAACCCTGTACAATTTACTTGCCGCATCGAGGCAGATATCGGCCATTTATTGATCACTTTGACGTAATATGCAATAATCTGTTACCTTCATACGATACTGTATTATGTGTGGGTGACTTTAATAACTTTTGTAACTTGATGCACTGAATCTGAACAATATTTCTCGATGTTAGAAAGCTTTTGATTCACTCAATTAATTAAGGAACCTACTCGTATAACTTCCAAATCAGAAACGCTTCTTGATCATATATTAGTAAGTAATTCCGATATCATTGCTGGATCTGGTACTAAACACGTCAGTGCTTTTCAGACCATGAACTTGTTTATTGTAACCTATTATTAGAAACATCAAAACCGCAGCCTAAGATATACACATTTAGGAACTTTTCAAATTTTGACTATGATAATCTTCAAGATTATATTCAAGCTCTTAAGTGGGGTAATATTTACAATTTAAATGGTGTCAATGATAAGATAAATTGCTTAAATGAAAACTTAATACATGCTTATAACATTTTTGCTCCTTATAAAACATCAACTTTTCGAAAGCCGAAAGCTCCTTGGCTAATGGACACTGTCAGGTTAATGATAAGCTTAAGAAACGCTGCATATAAACTATTTAAAAAATATCGCAAACAAGAACAGTGGAATTATTACAAATTACTTCGCAATCTAAACACGCTTGCTATTAGAAACGAAAAAAAGGCATACCTAAATTATAAATTCGCTCATGGTAATTCTAAAACTTTGTGGAAAGATTTACAGCGTTGTGGTATTTACTCGAAATCAAAAAACAACACTACACCACCACACCTGAACGATGTTAACGCAATTAACCCATATTTCAACTCAGTGCATATTGTGGAGCAACCCGATCCGGAAACTCTACGAATGTATGAACATCTGAAACCCAACTTAACAACAAAATTTTCATTTACTGCTATTTCTGACGACGATGTTACCAAAATTATCAACTCTATCAAAACCAAAGCTATTGGTAGTGGTAATTTAAATATTACAATGATGCAATTATGCTGCCCTTTCTTAATACCTTTATTACTCACATAATAAATTCATGTTTGTCTAAAGGAAATTTTCCAGAAGACTGGAAAATTGCTAATATACTTCATGTTGCTAAATAAACATGCCAAAAGATATGAAATATTTAAGGCCACTTAGCATACTACCGGTGCTATCAAAAGTATGGACTCACAAATCAGGGAATATTTGAAAGCTCACTCATTACTACCTGATTATCAGTCAGGTTTTCGCCGTAGTTTTAGTTGATGTTCTGCATTGTTAAACATAACAGATGATATTTTAAGAGCGAGCGCTGCTGGTAATATTAGGCTATTGATACTATTGGATTTCTCCAAGGCTTTCGACACTATTATTAATCATGTGATATTATATGCTATATTGTACCATTTTGGTTTTGTTGAGGGAGAAGTTAAGTTAATTGAGTTTTTTAACTCAAAGGCAACACTGTGTAGTATTGGATAACAATCGTTTAGACTGACGCTTTGTCAAATATGGAGTTTCCCAGGGCTCTATACTGGGTTATCTATTGTTTACTTTATGTTCTTCAAGTTTATGTAGCGCATCTCTTAATCATTGCTTTTACCATCAGCATGCAGATGACACCCAAGTCTATCTATCATTCAAATGAGCTGATGTTCAGAATGCATGTACCGTTATTAATAAGAAGCTGAACGAATTAGTTGATTTGGCAGCTTTAAACTCGCTCAATATCAACCCAACAAAATCTGCTATTTTTGGGTCAATCGCTTTGCAAAGTTAAGAATTTCATTACGATTCAGTGCCCTAATTTAACTAAACTCATCTCTAATGACAAACTAATACACTAGTAGTTATTTCTGCAATCAGTAGATCTCGCTCTTCTTTTGTGTTCATACACCATAAGCCCAGCACTGAAATGTAATTCGTACACACCTAGATATCTCCTTTCCTGAATATTTGAATAAATTCGGACTTAGAGGGAAATCATCAAAATCGTTAGCCATTTTGGAGAAAAAAAGATTGTCATTTTTTAGACATTTATCTGGTACTTTGGCCTTCCAACACCGAACGGTCCATCTCAGTGAAACCAAAGTATGGTACCATCCTTCTAAAGGCTTATAGACCATCTACATAAATTTTCATGGTAATCCGTCTATAACTTTCGCCGCATACATACATACATAAGAAACTGAAATGTATTTTCACGCAATGGTTTCAAAAACCATCGCTTCGATCGGTCAACAAGAAAACAACGACTTGCCATAAACGGATAACATTTGCAGAATAACTATTAAGACGCAGTGTATTCATTACGACACAATAACGTTTGGAGTATGTTATACCTGCATCTGAATATCACATTTTCATTGGAACCAATAGGACGCAATCTGCCGTCATGTCACAGCGTCATTTATAACGTAGCGATAAGCAAGCAAGTGCTTAAAACATCTGACTAACAATTGGATTCCACAGGTTCGAATCCCACAGACTGCTGTCTGTTTCGGTTGCAAATTGATGTAATTCGCATTACTAACTATTTATTTTTACTGCTTGAATACTACTAGGAATATTATGATATTTGTACGTAATTTTGAACACTTTTCCGGTGCGGTTTCTATATCAAAAACGTTAAAAGCGTTTCCTTATATAACCGTTTTATATACAATTCAATTTTAAAAATGCAAAATCTATTTTAATTAGAGTAAAGCTATTAATGCGATGACCTCAAAAGTCAACAATTTATTTTGATGGCTAAGTTAGGTAGAGTATTAATCTAGCAGCTCTCGAATTTCTTTAAAGATAACTTTATTAGCACATCTCCAAATTTATCGTTTGCTTTATGCATTTACTTAACATTACCTGCTCCTCTTGTTGATTGTGAAAGATTAATTTCCAGGTCTAAATTATAAAATACATATTTAAAATCAAGTAGCATATAACACAGATAACAAATTTAGCTATAATAAGTATTGAAAACAGCATTGACATAGATATAAATGATACAAAAATAATTTGCGATAAGCAAATTAAAAAAGGTCGATTTTGGTTGTTAAAAAGTAACAAATATTACTTTCAATATTGTAATTGATATTTTGTTGTTATACGATGGTAGATTAATAAAACATAAAAATGTCTGGTTTATACTAGAAATACTTCTCTATTTAGCTTCAATCAACTCAAATCACTCCACTTTCCTAACCATATAACTTGCAATTCAGAGGGGGCGGCAAATAAGATTGTCCCCCCCCCCCCCGGCGGCGGGTAGCTAGAGCCGCCCCTCAGTCTAGCATTTAAGCAGCGACGAAGAAAATATACACCAGAAGAACAGCTAGAAACACAGAAGTAAGGCCAAGCACGGCCAAATTACTAGAGCACGGACGAAGAACGAAACGAACAGTAGAATATTAAAAAAATCTTAATAAGAGAGTCAAGAAAGAAGTTCGTAACGATATAAGAGCTTACACCACTAAGATAATACAGCATATTCTTGAAGACAATTGTAATATAAAAGTGTTGAGATCTAAATGATCAAAAGGAAATCCACAAATATTAAAAATGAAAAACTAACAAGAAAGTATTGCGTCCAACAGAAAAGAGACCCTCAAATTAATTGTACATTTGTACACAAATCTGTATACATCGGTTGCTCCAGATGCAAATAAAAAAATCTGTAAGGGGTTCTACGCGGAACTTCCCTCGCAACCAAGGCGCTCATCGATCGCTGTACATATGCGATATTGTGGTACGCGGCGATCGCTACACATTTCCGTTGAGCTGGCTGCCGTCTGCAACCATCTTTTTCTCTCCTTTTACGATGTTCGCCCTGTATATATTAGGTATTATTTTTATTATGAGTGAAAACCTTAGCTATGTAAAAATTATTAGTTTTATCGATTTCTGTCTTAAAGCAAAAACAGACAACATTTTATTTTTAAGGTGCTCACCATGTATATATTTTATCGCATGCAAAACGTTTTCCTCCAAGAAATGGTCTTTTGAGCTATACCACCAACAAGACTTTTTGAGCTATACCGCCAAAACACAGACAGGCAGACGGAAAGACGAACAAACAGACTGACGGAATTGAGAAAACCTGTTTTTCACCGTCTGGAGTCCCTGAAACGTGAAGATTTGAAGAAATCTCGAAAGGTGATTTTTTCACGATTACAATACTTCGTCTTTTAGAAGAGGGCATTGAAGAAGATAAAAAGGGGTTATGAATTTACATAAATAGCGTCCTAAAAGCAACCGCTAAGGAAACGTTCTTATTGGCTCATTGCCAAATAGTGACTGCCTTACCAATAACACAGTGTCAAAAATTAATTTTAAAATTTCAAATTATATTTTCTGTATCTAGATTTTGGAAAGCTACTTTTATCTTTAAAAATGGCGGACTTCTTGGTGAGCCGGAGGCGAGCCATCAAATTATTTTGAAAACGCAAAAACCTCCATGTGAAAAGCGCTAATTTATAAACTTTTCCCACCACCTTATTCATCCAACCGCAACGACAGTTGCATATAAACCTTCGCCTTCCTCCTTCCGGCCGTTAGAAAAATTTCGCCCCTGGCGCAGTTCACACGTTGAGTTTCCGTGCTCTTAAGCTTATCTCTTGGTGAAGATGTGCGAAAGGTTGAGTGCTTCATACAAACATTTTTCTTTCATTGTGACATTGGAACGATTAATTTAAATATTGTAAGAAACTAATTAATTAATTATCTTTTATATAATATTATTGTTAAAACTAACTGCTTAAAATAATAAAATAAATTGGTAAATATATTAATCCATTTTATTCAATAAATTAATTCAAACGTCAATCAACGCGTTCTGTTTAGGAAAATGGATTACTTCGCACATTGGAAACAGACTGAAAGTGTGAAATTTTTTTACACTTTTCGAAAAATATAAATATTTATGCAGTAAGGGGTATTTTTCTCTGAGGTTGACATGGTTACAGACCTCGGGCCAGAGGCCTGTAAGTAAAGAGACCTATAAGGTGAAAAACATGAATATCTCCAGTGGCACGTAATAGTATATTACACAACGAGAGCTGTAGGAAGCATATTACACGCGAGTTGGAAAAGTTACGCACAAGCCGCGTAGCGGCGCGTGTGTAATTCCACGAGCGTGTAATTGCTCTATAGCCCGAGTTGCGTACTATACTTTTTCTACGGTCACACTCATTTCGTTAAACGAAAAAGAAATATTTTATTAACTGTCAAATCATCTGTCACACCATTTTAAAAATTAGGCGGCTGCAGTCACATCCCTACACCGCTTCGTACAAACAACAGAAGCTAACTGTAACGTAATAAAAAAAATTACGTGTTAGTCATTATCATTACGTAACACTGTTTGTAACAACGAATTTACTAATCAAGTAAACAGTGATTAATGAGCAATTTACTAATAAAGGAGTAGAAAAAATATTTTATCTACGATAGTGTGTAAAATTGCCTTTTAGTTGGCAGTTTTAAGTGTGTAAAACGACTGTTTAATAACATGTTTTCATTAGTTTACGTCGCCAGTAGTACCGTGTTTAAAAGATTTCATTGGGCACGTTGTTAGTACCAACGTATTTTAAAATTTTAAAACACGCAAATTACGAACGATTGCTGGTAATCCTAATTTACATTAATTTTTTTTTATATTTACCGTGTTTTCTAAATTCTATCGTAGATAAAATATTGTACGATACACATGCGTAAAGCATCTTTAATCACTCGCGTTTTAACTCTACCCCACTCGTGCCTAAAGAGTAGTGTTAGAGTGGCTTCAAAGCAAGAAGTACATAGGCGTGGCTACAGTTATGCGCCAATAGACGGTATCAGTGGCGTAGCAATAGGTATTTTTAGGGAGGCACATTAAAATTCCTATTTTAAAGGAAAACTTTTCATGCTGATTTATTTTTGATTTCAAATGCTAAATAAATTAGCATGTCATAAGAAGTACAAGCTCTACCAGAAGCTCGAGAGGCCGCCCTCCGCTAAACGCTTTCCGCGGCGGGAGGACTCGCCGTGCGTCACCAGCTCCATTCCGCGCTAGGAATTATTACTAAATTTGCCCGTTTTGCTGTGAATTTTTGCCAAAGCTGTGCATGGAACTTCGCCATTTGGTCGTGGCAGTATTTTAGACAACAGCTGGGAATCTGGCAGAGGGCGCAGGCCAAAGGCTCTTGAATACGCGTGCGACCTGAGAAAGTTCGAATATGGCGCTACGGACTATAAATGACTAACCCCAATGCGTCATGTAGCTACCAGACCGTAAAGTGCTCGCCCAAACCCCTTTTTGATATTATTAACGGGTTAATAGTCATGGAAACATGTAAACAAAATGACACGACGAACGGCAATGAACTGAATACAACAGCGGAAATCACCTTGTTGAACGTAATGGACTCGTCCGGACGTTCCTAGCGTTCTGCGCATCTATGACGCTATGTACTTTACAAACTGAAAGACTTCTAAGTGTTTCATAAAATTGTGCCGCCTCGCTTGTAGTTGTGCGTTGTACTATGCGCAGTCCAGAACTTGGGCGGGCTCGCCTCGCCGCTTCACTTAACTTCCATCTGTCTACGAGACTGCATGCGAAGGAGTCCGCTCCGCGAAAACTAATCCTTTGTTTTTTAAATGTTTCAAATGTTTATGTACTAATTTATTGCTAATAAATTAACTACTTTGCTTTCAACGAGTGTATAATTTAGTGAAGAAATAAATCCATACAGTCCATTAAAGTCCAAGGCGAGCTAGCAATCAGGAATTTTCCAAACATAACGGAAAACTGAGAGGCTCCCCCACATTGGTCCATCGATCCGGATTAGTACGAGCCCGGAAAAGCAGCAACATTGTTCCTTCGAGCCGCATGGATCATAGGCCCGGATTCGCAGTTGTACAAGGCAAGTAAGTACAACACGCAGTTTCAATCGTGTTAAATTCATCCCTAACGAGAGGAAGGAAGACAGCAGACGGTGCTAGCAACGTGAGAGCGAGATAGCCAAACGCCGAGTCTCGCGCCAAGTTCGTGCAGGTGTGCATTGCAGCTGCAGACGAGACGGCAGTTCAAGCCATAACAAGGAAAAGGCGGCACATGCAACAATATCAATGTAAGCCTAAGTTCCCTTTTTTGTTATTTCCTATGCATGAATTTGGTTTTCTATCATCTGTGTTATGCATGTGCATAATTTCAGCTGCGTATTATTGCGTAAACAAATGGTTTATGAGTCATATAAACATTTTAATTGCGTGAAATGCCAAGCTATTTCGTTTGTTCGCGATATCCCCTGCATGTTTCATATTGCAGTCGAATCATTCACAAGTTAATCTCGAGTTGTAACAGGGCCGTTTTCTGCGTCGTTAGCGCCAAGTTAATCTCGCGTCGTGGCAGCTGTCTTGCGTTGTAAACAAAATTCCGCGCCAGGGCGTACGAGAGTTAGTTCTATCTGTTAAACTGTTTTAATTTCAACAATTATGGATCCACTTGTAAGAGTACGAGGCTCAATCAAAGGCAAGCTTACGCGTTTCGCAAATCACGTACAATCCTTGCAAACAATTCATGATGAAGATCAATTCTTATCTAACGCTCAGATTATTCAATTGCAAAAAAGATTGAATGATACAGCCACCTTGTTATCAGAATATTATGCAGTTCATGAACAAATTTTAGAAAACAGTAAGGATACAGAATCTGAAATGCAGCAACAAGTTGAATTTGAAGATTCTTATTATTTTGCAATTTCACAAGCTGAATATTTGATTAATGAATACAACAAGCAGTCTGATGTTGCACCAGATCGTTCTGGATCTCCTAACGGTAGCGTGAGGTCAACGCATTCGAACTGCAGCTCGCATTGCAATAATCGAGCTGTACGCCTTCCTACCATCTCGATTCCCAAATATTCAGGGAACGTGTCAGAGTGGTTGGAATTTCGTGAGATTTTTATTAGTTTAATTCATGAGAATCAAACGCTAACTAATATTCAAAAACTGCATTACTTAAAGGCTAGTTTACAGGGTGATGCAAGCCAAATTATAAAAAGTTTAGAGTTTACTGCGAGTAATTATATTCTAGCTTGGGATGCATTGTGTAATCGTTACAATGACCCAAAAATTCTGATTCATAACCACCTCAATGCTATTTTTGAACTTGAATCGTGCAGTAAGGAATCTGCAACTAAATTACGTACGATTAGCGATATGTTATTCAAACATTTTACAGCAATCAAATCATTAGCTACCGAAAGCGAGCTTCTAGATGTTGTTATCATTTATGTCGTTTCTAAAAAACTGGACCCCACTACATTCCGTGAATGGGAGGTCCTTAGAAACCGGTCAAGTTCTGACCTGCCTAATCTTGACGAGTTCAAGGAATTTCTACAAAACACAGCAAATCTTCTAGAAACTCTGGAAGTAAAAAATATTAAGCCTGTACCCGAAAAGTCTTCCAAGGTACATTCGAAATCATTTGTGTCAGGTACCCCTTCGTGTCCATTTTGTAAAGGATCTCATCCCTTGTACAAATGCGATAAGTTTGTCAAGCTGTCTTCTCTTGACAGAAATTCAAAGGCAAAAGAGCTCCGTGTATGCTTTAATTGCCTAATTCAGGGTCACCTTTCGAGCCGCTGTAGCTCCAGATATACGTGTAGGAAGTGCAAATCAAGGCACAACACCCTTCTTCATGAGGACAAATTTCAAAATGCTTCTTCTAGTCAACCAGGATCTGCGGTGTCAGCAGAAACCCCTGTTGAACTAAACCAATCGATTTCGGCATTCTGTTCGAATGCTTTGCAGGTACTCTTACCTACGGCTACCGTTAAACTCATCGCTGATGATGGTACGCCTCATGTTGTGCGAATCCTGCTGGATTCCGGTTCCCAATCGAACTTCATACGTTCAGATTTGTGTAAAAGGTTGAAGCTTCCAACTCGCGAAGTCAACGTTACTGTTTCTGGCTTAAGTAAGGCTACTTCTCAAATCAAGGCTAGGTGTGATATCAAGCTGCAAGCCCCTCACACCTCATACAGTATTGGCCTATCCTGTCTTGTTCTCGATGAGATTACAGGTACAACCCAAGTTTTCGTGTCCAGCGAAACAGTTTCAAGGTTCCTGATAACATCAAGTTATCAGATCTGTCCTACGGCCAACCGGGCACCATCGACATTCTGATTGGTTCGCCCATTTTCTGGCAGCTCCTTTGTATTGGACAAATTGGTCTAGGCCCAAATCTTCCCATCCTCCAAAAACTCGTTTTGGTTGGATTGTTTCTGGCCCTACAGGCCCCCCTTCTGCGTACCCTGTACAGTGCAATCTTAGCACGATCGAGGATGCTTCTGATCCCATTGCTAGGTTTTGGCAACTCGAACATTACCCAGAGGAAAAGGTCCGCACAAATGAAGAGAACGCCTGTGAGGCACATTTCGTGCAAAATACTCAACGAGAAGCGAATGGTCGATTCGTTGTCTCTATCCCTCTCAAGGAACCTGTAGAGGTATTGGGTGATTCATTGCAAATCGCTCAAAAAAGATTCTTATCATTAGAGAAGCGGTTACAAGCGAACCCTGACTTGTCCAATCACTATTCGAATTTCATGAATGAATATTCTGAATTAGGTCATATGTCCATTTCAAACCCTAATTCAAACGAGATATCCTATTATCTACCCCACCACGGAGTCTTAAAAGAGGAAAGCCTGACAACTAAACTCCGAGTTGTATTCAATGGTTCCCAAGCAACCACTTCAGGGCAATCTCTGAACAGTATTCAGATGGTTGGCCCAACCGTGCAACAAGACTTATTTTGCATTCTTGTTCGCTTTCGCAAGCATTTGTTCGCTATATCAGCCGCCATCGAGAAGATGTATCGTCAGGTTCTGGTGAATCCTGACCATAGGCCCTTCAGAGAATCCTTTGGCGATCCTCTCCAACTGAGCCTCTTCTGTCATACGATCTGAATACAGTTACGTATGGCACCGCTTCAGCGTCTTTTTTTTCCATTCGATGTTTGACCCAATTGGGCATCGAATGTGGAGCTTCAAATCCCGAAGTCTCTCGAGTGATAAAGGAGGACTTCTACGTGGACGACCTTCTGACAGGTGCCGACACTCCTGAGAAAGCGCGTACTCTCTGTTCAAACTTGAATCAGATTCTTGATTCAGGGTGCTTAAACTTAGAAAGTGGATTTCTAATTCCCCAGAAGTTCTCGATGGAATCCCAGACTCCGATTTGCATCCTGGTGTTCTGATTTTAGTGCACATGAGAACACCAGCACCCTTGGTTTGATTTGGTCCTTCAAAAGCGATCATCTGATGTTCAATATTTCAAATTCTACAAATAGTAAGGCTACCAAGAGGAGCATCTTGTCTGAAATATCGCAGATATTTGACCCGCTGGGTCTGCTAAGTCCATGCACCATGGGTGCCAAGGTTCTTTTGCAACAACTTTGGATGGAAAAGTTGAATTGGGATGAACCCGTTCCCAACGCCATGCAAGAAAAATGGGTTACGTATCGAAATGACCTTCTCATGCTCAATGACTTAGCAATTCCTCGTCACGTCCTCTGTCGGCGCGTGGTTGAGATAGAACTCCATGGTTTCTGCGACGCCTCCAACAATGGTTACGGTTCGTCGATATACCTACGTTCCAAGAATCAGGAAGGGGAGGTACAAGTTTACCTTCTCTGTTCCAAGGCCAAGATAGCCCCTTTGAAGCCCTTGACAATTCCGAAGCTCGAGCTCTGCGGAGCTGTTCTTCTAAGTAAACTTTCCGTGCAAGTCATAAAGGCACTTGATTTGCCCATATCTAGAATTGTTTTCTGGACAGATTCCACAATAGTGCTAGGATGGTTGAAAACCAGTCCAAATCTTCTTAAAACCTTTGTGTGCAACAGAGTTGCAGATGTTCAGCAACTCACTTCTGATGCCACGTGGAGGCATGTTCCTACCGCGTCGAATCCTGCTGATCTTCTCACTAGGAGAGTCACTCCTTTAGTTTTAAAAGAATTAAGCCTTTGGTGGCATGGTCCCGCCTGGCTAAGCGAAGATGAGGCATCTTGGCCTACTTCCAGACATGTTCTTGCTGAGCTTCCAGAATTCAAAAAAGAAGTTCAGAGTTTTTCTGTAACCTCTGTTGAACCATTTCCGTTCAATCAGTATTCAAGTTTGGCTCGATTACAACGAGTTACAGCTTATTGCTTTCGTTTTTATAACAATGCGCGGACCCTCAAAGCTGATCGCCTTTCTGGGCCCCTTTCTACAGATGAACTGCAAGCATCTCTTGTAAGGCTTGCAAGGTTTTCACAACGTGAGTCATTTCCTGACGAATTTAAGCTGTTGTCACAGAACAAGCCTGTGAAACAATCTTCTGCTTTGATATCCTAGAACCCCTATCTGGATTCCAAGGGACTGCTAAGAGTTGGTGGTAGGCTCCACAACTCTCAATTGCCTTTTGACAAGAAGTTTCCTCTAGTGATTTCTGGCAAACATCCATTCGCCAAACTCCTAGTTTCGCATGAGCACCTTCGGCTTCTCCATGCCGGGCCTCAAATGCTGTTAGCTAATCTCAGAGAGCGATATTGGATCACCTCTGGCAGAAATATAGTCAAGCAAGTGGTTCATCAATGCTTGCGGTGTTTTAGGTTCTCTCCTAAGTTAACCGAACCCATAATGGGAGATCTGCCAGCCTCTCGTATTCAATCATCGCCCCCATTTCATACGACTGGTATCGATTATGGTGGACCGTTCATGATAAAGGATCGCAAAGGACGTGGTTCTAAACTAGTGAAGTCCTACCTTTGTCTATTCGTTTGTTTTGTCACAAAAGCAGTGCACCTTGAATTGGTCGCTGACCTTTCTACTGAAGCCTTCTTAATGGCTTTTCGCCGGTTTGTAGCTCGTCGAGGCAAACCGCTCCATGTCTATTCAGACAATGGCACTAACTTTGTCGGCGCTAATTCCGAATTAATCGAATTAGGCAATTTTCTTGCGGAACAAGGCCTTTCTATTTCCGAATCAGTCTCGAGAGATGGAGTAGCTTGGCATTTTATACCCGCGCACAGTCCCCACTTTGGCGGATTGTGGGAGGCCGGAATTAAGTCCTCCAAACATCACATACGGCGCGTTATAGGTAACGCTAGTCTAAATTACGATGAATTTTGCACTTTGCTAGCACAGGTGGAAGCAACCTTAAACTCCCGACCCCTGTCTCCTTTGTCCGCTGATCCAAACGACCTTCAGCCTTTGACTCCTGCTCATTTTTTGATCGGTCGTCCTTTGGTGTCACTGCCTGATCCCAACGTTACTGAGATAGCCGAGTCTCGGCTGTCTAGATACCAAAGAATACAACAGCTCCACCAGAATGTATGGAAAAGATGGTGTAAAGAGTACATCTCGGAACTCCAACAGCGCACCAAATGGCACACACACCTTTCGGACCTCCAGCCTGGTTCCATGGTTCTCATCAAGGATGACAATCTTCCCCTTCTGAAGTGGAGGTTAGGCCGGGTCACCGAGCTGCACCCTGGCCTTGACGGCGTTACGCGTGTGGTGTCAGTGAAAACTGTGTCAGGGATCGTAAAGCGATCCTTCGCCAAATTGTGCCCGCTACCTAGTGTTGTGAACTAGTACGTTAGCGTCTTGCGCAGTGTTTCGTAAAGCCTTTTGGCTATCCATTGTTCGGGTTTTCTTGTATTACCTTAAGATCTATGTATTATT
This sequence comes from Agriotes lineatus, assembly GCA_940337035.1. Lineage (NCBI taxonomy): Eukaryota > Metazoa > Arthropoda > Insecta > Coleoptera > Elateridae > Agriotes > Agriotes lineatus. The sequence continues at coordinate 190,049,184 of OW679195.1, read as the reverse complement.
ACGCTTTGTATATGTCGATTTTGGTTACATGTCTTACACTAGCTGTTACATGTCAAATTTGTACTGTTGTTATTTGAAAGGTTACCCTTTCCAAGGCGGGCGGTATGTTAAGTGTTTCATAAAATTGTGCCGCCTCGCTTGTAGTTGTGCGTTGTACTATGAGCAGTCCAGAACTTGGGCGGGCTCGCCTCGCCGCTTCACTTAACTTCCATCTGTCTACGAGACTGCATGCGAAGGAGTCCGCTCCGCGAAAACTAATCCTTTGTTTTTTAAATGTTTCAAATGTTTGTGTACTAATTTATTGCTAATAAATTAACTACTTTGCTTTCAACGAGTGTATAATTCAGTGAAGAAATAAATCCATACAGTCCATTAAAGTCCAAGGCGAGCTAGCAATCAGGAATTTTCCAAACATAACGGAAAACTGAGAGGCTCCCCCACAAGTAGCTTTACGCAATTGTATCGCAAATTACTACTATTTACTATCATATTAGCAAAAATGGTATGAAATTTCAAAATTTACATTTAAAATTAGAATATGTAAGTAACATCAAGGATTACCTAAATGTATGGTTGCTAAAACGTTATTTGTAGTTGCATGGTTACCATGAGAGGGAGAAATAATTTGAAAAATCCTTAGGAAGTTATGAGAAGCCTTTTATATTATGAAAATGAGCAATATTATGTTGCGCGTAACTAAATATATTTTCTCTAAATTATGCTGATAGTGCAAACATGTTAAATGATGCTCGGGTTGTATTGTGTATTTTATCTCTAATTGTGCATTGTTGACCGAAAAATAACATTTATTATTTCCTGTAGTCTTAGCAGCGAGTATTGCTATTTCTTGTTATCTATCAACGATGATAATATACCGAAATGTATTTTACATTCTGAAAGCAGATCGGAGAAGCATCATTTTTCGTCTAATCGAAGAAAAGGTAGTTTTCGGTAATTGACAATTAAAAAAAAATAAAATAGAATTTCGAGCCTTAAGAGCACTAATTCAGTTACTGGAAATGCCTTTCTGATAAGTGGATGTAGTCAACATTCAGCTGTAGAATTTCTAGAATGAGACAAAAACGAGAACTGAAAAATATTTTCGTCAAACACTGGAGGTATCAAAGATTGGTATTCGAGTTTAAAAACGCAGCTGTGCCAGAAGGCACATTTAAAATATTTTCTAGTTCTTATCATACTAGTTATCACTGTCTGCTGTTTTAACTAATTATTTACATCAGCCGCTTTATAACAGAAGTTGATAATACGCCTTGTAGTTTTCAGAAGTCGATATGTTTAATGTAAAATTATAATTTTCAAAACAGAAATAAGGGTTGTTGAATACGAATAAATTAATTTCAAGTATATACGGTTACAGATTCTACGTCCATTGGCCATGCACTGGTACACATATCCGATTAATCTAACCAAACTAGACGTGGTGCGATATTGTTCCATGTAAATTTATTCTCAAGTATTTGACGACCTGATATAAATTTTTATTCGCCGTTCTTCGCAGCTGCCCGGAGCTTAATTACTGTGGATATTAATTTAGAATTTGGCATCTTGCCAGATTAGAATAATTTAAATAACATCTTCAAGTTCAAATTCAGTTTTATATGTCCTTAGAAATCGAGTTGGAAAAGCGACGTCTTTGTATGTGTTAAGGACAAACAATATTAATTAAATTAGGAAGATAAGACATTCGCATAACGTATATTACATTTACGGCGTGACTTCTACGCTTATTTGAAGTTGCTCATCACAACTAAGTAAACGCAAAATGATATTTTCCTACTTTTAAAGATTTGTAGTGTCTGTGCCCTCTATCTGTTTGACGGAACGAGCTTGACTCTTTACCCTTGAACATTCTGTTCAATGCTTTAGTAAGTTATGAAGCATGACCTAAAAGAATAGACGAACTATTATTATAAAAATTCATAGCACAACATAAGAAGCTGCTAATCGTACCGATTAAGTGTGTGAGGCAACTTCTCCGAGATACTGGTCACGTTATCAGCACTTCAGAAGACTAATTCTCGTATCCTGTAACAATTTCCGTGTCAGAACCTCAGACAAGCACGAAACATCTTGTTCAGCCGAAAAAAACTGCGTCTGTCCTATTCTGGTGTGACAGTAATTCCATTTGGAAAAACTTTGTGTGTTTCTCTGCTTCCAATATGTTTTATATTATTCTATAATTTATACAAGCTCTACTGCTAAAACATTTTTTGAAAATTTTGTAAACTAGTAATATAATATTTACTTTTGTGTTCTTTGAGTTAGTTGAAAATATCGTTTTATTTGTATTAGTATAATTATAAACTTTCGACCAAACCAATCACTGAAATATCATACGGTCTATATTTAGCACAGAATCGAAACGAGCGCATAGATAATTTAGACCGGAGGTAGTTTTAAATCTCCATGGGTCTGGCGGGAAGTTAGCCGAGAACGTCCATATGGCAATGCTGTGAAACCCGACAATACGACCGGGGGTGGCATTTTTACACTACGAGGGCTCTTATGAGCTTAAGCAGTGTTGATTGTGATAATTATGTGGATTATGAGCCAGGTCTGAAAAAATAAGGTCGGTAGTAAATATTATTGCTTGAGTAGCTTTTCAATGGAGGTTGTAATAAGTTTTATTGTGCAGTCGAGTTGTTGGTATTGCTGCTGATTGTAGACAGCTTTGTTGTTGGGTCGTTTATTGGTAGGTTGGAGCCCAGTTGAAACCGCTTAGTGCTCCATGTGTTTAAGGTTAGAGATTATCCGACTCGATCATCAATAAACTTCAAGCTGATAAGCAATTGTCAGTGATTCAGATCTCGCACCTGAATAGTCCGGAATTCTCACTTTCCAAAATTGTCTTGTAATCTGCGCCTGTTGCAGTTGGAAGCCGCCACCGCAAATAGGGATCATATTGACACGGGTTGTAACCATTAATCTAGTTAGTGTTCGGTTAATAGGTACCAGCTGCGGTAAGCATCCGTGTTGCAGGAATATAATAATAATAATAATAATAATAATAATAAATGACTTTATTATTACCCATACAAAACTATAAAATGATATGTACATAACCAATCAGAAATGAGTAATAAATGGCGGAGTTCAGCTTAACGCCGCTCTTCCACTTAACCAAAGGTGAATTGAGTAGTGAACCTCAAAAAATACCAGTAATAATACAATAAATAAATAATTATGTAGCATCATAGGAGTGGTATACAATATAATAGTTTATATATTTAAACGATTGAACTACTTATACTACCTAAACTGTGCTGAGAGACATGGCTATCTTAATAGCTATAAATAACATACCAATACGTATAAAAGAAAATGTGAAAAATTACTGCTTGTTTAATAAAAATGTAAAAAACATCTTTTTAAAGGACGGTATCGTTAAAGTTTTAAAATTTGAGGACAATGAGTTGTAGCATTTCGCAATGTTATATGTGTAGGAACGTTGAAAAATCGTAGTGCTGTGCATAGGTGGTGTTAAAAGACCTTTTCTTCTTAGATTTAAATTATGTACATCCGTTCTGAACCTAATTTTAGCGTATAAATATGGCGGAATTTTGGTAATAATAATTTTATGAAATAAACACTAGGAACGTAAAGCTCGTCTGTTTATCATATTCAACCCTGACAAATCCAGGAGTTTGTGCGAGACATAATCACGACCTCTCAAACGAAATATTAAACGAATACAAGAGTTCTGTTCTCTGTATTCTAGTAATATCAACATTATCCAAGCATGGACCGTAAACAGTATGGCAAAAATTGAAGTGCGATAAAACTAGAGCTTCCGATAAAATAGTTTTTGACTTTTTATTTAATATGTCCTTGTTTAAGTAAAGAAATTTCAAATTGCAGTATGCCTTTTGAATACATAAGCTAATATGTTTTTTAAATCTTACATCCGTATCAATATACAGCCCTAAATTACGTGAGACCTCTGTAACAGGCAACTGTACGTTATTAATGTTTATCATGAGACTCTTTCCGTGGTTGATGTCTACCAAAAAGCATAACTTGTGATTTTAATGGATTAATTATAAGTGAATGTTGTTCAGCTGATTCAATTAAATGACCTAACTCCGTATTTATTATTTTATTCGCAAAGAGAATACCATTAGAAGGAGAAGAGTGGTAGATCTGTGTGTCATCAGCATAAAAATGATGATTACAGAATTGAAAGCAGTTATTTAAGTTGGAGGTATATATTGTATACAATAATGGACCCAATATTGATCCTTGAGGTACACCACTGGCTATACTACTAATATCCGAGATTCGTTCAGATATCCGCACTGTCTGCTTTCTGTTGGTCAAATATTCTCTAAATAATAATATAGCCTCTTCGGTTAAGCCCATGTAATGAAGAATTGCCAATAACATATTATGGTTTAAGGTATCGAAGGCTTTAGATAAATCTAGCAGAACAAGTGCAGTCAGTTTATTCTGATCAGTAGCAGTTAATATGTCATCGATTATAGTAGTAAGTGCAGTAGCACAGCTATAACCAGTACGGAATCCCGACTGATTAACCGGCAGCAACTTATGATTATTTAAATAAAATCTTAGCTGGCTATCCATAACTCTTTCAACAATTTTAGAAAAAGTGGGCAAAATACTTATAGGCCTTAGATCTTTATAATCCGCTGGGTCAGATACTTTAGATATTGGACAAATAATAGCCATTTTCCAAGTTTCTGGAAAGGCGCTATACTCTAAACAATAATTAATAATATGAGACGCGGAAGTTCATATTTTTTTAGTTTTATTATAGATGTTTAGATTTTTCAGATCTTTCCATAACGTTTTATTGTTACTGGTATAAATTCTATGCTCTAAATAAGCTCTTTTTTCTCTTCGGATGGCAATATTAACTGTATTTCTCAACATTTTATAGTAATTCCAGTGGTGAATATTCCTTGTGTTTTTAAATCTTCTAAAAGCATTGTCTCGCATTTTTTGCATTAATTTAACAGTATCCGTCAACCACGGAGCTGGAGCGTTTGAAAATCTAGCAACTTTAATTGGGGCATGAAAATTAAACAAATTGAGAAGATTTTCATTAAGAAAATTGACTTTCTCGTCGACATTATTCATGTTAAAAATATTGTCCCAAGGAATTAGCTCCAAATTCGCAGTAAATACAGTTTTATCGAAATTTTTAAAGTCTCTGTAAGTTCGAATGCATGTCCTGGGTAATGCCGTACTGACATTGATTTTACAAAAAATTAAAAAATGGTCTGAGAGGCCATGTAAACCCACAACACCAGAATCGGTAATAAATTCTATATTTGATAAAATTATTACATCTAATAGCGTCTGTGAAGTTGATGTAACACGCGTAGGTTCCTTTATAATTTGTTTAAAGTCGAACACATCAAGACATTTTTTAAAGTAATCAACTCTTGGTGTGTTTACTTTTAGCAAATTGATATTAAAGTCACCAGTACAAATTATATTATCACACAAAGGTATTACATGAGCTAAGGCATCTTCAATGGCATTAATAAAATTGTATACATTTACCGTTTCAGGTCTATAACCAACATCCACAGCAAGCTTACTTGTTCCAATTTTAATACAGGTACATTATCCAAGGTGCACTAAAGAATATTCCTGAACGAGGCACTGTCCTAGATGCTACGTGGGCATACAGCGGGGGCCACAAAACCTCCTGTAAGTATTATGATAACGAACAAGTATTGCTCAATGTTGTAATGTGTGTTTATCGTTGCTTATATGTTTAGTTATGGAATTTGTCTGGCATTGTGTTCGTGAACGAGTGCGTATGACCACATACCACATGAGAGGGCCGACCGATTTCCTAGCTCTCCCCCGGTGTCATGTATCTAACCTGAAACCCTTAGACGGAAGGGGTGTTATGGAATTTGTGGTAAGTCGTCAGCCGTTGTAAATTTATGCATACAAACCAATCTGAATATAAAAAAATTAATTAGCTCGGGGCATCAAAAATATGTGCCAACACTAGTGATCATAGTTTTTGTTTATTTATGTATATTTCCAAATTGGCCCTTTAGCTCTTTTCTGCTTATCTCCATGTTCTTGCTTAGTGTTTTTCATCTTTCGTAATTATTGTCATATTCTCCACGTATCATATTAAGATATTTTGGTATTCTCCAGTATCCGTACTGGTTACGTTCTCTTCTTGATTTGTTTATTGTATTGTCTAATATGGTTCTTTATTTTTAGTTATACTCTCTATACATCTTTGACCTTGGTGTACTTCCATCCTTTGTTCTTCAGTATTCTCCATATATCTTCTCTATTGAAGACTTTTTCTAAATCGATTTAGCATAAATATACCTTTCCGTTTTCCTCACTAAGACGATATCTTGCCTAAGATCATATCTCCCTTTTTATAGATTGGCGTGATTATACCTATTTGCCAGTCTTCTGGAGTTCTTACTTTCTTCATCACTTTATTCATTATTTGTTTGTTGCTTGGATGGGTAGATCAGTTGCTGCTTGTATTACCATTGTTGCTATTTGATCATGTTAATACGATTTTCCTATTTTAGTTCTTTTTGTAGCTCTTATTGTTATGTCATCTTTATCGCCTTTTTGTTCCTCTATTTTTGTGTCTTCTCGTCTTATCTCATCGTTTTTGTTTTCGTTTCCTTCTTCGTTGACCTTAAAGTATTGCCGTCACCTTTCCATTACCTCGTTCTGTTCCGTTATGACGTCTCTTTTGCCGTCCTTTATATTCATAAGGTAAATGTTTGCCTCTGCTTAATGCTCTGCATAACTCTGGTGCCGTTGGCTTTGCTGATATGCATGTTTCATTTTACCTCCAAATTCCTTCAATGCGTTTTGTTTTTTCTCCGTTCTTCTTTTGAACTTCCCCTGTTTCTTTCTATATTTTTCCTAGTCTTTGTTCTCTTTTTATACTGAGATACTTTTCCAATTCCATTTCCTGCCCGCCAGTGGGTTTATCAATTTTTCTATTTGTTATTTGGAACCTTTCACAGCTATCTCCACATATCTTCCATGTCTGTTCATACAGTTTATTTAGAAATATTTCTGACTGTTTTCGTATGTAACATCTATTTTTCGGATTGTTCTTTTCCTTCCGCTTACTTCATTTTTCTTTGCTAGTTTGTTCTTAAACGGAAGTGTTAGTAGGTAACTGTTAATCCCTATCTTCGGATCTCTCTTTACTTTCATGAATTTCATTATTTTGCCATATATTCCTATATCTATGTTTATTAAGAAGTAATCCGTTATCGACTTCTCATTTCTATTTGATATTTATTGCTATTTTCGGTACGTTTTAAAATAGCCATTATCGACTACTACATAATGTTTTATTATTTATTTGAATACCTCCTATTCTCACCCTGTTTTCTAAAAAAACTATTCAATTCGATCATTAGTGTTACCCACTCTTTCATTCAGATCGTTCACGATAATTACTCTTTTATTGTTTCTAATTCTTGCTAAAGCTGGTTAAAGAATGTATCTTTTTTTAGCGACATCTTTGACAGTTATCCATATAATTCTTTCATTATTTAATTTTAATTTTTAAATTGTCTATTGCTTTACATATCGGTTGTCACTCTAGCTTTAAAACTTTCCCCTGTATTTTTTTCTGGCTCTGCTTTATTTCTTTATAACCTTTTTGTTTAAAGTGTTTCCGTCTTTATCCATAATCAGTATTCTTATCCTTGTGCCTTTTTATTTTCCATCTATTCGTTTTTTGTATCTTCCCTCAGTTCTCCTTATAATGAAGATATTTTTCCTTTCCTGCCTTATATCTTTCTCTTCTAGTGTCCTTTAGCTATAACTTCTTACACATGTCTTGTAAAAATTAGCCAATGTTGGCCCAATTAACTTTCGTCCTCCAAAGTCCGGTCCAGTTGTCCAAATAGCCTAAAATTTGGATCCGGCTCGAAGGACCAATGTAAAAATTAGCCAAATTCAATATCGAACTTACCAATTTATCGTAGTTAATATAAGCCTTCTTGCCTTTGTCGCTACGTTCTTTCATACATTTTATCAGTTTCTTTCTTTCTTGGCGTACTTGTTCTGGTAGGTCCTTTACTATCCCTATACCTGTAGTTTTAAGCTGCTGTACAAATAGTATTGTACATATTTATGTACCTTGTTTTTTCAATCTTTTTAGCTTCTATAACTCTATAACTTTATAATCTTTTCTATTTTTCTCTCAACACAATGTAGCTTCCATTTTCATCCTCTTTTATTTCGTGCATATATTAAATTGAGTGGCTAACTAATCGAGACTTACTTCTCAGTGGTGGCTAATCTGTACTGATTATATCCATACTTATTAATAACTGTGCTTTGTGCAATTCTTTGGGTGTTTTCTGTAGGTATACATATGACTAGCTCCAATTTGTTTGCCACGGTGGTGAAGAGTAACAGAGGTTTTTTAATTTTTAACGTTCCAGCTTAATAATAATGGTGAGGCACTTAACACCCCATGAAGGAGCTTGGCCTGCAAGGCGGAAGGTCAGAGCTTCCGTATCCTCGCTATCACACCCGGCTGTCGCGTGTCAAATTCATGACACGTGGTGATGTGGTTAGCATCACGCATTAGACAACCGCATTATTACCCCTAATTCTTTCGAACGCAGGTCCCCAATTATTTAAAGCGACTGGGTAGGCCGCCCGCCAGGCATCGATCTGGGATTTGAACTCCAGATTTCCGCGCCGCAGTCCAATGCTCTAACCACCGAGCCACGCTGGCGCTAACGTTCCAGCTTACCAGTATAATTTTTCTAGCCAATTTTATATTTAAGAAAATGTATATTATATTGTATTGCATATTATCGACTAGCCATAAACATTATTATTCTTATTATTATTTCTGTTTTGCCTTGCCGATTAATTTATATTTTTATCTAGTTAACACATTACAAATGTTAACTGTTATATAAGGTCTCAAACAGTATTCCATACTAAACAATGTTTATGTTACTTGAAAGAAATTTAATACTTATTATAAATGGGATATGGTAAATGTGAAAGAACAGCAGAAACGGTATACTGAAAAGAGTTGCGAAAGCCACAACGAAGTACTGAAGCTGTCACCGTGAAAGCTCATTCATAATTTGTCAACTTCAAATAGGGCGTTTGGGAACATAATCTCTACTATTCCGTTTTAGTTCGAAAGTTACAGTTTACGCTTTCGCCTTATGCATACTCCGAAGTTGTTCCTTAAACTTAAATACACTGTATAAACTGAGCTACATTCTCAATACGAGAAGGATTACGTTGGTAGGTAACAGCTATTTCTAAAAAAATCCGTATAGTTCAAGATAATCCAAGGAATGATGTTATGCCGTTACTGTCAACAAAACGCTCAAAAGAAAGAAGTGTTTAAATAATATATGTGTTTTTCCCTGAAAACTGATGTTACCGCATTAAAATATTGCGATCTTATCAAATTTTCAGCAAAGATGGGATTTCCTCGCGGTATCGGCCATGTGATCTTTCAAGTCGTCAAGTTCTTGCACAATAGTAATAAGCCACCAAATAACGGCTGAATATTTTATTTCACCACTTAACCTGATGAGAAATGCGAGGAAAGCGACTACGTGCGTACTTTATATTTCTTATCTGTTTTGATAAAGTTAGGAATGAAAACAAATCGAACTTTGTTTCTACTATAGGTACTCTATTTTTAATTAGGAGGAGCGATTTAACATTAATGCGCCCTAAAGTAGGGCTGTGATTGGCTGATACAGATTCGGGTTTACGCATCTGCCAATCACAGGCCTACTTTTTGACGCATTAATGTTGAATCGCTCTTAAAAAACAGAACAGAATTACTCTGAATATCTGCAGTTTGTCTTAAGTGAAGTTGCTAATATGCATGGCGTCTTAAATAAGATCGATTTCGCTTTAGCAGAAGCTGTAATTATTTTTTCTGATGAAAATTCTTTAGGAGTGGCTTACAATCTCATGAAGCAAATAGAAGCTATCTGTTTAGCAGGGTCTCATGTACCGATAAAACTTGTATATTCCACCTTCTTCCACATTATAAGAAAATTCCTGTGCATATCGATTCCTTGCATTTATGTCAATCTGCATAGCTTTTAATGCTTCAAGCAAAGATCGTCAGGTATTCGTTGCGACTACTCAAGTAAATAATGTTGATGAGATTGTACAGTTTATATCATGTATATCGAAGCTAGCATATGAGTATATTATCAGTTCACAAGTTCATTAACGATGTTTAACAAGTTGAACCGATAAGTAAGTAAGTTCAGGGCGCTTCATTCCACACAGAGAAATATGGTATGAGACATGGTGGGTCAGGACCACCGAATATGTCTTTCCCAAACTCAGTTATCTACCATACCAACGGCCTACTAAATGATGTGGTTAGCATCACGCTTTTGACGACTGCCTTACTTTCCTACTTCTGCAAGCGTGGTTTCGATAGCCAATTTTTAAAGTCAGACGTGGGGATAGAACCTCGTACCGTGACCACACAGCCGAGCTCCCTAACCGCTCGAGTTGAAGCTTAAGTTGAACAAATGGGATTACGACAACCGCTCTCATTTCCTGAACATTTTGCTTTCGAGTGCATTGGCAACACTAAGCTGTCCAATTGTTATGGAGACAATAGAACCAAGTAAATAAGAGTAAGAATTATTTGAAAACTAATAATACTTGGAAACAAGAGTCGATTGACGTGATATGGACTATACAAAAACCACGAGCGTTGCTATGGAAACAAACGGCGCTGGTCACTGTGCAACATCTTTTACGTTAGTCGGCAGTGAAAAACTTCGAAATCGTCATTAAAATATGAGAAAATGACAGTGAAGTAATACGTGGTTTTACAACTTTTTGTAGAAGGCGGGGTGACAGATGGATGACAGAAAACGTTAACATAACCTGCAAGGGTTGGTTAAAAATGTTAAATTTCACGATTTCTCGAATAGAGAAAACATAGTCTAATGTTCTCCTCGGCATTCAAGTTTCTTATCCTTCACTGGTTTAGTTACCCACTGACTTACAGGCCTCCAACCAAATTTCTCATTCGTTTTAAAAAGTTCAGTTCCTTGATATACAAATAACTATCACCGTGAAACGACCTGTAGAACGGTTTAGTTATTGAGTCTGTAGCGGTGGCAACATCATGTTTTTCATATAATTAAAATTAAATCAAGACGTTTTTGGAAACTACCTATCAATGACTTAACAACGTATTTCAACACAATATTTGAAGCTTAAGCAAGTGCAAGCCACAAAGGAGCTGAAAATTTTATTTCTGTCAACTTTGAAAGAATGCACTCCGCATCTTTGGCCCGCCTCTGCAAATATGTCTTTCAGGGCAAGTGCATGCTTTTACAGCCGATTATTCCTGCATGCACTGGCATACACCTGACATCGATCAAGAGGAGCTTTACAAATTTCCTTAGCGAGCATATTTTCGCAATAAAGCACACTTGTAAACTTTTGACTAAACTTACGGAATGTGATACTTTCACGGACAATCCTCGAAAGTAGTCGGATACTTCTAACAAATTGCATAATCTGAAGTCTCTCGCTTCATGGACTTTCAATGGTGGCAACGCTGTAGGAATAGCCTCTTATTTACAGATGCCATTTTTATTTAGGTAGTAGCTTAAAATAAACTATTGTTCCCGTTAATATGTAATGTATAGAATAATCGTCTCTAATACACCGAATTTTTGCGCATATTTATAATTATCTCAAATTCTTCTCTCTTTGGCTTCTATTTTCTGAAAATGTTTATAGAAAATCCTTACTAGAGGTTCTTTTGCAAAAAGATACAAATATTTACATAATTATGTATTTACAGAATACATTTTTAAACTGCTCCTTTTTTACCAGACATTTTGTTAAGGGCAGTTACGTTTGCAACATGCTCGATTATAGTGTCATCAGTGTTTAAATTTGGTTCGTATTTTTTTTAATTAATTATATCAAATGTTTTACTTTTCACAGACGTATATTTTCCATGCATCGCTATGTGTTATCTTATTATTTTTTAAGGATTTAATTTGTACAAATTACAACAATTTCCCAATATGACCATTAGCACAATTTCAATATTTCTTGTATGTGAATAGCTCAGATCCCACTTGACTAAGAATTATGGAAACCCATCATTACCACCCTTACTAATTCGAATGCTAATTTCTGTCTGAGTTTCAACTAATTGGCCTCCAAGTGGTTGCGAAATGAATTTTACCTTCTAGTGAAGAGCCACAGATGAAAAAGAGATTTATTAATTCGTACAGCCAACAGCAGCTACAGTAGTTTTCGCCATAAAATAGATGGGAATGTATTATGGGAATCTGTAACTTCAACTAAAAGCAAACGCTTTGATCCTTTAAATGTTTAAATATACACATTCTGCACATGTTCCTTTCAAAACCAAATAATCAGTGCAACTGCATTTCCGCTTAGATAAAATAATGTTATAATAGTATATGTTAATATTTAGTTTTTCAGTGAAGCGAAGCATTTTAAATTTATAAACAGATAAGGAAAGGTGGAAATCAAATTTATATCCTTGGATATGAAACCTATCTTCAGCAACAATCTAATTCTGCGATTTAGTTCCTTCAGAAATTGTGGTAAGATGATCCGCATTTTAAGCTTAACTCACGAACCAGTCGAGGTTACATCTTTTCTCAAAATTGAATATCGGCTTTTTTCCTTTTATAACGCCTATAAATTCAACAATTTCTATGCAGTTCTCTTTTCAAATCTAAAAAATGTTTTCTTAATTAACCATTTGAACTTGTTTATAGTTCGTAGTAACGTCAAAGATTAAAATTTTAAGTGTAATAATCAACTCTTCAGGTTTAACATTATGTATGAGGATGCAAAACTTATTACAAACTGAAATTGCACGGACAGGCGTCGAAAGCTATATTGCGCACCATCCAACGTCGAAAATTCACAGCTTTCAGCCCCTTAAGTTTGTATAATTTAATTCCGGAGATCCGTGTCGAAGTAGTGATGAGCTAAATGAGGTGCTACAACCACACTTGTGAAAGTAAATATCAGGGCGGAACCTGAAATTCGATTTACAGTCACGACTCGAAATTTTTGGATTAGGAATTAAATGTGTAGACTAAATTGAGAAACTTGTGAAATATGAGAAATTCAAATGCGATGAGAACTTAGAAAATATAAGGAATCCAATTAATTGCTCCCGAACATACTTTTTTGAGCCTAAAATCTGGTGTTATTTATTCCCACAACCTATTTCAAGAATCATGAATTTCATGCTGGGAAGAAGCCGACCTCATTTATAATTTACTGTGGTAAAACGCCTTATATATTTAACGTCATAATGCATAAGAATCTTTTGTAGATGCTACGCTGGAGCATAATGTTGAGATATTGAACACCAAATCAATTAGGTTAATCTGTGAAAAAAATTTATTGCCTGATATAACTCATGCTGTTTATTGGATATTTCGCCACTCTACAAAATTAAAATTATTAAAAAATCCAACGTTTCCAGAAACAATCAGCATAACAATTAAAACTAAAAATGAGCTTTTTACTGGAATTCAGAAGTGACCAACCTCCAGTAAATTGTTTGATACTGATAGTTAATTACCTACTTGATCTGATCTTTAAAAATCGACAACCACATTTTGCCTAAATTTACAGCGAAACATGAAAGCGATTTATCTTTAAATAAACTATGCACCGTTTCTTTAGTTTTACATCGATTCATTAGATAAGATCTTTGTGTTAGGTATGTCATTGTTTTTGTGGTAATTATTCCAAGCGTGTTCAGCAATTTTAGATTTTTCTAACTGATACTTTTTAATTAATCGCTTAAGGCCTGGATATTTCACCGATATAACATTTATCACATTCACAGGGCATTCAGAAGTTAGAGTTAAAGAATATCAAAATTTTATTAAAAAGTACCACTCTGAAAAATCTAAATTGCTGAACAGGCTTGGAATAACAACCTCAAAATGCAATGGCATAACACAAAGATCTCATCTAATGAAGCGATGTCAACTATCCCTAAAATTACAAAAACGGTATATATTTTACTTAACAAGAATGAATGTGTTTCATGTTTCTCGGTAGAATTAGATAAAAGTTGGCTATCGGTTCTTAAAGATCAGATAAAGTAGGTAGTCAACTGTCAATGCCAAGTAAATTTACTAGAGGTTGGTCGTTCCTTGTTCATTTTTAGTTGTAGTTGTTAACTCGTTGATACCGAGGACAGAATTTTCATCGAAACATTAGATTTTTAATCATTTTAATTTTGCAGGGTGGTGAAATACCCAATAATAGCACGATTCAAGTAAATTATCAATCACTCACTAGAATATTAGTAATTATGAGAGACTACGTAATATTTGTTAAAATGCTGAATATCAAATCCTTATGACCTCAGAATTACGTAATAAAGTCTTTATCTTTCTAATAAGAATAATCTGATTCTTGCCATCGTGGGGTTGCTGTGCACGTTCGAAAGCAATTTTAATTGTCGCCGCAGCTGGCAGCCTGGAATCGCAATGAAAACTAAACACGTCGATGAAAGCATTAAGTGATTTGGGCGAAGTTAAATGAGAATTTTACAAATTGCGTAATGGCATCTTTCCCGGTTCAATAACTACATAATTCCCGGTAATTTAGGGCTTTAATATGTTTCTCAGAAGTTACATCGATAAGACCTCTAATTGAAATTCGCCAGACACGACGAGCAAATTGAAGAATAATGTTACTTAAATGTGATTGGGAAGAAAAGTCCGCAGTTTTGGAAATTTTTGATGAGTTTAATTTTGTTGCGAAGTCAATTTTCAAGGTTGTTAAAGCTTAGCTGCAGTTTTTGTTTTCAAATCGTTGTTAAACGCAAACCAGTAGGTAGTCAACTGTAACTGTAATTTCAATTTCTGAAATATATTGGCTATCAAATACAAATCCATAACTTTAATTCTTTTAATTTTCGTGTTCTATTTGTTACTTAAAACGACAATAGTCTAGTTTCGCTTGGCATATTTAATATATGAAGTCTCGCAAGCCTTGTGACGTCTTTTTTGGAATTTTGGTTTTGCTTAAACCTACGAGGGACGGTCAAAGAGTCAAGGTGTTTATTTCAACGCACCTAGCGGGGGGATGATACACTAACGACTACGTTAAGCTTTGGTAATACATTAAGAAAGCCTATTTATTGATTAAACGATTTGTGTTGGGTAAATGTTTTTTATTAGCACCTATGACGTATAGAAACGTTTGCATTGCTTCATCGACTTCATCCAGCCGCAATCTTCCTGGCCTTCCCCTCTTTATTCTTCCTACAAGATTTCGTTAATTCTCCTTTTCCTTCTATTATCCTACATATGACCTTGTAACAATTCCTTCATGGAGACATCACATAATGGTACATAGAAAAGCCGTTCCATTGCTTCATAGCCTTCATCCAACTGCGATCTTTGTGGCCTTTGTCTTTTCTTCTTTCTACAAGACTATGGAACCCTTCAACTCTATCCGCTATCTTACATACCTATAACCTTATACCATGGAAAGAGTATGAAGAAAAATAACCTACATACCATAGTAGTTTTTTCTCTCATGATTTTACGTATCTCTTTCTTGGGTACAGTCTTCAGTCTTCTCTCCCCTTCTTTCTATAGGATTCCGTAACCTTTCTACTCCGTCCATTATTATATGCTGTGTCTAGGCACACTCTACAGTGCATGCAATTTTTATTATTATAAACTGTGATCGTTATTGAGTTGACTTCATAGTATAATTTTTAATCTATTATCGTCTTAGAGTATCACAACAATAACAAGTACTGCCAATAACCTAACAACGCAATTTTTCCTATCATAGTCCAAGAGCCAGCAACGGGTTTGCTTACAGTATTTTTAACAAGCGTGTAACTGTTATAGAAGGTCCCTTTGAATATACTGAGAAGGAAACCCGAAGTCTGGAAAGCATGTGGTGGTGGTTTTGGCCCCCTTGCGTCCTTGAAGGATGGAAAAAATAATAAGAAAAAGGTATAATAACAAGTCTGTCTCTTTGCTATGTTAAAGGTAATCATATCTTATGTAAGTAAAAAGATTGATAGACGGTTTCGCGGGTGGTAAGTTTACCCCAGATTCACATAAAGTTGCATAATAAACTTAACTATTTACTGTAAAATATCGAGATATCCAAAAAAACTGATCTTCAGCAGGCTGTGGAAATTCAAACTTGTGAACAATAAGTTGGTGGCACTGTAAGTCTGTCAAATTCGAGGTTACCAGGTTAGGTTTTCCGTCAGTTTTGACACAGATGACGCAAAATCTAACCTGCTAACCTCGAATTTGACATAGACTTAATGTTACCAACATATTATTCCTAGGTTTTGTGTCAGTTTTGACACATTATTTTTTCCGCCCTTCAAGGATGCAAGGGGGTTAAAACCACCACCGCAGGCTTGCCAGATTACGGGTCCCCTTCTCAGTATACTCAAAGGAACCTTCCATAACAGTTACAGACTTGTTAAAAATACTGTAAGATATCCGTTGCTGGCTCTTGGACTATCAGCGCTTCTACGCCTCGAAACTATATTTTCTGATATATATTAGTAGATACTTTGAGGTCTAATCCTAGATTTTCCCCGTTTGAAATGCATCCAATACTCGACATTGCTTGTACTCTGGTTTGGACCTAGACGCAGTGATTATTATATATGTGTTCTTACAACATTGCCATTAAGTAATAGAAGAAGCACATGTGTATTCATTACCTTTATCGACGCTCCTAAAGCTATATCGGAAAAATAGCTGTTCCATTATGTCATCGACTTCATCTAGTTGCGAGCTACTTGATCTTTTTTTTTCTTCTTATAGGATTTCGTAACATTTATACATACGTTGTTGTAACATGTCTATTAGGAGAAAGAATAATAATATGTTTTTAGTTGCTTCAATGAAAACTGTGGCAGATAGAAAAGCTGTATCTTTCTTCTTCATATATGGTTCTGTAACCCTTTTAGTCTATCTATTATCATCAAAACAAATATGTTTTTTCATTGCCTTCATGAAAACCCTTACGACTATGGCAGATAAAAAAACTGTTTTTTGCTTCATGAACTTCATCCAACCGGGATCTCCTTTTCCTTCACCTGTTTCTTCTTTCTATAGGGTTCCATAACCTTTCTGTTCTATATGTTATTATTAAAGAGCGGATTTATATGAAAAAGATGAAATATACAAGAAAGATACGAACCTAAAAATGCAAAATATGCATTTAAATATTCCAAATATCATTAAAATATCAAGATATTAAAAAAAATCAACTTAATACTAATATGAAGCAAAATAAATACTTGAAACTAAAAGCGCTAAATTAAAGGTGTTTCTAATATTAATATGGTAGATACATATATTAAATTAAAAACGAATACAAATATCGTATAATAATTATTGAAATGACAAGATATTTTTTACATTTAAAAAAAAAATTACATTCTTGCGGAGACATTGAACATAAAATTAACTTATGTGTTTTTGGAATAAATTGGACAAAAAATGGTGCTCTCGTTCGTAGTGAGATGTTCAGATTTTTATATCCATACACCGATTTGTTCACTTCTGAACACTTTCACTTCACGCATTTTTAAAATAACCATTTTACTGCACTTTCAATCAACCGCTACTGTTGGACACTAAAAAATGATTTGCATAATATATTACAAAAATTTGCGCCTTTTATTTTAACTAAAGGAAAACTTCATCTTACTGCCGATATTTAGACAGTTGATACAGTGACACCTGACTAAGATGACCAATTTTTCCAAGTCCGTGTCCATGACCCATGATTTTTAATACTTTTAAATTTATTTCTACTTCTGTATGTTGACCACTTACATTTAGAACATGTGCCGAAGGTCAAGTGTGATATTTGGTATTATAGAGCTGTAGTGGTTATACATCAACATTGTTTTGATTATCCGTGCTAGATCTGCATTTCTTGTAGAATTTGTTTGGTTTATTTAGTGTAAAGCTATTTGAACTAAAAAAATCTTCTAAGGTGACCACCTTCCAAGTTGACAAATTTTTTCGAGCCCTCAAGTGGCCAACTTAAGATTTTAAAGTTTTCAAAGACATATATTAAAACAAAAATCATTGAAAGTACTATACAGGTTAGAAATAAAGTAACAGATAAATTCATTAACTTTGTTACTATTAATTTTTATGAAAAAAATCTTGAAGGGGTATAGCAATTTCAATTGTAGGATATACACTACAACCACCTTTATGTTGCTACGTCATTTGTTTTAAAAGTTATAACGTTATCGACTTTTTTTAATGACAACCTGTATTTTTATTATTGATTTTGGTAGTACTTTTTATGGTGTTTTCAAAGATATAAAATTTTTATATGTTACACCAAGCTCCTTTATGGGGTGTTAGTGCCTCACCATTACATCTGAAAAAAAATCGAGAAAAATGGTCTTAAAGTTTAAATATTAAAATCCAATAAAATGAGCAAAATAGATCTAGTTACCGGTGGATTAACTTTGAATGGAGTTCTAGTTATATTTTTCAATTGTGTTTTTTTTAATTTCAAGAAAAACCAATCTGACGTTAATGACTTTCCGCCAAATGTAGGTAACTAGATTTATTTTACTCATTTCATTGGTTTTTAATATTTAAACTTTAAGACCATTTTTCTCGATTTTTTTCAGGTGTAACATATTGAAAATTTTATATGATTGAAAGCAACATGAAAAGTACTACCAAAATGAATGATAAAAAATACAGGTTGTCATTACTAAAAAAAGTCGATGACGTCATAACTTAAAAAAAAATGACAGCGACATAAAGGTGGTTGTAGTGTTTGTCCTACAATTAAAGTCGCTATACCCCTTCAACATTTTTTTATAAAAATTAATATTAACAAAGTTAATAAATTTATTTGTTACTTTATTTCCACACTGTATATGCAAGGAAATATGCACATATTGTAAATTATACATTTATTGCAAAGTATGCGATTATATGCACAATACAAATGGTATCATATTAATCAGAATCATCTGAAACGCAAAGAAAACTTTAAATTAATACGAAATCGACTAGCAAAAAGATATGCAAATTCATATAATTCCGGCCTTTAGTTATTATACGTACGCCCTTGTAACGTGTCCAATAGGACGAAGAAGAACAATATGTTTTTTATTGCCTTCATGGAAATTTGTAAAACGGTGGGAGGTAGAAATATGATTGTCATTGGCCTCATCGTTTTCTTCTTTATATAGGGTACCATAATCACTCTATTGTATTTTTCATTATGATCAAAAATTATTTTCATCTAGTATGGGCATGGAATAGTCCCTATTTTATGAATGCAACTATATCGCACTTCAAAATCAAATGCGAAGTATGACATTTAAGTGTAAACGTAGTTGCATTCATAAATTACGAAGTATTCCATAGCTATACTAGATGAAAATCATTTCTGATCATACTTTACATATGGTCATGTCACATGTGCAATGCGACGAAGGAAAACACTATGTTTTTTCATTATCTTCATGGAGATTTGTAAAACGAGGGTAGATAGAAAAACAAGTCTATTGCTTTATCGATTTCATCCAGCCGGGATCTTCTTGGTTTTAATCTTTTTCTTCTTTATATAGGGTTCCATAACTCTTCCATTGTATCTGTTATTATACATATGCCCTTGTAACATGTTCTTTCGTCCTGACATAGGGTTCCGTAACCTTTCTACTCCATCTGTTACTATGCATATACCATTGTAACGTGTTCATTAAAAGGAATAAAAACAATATGTTTTTTCATTGCCTCCATGAAAACATCTACTACTATGTCAGATATCAAAACTGCTTCATTGTCTCATTGACTTTATCCAGCAGGGATCTCGATTGTCTTCATTATTTTCTTCTTTCTAATGGGTTCAATAACCCTCCCATTCTATCTGTTATTATACATATGTCCTTGTAATATATACAATAGGACGAAAAAGGACAATACGTTTATTCTTTGTCTTCATAAGTATCTGTAAAGGGGTGGTAGATAAAAATCGATTCTATAGCTTTATCGACTTAATCCAGCCTGAATTTCCTTGAAGTCATAATTTTTTATTTTATGGGATTCTATAACATTCTATGGTATATGTTATTATACATAATCCTTGTAACATTTCCAATAGAACAAAGAAGAACATTGTGCTTTTTTCTTGCCTTCGTGGAGTTTTGCGAAACGGTAGTAGTTAAAAAAAACGACTCCATTGCTTCATTGAGCCGGGATCTTCTTGCGTTCATCTTTTTCTTCTTCCTATAGGATTCTATAATACTTCGACTCCATTTGTTATTACATTATATGCCTATGTAACATGTCCATTAAGAGAAAAAACGAAAATAGTTTGTTCATTGCCTTCATGGAGATGTGCAAAACGATGGTAGATAGAAAAACGATTCCATTACTTTATCAGCTTCATCCCGCTACGACCTCCTTGGCCTTCGTCGTTTTCTTTTTTCTAAGGGGTACTACTCCATCTGTTATCATATACGGAAGGGGCCATAATTATACTGATGGGGTCATAATTTTATATAACAGCAATGAGATGACATGTATAACAAAATCGAATGCTTGAGTAAGAAAGAGATGGCCATACGAAAAAATTATTTTAGTAGGCATGTTTAGTTGACATATGTCATAATTAAATTAAGCGTCAAGCCTACTCGAATATTTGCTACTATGTTTATCTCTTTCTTACACAAGCAAAACTTGTTATATTTGTGTTCATGTTATCTTATTGCTGTTATATATAATTGTGGCCCCATCGGTATATGCCCTTATAACTTGGGAAGAGAGAGAAGACAAAAAACCTGAACATATCATAGCAGTTTTTCTATCTATCTAAGTAATAACGCTATCTTCAATTTTACTGATTTTACGTGTTCCTTTATTGGGTACAGTGTCTTGCTAGTTGCATATATACATACATATTTTGCTTGATATTCGACTGTATCTACTTATATACAGCATTCTATCTTCTTTTACTATTTTTTATATAGTCTTCACATTGTTGCTATTGCACTTCTATCCTCGTTATTTCCAAATTTTTTTATGCTGACTATTTGTAGATGGATGTTATATAGGCTTATTTCATGCTTTTTCTTTTACATTTATTGTTTTTGAAACGTTCTCTGCGCCGTTAGACATTCCCTGATTCTAATTTTACGAACTTTGGTGATATCTTTACCGACCTGTCAGATTTTATTACTGCTACTACTTTTTTGTATTCGATATCGTTACTGCAATGTGATGTTCTTTGTTTCTGATATGCTTTCTTTGCCTTCTTCTGCTGTATGGTTTTAATGGTCCTATTTCACTATCTCTAAGTTATTTCCATTCCAAGTTCATTAATTTCTATCTCTTCCTTTTAATATAGGGTGAGTGCCTACTTTTAACATTATGATATGTGATTTCATAAGCCGTGTTTAGGTGCTAACACAACTGTTTTAATTCAACTGAACAATATAACACTCTTTTACAGGGGTTTACACAACAACGATGCTCAGATTGCGTAAGATGAAACTAACTGTAGGGATGTTAGATTCGAACTAATTACCTCTCTGCTATAAATTCGTTCTTTTTACTTTTTGTCTGAAACTGTATTAAGTCTATAACCCTTTTTGCGTTGATTTATTTTGATGCAGTTGCTTTTTCTTATAACCGCATGCAATTATAAATACAAAAGGTATGCAAAATAAAAGCTTTCTGCAGAGATAGGCATTAGTCCCATTTAATAATCAGATACTAAATGAGACAAACTGCAGATTGCGCAATCCCTTGAGTTTTACAATAGACCTATTTACAAGAGAAAAACGGAGCTGTAAGCTACGATGCCACAGCACAATAGCTACCTTCCGTCAGCAATCTTTCAGTTATTGATATCTGCTATACGAGTGTAAATCGAATTTCCAGCTTGGACGCAGAATGTATCCAGGATCAGATGAATTAATCGAATTAAGCTTGTGTATTCATTCTCGGGCCCGTTCTTATTGTTTGGATAAACCTGCTTCAGTTGAATTTGTTTATTTGGCCCCGTTGTGTTTAACAGTTCCGCATTTAAACAGTGCTTCTAAGATAAAATCAAATTTATCTTTCGTCTGCTTGTGCAGTATAGCATAGGCGTGTTACATGGTCTGAATTGATATTTTAGTGTGTCTGATAAACCGAATTTTACGAGAGATATCAGACAAAAAGCTAGAAAATATTGTGCTCATTTTAACGAAACACTGGAATGCTGCTAAGGAATGTAGCGTGAGTCTGGAGCCAGTAAACAATATTTTGAAAGGAAATCTGAAGCACCTAAAGCGAAGCGAAAATGAACATTCAAACCAAAAAGTAATATGAGTCCTTAAGACGAAGCCTTTTAATGAGAAATGGCAAAATAAATCTCAATAAAACTATTTTTAATCTATAACAAGCTTGTTCAACAGCTAACGTGCCTTCCACGGTGCATAGAAGAGTATTAGAATATGAAATATGCCATAGAAGAAGCACATCTTTACCGCACTCGTCAACAAATGTCACAATAAAAAACTGGTTGCTTATTATACATGGAGGCATAACACCAGTACCAATTGAAGGGACAACGGACAGCCAAACGTATAGACAGTTCTAGACTTAAACTTCAAAAATATGTGGGATATTTGTAAGGATAGACTACTTAAAATAAATCCTACAACTAAGCGAAAAATTGTAGCCTAAATGAAGGACAAAAGGAAAAGTTTGTTGTTCCGAAACATATGTACCTTTATTTTATACAATGACAATTATTTTTCTGTACGAGGACGCGTCAGAGAACTCCCCCGGCAATAATAATAGTAATTTATTGTCTATGCGTTCTAGAACGTGTTTTATCCACGAAAGAATGTTTAAATGCGAGAACGAAGTTCGAACATTTAATTTTCTTCAGCGGATAAAGCGCACTTAAAACACGAATACAATATACGTTTAACAACTCAATAAATATATAAAAAATATCATTTTTGTATTGACAGCCGTGAAAAGCCATAATGGCAATTTGGAAAGAGTCCATGTAATTCGTGTTATACGTTTGGCACTACCGAAGTGTATTGTCAGTCTATGTCAAATTCGACTGACGCAAAACTTAACCTGCAAATCTCGACATTGCTTGAACCTGCAATAGTGAGTGACATGGTTTTTATCTCAATAGTGAATAATGGGCCACATTCGAGGTCTAAAATCGATGTAGTACTAACTTTATAACTAAGAGGTGTTGGATAAAATACATTTTTCTACTCATGACATTGAAATCAGTCATTTTGACATTGAGTCCGGTGGTTGAAGTTGCATTTCAACCACTAGAGATTGAAATGCTAGGACTACCGGGATTTCAAACTGTTTGACATTCAATTGATGACAAGAGAAATGTCACTTTATGTGTAATTTTTTCTAAAGCGCATTAATTTGTTAAAATGAGTGAAAATTCGTAGAAAAAATAGTATATGTAACACGTGGCTGATAAAATTTCAACGTCTCGAGTTACTTTTTTCAACTCGCTTCGCTCGTTGAAAAAAACCACTCTCAACGTTGAACTTTGATTTCAACCACTTGTCCCATAATATACTATTTTCCACGACCGGGAGTAGAAGTCGGTTTCTATAGCATCAAAATTGTGACAGAAGTAAAACATTTACTCCCTAGAGACTAAATAAGACAAAAATTTCCCTAGGGAGTTTTTATTATGACTGATACAACCTGCTAACCTCGAATTTGACATAATTGTGAGCTCTTGCCATAATGACTTACCGTGCCACCAACTTTAAAATTTACCATAGGCTACTAATTTTAAAATAATTGTAACTAAAATGTCAATAAATGACGTTTAAAAAACGGGTTTTCGTTTTAAATCTTCCTGTAACGTGAAAAAATAGTATATGCAACTCGGAGAGAATGCTATTTTGCTTCAGTGCAATTTCTGACTAGAGGGCTAAGCCCTCGAGTCAGAAATTGTACCTCAGTAAAATAAGGCATTTCTCTCCCTCATTGCATAATCTACTAGTATTCATTTGTCTATGTCACCTATGCACGGTATTTCGATTCCATATCTGACAAAAATTAATCTCAGACAATCAATGAAAATAATAACTTCTAGGAATAATTTTCTTAATGCGAATGTGACTGTAGGCGTGGGGTTTGCACACCCGTTATCTGCACTTCACTTTGAGAAATTTATTTGTAGCGTGTGGGCCCGAGGAAAATTACTGGTTAAAACAAAGTTTAATAAAGTTCGAAAGCGGAAATGAAAATATAGACATTTCAGTGGTCGCTCCTTTCCATTAAAAAGTGTGTTTATTTTCTCGGGAACGGAAAGTTATAAAACATAAAGCGATGTTTCTGTAATTCAATACCGCCTTAATCGGTTCTTGTAATTATTTTATGCAAATACATTTAAATGCGTTGCATTGCATTGACTAAAATCCTTGTTGTAAGAAAAACACAAAATTCCCTGTAATAGACGTTAAATATAATTTTGTGGTTTATAATTGGTAACTGGCGAATACCAACGATACTAAATATTTGATTATTATTCTCACTACTCCTTTTTTCTTCTTCTTCTTTATCGTATCCTTTATGTCTTTACGACATTGGATTGCAATTTGAATGATTTTTCTTGACTGATTTATCGTTTTTCCTTGTTTCTGAGCTATTTCTCCTAGGTATTTTCGCCACGACGTGCTTGGTCCCTTCTTTTGTTACTGTTTCTGTGTTCTTTTATTATGTTCTTCTTGTAACTTTTCTATTTTATTTAATATATTGGTATTGATAATCTTCTCCCTTTTACAACTCGTCTGTATTTATTTTCGATAGGTTTTAAAAACGTTATCTATTAGCAATAACTATGATAATAATACCTTATAATTATAAATCTGTTGTTGTTCCTTGATAAACATTAATCCGTGTCTTCAACTAAAACCTTTGAGCTTGGTGAACTTCGTTTAAGCAAGTATTGTATAAAGTGTTATCTTGTAGTAATTATCCGAGGGTTTAGAAAAATTAAATAAACGGAAGTAACCCATCAACTGAAGACAACCGTCGCAAAATTCATAGGTCCCGTTGCTGATGTTCCACCAAATACTCAATCGAAATTGAATTTAAGCTTCTAGATGGCCGAACATTAAATCTAAAATCAACTGTTTACGCGAATAAATACCCTCGTTAAAATCATGTCGGTTTGCTGATTGTTCTAACTTTAATCTATGACTAATTTCGTTTGGTTTCAAAATCACAGCAGTCGTGCAACAAATAGTAATTGATTTTTAATCGTATATCGTCACTTCAACTACATTTAATCCACTTCCGGCTTCAAAGCTTGGTAAATTTAACCATCAACTATTTTAAATTTGCATGTCCAGCAGGGGCTATAAATTTAATGGCGTCATTGTGATTGCGCACATGTGGTTCAGCATAAAAACGATGTAGTCATTAAGTAGAACAGCATCTCTTGTTTTTACCGACACTTTTGAATTGCAATCGCCATTAAAAATTCCAGTTCGATGTGTGTAAATTATCAAAATAATACATGATTTCAACATAAAATGAAGTAATTGGAGGAATAATTAGTAGCTGTAACAGATAGTTGGTAAAACAACTGGAACATTTACTTTGGTTAAGAATATTCAATATGTGCACAGGTTATTATGTACAAAATTACATAGAAGTTATAGGATACAGCATACACAATATTAAATTTCACAATAAAAAGTATATTCTTCAATTTTAGTTTAACAGTTGTACAGCGTTTAGAAATAATTAAATATCAATAAATTTGAGAGGACCGTTTTAATTTATATTACAAACCCTTCTTTCACGCATGATTAAAAACAAATTATAAAAATTCAGTTCTGAATCAATCAGGAGCAGATTTGGCTTAGATCTCGTCGTCATTAATAAATCTACCCTTGTGGAAAATCGAGCAATTTATTTCGATTCTTACTTTCATATATATTAATCTGAGAAAGGAGTTCGTTTTTCGTTGTCCTATTTATAAAATACATACACCCTCGTTGACATATTTTCACATTATTTGTTTAGAGCTTCTCGTCAGGATAATTTCAGTCTAAAATGTCAACAGATTCTGCAAAACAAGCCCCAAATGCATCTAGCACAATGTTGTTCCTTTGAAATTTAAAGCGACGTTAAATGCAAAGCATTTTAAAAATATCCAGTAAATATAAAACCCGCCTTTACGAATTTTCAAGCTCGCATTACGAAGTTTTCTAAAATATTAATGGTAAACATCAGGTTCTGTACATCACTTGCCTCCCAAAACTCCTTTGTTTCCACGTTAATAAATCAGAGAGGTGAAACTACTATTGTGATTTATATGATAGGCAGGTACTGTGTAATTTCTAAGCAATTGTATAACATGGTATCTAATGAATAAATAACGAAAATATATTCCGGAATAGGCAAGTGCTCATTAACATGAAGTAGTCATTAATTCACGATAAAATCTATAACATTCGCCATGTAATATGATTCTTATAACTGAATGAAAAAATGTATTTTTGAGTAAAATGAGTTTAATCATATCGACTCATCAAAATATTTTTAGATACGTAACATAATCGCTTTAGTTGTTATGATAAAGAATACGTAACTTGTAACTTTCGTGAAATGGACCCTAGACCAAAAATTGCAGATTTTTGTTTCGCCCAGTTCCTTCTAGTTAAATAAGGATAATAGCTATCTGTGCAACAAGTGCTAAAAGTGAATGTTTATGCACGAGACATGAAAATTATGTAACTCAGCCTTCGGCTTCGTTTCATAACATGTCGAGTGCAATAACACTTTTAGCACGAGTTTGCATACTACAATATTTTTTCTGC
Organism: Agriotes lineatus; assembly: GCA_940337035.1. Classification (NCBI taxonomy): domain Eukaryota; kingdom Metazoa; phylum Arthropoda; class Insecta; order Coleoptera; family Elateridae; genus Agriotes; species Agriotes lineatus. The sequence goes on along the minus strand of OW679195.1, from coordinate 190,022,273 downwards.
GACCTTAAATTTACTGTTATTAATAAATAAATGTCGATATAACAAAGGTTTGCATTTATGACAGTTATAATTTAAGTCATAGTAAAGAGATGGCCGAGACGGCGCAGGTGACTGTTTCTGCAGCCGGTAGTTGTCAAAGTTAGTTATCAAAAGTAATTATAATAGTACACATGTTACTTTATTCATTATATAATGCTTTAATTATTTAAAAACACTTTACCTCTAACGAAAGAAGTAACTAGAATAACTTTATAACCTCACTTCCAATTTAAAATACTAAATTCAAAACCAGCTGTTTACTTTTAGCACGCTGATATATAAATCGTCATTTTTAGTTCAACAAGCTAGTGCTAAAAGGCCTACCTTTAGTAGTGGCTAAAGAAAAAAATATTACTTTACGGAAAATAGGTAATGTGAAGACTTTACTACTGAGAAAACGACCGTGCGAAAAGAAGTACTGCATGAAGAAGGAAGATACATCTTTAAGTTTACTTACACTCGTGTTGCGTACTGAATCGCAAAGAGTGGCGTTCAACAAAGTTATACATAGACAACACTGATACTATTCACAACAATTTGATTCGCATTCAGTAACTGTGTTTACCTTTGTCCTTGTCCTGAACTGATTAATTTCCCAATTCCTTACATTCTATAGTTCATTCAAATTCAAGATAGAGCAAAATCTGCAACCCAAGTTACAAATATCAGCGGTCAGTTGATTACTAATTTGATTTTATTAAAATTTAGATCAGAGAGATATGGCTTTGTTGCCGTCTTGATGAGTGTCAAAATCAAATTCGAGGTTAGCAGGTTAGGTTTTGCGTCAGTTTTGACACGAACTGACGCAAAACCTAACCTGCTAACCTCGAATTTGATTTTGACACTCATCAAGACAGCAACAAAGCCATATCTCTCTGATCTAAATTTTAATAAAATCATATTAGTAATCAACTTACTGCTGATATTTGTAATTTGGGTTGCAGATTTTGCTCTATCTTGAATTTGAATGAACTATAGATAGTGCATAATAGTTCCACTATCAGTGATTATGTGTTTATATTAATCTGTTAGCCCGTAGATTTTGTTTGCTTTCTAATTAAATATTGAATGTTGAGGAAAGTTGTGACGTTTAAGGTTCACCTAATGTCTTCCGCAGTCATTACACATATTTGCTAGTTTCAAATGATTACATTGTACATCCCTGTATATAAGAGTATATATAAGAAGCCCGATAGCGCAGTTAGTAGAGCGTTAGGCTTGAATTAACCTTTCAACGCTCTCTGGTATGACAATGTTACGACTGAGGATAATAGTAGAAAATATTACTTGTTTTGAAACTTGATACTGCTCTTAAGAGCCGTGTTTCCGTTCTATAGGCATTTTCTATTCTTTCTCTAATATTATTTTTCCTACAATTCTTGTAGTTACAAAACTACCCTAATAAACTCTAGTGCAAATGGGTAGCTTGTAGTACTATTGCCAGCTTGCATCCTACGTTGCATCTTTCAGGTATGTGAAGTTTTTCGTTCGTCACTATTTCGTGGGTTCAAATTTCAAGTTTCCAGTTGGTAAGTGTTTTAGTTTAATATGTAATAAAAATTATTTCCTCATAATTTTGAAAAATACATTGATATTTGGAAAACTTTGATTTGCGTCGTAAAATATAATTTTGCAATTTTTTTTAGTAATAATATACGTTGCATGTAATTTCTTTTTGTTCTTCTATTCTCTAAAAATATATCTACTAAAGATATAATCAAATTTATAATATTTGGAATCTCTTAAAAATTATATTCTATTTTTAGCAATGGAAGTTTCTTGTAAGTGAAAAATAGTTCCTAATAACTATACTACTAAAAAGTACTTTGATGTATTTCAATTTACTAAGTTTTTAAACTTTTCGGTCTTATTTACAACCAATTCATTGTTTGAAATTGTACCTAGCCATTACTTCAAAAAACTAATTATAGTATAGTATACCTTATATATAGTTTATTTATATGATATAAATTATATCGCACTCAGCCAACAGCCGTTAGGCCAATTATAGGCGTCGCTGTGCATTTATGGGGACTTCCAACCCCACTAAGGACTGTCATGATGTTGTTATGACCGCCGGGACCAACTATTTCCGTGACAGCCGTATCACGAGGCGCCGAGAGATGCAGCCGTGGAACTCCTATCCAAGTTCTGACCAGAGAGAGCGTTGCTTAACTCTGCTGATCGAAAGTGGACGCTTGTTCAAGCTACTCCATCCGGGACCTTATTATTGGAATGTAGTACTATATGTTATTAGTGTAGTGTAATAGTTATTTGTACAACTAGTTTTGAAAGTAATATTTGTCTTCATCAATTTGCAGTTTCAATTTGCAATGAGTGAAAAAAGGGACTTTCAAAACGTGTTGTACACGTAGTTTTTTGCATAGTGATCGTTGCAAGCCGTAAGTGTAGAGAATCTCAAGTCATTGACATTTCACGATTTTGCTGTCACTGAACAATTCGTCAACCCGAAAAACAGTGTTGCGATGTCGCGGAAAAAATGTGAACTTCTAATTTCGGCAACGTCAATCAGCTGCTTCGATTCGTAATGTGATTTCTGACTGTTTTCAGTGTTTTTATCGTCAGCCCCTTAGATTGTATTATGCTTTTTTGTGCAAACAGCATATAGCAAAGTGTTTTAAGTTGAAACCAAGTGCAAATTTGAGAAATGAATGTAGATATTGTTAAAATAAAATTTTAAAAGAAGTAAAAATAGCAAAAGAAGTGGTACTTTCAAAACGACTTTTTGAAAAAAAATCCGAGTAATTTGACTTATACTATACACAAAATAGCATGGTTACACTTTATATTGCAGTAAGATATGTGTAAAAGTTAATTTATTTCAGTACTTTAGTATGACTACTATGATTGGAATAGTTATATTATACATTATGTAGCATAGGTAATAAATATAACCCTACACCAAAAGGTAATTGAGCCAATTGAGGTATACTATATGTTATTCATTAATTTACTAAGCATCTAAACAAATAACTCGACACTATTATGAAGTGGTATGCCTGTTATAGCAGTGAGCATTCACAACATATTTTATTCTGCATGCTCACTGGTAAGATGGTTTACCAGCATTTTTTGAAAAACTGAAAATACATTTTTGATAAAAACAATGTTTTTCTGTTTCCTGGCATCTCAAAGAATGTATACAAAATAAATGGTAATTTATTTTTCTTTAAACTAATTTTGCTCTTCGACTCTGTAATTTGGAAATACGGGCCAAGTTGAGCACTACACCGCCAGTTCTACAGCATATAAATACGAGCTGAGAAGAAAGATGACCAAGAACGAGAAGATGATGCTAAGGAACTCTCATAGCATATTAATTAGAAATTAACAACTACTTTAATGTATCCACTGCGTTCAAACTACCGACCAATTGATAGTCATATACCGCGCTATGCAAGTAATTTCTATGATACCATATGGTATTCGAGAGCATAAACTATTCTACCATGTTTATAAGTCACCCGCATGTATGTTTCCAAACAGAGTTGTTACTTTTCAAAGTATTAGTAACTAATTGTGTCAGCCTAGTTCACTTTGAATGCGGTCTTAGTGAAATTACCAACAAATCAGCACTCTATGCGGCCTTCCATTTGCACCTTTTACTGTGGACGTGTGCTTGTTCGGGAGTTTAGTGGTTAAGTTCGACTCGACGACAGAAACGCTGAAACGCCGGTTTAATTAGGAGCGAGGGTGCTCGAAGATGATGCAACAGGTGACCTTAATGAGATTAAGTGCGCTCTCAGAAGCCTCGTGAGACAGTTGCTATCGCAATTTTTAGGTCTAGCAGTTGATGAAATTGATAATAACTGCAGCAGCCACTTTCCGCTTTTATTTTGTGGTTTTTTAGTGTTAGCATATAACTTTTCTTCTACTTAGCACGCAGATGCTTAGAATTTGAATTTAAAAACTGACCTAAATACGTATAACTTTTTTGATCTGTGAATTTGGAATTGATGAAAATATTGAGTTTTACATCTCTTCGGAATTCAGTTTCCATTGTCTACATTTTTAATGTTAAATTATAATAATATACTTATATAAAATAAAAGAATAGTGTCGCAATCAATATCGCGTCATGCTAAAGACATTTGGTGAATCGGCTAGGTACAGATGAAAATATACAGTTCTACCAAAATGGTAATGGAGCCCATGCATCATACGGAACCAGACATATTTTGCAGGTTATGTTTCGGTTTATTACAGTCGAAGTCAGGCATTAATGAGGATTTGCTACAAACTATAAAACTGTATTCATTGTCAAGTAAACAGTTGAAGTAACATAATAAGAATAAAAAAATTAGAAATTATATTAATGCTTCTTAAATATACAGAATATTGTTAGTCCATTTATGTACTTGTGTTTGCTACTATATCAACATTCCGTGGCAAAATAAAATGTTCTGTTTTTATAGAAACAGAGCGGCTAACAGAAGCTCATTGCTATTCATGCTTGTAAACAGAGTTGCATCATACATGTATAGATCGCTATAGAAAACTCCTTTGAGAAATTCCGAATATCAAAACCACACAGCCAAAAGCGGAGGTTGATTTCAGTATTAAAAATCTTATAGATTATCTTTTGAACCAAATTAAAATTTACTTTGTAGTTTGTAATGGTTATGAAGTAGTTAAGACATAGCTAATCTATTTTGAGGTTAATTTGCCTAAAAATTAGTGTAAAAATATTTTAAATCTAAAGCGTTACAAATTCGTCGACTGAATACAATACCTTACAATTCCTACAGGACACATTAAATCAATTATTTCAAGGAGAAAAGTACATTAATGATACTGGTTATGTTTCTTGGTATTTTTAACGTTTCAGCTCTCAAACCAATATAATAGTAAGTAATAAATTGGGATTCGTTCGTTAAGGCAGAAATTCAAAAGCAAATTCTTTTTGTCCAAATCAATATTTCGGAAAACTTCATTCTTTTATCAACGCAAGAAAAAGCGAGATTAGTACCTCATATTTTACAATACAGAACATAAACAGAAATCTTTTATGTGGTACATTAGGTTAAAGGTTAATAAACAATACTTAAAGAAGTCCGATTAAATTACAGTTAATTGATTCATCAATTACAAACAGATTCAATTAAATGTGATTTAATAGGACTACTTTAAGTATTGTTTATTAACATTTAACCTAATGTACCAAACAAGATATGCCTGTTTCTGTTATATATTGCCATTTATGAAGTACTAACCTCACTTTTTCCTGCATGGATAAAGGAATCAAGCTTTTCGATATATTGGCTTTTGTATTGCTGCCCTGAAGAACGAATCCTAATTACTTACTATATTATTTTATCAACCAGTCGTTCGTTACAGTTTCGCAGTTTTGTTTTTGCTTCCCCTATTACTATTTTTGTAACTTGTAGATTACATTATTTATACATTTAGATAATTTTAGAACCACCTGAAGTTCTCTTGAGAAGACATTTGTCTAATATTCGCAAAAACGCCATAGAAAAATTCAAAACTAAATAAAATGGCATTTGGACTACCAAAAAGTCATAATATCGTAACGAACAACACGTTCTAGAACGTCTGGGATTGCTCAACGTGACTTATATTCTAGAATTGTAAAGGGCTTACATTTCGGAAATTTTGACGTAGTTATTGTTTAACTAGGACACTTCGTTCAACAACCTAAATTCGTGTTTATTGATTTTACTATAACCATGTTTATTTAGCTCTTCGTTGCTCATTGGTCAATTCAATTTATTTAAGCAGGAATAAACTGAAAAATGTAAGATTGACTCTTTCAAATTTATTCTATTGCAGGTATTGAAAGTAAAATAACATCTTCCTGATATGCTGATTAGAGAACACTTGCTATGTTTTCGAAATTAATAATCAAGCGAAATCGGAATATCGGAAACGCTCGACGACGCGACGTTGAAAGATACGTTTATCTCTCGCAGCGGCAGATTCCTTGCAAATCAAGAGTTTTGCTTTCCGTTTGATCACCGTCCTATTAACCCGCGGTATTTTTCAGTTTTCATTTTTCTTAACTCATCCGTTTCTTCGATTGGTTTGCTGTTTACGCTGCTGACATCAAACATCACGTATGTTTACGATTCATCGAAAGACTCGGCTGCAATCTCTCTTCTGGATTTTAACGCGAGGAATTGAAATGTTAAGGTTAAACGGAGCACCTCCGCGATTTTTCCGTTCGCAGACAAGCGAATTCTCTCCGAACATCACCCGTTTGTTGTTAGGAATTTTAATGAATGGCTTGCCCTTTGTAATATTGTAAATGAGTTTGCGCTTGTGTTTTTACAGCCCAAATTTCTCCGGGAGGCTTTTCTCGGGGCGCCGTGCTTCCAACTCTTTGAACTTTTCGGATAATTTTAACATTTGTTTATGTTTCATTTCTACGCTGTTGTGCTGAATTAACAATATTTAATTTCTCAAGACAGAAGTAGAATCAAAAAGTTTTGCATTGACCAGAAATGCGTATCAGCAGTATTGAGAGCCTGTCTAAAAACTTTATTATGGCTTGAAAAATATTATTTTAATAACTAATAATTACTAAATAATCAGAGATGGTGGTCCTTATAATTAGACCTAATTTCAACTGCCCTTAAATAATTTTTTGAGGTTATGATACAAATAGAAACTTCGACCAACTTAAAAAGCATAACATTTGTACACTTGTAATGTGCTGTCAATAATGAGATTTAGCAAGAGCCAGGCCACATGCCTACATTTCACAAGGACACACATGTCATATTTTTTAAGTTAGTCGAAGTTTCTATTTGTATCATAACTTCAAAATTGTATTTAAGGTCAGTTCAAATTAGGTGCAATTATATGGACCGCCATCTCTGATTCTTTAGTAAAACATTGATCCAGTTAGCTTTCTAATAGTATGTCATTTGGGTTGCATAAGCCACTCTATGTGTTCGGCGTGCTAAGTATACATTCAATTGCTCAATTACTTTCGAGTAATTAAATTACTATCGTTTTTAAATTACTTTAAAAGTATTTGAATTACCCCGAATGCTATACGATAGTGTAAATAGAGATACAATAACAATTTTACATTTCAAAGAAGTTCTTAATTATTTTGAACTTAATTAGAATGTATAAGAAATGCTCATTTCATTTTGTAACCCCTTGAAAGCAACAAAAATAGCTAAATACACGCTACCGTTAAATTAGAATAATACCATAAACATACATCAACAATACAATAATTATACTAAGAACTCAGCTAACAAAAATATACCATTTACATATTTACTGGAGTGAGGGGGAGCGACTTAAAAATTCTTCCTTCTGTGTTATTTGGGGAATGTTTCCTGTCTTTTTTCAATTAGTTCATGTATTTATGTGAGCCCATGATATGATCATATCCGCTATATATTTTATATAAAATCTATGTTAGGCCAATGACGGTATACGTCAAGGCAAATAAAAGTCAATGAAAAGCCTACATCGTACGGTAGACATTAGTTCGACAGACAACAACAACACAATAAATGAAAATGCTTGCTAATTAAAAAATCTGGTGTGATACACGCACACAACTTCCTTTTCAAGTGATCTTATAATTAGCCAGAAATTTGATTTTAAATTTTTAAGCATTTGTTAAAAAATTTCAAAAATTACAAATTCTACAAAAACTACAAAATAGAGCGTTAGTTTAAGAGACACATTTTCTCTAGAATTTTAAGCTGAATTCAACAATGTAATAACATACCGGGCGTTCTAGTTAAAATGGGAGTTAATTAAAAAATTGAAAAAAAAACAAAAGAAACCCATTATAGAAGTATTCAACTGAAAAATCACTTGTCTCACATCAATACACATTAAAAATGTAATAAAAATGCAAAGTTAGAAAAAATTGTTAGAGCCGTTTTTGCAAAAATCGAAAAAAACTGAAAAATCACAAGAGTAAACACCTACTTCCGGTTATGCGATTTTCTTCAAAAGATTGATGTCGCATCTACATAGTACACAAAACTTATATATGAAGGTTCAAGGCCAATGACCAATGAAAAAAAATGTTTTTTTGGGTTCAGGGGAGGTGAAGATCTGTTGAAAACTCAATTTAGAATTTTTGGGGTGAATCCAATACTTCCTTTATTGTAAAATTCTACAAACATTTCGAAATACAGCTGGACAACCCTATTAAAACAATAGAAAATGTATTCTGGGCAATGGTGCATACATGCTTTCTTTAACGTTATACTATCAGTCTCGACAATACACGCATAAATGAAAACATTGACTTCACAATCATAACTGATTTACAATAGGAACTACCAAACAACAGCACTCCTTATTCTTAATTTAAAAAAACCACGAAGCATTTGCATGAAGTTAGCGATAACGCAACGAAAGCTATAATCTATAAAAGCTGAGAAACAATTTTAAATCATTTTTAATTACTGCAATATAAATAAAAGATCTGCCGGCTGCGGTTAAATATTTACTACATAGATGATGAAAAGCCAAAAAAGTTGCACCGTATTATTTCTTTGAAGCGGTTCAATAATCAATAAGCATTCTTTTAAAAGCTGAGTAAGATTTGAAGTTGCTTTTTAAGCAGTTACCCATTGTGGTCGATTGCTTGAATAATTCATAAATTAATCGTTGGAACTCTTCTGTTTCGCTAATAAAATGAGAGCCAATTGGTACTGTAGAGCAAAATACCTGTATGGCCTTAAAAGAACTGTGCAAATCAAGAATATTAATTGGCTTAAATTAAGGTACGGTTCCATTCGTTCATTTCAATTTGAAACGGCGGATTTTAATACAAATATGTCATGATTTAATTTGGAATAATACAGTGATGCTCTTTCACCCATAAATACCATTTCTAATGACTTCGCATGAAAAGATTGGAAACAATTGGCGAAAGACATTTATTCATTCTCGCTTGTATATTTGTCAAAATATCTTAAAAGACAATGGAACGATATTTGACAAACAGAAAAGGTTTAACACCCATTTGGGAGCTATATGAAGAATTGGCTCAGGGAAATAACTTCTGCATACTGCATATTTTTCTGTTAAAGGTGTTAACAGCCTAAAGAATTACGTGACTGCCAAATTAGTGTTGGAATAAATGCGAAATACCTCAAGAGCGGAGAACATCCGCTATGATATCAATATTTAAAAAGGAAGAGACGAAGTACCTGAAAAACTATCGAAGATAGTACCACTAACTCTAAATAGGTTTTCGAAAAAGGCTTTCGAAAAGTATTAGGAAAAATAGAACACTACGTAGATCATGCATATCATACATACATAACTTGTTTATTATCCAGCAAGTGTTGAAGAAAAAACGCAAAAATTGTAAGTCCATAGAGAAAAGAGTCAGCAGGCAAGCACATTTTTACATTCTTATAAAAGACGATATACAGATAAATAATAAAGTGAAGAGTTTAAAATATCTTGGGGCCGTAGTTAAGAAGTATGGTTTAGGAAAAGAAGAAATTAGAAAGAAAATACAACAGAGCGTAGCAACATTATATGTAGAAGCACTGAGTTCTTTATGGCGGGACAAAAGCATATAGAAAGAATATGAACGACTATGGTAGAATACATTACATGTTATGGTTGTGTAAAGTGTGAAAGAAAATGCATCTGAAATAGTTTGGCATATGTTACGGATAGACGAAGATACATGGCCTAAGAGGATATTTCGATAGCAACCACAACGAAAAAAGAAGCGCGACATATCTTTAAGGTTATAGAACTAGGGTATAAGGCAAGAAATGGCAGTGTGGCGTAGTTTAAAAAGCAGTAAGTGTTCGAAGTCAATAGTGTGTGTAGCATTAAGAAAACTTTCTAACGTCAAAAGACTTGTGTACGTCGAGCTTGTAGCAAGGGTGGCAAATTACTTCCGCTGTTTTAAGCAAATTGTCAAACCTTTCATAAACACTTTCCAACCAACTGCATTATTTCCAAACACTGCTCCATATCGTCATAGCATGAAAGCACCCAACTAATAGGAATACGAAGTTAAGAGGGTCCAGCTATGCATCTGAACGGGCCAAGAGAAAGAGAAGAAATTTCGAGTCGGCATAGGGAAAGTGAGTTCAACTCCTGTCCTTATCGACAAACGAGTTCTGGTTTCCCGCTGGCCCAACGCAAGGGCTATTGACGCAACCACAAGCAATAAACCCGATCATTGGACCTTTTATTCAACGGGCAATGAGCCTTTGTAAGCCCAAAATGGTACGAGGCAACTGAGGATTCTAAAATTCCTTCTTCTGGGATAAGGAGCAGTTATTTAAGACCAGACAGCCTGCGTCTCTATGTTGCTTCTCCATATTTGGACTTGTCTTATCCTAAGCAAGACGAGGGCTCTGGTCAGTTCTCAAGCCTCTTAATACCAAATAAACATATATTGCATATTACGACTCCAGTCTGCCAACTTTGACATTCCTGGAGGATCTAGTCCGTTCCCAGATTCAGCTTGCCATCGTAGTTCGATCACTTTGATCAACTATAGAGCGTTGGTCAGATTCCACTATATTAATCTCGGTTAATCTCCATTAACGTCAGATACTTTGGAAATCGCGTAAACTTCAAATCGCGCAGTAAGACTTTATCGCTTTATGTAATTAGCATTGTGTTCGTAATCATCACACATAATACGTAATTGTACTATTTTTAAATATATTCCTGTATATTATATAACTCATATGAATTTATCTTGGATAAACAGGGGCAGTTTTAATTTTCTTTGAGAAAAAAACCATCATTAATTAAAAATTGCGTTAGGTAATTTCAATTTTAATCCACAGCTTGATTATAAAATAATATTTTTGTTGAAGGTAAATTATGCAGCCAATATTAAAAGTTTTTACATTATGATCAAGATTTGGTTAAATTAATCTTGGTTTACGTTTCGCTGCAAGGTATCTTCTTAAAAGCTATAATATACATTCAAAAATTTTTCACGTCTTTTAAATATGATATTTGAAGTTAATAGATTGATAATAATTATTCAAATCTTAAATACAAAGCTTTCAAATAATTACTTAAGTGAAAAAATAATAGTATATTGTTTTATTGGTATTAAAAGTGGCACTTTGCTTGACGAGTAATTATGTTTGCTTTTGCAAGGCAAAGCGCAACCTAGCCGAGCAAACGCAACAATTGCAAGTCAAAAAGAGTGCCACTTTTAATCCTAATAAAGCAATATACTATTATTTTTTCACCTAAGTAATTTTTTGAAGGATTTGTATTTAAGATGTCAGTAAATCCCTTTACACATTTTTTTAAATGTTGTTTTGTATATAATATTTTTGAAGTGTCAAAATTGAAATTATGTAACATTTCTACTGTATGTTTTGAAAGTTCAGTGTTTGACTTACGGTAAATTAAAATGATGGCTTTTTATTAGGAAATTCTAGTTTTTTAATTTTGCTTTCTTTGGCCTATGTAATTAGTGTTACAATTGTTACTTTCTTTTTGATAAACAAGATTTGATGTTAGTTTTTTAATGTTTTATTTCATAATCTGTAAAGTGGCTTTCACCAGTGTTATGATTTGGAAAGGCTCTTTTTATATTATTTATTTTAAATTCTTTTAATTTTCTTCTAATAGGTGACATGTGGAATATTGTTGTATAGATTTGATTTTCTTCTTGATTATTATTACATTCGTCATTTAGGAAGTTGGTTATAACTAAATTGATGTATGGTTCTTTTGTGTTTAATCTTTTTATATTATTATTTTGAATTCTACAGGGTAATTGTTATTAAGAGGACTTCTGTAATTAGCTTAAAATCTCTTTTGTAATATTTTTTACGTAAGAAGATCAGTGCTCGATCAAATAAACCTGTGATTTATTGTTTTGCGAGAGATGAAGTTGAAATATCTACTTGTTTTAACTTCTTTGCAATATAAGTGACTGCTTAAGTTTCTATCTTTTTCCCATTAGAAAATTTATTGAACGAAATTGTTTTTAGTTTCGATGGAGGAACGTTGTAACTTTTTGAAAGTTGAATTTTTTTGCGGTCATTATTAATGTCATCACTATCAAGGCGTTAATCAAACGAAACTTTCTGGTTATCTTTAAAAAGTTGATTTATCTGTATCTATTACTACTGAATTATCAATAGTGCAAGAAATTGTAAATTCGATTCTGACTCTAAATTTTTAGCTGTAAATTTAAGGAATGTAGGAAATTTCAAGAACACATTTTGGAAGTATTGAGAGAGAATTCCTGCTTAGGTATGTTTGTACGTATTTTTATTGTATTCCAATTATTTTCAACTGCTTGTTATGCGAGGTTTAGAGGTATGTTTGCGCATAAAGATACTACGTCCAATTAGAATAAACCATGATTTTGATTGTGTTATCGATAAATTCTATAAAACACTAAGAACAAACTCAATATTTATTTTTATTGGTTATGTTGAATAACGTTTTGATAGAAATTTGGATAAGTTGTAGGTTGGGATCATGTATAATGCAACTGTTGGTATTAACGGTGTATATTCTTAAATAAATATAGATTTTTTGTTAAATAGCTGCTGTATTAGTTTATTCTTTTGGTTTTGGTTGTTTCATTAAGAGTTCTTGATTCGTTTTTTATTGTCTTCCTCTTATAGTAGGCCACTGGGTTGTTTAAATCCACAAAGATGTTATTTTATGAATCCTCTTGATTGAATCATCTTGTCACATACAAAAATATCACAATACGGATTTAAAACTACTTAAAGAAATCATCTTAGAAAACAATTACCCTATAGAATTTATTAATAATAATATCAAAACAAAATACTAAACACATTAATAAATACATTATAATCAATTCAACCAAACGCCCTGAATGACGAATTCAATAATAATAAAAAAACAAATCTGTACAATTTTACATATACCTCACCTATCAGAGAAAATTGAAAACAAACTTCAAAGATAATATAAATACATGCTTTAGAAATGATAATACCCGCAACAGTATATTATGTTATTAGGAGTAAAAGTGATACCTTGTGTGGCGAGACCGGACGCGTTTGACTGACGAGCGAGGCGCACAAAGTCACTTACTCCGAATAGCATACTATGCTATTTTATTTTGAAACGCCCGAACTACTATAACATTTTTGTTATAATACCGCTCCTTATGCTCATTATTCGTCTTCGTTAAAAAAACTTATGTAATGATATTTCCCATTTGATAATTACTTACTATCTTAGCAGTTTACTAAACTAGCTCAGGTAGAACATTTAACTCTTAAATGCAGGTTTTCTTTATAATCAATTATTTGAATTTATTTTGCATTACTGTGATGCGTGTTATTTGGTTTTAAAATAATTGTAGCAGGCACTTATTTGATC
>OW679195.1:189698246-190008790 GCA_940337035.1 Agriotes lineatus | reverse complement strand
CGAACCAAGTACATTCCAAACTTGGGGAGCTCACCGTTTTCTGTACTTCTTAGGTAATCTTCAAAATGTCGCTATAGTAAAGGAAACAAATTGTTATTCTTTGTGTAATTCATTGTTGATCGGCATACCTGAAAATCAGCGGTATGCAGGTTTATCACCGACATCAGGGTACAACGCCAACTCTTTTTACTGCAACTTTTTATGCTCTCCGAGAAAGTAGATGTCTTCCAGGCGTTAGCATTCAGGATGTTGTTGAGCAGCAGTTTTTCAATTATAGTTTACGGTTTTCTGTATTTCGTAGGTAAACTTCAAAATGTCGCTATACTAAAGGAAACAAATTGTTATTCCTCGTGTAATTCATCGTTGATCGGCATACCTGAAAATCAGCTCGTATGCAGGGTACAAAGCCAACTCTGTGGTATATTTGACCATGTATTTGAAAACAGTATGGACCAGTTCCACGAGGAGCAACTATATTTGCACCCATTGCTGGGCCTGCAAACTGCTGTTGTAATTCCTAACGCACTTGCAAAAATGTTTTGAGCCAGGATCAGTTCCATTCAAGAGATGTTCCAGTTGTATGGAATATAAATGCAGGTCTGGGAGCTTTACATTGCCAAAATTACAACAGTCGTTGAATTATAGCTTACGGTTTTCTGTATGTCTTAGGTATTCTTCAAAATGTTTCTATAATAAAAAAACAAATTGTTATTCTTCGTGTAATTCATTGTTGATCGGCATACTTGAAAATCAGCGCGTATGCAGGTTTATTACCGACATCAGGGTACAACGCCAACTCTTTTTACTGCAACTTTTTATGCTCTCCGAGAAAGTAGATGTCTTCCAAGCGTTAGCATTCAGGATGTTGTTGAGCAGCAGTTTTTGAATTATAGTTCACGGTTTTCTGTATTTCTTAGGTAATCTTCAAAATGTCGCTATAATAAAGGAAACAAATTGTTATTTCTCGTGTAATTCATCGTTGATCGGCATACCTAAAAATCAGCTCGTATGCAGGGTACAACGCCAACTCTGTGGTATATTTGACCATGTATTTGAAAACAGTATGGACCATTTCCACGAGGAGCAACTATATTTGCACCCATTGCTGGGCCTGCAAACTGCTGTTGTAATTCCTAACGCACTTGCAAAAATGTTTTGAGCAGATCAGTTCCATTCAAGAGATGTTCCAGTTGTATGGAATATAAATGCAGGTCTGGGAGCTTTACATTGCCAAAATTACAACAGTCGTTGAATTATAGCTTACGGTTTTCTGTATTTCTTAGGTATTCTTCAAAATGTTTCTGTAATAAAAAAAACAAATTGTTATTCTTCGTGTAATTCATCGTTGATCGGCATAACTGAAAATCAGTCGGCTGTGAAGGTAAAATAGTAGGTCTACCTGTAGACTTACTTTTACAAATGCAGTGCAATTAAAGCGATGAACAACAATTTGCACATGTTTCGTAGTAGAAATAATTTATAAGTTATGTGTAAACATCAGAGGCACCTTAATATGCTTAAAACGTACGGCTTCAATATTTCTTTGCTTCGGCCGTTGGCTGCGTTCAGTAATTCTCTTTATTATCAACCAAAATGCACTTGCCTTTGAAGCTGTGTCAACAGCTTTAAAAAGCACAAGTAATAAGCATAATAAGTAATTGTTTGCTGTGATAATATCGCTATTAAAAGGACTGGGAAGTTTGTTTACAAACACCCGAAAATAGAAACGTATGAATGCAACTATGGTACTTTTTATCGTGTAAACACGGCCTGTAGTGTTTCGGATTATTATATAGGTATGATTGCATTTTGCAGTCGCTTTGAAAATTTACTTGTTTAGAAGTCAATGCCAATAACGTATTATATACTTTAACTTTTTTATTCTAACATCATTGTTCTTCTATACATATATTTTTCATTGAAAAGGACACCTATCCTAATAATAATAATAATAATAATGTTTACTTTACCACGTTATGTACATACATATATTTGTAGCAAGTCGAAAGAATTAAAACATTGAATATTTAAAAATATATGAAATTACATAAATGGTATATCCATATACTCTTTCGTTGAATAAAAACATAACTGTAATGGGTCTCGGACGTTTCGCCGCCGCCGTTTCGCCACCGCCGGTTCGCCACCGCCGTTTCGCCGCCAGGCCGTTCGCCACCGGCCGTTTCGCCATCGAGCCAGTTCGCCGCCAGAACAATTTCAATATTTGGAATAACATATAGATACACACATGATCATGACCTAACCTAAGCTAACCTAACCTAACTAAATCGGTAGTTATTTTCGAATTCGGTACGTTAAGGAATTTAGGTAAAAATTCGGTGGATGGTCCGGTCTAGTGCGCATGCACAAATATGTAACAGTGAACAGAAAAATGTAACGTTGAACAGACTCTCTCTCGTATTTTTTCTCTAAAAAAATCATCAAGACCTAACAACTAACATAAACCATTAACCTGAACCACCGCCGAGAGCGCAACAACATTGCTTTAAAAATTACGAGACGATAGCGGCACCCACAACATTTTGACGGACGCTGATCGTACCATAAACCTTACTTCGCTGGCAGCGCATGCGGAATAGACCGGACCGTGCACCGAATTTCACCCGGAATTTGTTGTTTTGAAAATAATCTTAAATGTAGACATTAACATTTTGTAAATTTGAAATCGTTAACCTTGGCGGCGAAACTGGCCCTGCGGCGAAACGGCTGGTGGCGAAACGGCTGGTGGCGAAACGGCTTGGCGGCGAAACGGCCGTGGCGAACCGGCGGTGGCGAACCGGCGGTGGCGAAACGGCGGCGGCGAAACGTCCCATTCCGGTGGAGAACGTATCTATGTTTTTTTGTATTTCACACACAGTGACATATATAAATCAACACGGTAGTGAAATGATACCCAGGTTAATAAACAGTGAACGACAATGGTTCCTACTACCAACGTTAGATAAAATTCTAGCAACTTGTTTCTGTTGACGAAAGATACGTAAAGCGTGAGAATAATTTCCCCATAAAATCAAAGCGTAAGTAATATTTGAGTAAAACAGAGAAAAATACGTTATTCTTAGCAATTCTGGTGCAACTAACTGTTTTAAATTGCGCAGCAAAAATATGACACTGGAAAGTTTCGCACGAAGATGTTGAACATGGTAAGACCAGTTTAACGAGTCATCTAACACTACTCCTGGCAATTTAACTGAATCACCTTTGATGGTATTTGTAGGGGAGAAGATAATTTTCTGGGTTTTGTCTTGATTGAGCTTGAGCTGATTTGTACAAAACAATTGTTTGCATGCTTCTCACTCTCAATAAAAAGTTGATACAAAGTATTTAAGTTTTTTGTGGACGACAAAAAAGTAGTTTCATCAGCAGAAAAGAGCAATTCCTGGGGGTTATATGATGGTATAAATGGTTAATATAAATGTTAAATAGAATGGGACCCTATACGGAGCCCTGAGGTACCCCACAAACCACAGGTTTAAGCTGGGAATTAATATTGTTGATATTTACACATTCGTTTACACATTTCAATTAAATAATTTTTATGTTGGACACAACCAAAGTGGTTGCTTGCACTAATTTCAATTAATTTTCTGGTTGATACTGTGAGCGAAACTTAGGTTCAACAGTATATTCTTATCGTATTCGATTACAAGTTAACTTTGACTAGATTTATTTTGCTCATTTAATTGGTTTTTAATATTTAAACCTTAATACAATTTTCTCGATTTTTTTCAGATGTAAAATATTGAAAATTTTATATCATTGAAAACAACATAAAAAGTAATACCCAAATCAATAATAAAATATCTGGTGTGATACACACACACAACTTCCTTTTACAGTGACCTTATAATTAGCAAAAATTTTATTTTTAATTTCTAAGCATTGCAAAAATTGCAAATTCTACAAAAACGGTACAAAATAGAGAGTTAGTTGAAGAGACAATTTTTTTCTAGAATTTTAAGCTGAATTGAAAAATGTAATAATATACCGGGTGTTGTATTTAAAATAGGAGTTAATAAAACAAAATATAAAAAAAAAACAAAAGAAACCCATTTTAGAAGTGTTCAACTGGAAAATTACCTATCTCACATCAATACACATTAAAATGTAATAAAAATAAATTTTTTTAAAAAAATCGAAAAAATTGAAAAATCACAAGAGTAAACACCTACTTCCGGTTATGCGATTTTCTTCAAAAGCTTGGTGTCTCATCTACATAGTACACAAAACGTATATATGAAGTTTCAATGCCATACCTCTTTTCGTTTTTGAGATATTCTGTTCACAGACACACAGACAGAGAGACAGACCAATAAAAAAAACGTTTTTTGGGATCAGGGGACTCTGAAACGTGAAGATTTGTTGTAAACTCAATTTCTAATTTTTGGGGTGAATCCAATACTTCCTTTATCGTAAAAGGCAGTAAAAATACAGGTTGTCAGTTAAAAAAAGTCGATGACGTCAAAACTTTTAAAACAAATGCAGTAGCAAGGTAAAGCCAGATCTTTTCATAAAAATGAATATTAACAAAGTTAATGCATGTATCCGTTACTTTATTTCCACAATGTATAACAGCAATGAGATAACATGAACAAGAAAATAACACATATTGATTGATTAAGAAACAGATAAACATAGAAGCAAATATATGAGTAGTCTTGACGCTTGTTTTAATTATGACATATGTCAACTAAAAATGCCTACTAAAATATTTTTTTCGTATGGTCATCTCTTTCTTACTCAAGTATTCTATTTTGTTGTTCGTGTTATCTCATTGCTGTTATACTGGGTGATTTTTGACTTATACGAATAATTGCTAGGAATGGTCGTTCGTGATGTGCAGTGATAAGTAATTAAAAAAAAGTGTAGTAAAAGTATTTTATTAAAGGAGATAACGAATTAATTGTGTGACTTAATTTGGAGTATCACAACAATTGTTCGAAGTTATTTCCTTCGTGTTCGATGAACATCTGAGCGCGTCGAATCCATGCTGCACCACACGTACGTATTGCACAAAACGTAGCAAAGTTTCTCGGCCCGGATGATATCTTTGAGGCAACCTGTGTGCATAAAGCTGAGCTGCAGCTACTAAATTTTGGTGTACTTCCCCGCAAGTTAATACCCTGTCCTTGAGTTCTGCATTGGTGAAGTTAGGTGCCATCATTTTTTTTATGAATAAAAGAAGCTCCAATTTGACAACTAGTGACAGAGAGTGGCAGATAAAATTCAAAGTAAATGCGATAATTTTATATTTTACTAGTTCACCATTCTCAACATAATTAATTCTCCGTTAATAAAAAACCTTTACTGCACCTTTTTTAATTATCCATCACTACACATCACTAAAACTATATAACTATCCTACCTGGCAATTATGCGTATAAGTCAAGAACCACCCTGTATAACATGGGCGCAAATGAAAACCAAATCAGGCGTGGGTTTGAAAAAAATAAGTCATGTGCTCTATTACTTCTTATGTTTTTAATTTAAATATGACAGTTATTATAATAGCCCATATCCAACATAATGTGAATTAATAATCGCCATGTTTCAATTTTCAAAGCCAAGCTTAATTTTATTTTCGTTTGCTCACATGTTATGATTATGGCCCCATCCGTATATTGTTATGGATGAAGTAATGAGTGAAACTTCAAATGACCCATTTATTCGTAATGCCAATATTTAAATTTTTTTGTACACTAAAAGAATATGCTAAAACATATATTGACTGTACTTGTTTATATGCACGAAAGCGCTGAAATGTAAAACTAAAGTTTACACGTATTTTACCATGTTTTGATGTACATCGTTATTGTACAAGCTTTCTGATGTAACCAAATCAGTCTCGATTTCTTTGAGCAGCGAACAGCATTCGTTTGAAAAGCTTACCTTTAATAAATTAGAAGTGAGTACCTGTAAGCTATAAATACGCAGGCTAAAAGCATGACGATAAAGCAAATAATAAAATCCATAGCTAAGACATTGTTCTACGTACATAATGTGCTTTCAGTACTGGCACTCTCATAAATATGCTAATGTAATGATCAAATTTTGAGTAGTGCTCTCAGCAGAAATGAAAACGAAGAAGGCGACGCATTTATACAAACCTCGCAGTTATCGATAATGTAGAAGCAACGAACTCGGTTTTGGTAGCTAATTTTCTGCTTCGAAAGTCGGAGCAATGGAAAGAAAAGAAGGAGCGAGGAGTTAATATGGACAGAAACCTACAGCGGCCGAAGTTCCTATGGAAGTCAAAAAACTTTTTAAAAGCAAAGAAGTGTCAGATTTCCTTGGAGACAGGATGTGGAGGAATAAATCAATGTTAGCTTCCGATAAGATAAGGATGTGTGATACCCTACAGTCGGCTTCTGCAGTAAAATAAACCTGACAAGAGCTGAGACTGGTCTCAAGGAGTGGACACTGCGATGGACTTGACGAAAGTGTATTAAAAATTAATGAAACTTAATATTAGAAGAACATAGATCAGTACTGCTTATTCTCAGATCAATTTATTAAGATAATTAGTTCGTTAATAATTACCTAAATCAAAGTATTGACGTCATGATCGCTTAGGGAAATGAACTTCTGCGAAAGCGCCTTAGTTTTGGTGGAGAAATTTAGGCGTTATTTTAAACCAATCGCTCGCCATCAAGGATGGTTTTGGTTAAATTTTTCAATTAAAATGTAAATTGAAAAGTAATAGCTCCTGAAATAAGACGCTGCCTAAATTTTAGTCGGCGCCGGGTCAAGTGCGGGCAAATTTAAATATTTAAATGTCGCAACATAATATTGTAACCCGCGCCCTTGACGCGTGCTTTAAACAATTTGTCCCGTTGAATAATTAACTTGCTGGATTAGGCCTTAGGGGCTTGCTGCGGAATAATTTATTAAAGTGGATATTTTCTAAATTAATTTAATTTGGGGTTTCGTCCTAGTTACGTTGAAACTATAGTTTCAGGTACGGTAATTTAAGTTTTTTTCAATAAAAGGCGTTGTACATCTTTCAAGATTACCTATGAAAGAACGATGCTTTGCAAATTATAGTTTAGTACCAATAGATTCTACTTTGTTGTATTATGTAAAGAGTAAAGTAACTTTGCTTATAATTTTGCTAAAAAAATGTAGTCCTCGTGTGTTAGCACGAACGAGCTATTCGACTTAATACGTTATTTTGTAAATTCTAATCTGTATTCTGCATTTATTAAGGTGTTAAATTTTCTGCTAATTCATATTAATTTTGTCAGGAGGTGGCGAATAAAGTTGAGATTTCCTTTCGCAACTCTCCCTCATTCAGGGAAAAGGCTTGGCCAAGCCATTAGCACAAAAACAATAGAACGGAACATAAACAATTAGACAAATGTTCTAAACAATATCGAAATATATCAATGGTAAAAGTTAAAATACGTAATATATACACATACAGTTGAGAACGAGATGCTCTCATAAAAGACTTGCTGATTGTGTACAGGCGCGCGGCTTTAACTAAGTGCCAGTGAAAAGCTACAGCCCAGCGGCTTACCTGCTTTCCATTTCACGGCTTGAGATGGAAACATGAGTATGCGGAGTACATCGGGGGCGTTAAGTAGTATGTGGGGGTACAGCTCTATCAATTTGAATATTACTTCCTTGGTGGACTGTTTGCATAAGCTACAGTTAGAATAATACTCATATTCTTAGGATGATTTGCATCTATTGCAATTTTTGAAGGAAAATTTTGTTGAAAAATATTACTTTATGGTAAACAGTTTTAGAAGAAGAGCATTTTCTTAATATTTTTAGTGTCCGTTTGGTTATTGTTCTAACTGAACTTATAATTAGCAACAGCTTGATAAAGAATATTTTCTTTGCGATTTTTTTTAAATCTTAATTTTTGTAGTAACACTTCCGTGTGTTAAAAACAACGACACAAACAAATTATGAATTTCAATAGCAAACACATATTTTTTCCGAGTACACTCAAGCAAGTACAGATTTTATCTGAATCATATACTCGTATATAAAAGCGAGTGATGCTGCGCCTGTTCGTGCATCACATTTGTGTGCCATTGTAAAATGACTATTTATTCATGTTAATACAGGAAATTATCAGATTCTTAATAGGCAATGCAATCAGGCTGAAGAATCTCTCTACGACGAGTAGTGAGGAAGGTATATTAGAACAAGACCTAACCACGTAGCCTAGTAGTGTGTTACAAGGAACTTTCCGTTTACATGTGACAAGCTTACAGGGTGGTTAGTAGTCTAAAACTGAAATAAAATGGGGTTCGGTAGCAGCATTCAAAACGATCGTACCTTAGATGATACGATCGTACAGGAATGGCTGCGTCGACTAGATGATAAAGAATGGGCAGTGACATTACAAAGGTTTTCTAGGAGCAATTAGAATGGAAGACTTTTTTTCAGTACTATTTCGAAATACCGGAGGGTTGCGAAACTATAGATCAATGTACATAATTTCGATGGACACGTTATGATGTTCTTTTGAATATATTCGACTATCGCTCGATATGACATTCCGCTAATTCTAGACTACGTCTCGGGGAATCTAAATAGCCGAAAATCGTTGTAACTTGCCTAAAATTAACACGGTGAGGCTTTCATGGATCGAAATAATACTTTCCATGAAAATTCTGTGCTACATTACGTCTGGACCAGTCTCTCAATTATGCCTTCCGCTTTTCTATTTGTCTGTATTCTATTTCGTTGTTTTCAGCCTGTTTGGGTTGCTCAATTAGTTCTAGTGTATGATCGGTCCTTTTATCTTTATTAGCGTTTCCTTTACATATTATGTACATACTTTTCTTCACCTCTTGCCATTGCCCTTCCCCTTGAATTTGGTTTGCTCGTGGTGGTTTACTTGGTTAGCTATTCAATTATCTAGTCACCTTTTCCCCGACTTCTTTAATCTGCAGTTGTGTTCTGTTTCTTCATATATTCTTTTTATCATCTGTAGTTTTATCTGAGTGTTGGCTACGAGTGCTACATGATCGAATACAACATTGCTCTAAGATGCGAATCCTAGATCGTATGTTGATTAAAACGTAGTCAATTTGATTATGCTATTGTTTCAAGCCACCTACTTTATCTAGTGGTTAAATATGAGTACAAAGCTTTAACTTAGGTAACTTAAACCATCTGTTAGTAATAACCATACGCATACCAACGTTTTAAGGCTGTGGTATTCGCTTCTCTTGCCAATCTAAAAGCTGCCCGGGACCAAGGACCATTGATTTTTTGTTTCTCGCCATAATGATATCTTGGAGAAACAAATATCCAGAGCGAGTTCCGTTGCCTGCTCTGGTTAATACCCAGCTGTCCCTCTGTGATGCCGATGCTGCTCCAGTGCCCGTTTGGTTCGTCCAGGAGTTTCAGGCTCCCACAAGGAAGGTTCACTAACTTATGGTAGATATAAGATGTCGAGTTATGTAGAATTAAAGGATTCTGCTTATGGCAAGCTACAATAAAACAAGAGGCTGAAGGTCCGAAGAAGGTAACTTACCTAATCTTTAGTTATTACAATATTATAAAAGCTTTCAGAACAGAACTCCGTTTGAAACACTACAAGTTTAAAGGTTGTTCGATAGGCTTGCGGGTAGGCTGGGTGGAAGAACATCGCTCGCGATATCCAAAATAAGAGTACGTGATGATGTAATGGGAGAGTGCACTAGGCAAACTTTCTTGGAGTCGGCATAAGTGCATGTTCAGCGATAGATCTACCTTGCTTCGCAATTCCTCTGAACAGCGCTTATCGCAGGAAATCAAACCATATGGTATTTGAAACGACTTTATTAAACAACACACCAAAGTAAGTATATTTTTCAGATGAAAAAGCTACAAATGCTAAAATCTCTAAACTCTCGACTTACACACAAAGTCACGCCGGTATGCAAGCCATGGAAGCGAGTTCCTATGGTCTAGTTAAAAGTTAACCACCGATTGCAAATAACGATGTATACACCCCAACAGGGATGCGCTTGAAGGTCAACTGCGCGTTTAATACTTAATACTTTTCACACATATCGATTATTTTATTACATTCAAAATGTGTGCATTATTAAAAGAATAAAGTAGGTTCACGACAGTAAAAGACAAGATGCAATTGAATTCTGGACTGAGCGAAGAGTCGGTTAGCGAAAATAAGGCGGTGCTCTCAGCTACGATTCCAGCCGAGTTTCGGAAGGTTTACGGACAGTGCAGCGAAAAGTAGATTTCGTTCAACGAGGCGCGCGACGTCGCAGTGATGACGTCGTCTATGGAAATGCAGCTTTACATGTTTGCGTCAGCGTAGGTGTTACCTTTATAGAATGATTTTAGGGCAATGAGTCAAGTTTATTTATTTATTTATTTTTATTTATTCAAATTAGGTACACAACAGATTGATGACAAAAGCATACATAATTGAAAAAAAAGCAAGTGAATCAGCCATCGATCCACACCGCAGTGTACACAGCTTGTTAATAAAAGAAAAAAGAAACCATTTACATATTATAAAAATATACATCAACTTTACAGTGAAAGTATATTACTAGCCTAATTTTTCGTTTAACAGACGGGAGTTATGTATTTGGCGCTTATATGTATCTAAATTGCTATTAAACAGGTCCACATCTCTGTAGTTGGCAAACAGCTCGTTAAAGGATCTACACATTCTGTATAAAGGGTTGTTATACGTAACGTTATTCGTACATGTCGGGATGTCAAATACCATAGGATTCCGCGTACGAGATAAGGTGTTAAGTGAAATATCTGACAGAAGTGAGGTATGGGCACTATTATTTAAAATTCTATGCAGATAAATCAATTCATACCTTTTTCGTCTGCTTGATAAGGTAGCAATCTTAAAATGTATAAGTCGGCCTTATATAAGTATAATTGTCGTTTACGACCATATCGATAACATAAGGA
Source organism: Agriotes lineatus (assembly GCA_940337035.1). NCBI lineage: Eukaryota > Metazoa > Arthropoda > Insecta > Coleoptera > Elateridae > Agriotes > Agriotes lineatus. Next base: position 189,997,864 of record OW679195.1, on the reverse strand, counting down.
CCTCAAAAAAGAGCGCTGAACCTTTTCAATCCTGTTTAAATGAACGCTGTAATATGGCGACCAAATGATAGAGGCATACTCAAGTTTGCTTCTGAAGAGGCTTGCATACAATTTTAATGCACTCATTGGACTTTTGAAACCCTTAGTTATTCTCAAAATAAAGCCACTTAGTTTGTAAACGTCTTCAAACGTTAATTTATTATCAAAGATAACACTAGGTCTCTGATAACAGTCTGCGTGATAAAATTTGATCACTTATATAATAGTTATAATCAATAGTGTTGAACTTCTTTGTAAATGTGACCACGAAACATTTTCCGACATTTACAGACATGGAATTCAAAACACACCAGTTGGAAATTATATCTAAATCAGCTTGAAGATCCTGACAGTCTTGTACGTTATTTATCACCCTAAATATATTTAGGTCATCAGCGTAAAGTAGGCAGTCACATTTGAGAAGAGGAATTAGGTCGTTAATAAATATCAAAAAGAATAACGGACCCAGGTATGAGCCCTGCGGCACGCCGGAACGTATAGCAGAGAGGAGGATATATATCCAGAAAGAGCTACCACTTGGCTCCGATTGCATATGTAGGACTGGACCCACCTATGCAGACTCCCGTGTATGCCGTAGGCAGCAAGTTTGTGACATAATAGCACATCATTAACTTTATCAAACGTTTTTCGAAAGTCTGTATAGATAGAGTCAACTTGTTTATGTTTTCCAAATGCCTTACACAAGAAATTTTTATACTCCAGTAAGTTAGTGACAGTAGACTTCCCCTTAACAAAACCATGCTGACGAGGCGAAATTAGAGGATTGATGTGACTGTAAATATGGGAGTAAACCAAGTACTCAAATACCTTAGCTATACAAGATAGGATGCTAGTAGGACGGTAATTTTCACATCGAGAGATATCCCCCTCCTTTCAATATAGGAATAACGTGAGCAGTCTTCCAAGAAGAAGGAAAAATTCCATTCGCTAAGAATCTGTTGAATAAAATATGTAAAGGATTTAACAGCTCTTCGGAGCACATTCTCACAAAATAAGCAGGAAGACCATCGGGACCCGGATCCTTGTTAGGATCCAAATTCCGCAACTTCTGCAGAATGTAGTTTCTGCTAATGATAATCGATGACAGTACCCAACTGCTTCTCATTTCACTGTGACACGCATGTACAACATTGGGATTATTGTCAAAAACAGAAGCGAAAAAAATTGAAAATAATTCACATATACCAACCGCGTCCGACGAGCTTTGTCCCTCATAGATCATAGTGCTCGGAATACCTTTGCTAGCATTTTTTACTTCTTGCACACGTCCAAAAAAGTTTGGTGTTTGAATCAAGGGCGGTCTCAACGTTGTCTATAAATTTCTTGTAACATTTAGAAATCAATTCCTTGCTCCTTTTACGCAATAAGGAAAAGGTATCATAATCACGAGGATTTCCATACTTCTTATAACGTTTGTGCATTTTCAGTTTATCCTGAATACATTTCTTTAAAGTATAGCTAAACCAAATAGGATACTCAAGGGAGTCATCGCTTTTTAATGAAGTATATAATTTTATTAAGGAATTGAGATATCCATAAAATCTGTTAACCGCCTCGTTTAAGTCTGTGCTACATAGAACATTTTCCCAGTCAGTGTTAACTAGATCTGATTTTAATTTTAAGTTAAGTGTGATATTCGGTACAAGAATTAGATAAAGTTTTCTCAATACGCAACGAGACAAGAAAAGAACTTCACAGATAAAGTTATGTCTGGAATGCTTCTAGATTCGACCAAGATGCCGATTCTGACTCCGATCGCGCTATTTCCGCCGAGTTTCGAGCTTGAGGGTTTTCGAGCAGTATGATCCAAGAATATACCTGTAGTTCAAGGCGGCGAAAGACGTCGAAGTAAAAAAAGCGTCGATAAGAAGACAGCTTTACAGGTTTGTAGTGCCGCCTATAGACGATGGTTCGAACAGTCGGGACAGTAGTGTTTGCGATATCCGTTGCAAAGGTGAAATTAAGTTCTCCTAATACCCAACGATACAAGAAAATAACTTCAAAGATCAACTTATGCTTCTAGATCCTACAAAAATGCCGATATTGCCTCATGGAACTGATTGCACAGAATGAGTCACTCCGAGTAGCACCCTGTTCAATTAATGCATTTCTCTCTTTCCCGGCATAAATCCAGTGGCGGCCTCAATTTTTTAAACAGCCATAACAAGATTGTATCTGCCAAAATTAGTAATTTATTGTACAAGACGATAAAGTTAAATTTTATCCACGAGTGAATCGTTTAACGTCGAGACGAAGTCGAAACGTTAATGATTCAAGAGTGGATATAAATAACTTTATCGTCGTGTATACTACAATATTTTTTTTCTATAGCAAGAACTTTAACAATTTCAAAAGAAAGTAGGGACAGTCAATCACATTTCAAAATGTCAGTAGCTGGACTGGTGGCTTGCTAAGATAATACGAAGCTGTCATATTTAATTTAAACAAATTAAATTACTTTGTCTATCCTTGATGTTAAAGTGTTACTTTATCTACCCTTGCTGTTAAAGTAAAACTTGACCTTTTGTTTTGAGTTGATAAAAGCACACTTTAACATGTACTATAGAAAAAAGTATTTTTATTGAAAATATGCAGTATTTCTATAGTCGTTTGTCAGATCTATAAAATAACTATGTTTGGAAATTGTGATGGTCCATCAGAAGCCATAGGAATGGAATTAGCTTACAGCAAGGGTTTAAAATTAATGGATATTAATCAAGACTTAGTATTCGGCCGTAAACAAGCGGATTGTTACGCTCAAAAGGTAAATGGTAAAAACGAAAAGAGGCCTTGGTGTCCGATTTCTGTGTTCACTCTTGAGAATTATTTCTTACTGGAAAATATTCGAATAAAAAGAACTCGACATGGAGCTATAATATATTAGTTGTTTTTAAGACTATTCCCAAATAGAGAGATTAGATGTTTCCGAATACTACACTAGCTCTAAGGCACAACGCTAAAAAGATCTTCTCTTCTGGAATGTATTATATAATTTTAAAGTATATAGGCACAGTATAAAGATATTTTATAAATCTTTGGAGATTCGTTGTTGCTTCTGGATTTCTTTATTAGGCTTTACTTTATTATCCACTAGACTTGCTCATCTGAACCTTGTGGTCACTCTGTCTTGGATTTTTCAATTGCTTACCTTTTCTTCAAAGTATCAGAGGATAGAGAAAAGTACCTTGTTCATAATGCAATCAGTAATTTTACTTTCTATTATATCAAGAATCGAAATCTAAGAAACTGTAGCCATTTCACGGACTACTTGTGGTTAAGGCATTAATTAGAAACAGCAGAGGAGGCTTGCCCAAATTCATAAATTCACAGCACTTCATTGTCTCAGGGTGCTTATCTCAGCCAGTCCGTCTTTATTTGGCCACGGCCACAAATAAACGATAACATCTTCGTAGCGCTTCCACGCCAAGAATTCGCGAAAATTCCGCGAAGTTCCGAGTTCTGCGCCACAGACTCTAGACTTCCGAACTTCAGACAAACGGCATGCGAAAACCGTACGTGTCCGTCAATAAAAAGTTGCGTTACGCCCCCAACAAATGGGTAAACAATTCGGAAACTTCAAAGAACGAGGAGTTATGGCTGTTTTCCTCCAGTAACCGATTGTTTTTCGTTTTCCATCAGTGTTCCACCCAGCCATCAACATCCGCGAGCGCGATTTTTCTCATTTAGAGGGGCTCAGCGGCGACGTCGGGACACATTTGTAACACTTAGATGCAATTTGGGGCCCGGCCCGAGGTGTCTGCACGAGAATTTAATTAGCAAATCCGGTAGGTGAAACGGTTTTGAAAGTTAGGACTAAGAAACGTCGAAAGTCCCCATCGACGGATTCAGATGTTTTATCGCCATCAGTTTTTTTTTTTGAGAATATTTCCTGTATGGTTTTATCAATATTGATCATCATAAAATTCTCCTCAAAAAGGTTATCCCAAGTGTGTTCGTAACTTTAGTTTCACCATGGCGATCTTGGAAAGAGTTCATTTCGTAACTAGTATACAAGGTATCGAGCAATAGGGTAAGTTATAAATTTATATTGGTCAAAACTCTGGTCCAGAAAAAATGGAACCACTTTTTTTAAAAAAACGTTGTGTTGAACAGTAGTGACAAGATGGAGGCAAACGTTTTACTTCTATCAACAGAGACTACTTATTGATATGTTTATTGCTATGTTAAGCTATAAATCTAGGAATTTTCATAGCTATTCTACACCAAAAGCCTCCATTTGCTGAAGTAATTGGAGAGGTGCGTCACTTAGCCCGAAAACAATTACGATAAGATCATTTGCATTTTTCGAGCGACTGGCGCAAGGCAGGCCGGAACGAAACATCCCGCTATGTTAATTAAAGAGTTATCTGTTTGATTCGCGTTCGCCGAAATGCGATCGCAAGCGCCGCGGCCAAGATTCGGAGTAATCAGATAGCGGTTTATTTATTCGCAACAGCTCCGCCCGCCCTCCATAGTTTATAATTAATAGATCTCTGTTTCGGCTCCTGCGGGACTTGTTGGCGGAACTTGATCGCGTCACGCCGATATTTACACCGCTTCCGTGCGAAAGTTGGCGCTAAGAATTCAATAAATGGGGCCGAAGTTTTCCTGGTCTCGTTCGCGCCTGTCTATCGGCTCCCCACATACATCACCGTGCTGTTTAGGCCTGAATTTCCGGATTAGCTCCACTTCGCTGCCCCAGCTTAGAATGGCCTCGTTAGATCGAAGTTCTAATAGCAGTCGGTGCCGTTGTTTGTCACCAGACTAAATGAGACTGCGAAGCAGCTCCGAGTTAGTGGTTTGTCACTCGGATCAGGTATAATGCACAAGGCTGCATCTATAAACACCCACCATTAAGGAAAACAAACAAAATAACTATTCATTTAATTTAATGTGCTTTGAAAATAATCTAGTTTTTGCAACGATGCTTGAAAGCGAGGTAGGATCACAATCCCTTCTATATGTCTAGCCAGTGGCGTAACTATGGGGGGTGATATGGGTGTCAGAACACCCCCCAAAGGCTTTAGGAATAACTAAAATTCGTCTTAAACAAAAAATCTAAAATTGCATTTTAGTAATGTATAATTGAATATCAATTATTACATTCGCAATTCAGACTCGACCATTTTTAAAATCCGATTCTCAACGAACATCCTTCGGACGTGATTGCTGAGTTCAAATTATACCGGAAAAGCCATGTAAGACAGCAATGGATACGTTAGCTACGTGCAATAATTACTACTATAAGTTGTATTACAGGCTACAAATTCTAGATTGAAGCGTGGTGAAAATCGGAACTAATGTTAGTATCTAGTCATTTCCAAGTTTTGTATTGGTAACGCTTTTGACATCTATCATAATGACATTAAATTATTAACCTTATTTAAGCTAAATGACACAATAAATCAGAGGCGTACTCAACATTTTGGTGTGGCGCATTTCATAACAGAATTAACAACATACACACAAATAGCAACAATAATAATAGCAATAACAAAATAACAGATTAACAAAATCAACAGCCACAGCAATTTTCACACTTTAAAACACAAAGAATCTGTCATATGACGTTAGTCACTGTGCAAACAAAATCCCTCTTCCCACCGCCTACTGATTACTTGTCATTTAAAATATAACCAAACTTTGTATGTTTGACAACTTTCCGCATATTGCCAATTCATCAAATATGATCACAGCGCCTTTCATGACCTACCTTGAGAGTCAATCTAGTTTCTGTAACCTGTACAATTGTAATTATTTTATTGTTTATAAATAAACAGTATAGTTGCTTTCATTTCTATAGGACTTGCCGTAGGCCATAATTTAACTATTTTTTTACAGTAAAAATGACATTTAACATGTTCATAGGTTAGAGTTATTGCAAGGACAGGAATATCTTGAAATTTTGTTTTACAAGCGAGCTAAGTTGTTATTTATTTAGCAAATAATTATTTCTGACGCCTTTTGGTTAATAAGCAAATGAAATGCTAAACTAATTAATTTCACCTATTTAAATAGACATCAGTTAGTAAATTTTAAATGTAACTAGGTGGTCTACACTACCAAAAGTTAAATCAAGGCCTACTTCAAGTCCTATAGAAATGAAATCAACTATACTTTGTCCAGTCGGTGAACTATGAGGCTCTATTCACATCGTTAGTGCGGCTAAGGGAAAACTAAGATTGTCGAGGTCAGCTCGCTGACACCTGAAATGTACTTACAAATGCAAAGACCAACGGTAATAAAAACCCAACAGTTTACAGGAATATATATAATCTGTAAACAAACATAGACACACAAAGTAAAATATACATAAAAATGAGTACACAAAGCCGTTATGCACTGCACATAAGAAAATGCCTTAACTAGATTCTAAACGTTCAGTAGCGCATGCAAAGTCAAAGCTCACGAGCGCAATGCCTAAAGTAATTCCGCACATACAAATAGTTCGGACGTGAAGTTGTCGATTCTTTTTAGGACGCTTCCTTATTTGCAGCCCCTGGACGCCAAATCAGCAAATGACGTAATGCCGGCCATTCATTCCCTGCTATCTGGCAGCGACCCACTTACTCGTAGTTGCGCAATGGTTCATTACAACAATTATTGACAATGTTGTAATTGTTGTTGGATGTCTTAGCGCGATTGCAAACAGAACTAACCTTGTTCCCTTTGGACGCCGCTGGCGTCTCCAATGCGTTGCTTAGCTTCTTGCTGACACCTCGCCTAGAGCTGCACGTACCCCATGGTGGGCCCACGTAAGACTTCACTTTGTCAATTTGTGCGCGAACCAATTAATCCGCAGTATTCGCCTATTAGGACGCGAATCAGGGCGACTTTCGTCCTTCGCAGGTTTGAGAGCGAATGAGTTCACTTGCAGGCCTTAGCGTCGTTTCAAATACCCTGCGCCTTGTTCTCCGAATTAACTTGTATTGTTAGCACATTTTCTCACGTAACACTAGCGCGTCCACACTCGGGACTCATAGTGCGCGGTCACTCACATAGCATTCTCCACTTTTGATGCAATGCTACGTAAATAGACATAAAAACATATAATTAAGTGCTAAACACAAAGGAGACATCCGTTTCCTAACACGCTTTTATGCTAGCACTAATTAAACCACAATGCCGACAGCTTTTTCTACTACGAATGTATGCTGGCAGTCTACTACCCCAGTTTTGTTTAAGAGGCTCACAGAACACAGCTCCGGACTCCGATAACTCATAGCGAATAACAAAATCTGTTTTTAATCACGCACTTTAAGTGATGATCGTTAAATTCTTGTTTATAAACCTGGATCTGTTCCTCGCAGGTGCTTCCAGCTATGCTTTTATTATTTCGCGACCTAGGTACGGAGACCCTTTCTTTGTGGGCTTACTAAACCTATGAGCTGCCACCACAATGTTGATGAGATGTTAGAATTTTCCATGGGAGCACACCGACTCCCCGTAAATGGCCACGTTCATTCCCAATATGTCGCAGTATATGCAAACACACGAATGCTTACTTGAGCGTCCTCTCTACTTTCTCTACTTATGTCAAAGTCGGCTGCATATTAAAATGATACTTCACGTATACATATGCAGGCGATTAAGGTAAATTTTCTGTTACGACGCCAAAACCGCATTATAAATGACCATCTCACCAACAGGAGCCGGCGAGGGGCCCCATGTACAAACTATTTTGCTTGTACTTAAACGTTACTAATAAGAAACGTTTAGGAAGCTAGGTTCTAGCTAGTGGGGGATTCGAAAACCCACCTTAAAATAGGTTGTAAAGTAGCGAAAAGTAACAATGGCTAGTGTGTAACATAAACGGTATATGTATATAAACAATTAGTCTTACTACACATAAATAGTAAATAGAAAAAACTGATACATAGGATTCGAGAAAAAATAGCGTAGTATTATGCCAGCAAACCAAAAGGGCCTGAACTAGCACCCGAAATCAATTCAACGAAGTATATAAAAACCTAATTGAAATAAGCACTAGCTGGGGCTAAAATTAAACTATTTTATAATATTATTTACGTATCGTACGTACCATGGGATATATCCGCGCGGAGGAAAATATAAATATAGTACTGTTTATATCATTAAAAGAATCATATCAGAATCGCCGAATAGTGCGATATATATCTTCTTCCTCTTATTACAGGCCAGTGGGTTGATTTAACCATGAAGTGGTTCTATGAGCCCTGTTTGCTCTTAGGCTGGATAGGTGGCTAACCTAGCCCGGCAAACTTGAGGAAAAGTTCCCAGCTGACGGTTGTTTACTGGTTATGAACTTACATTATTTGCTTATTAATTTAAAAAGTTACAGCCAATGTAAGATCTCCAGTATGCAGCCTCTGTAACGGGAGCGATGTTGTCCAACAAAATTGGGAAAACTACAGGGAGCGGCTAAGTACTTTAACATGTACACATTTGAAGCAAATGAATCTAGGAATTATTCGAGAAAACAATGATAACGTAAAGAAGAAAAAGTACCTGAAATAAATTCAACGGCATATCTGTGATCTTCGGCGGCCAACAAAGTTTTTGCTTCCCAATACTATTAAATCCTGGTTTAATCAAGCAGTTGCAACAATTCACTAGACCAATAAAACCAATCTGCACTAGATTATCGAGATAAATTAGCCCACAAATCGCCATCTAAAGGTCAAGATTTCTTCCAATATATTTTACACATATTGCAAGCCAATTTTTTCAATATGTTATCTGGACTGAGTTGAAGCAGCACCGTGTTGACATGTTCAATGTTTAGTTGCAGCCGACGAACTAATTACAATTGCTTTCAGTATAATTTTGTCAACAACACTATTAGCTTTTGTTCTTTGCATGTATAACATAGCCATGTGGGCTACTGGTTTTTGAGAAATAAAACAACCTAATGATGTTAAAAATTATTGAATATTAAAGGAAACAAAAAAAGGAAATTATTACATGTATGTACTTCAACCCAAATTGCTTAGTGTCTTATTCTGCATTAGAACTATCTAAGAATGATGATTTGGACTGTTTATTGACAAGCTTGTAACCCCCTGAAAGGCAATGTATACGTAGAGCAAACCCATGTATTAGGTTTTATTAGAATAAACCATAATTGTCTGACCTTTATCCTGTGCCGTTGGGTAGTTGAAAATGATGGAAGATTTCATTTACACGTTGCCGCGGATGATACTAATGAACCGAAATTGTTTAGGCTGAATTTTGGGAACTTCTGGGCCTCTTTTTCGATTGGTCGTTATTGGTTTGCACTGGTCACATCTAATTTGAAGAGAATTAAATTTGGTACAAGTTAAATTTTGAAACCGAAGTGCTGCAAGCACCTGTTTTTATAATTAATGCGGACAGGGGGACTGGGATCAAACTGCCGCCTGTCTTCGGGCGCTCCCCCAGCAAACGTTCGAAAAACCTCCCTCGTTTAGTGCCGTCCGTGTTTCGTGCTTAACCGTTTTGCAAAATTGCATAAAATTGACTTTTCATTCGCGGCCTGCATAAACTTTGCGTAGATATTTCCCACGGATCGCTAGAAACCGAAAATGCAACTTTGCTGTTTCCAGCTTAATTCTTTGAAATACATTGCTAGCAAACGAAGATGGAATTTCGTAATTTACTTTACGTGCTGTATATTATTTAGATTGCTACATTTTCGTTCTTCTAATATAAATGATGTTTGCTATTCGTATTCCTTGACTTCCTTACAATTTTTAATTTTAAATAAATTTGGAAACTCTTACTCTTATTATAAAAGCAAGTTATTTTTGCGGTTTGTTACACAAGATTTTAACAGTATGACAAAGCTAAGTGTTAATTTCAAAAATAAGAAAAGGAATCAAAGAGTTTTCTGAACCATTAATGATACCCCATTTTACTGAAATTTTAGTTATTTAAATAGGAAAAAGTAAGTATCTATTTTTGAACAACTAAGAAACAAGCTAATGAACTTAGCTGTAGATTTGTTGCAGTGTTAGGTGTCATTCTGCTGTGTTTAAGCATTATAGATTCTTAGCTAGTTCATACCGGGTGTCTTAAAATGAAATACATCTAGTATGCTTTGAATTTCCCATAATGCAATCTAAAATTTTACTTGAAATTGGCAAGACTGTAAGTATATGTCAAATTCGAGGTAAGTAGGTTAGGTTTTGCGTCATTTTTGACACAGACTAACGCAAAACCTAACCTACTTACCTCGAATTGGACATATACTTACAGTCTTGCCAATTTCAAGTAAAATTTTAGATTACATTATGGAAATTCAAAGCATACTAGATGTATTTCATATTAAGACACCCGGTAGATAATCAGGTACAATCTTGCATCTCAGAGTTGTAGCATATTATTACCTTTAAGAATAATAATTCTTACATTTCTTACTCACGCCACACCTTGTTAACATATTTTTATTAAGTGTCCTTGTAGCGAAAATATTCATAATCAGATACGACTCGAACAGCTCCCAACAACATTCCGTGTGTAATGTAGATATCTATGTTTGTGTCTAAAACACACCACGCTATGATAGTTCCTAACACAATGTTTGCTTGCAGTTCCGATAGTGGATCTCCAAGTGGTAGCAGGAGACCCCGCATATCTACCCTGCGATATTTCCACGTCAGTGCCAAATGACGAAGTGCTTTTAGTGTTGTGGTATAGGGAAGACTTAGGAACGCCGATTTATAGGTAAGGATGAGTAGCGTAATGCATGGCCTTCTCAGCCATTCATGACGGCGTATGATTTAATTTCGGCTCGGAAAGTTTCCGCGACCCTAGTTTTAAATCACCGCACGAATTTCAAAATTTGTGTCAGGAGTGGAGCCCATGTGAATAGGTCCTTAGCTGAGATGTTTATGAACGTAGGCATGCTTTTGTTGCCAGAGGCACCATATGCTTTTAAAGTAGCATTGATAGATTGTGTTATATAAATATGTTTTTTTATTTCAAAAGTATGCTGAGTTCGGTATTTATACTGTACAGGGTAGGCACATTTCGATGATTTCATAGGTAATCCCAATAACTGTAAGAGATATGGAAAAAATGAGCCGCCCATTCTCGATCTCTTTTTTCGAGAAAAGCTTGATGGTGGAAACCAAAATTGGCTGTTGTCTTTCGTTTCCTAGTTATAAAGAAAAGTTCGACTTTTCTTTTCGGACTTATATCTCGCTTATTTATAATAATAATAATAATGTTTATTCAACGGATTATACCATTTACAAGTATATACTCTAAAAAATAGAAAAAGTAACTTTTAGATTCTTGAGACAGTCTTTGTAGATGACCTCCCAGCATTTTCTGGCTTAATGTGCCTTGCAACTTATAAACTAGAGCAAGCACCCACGCAACTTTCGCTCTGATGATGCAAGCTGCAATGTCTTGCGTCTTAGTCAACATGGGTGCACAAACAGCAACAAGGCCCAATCTGCTAAAGTATCTTCGTTCTCAAGGTATTCAAACAACACGAGCCGTCAAAGAGCATAGCCATCGATAATATTCTATAGATTAGTTTTAATTACTTACCACGTAATTACATTTGGTCGATTTTTAAGTCTAACTAAAAAGCCGGTTCTGTAAATTTGCCTGCTGATTCTACAAACTTAGAATAAATTACAAGTTTCAACTTTAGGAGTCATTAATGATTTTACTTTATGTCTACTATACTTGTAACCTGTACGCTTGTAATGTAGCGCTATATCGGAACAAACAATGCTGTGGTAACAACATAGAATTATTGAAATAAAATCAAATGGGATTTTACTTCCTTAAAGATGCTTGAGAATTTAGAACATTACAGAAAAATGTGCTGGGAAAACAAAATATGCAAATTGAAGCCCTTAAAGGCCCAAATATTCATTACATTTCGTCGATGTCAAATACATATCAAATTTATAATTTATTAATCTTGAGATTAAGAAACATGTATATACAAGTAATAACGTCAGAGTCGTCATAAAACACATGCAAATATGCATTTTCCCCAGTCTGTACATCATCAACTCATAAACGTCATCATCTTTGATATAACAAATCCATAAGGTAAAGGTAAAGGATTTCTTAGTTTTTGTTATTATATGTACAAAAATACATCTACATTTACATTTAACGTTAACATGGCAGTTTTCACAAACATATTCAAAAGATACGTAGTATTCCATGGAATATATTTGCGATGTTGCCTAAATTTTTTATCTTTACGATTGTATGAGGTTTTTGAAAAAAAAAATTTGTGTTGTGCAGTGATAAAATTTTGACCTATAAACAAACGGAATATCTAGCCAGACGAGTTGATATGATATAAATTTTGATCAAATGGTGTTTTATAATCCCTAATTTTTTAATGCAAGCTTTTAGGGTTTACTTCCATTTGCCAAAAAATATTCTTTCATTTTATACATAACAAAAAACAATGTTTCTGAATGGAATGTTGTAATTAAAAACTAGATGGACCTTTCTACTTTCACTACTTCTTACAATTCTATTTATTTATTGGTCGCGTATATCACTATGTGGATTCACTTATAAGAAATAATACCATAAAAGTAATTGTTATAGCAACAAATTGGTTCGTTATGACATAAATACTATTTTATGCAATTATATACTACTTACATCTTGTTGACAAAATAACAACTGTAAGTTATAAGTAAGGATAGCTTCTAGGATAACGACTACAACCTTGTAAATATTGTTACCAAATACAGCAGTTGTTCAAGAGGCCTCAAGGGCCCGTACTGCCAATATGCATATAGAGCCATATGCCACACACTGAGAGACATTACCACATTTTGTTCACTGATCAGTATTAGAATGGTAAGATGTTCACTCAGTATGGTTGGAGTTGAACACCGCACCCTTTGCATTCAGCAACAATGGCCAGTAATTGCGATACTTTCCTTGTCGGTTGCCATAAAGAAGAACTAAAAGCTGTCGAAGGACCAATCAAGTTCATTAGTTTTACGGCTGACACAAAAATGTACTATAAATTACCATACGACACAGGTGGACATGGGTTCGAGTTTAGCCGTTGACGAGTTCTTTATCGGATTTGAACTCATGGGTTAAGTTGGCTTTGAACTGGAGTAAGGTATGTTAATTGTGTTGTGGATATGGATCTAAAAGTAGAAAAGACTTTAGAATTGTGTATAAATGAATGTAATATATTGTTACCATGGTAACTCTTTTCAAATTACAGCAATACTTCTAATACAGATGCAGCGTTTTGTTTCCTTTTTAATGGTTTAAAATTTATATGAAGTTACTTACTTTACAAAACGAGTATGATTGTTTGGAATTATATTGATGGTGCTTCATAACGTTATTATTGGTAAAAATAAAAGCTGAAAATGGTGAAAAGAAAAGGAAATTCATTGAAAAATAATTTCACAATTATTAAATGAAATGTTGTAATAGAATGATAAAATTTAAAAAAGGCAGCTACTAATGGACGAGTCGTTTTTGGAAGTTTCTAGTAAAATTTTCTAGAGACATCATGTGTTATAATTATTGTTCTTATTCCCTCTTCTAGATATTTTACGGTATTATGTTCACTTCGGTAGCTCCATACAAAAAAATTCAAAGGGGGCACAGCCTCGGGTCACGGACAATTCTGTGAAACATATCTTACATATCCACTTGACAGGAAAACTTTATTTGAAGTGATCCTTAACTTCTGCTCCAGAGTGTGCCGTAGCTCTCTCTTTGTGAGTCTGGAGTCATAGGATCTTCTGTAGACAAGGCTAAATTACGTCATATTGTAGCCCAATGTCGAAAATTATGACAGTAAACAGATTTTATGATGTGCATTCAAATTGTAAGATCTCCCAATTGCTGGTTTGAAAATGGGAGCAGATAGGTCAGGGGATGTATTGTAAAAGACGCGGTGATTCTTTGCGGATAAGCGAGAAAGACAGCAGCAACGTCTGGCTCAGAGAACCATTGTGGTTCAGCTGTGGCTAGAAACGCTGTAGATACTTAAAATGGCGACGTTTCCGTTCGAAGAACAGCGTGGAATCATTCTATTTTTCCACTTGCGTGGAATTACATGGATTGAAATACATCGTCAGTTGACTAAGATATGCGGTAGTGGCATCATAGACATAAAAATTTGCATTCGTGGGTGCGAACGATGTGTGAGAGCTAACCTCAGGACCCTCAGCACGTACTAGTTGGTCCAACAATATGATTGCGCAAGTAAAGGAAGTTGTTATGAAGAACGGCTGATAGAATGTGAAAGAAATAGCTTTCAAAGTTGACATCAAGGATCTGTGCACACCATGCTTCACGAAGAATTGAAAATTAGGAATCCACGAATGCTGACCGAGGAACACAAAGCTGAACTCGTGGCAATATGTCAGATGATTTTCACACATCATGACTACATGAACGGTGGTCATTTTCCAATCCTGAAACCAAACGGCAGTTAAAGAAATGGAAGCACGCCGCCTCACTACTACCGAAGAAATTATAGTACCTACCCATATTTTAGAAGAGCGAAGGCATAATCCATACTAACTACGTTTCAAAGAGCATTATAATAACGGCAGCATCCCACGAAGATATTTTGACGACGAAGTTTCTTCTAAAATTATAACGAAAATTGTTAGAAGAGGGTGCAGCTGTGCTCTTCCAGCAAGACAACGCTCCTGCTGATTAGGCGGCTAGTCAGGGGTTTCTTTATGACGACAACTTCAAAGTGATTTTTCATACTCCCTATTAACTTGACCACGAACTTAGTAATGTTTGGCTTTTCCAACGCCGACGAACATTTCCCGTTGTCGGTCGTTTTCTAGTATCTTGTATCAGGTATTTTTCAGTGGGCAAAACAGACCCCTAAAGAATCGTTCGCGGTGACCATACAATCATGGCGTCGACGTTGTAAAAAATGTGTATGTGTACAGAGTGATTATGTTCAGAAGTAACAGTAGTTTTAGCTTTCTGGTGTGAGCAGTTGTTCAGAAAAAAATTAGGAGAATTTTGAACTGGAGTGCTCTTCGTACTACTAAATACAAGTGGTTACAAGTTTCCATCAGAAACATCTTCATTTTATTCCTGGGTTAAGTATAGTTTCGAAGGATGAACATTTTCCCTATCTCACAATTTTGTAGCAGATCTTGAACAAACCTCAAAATCTATAGTGTAGAAGAGAAAAGATTGTTCTGCCGCTAAAATAGTGCTGTATCTTATTCATCTTCGTCTTCACAGTGTTACAGTTGGATTTGTATCAACAATGGGTAGAAGTATAAAGCACTATAGCAATTATCAAACTGCTAAACGTCAAAATCTAATTATTTGTGATGGTGCTCATGTTCACGATCTTCAGAAAGAATGTCATGTTTTTAAAATTTAAGAAAAAACGTCTCTCGGCTGTATCGTTTTTTGTAAATGTCATGGAAGTGTCCTATAGTTGTAAAACTGCTTGGAATAGGTGATAATAAAGATCTCAAGCTTTATTCCCATCTTGCATAAGCCAACGAATCCAGGAGTTTCCATTTCCGTAAGAAATTCATGAATGCTATTGTTTTCAAACGAACACAGACAGAATTCAACAACTAAATATGTTTACCTGTAGCCTAAAATTCTTGATAGCATTCAGTATGGTGGAAGCATGGATATATAAATGGCAAGCAAAGCAAATAATTCGACAGTGATCTGTTACGTTCAGCACAAAACTATCCACAGCAAAGAGAAATAGATGACGAAATAAGAATGAGAATATGCAATGCAGTGACTATGCCAACAATCGTATAGGCTTGTGAAAACTAGAAAATCGAAAGGGTCGTCGGGAAAACAGAGCGGGATTGGGCAACTAATGAAACGATAAAAGAGGTAACAGAACAAGAATCAACAATGAAGAAGTTAGAAGGACGGTAATTTCATGGACATGCTACAACAATGAGCTCCAGAGGACTGACAAAGAATATACTCGAGGCAGTTACTTAGAAAGATAAAATAGGAAGGCAAAGAAAAAAGTGGGTACAACAAATAGAAACAATGGGAAGAAGAAGAGACAGATCAGGAGATGAATTGACGACACTCTCCAGGAATGGAAAAAGATGGAGTGGGTATTGCAAAACACAAACATAACTCAAATATTTCGTGTTTCAGTGGCAGTACCCAAAACTTAAGAAAAAAGAATATTCTATAAGTTTTCTCTGGAGGGAGTACACATGTCAGTCGCTCCATCTTGCCTCTACTCCAGAAATCTTACTTAAATTCTCAGCTGCGTTTTGCATGCACTGCATTGCTCAAAAACGTCTCTGCCCCGCAAACAAAACAAGTGCATTCGATCGTGCCAAATTAAACGCCGCCGCGGCATCAATGGGGCTCGGGGTTGTGCACCGGAGCTTCTTTGTGTTGACGCTCAGATTACATCGCGTATGCGAGTCTTGTCTATAAGCGCGCATAAGTTTACATTAAACTCCATTATTTATAATTAAGACTTCCTCAACTCTCTAATTAAGTTAAAAGGGCGTGCGACAGGAATTCGCTAATTGCTTTACATGTGTATGTTTATGTAAGAACGTCTATTATAGGGTTTCTCTCGAAAACAGCCCCTTAAGTTTTCGATGTTTAAGCCCTTGTTGCTCAATAATTATCCAGCCAACGTGCTGACGTGAATGATCTTGTCATATTAGGCCTCTGGTGTGCACCATTGTCTCTCAGGAGGGTGAGGCAGACGCTTTGTTATTGTGGTGGAGTCATCCCTGCATGAGAGGCTGTTCATACACAAATTTAATGATTATTCCATAGATGGTTATTAATTCTCCTCTAGTTTATGACTAACTTAAAATGCTGTGCTTTATTATACGACCTTGATATGTCCTGGACCCACAGTTTTTTTTATTTGCAGGATCTTATTGGTGGTGGAAAATGAGAATCTTACGAAAACTTATAGTTTATCTACATATACGAAACACGAAATAAGAAGCAAAATTAACGAATTAGGAGAATTATTGAAATTTGTGGTTGTCATTTTTATACATACATACAGCGTTTAATTTCTGAATGTCTGATCCTGTATACATGTTTCTTGCATATAAAAATATTTTTAGGAATCATTTAAATTAGCAATATATCTGCCGCATCAATTAAAATAATTGGTAACTAAAGAAATAGAAGTACAAATATGGAATACACAGGAAAGTTAAAAAAAAACCTCAGATTATCAAACACATAATAATAAAAAAAACAACAGTTTTTGTATGAAAAACTGAATGTGGAACTTAAAAAACTGGTGACAGCGGTAACAATTGGTACTAGAAGAGAGAAAATTACAATAGCAACCAAATAGAATATTATCCTCCACGAAATAATCAGAAAAAAGTTGCCTTAACGTCTTCATAGACCAACTAGACATTACACTTACTATTGGCGGTAATTTTAATTACAAAAATGTAGTTATAGTACAGTAAAATTGTCGGAAAATACCCCGTCACCTTCAAAAAACTGGCCGCGGCGATTCCTTTTGCCCAGTGGTTTAGGGTCATTAGACAAGTGTAAAACCAAAAGGACGTCACCCCACCTCTTGCCGCCATCTTGATAACAATTGAATTTGTTTTTTCTCGCGATCCATTGGTCGCACAGAAAAAGTTATTGAACAAAAAATGTTGGAAATAAAATTCTACACATTTTTTATCCTTGCCGCGATACGGAGAAGTTGGTATTTCAAACGGTAGAGGGCAACAAAGTTACCAAAAATCTGTTTCCGCCATTCTAGCTCTGTGGGGTGGTTTTTTCCGAAAATTGTGAATGTGAAAGTTGTAGTGCTTGAAAAAATATGCACGAATCTCTTTTAATAATGGGATTGATTTAAATAGTCTCCGAGTGACAGCCCTTCAAAGTCCGCGCAGCGTGGGAAATGTACGATATATTCCGGCGCAGCTAAGTAACCATTTCTTTTTTGCGAGATAAAATCGTCACGTCACTCAATGTGAATAGGTTTTCACAACCTACAAAAATTCTACACATTTTTGGTCATTGCCGGGATACCGAGAAATTGGTATAGGTAAAAAAATGAAAATTATGGAAAGGAATATACGAGCCCAGAATCATATCATTTGGCCCACATCAGTAAAGCTCTTAAATTTGCTGGTGTAATATTTGGAGTTCGTCCCAAATTTGTCTTTTCTGTTATGGATTCGGTTGTTTTATAGTTTCGCAATATTTCATATACTATAATACGATAATTGCAATTGTTCGTAAATTTTGCCATAGGAATGACCAAAACTCAACAAATTGACAATAGCTTTACCACGTACCATTTTTGCAATAGGAATACATACACCCGACTGTCTATATGTTATGAAACAACAAACAGCTTGTTTTATTTCAACCAAAACATGTTAAGGTTAACGAAATGATATTTTGATCATATGGGTCAAATGAAATGAATCGGTAATTTATTTTAAAGTTAGTGTTTCCCGACTATTTTTTGTAAATTGTTATTGTTAAAGCTGTTATAATATTGCTAACACTCCTACAATTATGATGTAAGAATATTGACCAAAAAGGTTTTCTTTTGTGGGTACAAAATAAAGATAACTGAAAAATCTTAACTGGGCCAAATGATGTGAATCTAGGCTCTTATATTGAAAGTAATTTATTTTTACATAAACCCTAAGATACTCAGACACATTTTCTTTTTTTTTGAGCTGTTCCTTCGTCTTGGTTTGGAGCCTCGGACACAACCGAGTCATTATCGACCATGATAGGAGTGTTGTTTAAACCTTTATTGAAAAAAGAACCCACAACTTGTGAAGAAAATTCCTTGTCGGTGTCATAATTTTCATCCTCGCTGTCTGCGATATCGGATCTTTTAGATGCTTTTCGTTCTCAGAATGTTCTCTTATTACACTGGCCTTGATAAGAGAAATTCTACCTCGCACAGTCACGGCTTTTTGGTCCTCGCCGACTTCTTCTTTGCAAACAAAACAGTAATCGGGCATTTTGTATGAACAGAACATTTAGAACATTTGAAATTATTGATTACTTTTGACGTTTCTCATTTAAAAATCATTATGGCAACTACATCCACAGCCCACCAAATGGAAGTTATTTTTAGTTCCTAGGAAGTATAAGTACTTTTTTGCATAATCATCACGAAAGTCGTGTTTTTTAAACTAAAAATCGTGAAGAAAGTATATTTTGTTAAACAAAAATTGCTATTTTACATTTTTTTAACTATTTTATTGAGATTGTGAATTGTCAATTTGAAAGTGGTTAATTTCGAAATCCTTTTCGACTAAATTCGAGTTACATGACATCACTATGCAAAAAAAAACTACGTGTACAACACGTTTTAGAAGTATGACATTTCAAAATTATTTGCACAAATAACTATTTAATACTAGGAACTGAAAGTGTTGCATAGCAACATACACTTTTTGTGTCAATAAGAGTAACGTCAACTTCAATGACAGATTTTGGTATTAAAAGTAATGGCGGTTGCGGAAAAACAATTTTTGGTAACTTAGTCGCCCTCTACCGTTCGCAATACTAACTTCTCGGTAATAACAAAAATGTGTAGAATTTTATTTGCAACCGTTTTTGTTCAATAACTTTTCTGTGCGACCATTGGATCGCGAGAAATAACACATTTTATTATTTTCAAAATGGTGGCTGTTTGGCAGGGGGTGGGGTGATGCCTTTTTGGTTTTACACTTGTCTAATGACCCTAAACCACTGGGCATGAGGAATAGCCGCGGCCAATTTTTTTAAGGTAAAACGACAATTTTACTGTACTACAAACAAGATGCGATTAGACTAGATCGGCATTTCAGCTACAGACATTATATTTATCCCACAAAACTCTAATTAATTACAATCATTTCTGTTGTTAAAAATAAAAATTATTATTCCGATGAAATGTCACGCCAGCTTTTCTCCACTTCTCGTTATTTAACTTTAACAGTTGTTGTAAATTAAATAATGCAAATGTATTTCACATTTTATTTAATAAAATCCGTTGAACTCCAAATTTCTGGCCACGTTTAGGACATACGTCTATATAGATTTTTCGACTGTAGTAAATTCCCGAATTCATTCTTGAAATATTGGCGCTACCGTTTTGGAACAACCTGTATAGAAATTTACATGTTTTTACATTAATACCTTCTAGTTTGTTTTGCAAAATATGAGTTGCGTTTCTAAGCTTTGGAAGATTATACAATGTTTTCTCATTCAAATTCGCTTACATCGTTAAGGGGTTTCTGATCTATAATCGAAAGCAGGAGAAACCAGTTAAGCCTTACACAGAATGTGGTTTTTGCAGTTTCCCGATTATAAGAACAAATAGAGATAAAAAGAATAGCTGTTTCTTAAAAACTAACAGTATACATTACAGCCAACTAAAAACAAATTTAAAAACAAGATCCGCTAGTTAAGCTTCATAGATAACGGAAAAAATAATGAAACATTTAAAAATCTGTAAAGGGTTTTACCAGAACTCTCCTCGCAAGTGGACGTTGTGAAACTAAACGATTTCAAAAATCAGAGAGAAACAAGGGGTAAAAATATCTTCACATTCATAATAATACTGAAGCATTAAAAGAAAACACTTGGTCATGGAAATTATATAAATTTTCAAATAAAAGAAAAACAGCGTTTACGGGATTGGAACTTCAGCGCCTGCGAACCAGCCAGCGAATGCAATTTCAATGATCTGCGCGTTCGCTGCCTTGCCCATCAAGGACGCCTCCGATGTGGTGGGATGAGGCTGCCTTAAATAGAACGCATTTATTGTTAACCCATGTTTATTTTTTTTTAATTTATTGTGTATTGGTTTTCATTATCGTCAAGGGTCAAGAAATGAGGTATGAGCAAATTGCTACTTTAGCAAACAAAATTGTATTTTTCAATGTGCTCATCCTGTATATATTTGTCCGAAATTATCTCGGTTTCATGCCAGGTAGATAGATAATCTACATGCCAAATATCGTCTTCCTCTAACAAATAGCTTTTGAATTATAGCGTTATAGCAACAGAGAAACAAACATACAAATAGACGGAATTGAGAAAACCTGTTTTTCGTCATCTACGGACCCTGAAATGCGAAGATCTGAAGACATCCCGGTAGGTGATTTTTTAGATCTTTTAGACGAGGGAAGTAAAACTTTACAGCGGCTAGACGTTGAGTTCTTAGAGCTAATAATGTTATAAGCGAACTTTGTTTGGTATGCTTTATATTAAAAAAGTGTGATTTATTTACCAACGATTTAATGTAAATTTTGAAACTTTTCTGTGATGCATTTAATAAAAACATCTTTATAGTTTTATTTTGTTTTTATATAGACGCATTTGTTCTATCTTGCGTAGTTTTCAAAACACTAGCTACTGCATATTGTAAAAAAATGACGGTTTTGTGCCCACAACCTACCGACACGAAACGATACCGTGAGTTGCCGTCTAATGCTTACAGAATTAGTATGCGGAATCGATGCGGAAGTTTTCAATGACTCCTGGCAAATCAACTATGAGAGCTACCAGTTGATTTCGAGCGACTCAAACGGAGCCGTTTAGTTTTAAATTCACTGAGCGGGCCGAAACGAGAAAAGTTTTGATAACCATATAAGTTCTGCCACCTACATCGAGTTGCGTTCCGGAAACGTTTGTCGGGTACGATACGTGTAACTGCCTGTTAACCTAAACTTCTGATAAACCAACGGGGGAGTAACAGCACTCGAATTTGAGGCAGGCATAAAACGTTCTAGAACTGATCTTGAGGGCTCAGAAACGACTGTGATACTTTCAGCGTCGGGCGAACTTTGCCCCTTAAGGAACCTGTCAATTTCTTTTAAATGAATGAGCGTTTTTCCTTTTAGAGGAAGACTGGAATCCTGAATTAGGAAGTATTGTAACGTAGCGCTTCCTAATTAAATTTTTGAACCTAATGAAAGTCTCGATTATATCTAATCACAATCACTGATACATACGGAAGAAGGCTTTCAATGCTTTTTTTACAAAACTGTCTCTACAAGCTACACATTAGAACTCTTCCTTGTGTTACAAATATTACAATATGCAAGCCTATCCGTAGCGACTACATTTATTACCCGACCAAACACGCCGGAAAGCTCCTGGAAAGTCAATTGCTTTAGCAGGTTTCATCTACTAGAACGCAGGCAACAGCTTCACAATTAAACCATTTGCTCTACAATACCTTGTAAAATTTAGTTATCAGCCTTCACAGATCAAACTTTAAAAATGGAAGAGAAATATACGATTTGAGAAGCCTGCCAAAACACTCCAAAGAAACCCTGAAAGGGCAATTGTTCTAGTAGCTTTTATCTAACGGTACTCGAGCTGATTTCAAGTTAAGTTTGGAGTACTGCAGGAATCAGACTTGTTGGTGAAAGCAGCAGTTAAGGCAAATAAGAACCGCCTCTCAGTTAGCCTACTCGACTTCTTTGCCTGCTAGAATTTAGCTATCAACGTTTACAGAAAAACCTTTAAGAATATTAAAAACTAAGAAGGATACAATTTGAAAGACCTTCTTATACACGCTAGAGAAACCTTGGAAGGTCCATGCTTTCAGCAGCTTTCATCTAATAGATCTGGAGCTAATTCGCAGTCATATTTGAACCAATGTAGGTATAATTCTCGTCGGAGCAAGTTTCAATCATCGTAAATGGCAAACAATATAAATAGGCAAACATGCGCCTCTTACTTATACGACTTGGTTTCCTTTACCTTTTAAAATTAGATATAAGCCTTTACAAAGAGAATTTTGAGAATGTTAAAAGATAAATTTGAGAGACCTGATCGAACACGCTCGGTATCATTGATCTCTAACAGAAATTAGCTTGATTTGGATTGAAGTTTGAACTATTGAGGAATCAAGCTCGCCGGAGAGAGTTTCAGTCAAGGTAAATGATAAACAATGTAGAAAAGGTATTCAGTTGCTTCTCCGTTAGACTACTTGCCTTCTTTGCCATATAAAATCCCGTCTCCAGAAAATTCCTCAAATGCAATTGCTCGAAAATAAAATTGCTCGAATGTAACTTTTCTCGAAATACAAGTTCCTCGCACCGCAATTTCTCGAAAATGTTTTGCTCGAATTTATGTGGTCTTAAATAATGCTTCAATACTAAAATCTTCAAAATCTTTTGTAGTAAGTGGTCTCAAAGACAGTATTATGTTCTTGTAACAGGAAAGTGATTATCATTGGAATGTAATTACGGGTATTCATAATCAGGATAATGGGTTTGTTGTTATTACGAATAATGTTAAATAGGTTTTTCTTATGACACGAAAGTGATTATCATCGGAATGTAATACATACCTATACCTATTTTTATTAATAAAGGTTATAATTTGTAATTTGTGTTTTTTTATGTTCGATATTAACTGATTCGAGTTAAGGCTATTTCACAACTTTATTTTTTTCGAGCAACAGATAATCGATAAATTGCTGTTCGAGAAACTTGAAATTCGATCAAAGTCACATTAGAGCAATTGACTTTCGAGCAACTGATTTCGAGCAATTCGTTTTCGAGCAATTGCATTCGAGTAATTTACCTAGAACCGTAAAATCTAGCTATCAACCTTCACAGAAAAATCATTAAAAATATTAGGAACTGACCAAACACGCTAGAGATCGAAGGTCAATGCTTTCAGCAGCTCTCATTTAATAGAAATAGCTGATTTGAGATTATGGTTGAAGTAATCGATGAATCACGCTCACTATAGGAAGTTTCAATCAAAGTAAATGATAAAAATACAGAAAATGTATTCAACTGCTTCTCAGTTAGATTCCTTGTTTTTCCTAACCTTGTAGAAACCACATACTGACCTTTACAGAAACACTTTTGAGAATTTATGAGAAAAATGCAAGTCGAAAAGTCTGAAAAAGCATCCCAAAGAAATCCAGGAAAGTCAGTGGTTTCAGCAGCTAGAATTTAATAGAACTGAAGGTAAGTTAGGGTCGAACTTATCAAGGAATGTAACTCAGCGGAGGACGTTTCAGTCTACGTAAATGATCAACAATATAGGAAGAGGTAGGCAAGAAACCTTTTTAGTTATACTACTTGCTCGTTTTTGACTTGTAAGAACTAGCTATAAATCTTTTAGGAATGTATGAAAATAATACAGTTTAAAAAACCTAATCAAACGAGCCAGTGAAACCCTCGAAGATAATTGATTTTCGTAGCTGTAATCTAATAGAACTAGAGCTAATTTGCAGTTCGACCTAATGGAGGAATTAAATTCACTGGGGGAAGTATCAATCTACGTAAATGGTAGACAATATAGAAGAGACAAGCAATAGCTTCTCAATTCGAGTACTTACTCTTCCCTAGAAGACTAAGATTATAGGAGAAATATGGAATTTAAAAAACCTGGGCAAATACACCAAAGAAACCTTGGAAGTTCCATGTTATCAAAAGCTTTTATCTACTAGAATTAGAGCTAATTTGTAGTTATGTTTGCAGTAATTGATTAATTAGATTCACCGAAGAAAGTTTTAGTCAACGTAAAACAGTGCGTTTTTTAACTACGGCCATATGGATTTCAATGATAGAAATTATACCTTCTGTTTACTTACATTTTCGTACAATTTTGAAGCAAATTTTACTTTCTAGGTAAGTGAAATATTTTTTGGTTATAGTTTCAGCGCTTTCATCTATTAGAACTAGAGCTAATTTGCAGTTATCTTTAATCCACTGTTGGAATGACACATAACGAGGAAAGTTCAGTCAATGCAAATGGTAAACACTGTAGATTTTACAGGCAGCTTCTCAGTTAGACTACTTGCTTTTCTGTATCTCGTAAAAGCTAAATATCAACCTCCACAAGAAAAGCTTTAAGAATCCAAAAGAAAGATATGTTTTGAGATATATGATGATACATTCCAGCGAAACCTGGAAAAGTCGATAGCTGTATCAGCTGTCATCTAACAAAACTGGAGTTACGTTTGAACTAATCGAGAAATGATACTCAGGAAGAGTACTTTTCAGTCTATGTAAATGATAAAAAATAAAGAAGAGTTAGGCAAAACTTCTCAGTTAGGCCACTAGCTCTGTTAACCCTTTGAAATTAGTTACGAACCTTTACAAAGAAAACGTGAAGCATGTAAGAGGAAACTACAATTTTAAAAAGCTGACAAACACTGAAAGCTTTCTGAAAGACCAGTGGCTTCACCATTTTTCATCTGATAAAACTTAAGCTGATCTGAGGTTATCTTTTAACTGATGGGGGAAGGTTCAGTTAAGATAAATAATTAACGTAACAAAAATAGCAAGCATTTTAGTTAAACCACTTGCTCTTGTGTACCGTGTTAAAACTTGCGATAAACCTTCACAAAGAAATTAATCTTTAAGAATGTACGAAAACAATACTATTTAAAAAAACCTGCCCAAACCGTGAAACTCCAGAAGAACGGAGGTTTCAGGAAAATTTTATTTAATAGTCCTGGAGCATATTTGAACTGATGGAAAAATCGGACTCAGCGGAGGAAACTTTGGATAACATTAGCGATAACCAATGTATAAAAGACAACAGCTTCTCAGTTAAACTACTTGCCCTTCCATACCTTTTAAAAATTAGGTATCAATCTTTACAAAATAGAGTAGTTAAAAGTGTAGGAGGAAGATATGAGTTTGAAACATCTAACCAAACATAGAAACCCCGACAGGGCAACGTTTTCAGAAAAACATTATCTAATAGAGCCAGAGCTGATTTATTTGAAGTTAAGTCTGAACTAATAGAGGTCATACCAACCGAAGCAAGTTACAGTCAACCTAAACCATAAACAATATAGAAAAATCAGGTAACAACTTTTTAGTTGGACTACCTGCCCTTCCTTGCCTTCTAAATATTAGCTATAAAATATTCATAAACAAACCTTTAGAACCGTATGAGGGAGGTGCAAGCTGCAAAACTTGCCCAAACAGAGAAACCCTGAGAAGGCAGCGATTTCAGCAAAATTTCATCTAATGGTGATGAGCTGATTTAAAATTAAGTTTAAACTGATGAAGAAATTAGACTCGCAGGAGGAAGCTTTAGTCAACGTATACGATAAGCAATATAGAAAAGGTAGGCAGCAGCTTCTTTACCTTGTACAAATTACTTATCAATCTATATGAAAAAATTGAAAATGTGTGAGGAAGACACATTTTGAAAGACCTAACCAAACAGAGAAACCCTGAATAGGCAACCGCTTTAGCACAACTTTATGTAATAGAGCTGGAGTTGATTTAAAGTTAAGTTTGAACTAATGGAAATCATTCAGTTAACTTAGACGATAAACAATATAGAAAACGCAGCTTTTCAGTTGGACAGCCTGCCTTTCCTTGCCGTATAAAAATTAGCTATCAAATTTCCTAAAAACACTTTAAAAACGTATGAGGAAGATGCAGCCTGAAAACCTGCCCAAACAGAAACACCCTGAATGGGCAACAGTTTTATTAAAATTTCATCTGACTGTACTGGATCTGAAATTAAGTTTGAACTAATGGAGAAATCAGACTCACAGGGGGGAGGTTCAGTCAACTTAAACGATAGACAAAATAGAAAAAGTATGCAAACGTTTATCAGTTAGATCACTTGCATCTTGAAAATTAGTTCGGAACCTTCAGAGAGAAAGTTGAAAAAATGTATGAAAAAATTAAGATTTGAAGAAGCTGGCAAAGCATCCTGATATATTGTTGGAAAGCCAGTGGGTTCAGTGTCTTTCATATAATACAATTTGGGCTTATTTGAATTTAAGTTTGAACTAATAGAGGAATACCATTCGCCCGATAAAATTTTCAGTTAGACTACTTTCCTGTTTTTTCTTCAGAAAGCTGTTGCAGCACGAAATGGTCGTTACGACAGGTTTTTAAGTTTATCCCATTACGAAACAACTTCTACGAAAAGAACACCAGCTTGTTACAGGTGGAACTCGTCGTTACGACCTTGGCACAACACAACATCGGGAAATTCTAGGCTCGATTGCCCCAATCCCGTTACGATGGGCTGTAACAAAGGTTGCCGGAGCACTCAGTGGAGAAGGGGGGTACTTTGCGACCTGAAATTAGGGCTAGGATCCGGTAAACAAAATCAAGATGTTAATTGCCAAGCGCCAACACTTTACTGACTACCTCGGGAAAAACACTACAGGTGAGCTCATCCAGAAAGTGAAACAAATGACAATGCGTGAGCGTGAGCGGCAAACAGCTGGATCGGACTTACCTTGACTTACATTCTCTTATAGTTGTCTGAATCCCTGTACATCAGAAAAATAGAAAGAATACACATGCCAACATTATAAATCTATTAATTAACAGCACAACTAAATAAAAATGAACTATATTCACAGAAAAAAATATATGTGGCAATAAACATCAAATAGATTAGTCGTTACAGTTAAAAATACTCGAGAAAGTTTAGTGAGGTTAATGGCGCAACGTTTAAACTAAAACGACAAATGACGTAACTAGATCAAAAACTGTAACAACTTTAAATTTACACAAAGAACTACTTTCAAGCAATACATCACGACAGTAAAGAACCAAATTTAACATAATGACGATAATTATTTGAATCTCTTAACGCTAAACGTCATACAAACATTAATCCTGACGGTAAATACTCAAAATGACCTAAAGTCGGTAATTTCTATTCAATATCTTAACATTTAAATGAACGACAACGCTGCGTCACATGGCGACACTTTGACAAGCACTGCACTGTATATTTGCGAGCGTTAAAACTATTACAAGAAGTCACAATACCTTTTGAAGGGGTAAGCTGTTATGGTGACGTTGTATAATCAAACTGCAGGTCGCGGTCCAAGCAATTGCCTCAAAGATATCTGAAGAACGACGGGCAACTTCAAGGGTGCAATGGGCCAAGCGAATCTCAACGGCATTATATCCCCACGAAGGGTAAAAGCGACGCACGTACAATAGGCAGGGGTTGCGATACGGTACACGTGACAACAGCACAAACGAGGTTACCATTTATAATCCACTTCAAGTGTTGATTGGAGATGCCTGCTCCACGATACAGGAATTCCTCCGCTAAACATTTACCAACTCGTCACTCAAACGCCTCAGGGCTTGGTTTAAACACTTCACAATTTTGACTTACGCGGCGAAGATCGACAGTACCTCCGCCGCGTAACCAAAAACGAAAACTGTTGGCTGTCTTAGTGCGGGATCATGATTGAATGCTCCGGGTTGAATACTAAAGCCAACATGAATGCGCGCAGGCGCTACTTAAAATTAGTACTCTTTCTAACTTATGGACGCATACGAATGACGTCAAGTTTTCCAATATATTTTCACTCACAAAGGGAAAGCACCGGTAAGCAAAGAGCCGCCTCTCCGACGTCGAGAAACAATTAAAAATACGATAAGGCAGATCACGTCATCCAGACGGGGAAACAAAACAAAATATAGAACGATAATCATATCTGAACTCATAAAAAATACTGCCCAATGCCTTATGGAATAAAGGGGGGCGGGAAACGCTACTGTATGCAATAAACGAAATTAGGTTCCGAAAGGGCACGATTCAATTTGGAAGACCTTCCGAAGTATGCTCGAAAACTTCGGGATGATCAATGGTTTCGGCAGCTCTGATGTAATAGAACTGGAGCTGATTTGAAGTTGAATTTGAAATGATGGAGCAAAGATAAACAACATAGAAGAGGCAAGCAATGGAGGTCAGTTTAACTACTGGCTCTTCTTTACATAGTAATAACTAGCTAATAGCCACTTTCACAAATAAAACTGCATGAACACAAGAGCAGTATACAATCGGAGCCACCTGACCAAACAGAGAAACATGGAGAGCCATTAGTTTCAGCATCTTCGATCTTATAGAACTGGAGCAAATTTGAAGTTGAGTCAAACTCAACGTACATGACAAACAATATAGAAAAGGCAGACAAAAGATTTTGAGATATGCTACCGGCTTTTCTTGACCTTCTAAGAATTAGCTATAAATCTTCAAAGAGAAAGCTTTAAGAATGTAGGAGAAAGATAAAATTTGAAAGAAATGACCAAATATACTTGAGAAATCCTGGAAGGTCAGTGGCCACAGCATCTTTTATCTAATACAACTGGAATTAAATTACGGTGTGTTCATTATCTCTACAAGAAAGTTCAATTTTTTTTTCATGTAATACAAAGTGAGTCCGTCGTTTCTAACAACGGACGAGTTCCTAATTGCACATGCCTCCAATGGATATTTCTTAATTATAGCTAACGGATCTTTGGAATGTCAGTTGTGGCGTTTCAACAACTTCGGTGTAACTTACAAAACTCGAAGTCTGCAACAACTTCCAGAGATCGTCACTACACTCTCGATCAGCCACATCGCCTCAATTTCCAGTACCTAGTTTCCAGCATGCTGATATACTTTAAAAATAAATAGCTGGAATTTCGCATGTAACGCGTTTATATCCAAATTAATATATTCCGCCGACAAGAAACGCGGCACACATTCATAATGGGGTCAGCCATCCGAAATAAAAAGGTGAAAACGAAAAGCCTGCATGTCCCCAGTAATTAAACAAAGGCCTGGCCGCAAATATGTGCGTTTCCGGGCCGCGTCGACGTGACTGTGTGGCGATCACACTCGGACGCTTGGTATAGAATATTTAGAGCGGGCTGCATTTTGAACGTGTTCGCGCCGTAATGAAACCAGTTTCAAAGTTCTTTTTGTGTGGCTTCCGCAGCTTAAACCGGCAATGCCGTCCGGAGCATTGGATCTGGTGCACCTGATTTCCAGAGAAGAAATTTATGAAACATTCTTTAATTGCAAACCGGGGCAGATGAAGACGTCTTGCGCGGGTTCAGCTAGGGCGTTGTGGAAGCGATCTGGAGCTCTGTATAATGAATCTCAATTATCCAATGCCAAATTGACGCTCTGTAAGATATGGGAGTTAAAATTAAGCTTGTTATGAATCGGAGGGCCCCACAATTTACTCTCAGACTATGGAATATGTGAGCTTTTTGCTTGAATATCATCCGGTACCAAATTGAATTTCTTGAAAGAAGCTTTCGGTCGTTAAGAACGCCGATATCAAACGTGTGGATTGATATGTTGAGTTCTATCTGTATGAATCGGGATCATACAAAATGTGTCGAGTCAAAATATAAAGTTTATAATAATATAGTAACTAATTAATTGGAAGTCGTTCTTCAGGGCAACAATTAAAAAAACTCTGTTTATCCAAGCCCATATTTCGGAAAGCTTTATTTCTTTATCAAGGCAACTACAATAAAGATTACAATTTGTTATCATAATAAGGTACTCCGTTGGCTAATCTCTCAAAATCAATACATAACGTGACTACTTGGATACCATTGCCGGCCGACCAGCTACAGTTTCGGAGACGGCATGTACTGCTCTTTAAAATACTCAAAACAGGCGTCAACGATTTTTTTAATCAAATAACGGCAAGTGTATCCAGGCATTCGAACGAAAATACGTAAACTCAGGTAGCACAATAAATCTGAAAGAGAAGCTCAACTCAAATATAGGTTGCAGTAGCAAATAAAGCCAGAATGCAAATATCACAGTAAAATTCATGAAATATAACATGAATATGACAAAGTTAGCGAACCACCAGCAGAATCGCAGGTGGCCACAATATTACTTGCTATACTAATTAAGTCTGGCTAATTTATCGGTATTAGTATGAGGTACTTCGGAACAAGGATTAACACTATTGCTTACAATTTGTACATAACAATAAGGCAAACGCTCTATTTCACACATTAAAAATGAGGCTCAGAGACCGGCAAAGCTTACAGCAATATCACAATTTTCGCAGAGCAGGCTGGGACAAAACATAGAATCCCCCCCTGCGCTCAAATAGCATCTGCAGCAGGGGGTCAAAGCGGGTCCGAAGATCCAAAATTCCCAACGCATGGAGCGTCCGAATGCGAATCAGAACAGCTGTATTCCAAGCCTCAATTTGGCTCTCCGGCACTAGGTACTATAACGAAAGAAGGAACCCACGATAGCATACCAAGGCCGACAGATTAGATCGTCACGATCTATTTACTTACCCCGGAAAGTTTCCAGGAGGATTTACGAAGCACGTGGCAACATGGAAAATTCCGCTAACGGCGTGGGAGCTAAGCTTCCCTTAACTCGAAAATCGGGGCATAAATCCACTTCACAGTGAAGGCTCACATACATATCACCGAACTAACAGCAGCCCAAAAACATTAAACCTCCGAAATTATAATTGTTACCACTGTATGATCGGAAAAGGACTCACCGCCGAAACAAATGCCAGAACTTGGGTTATCTCCGTGAGGCCAAAAATGGGCGTGGCGCAGCGCGGAAAATACAGGCAATCGTGCGAATTGATTTTCCTGAAATTTTGCTTCATGCATAATTATGATGTCTCGAGGCCACCTTGTAACTCTGGCCTCCTTTTCCTTCTCGACTTGCTCGGCTGTGATGTCGCTTGCTAGAGCACCTGGAGGACTAACCCCCACCCAGTTCTGAACACCCTCAACTCATGTGGTAGCCTTCTAATACACGACTTTTTCCCAGTGTGTCAGCTCTCCGAAGTTTGGGCCACAAGATATTTTCCCCAGTGCAACTGATGGGAAAAGCCTGTCGCACATGAGCTTGACAATTCGCTGGACAGCATCCCCGAGTATATCTGCCCTGTATCTGCTGGCGATTTAGCCATCTCATCGAGCAAACTAAAAATACCGTTCGTGCTGTTGCAATGAGATTTTATGCGTTATGCCTACGTTTCATGCTGGTGATATTCCTAACCGATTGTGCCAAGAAATTAAGAAATGCGTCGCTGCGATGTTCACCTCGTGCAATTATGTATGCCGAATAGGTTACTTTCAATTTATGTATTTAATATTTCCTCGATTGGCTATCCCCCCTGTTAGCATTTTGGTCGCGTTCAGCGTTACTCAACTTTTTAAAATTTAATGCATTTCCAACGCGAGGATCTCCGGGAGATTTAGTATTACATACAACTCCTTTTTGCGCTGAAATATAATAATAAACACCTCCTAGGCGAAATTGTACCATTTGATTAGGCCGCGTTTATATAAATTAATTGTTCGTTGAAGCGATTTAATGAGAACTCCCGTTTATCGTTATCGCAGTACTTGATTTTTAAGTCACTATATCCTTATAGTTGAGATACGTGTACTCGAGCGAATTGCGAGTTAAAATCGTAGAGTTCTGTTTTTCACTTCAAATTTATTAACATTAAACCCTTGTACATTATATAAGTAAAACTAAATAAAATCTACTATTCCAATTACAAACAAATATCTTATCACAGATTGGTTTTGCATTTTTCGAGTATGGTGTAGGGTGTGTACGTGTACATGCTGTAAATAAATAATTAGGTTATTTGAAGCTATGGTGTTTTCTGTCTTATTATTTTTATGAAACAGCTAAGTGGTTTAGGAACTTATACGGACACCTGTAGGTTTTCTGGTTTGGACCGTCTCGAACCAGTGGCGCTTCCGGACAACCCCCCCACTTCTGCTAAGGAACTAGCTGGCGAAAATTTGCTACACTACGAAACATTTCCTGAACTGACGTGTTGTAAATTATTTAATTATTTTCTTTTGTCTTTTGTGTACAGAAAATTCCCCGTGTAGCAAAAAACAACTTCATCAACTAGAAACAGATTAAAAATGTTTGCATACTCACGTATAATGACTAATATCTGGTAACTAAACAGCTCAAAAAAAACAGAGAGTGACAACTATTTTTTGCTGTAATTCTCTACAACTGCAAGCTTTATTGTAGTAGCTTTGATAAAGCAATAAAAGCTTTTCGAAGTATTGGCCTGGATAAAAGAGTTTCCTTTTTAATTGTTGCCCTGAAGAACGAATCCCAAATACTTACTATGTTGTTATCAAACAGTCGTTGGTTAGTGTCGCGCAGTTTTATAAATCTTATATTTATTTAACTACAGACGACTCAGCAGCCTATCAAACAACTGCTAAGGTCGGTCATGTGGTCTTCGTAGTCGGCCACAATTTGTTGGTCATCTATCTGACGGGTGCTACAATTG
This sequence comes from Agriotes lineatus, assembly GCA_940337035.1. Lineage (NCBI taxonomy): Eukaryota > Metazoa > Arthropoda > Insecta > Coleoptera > Elateridae > Agriotes > Agriotes lineatus. The sequence goes on along the minus strand of OW679195.1, from coordinate 189,964,809 downwards.
AATCGATGTATTAACAAAAACTTAACCGCAATTCATTTCTATTTTCGTATTCCTTACGCCTGCTTCAATCTATTTTTAGATGTAAGCCTCTTCTAATCTCTTCCAGTGCCTTTGGCTGTTTTCGTCCAAATAAATTTGTTGTGAGAAATGTTTAATCGAGAAGTTTCATTATGAAATCTAATGTTATCAATGCCCAATAACCCACACGCGCCATGTAAGAAAATCATTATGGGATCTAAACCACAAAATAGTTATTCCCAACTAAAATTTCGTATACAAAGTTTTTAATTTTTTTTATAAAAGTGCACAGTATTCAACACCAGACGATCCAAAGCTTCTCTGACATTTGTAAATCACGAGAAGGTGTCGCAGGTTTGATTTTAGAGTTAGGTTGACTGAAAATCAATTGTTCAGCAAGAAGCCCAGCTTATCGACGAAGCTTTAGGATTCTGTTCGTGTAGGTGCTTCCACATAAATTAAAACTTTACTAGTTTACTAGCTGAGCATGGAAATGTGTACGAGAAAACCCAATTACAGTAGGGCACGGTTAAAAGCCAAGACCAATCCGTTGGGATGGAGAGTGGTGACCCTTTATTTGAATAAGGGTCTGGATAAAATAACTTGCATTACTGCTGTGGTGCCGCAAATATTTCGATCATCTACATGAATGGGCCTACCTATAAGAGTTCGTAGAAAAATAACTAAGAAAACTGAAAATATATAACAAGGAGACAGTGCTATAGCCTATGTAAAAGACTTTTCTACACATATAATAGATAAGGTTTTTTATTTTTTAAGGAACTTTTGAATATCTTACTAACTGTAATAGTAGATGCTGTCTGCTATGTTTAGAATAATTTTTATGAGAGTTGTAATTAAAGCAAGTCGTCAAACCCCAAAGTACTTTAGAGCTATCCATAAAGTAAGTTCCGTCACGATTGTGCGCATGCGATGCCATTTTGAGACAATCCGATCATGTTGAGGCATCGTTTTCTGTGTTTGCAGTCTATTATCCGTTTCATGAATGGAAGGAATGTGAAACCGACAGACATTCATCGTCGACTTGTGATGCAGCGGTAAGAAGATGGGTTCGGGAATTAAACGAAAACCTCAAAATGTGCCAGACATTCGGATGGGTACAAGTTGATAATTCCCCTACAGCCCAGACTTAGTGCCAAATGATTTTCACATCTTTCCAACTGAATAATATCCTTTCTGTCCAGGATTTTCTCACCCACGTCAAGGAAGCGCGCAAACACGCAGTTTGCATCACAGGCGGTATAATTCTACGATGTGGAATATAAAAATTGGTGCTCATTATGGAAAGTGCCTTAGTAACAGCGAAAAACTGCATTGAAAATTCATTTAAAACGTAGCAGGCTTTGCAAACAGCTCGCGTGAGTCATAATATCTTGAAGAATGCCGACATTTGAGAATCTATCGCTCTGATCCTCCATGGATGTCGATATCCGTAATTACAAATTGTCGGGAAAGTCTGGGAATGCAAGCAGTTAACTGCTTACAAAATCCTGGCCCAATAAACAATCGGCAGCAATGTATGAAGTTTGCAGCTTTGGGGTTTCTCTTATCACATCGGAAGTCGCGCCAGTCTTACTGTGGTGGCTTCTACCAATTTGTATCTGTACACGTATACGTTCGGAATATTAAATTTGTTTGGTTAATTTACATTAAATTGTATTTATTATTAACAATTACGAATGCACGAAACTATTAGGCCTTAGTGGTTAAACCATAACAATAACAACGCTGCAGTGGTGCCTGTACAAGAAATGGGATATGATGAACATTACTAGGAAGAAATAATTCATTGTAACACTGAAGGCTTTGCATTCAATGTACCAAAATATCAAGTATAACACTAAAAATATCTAGTTCATATCATTAAGATTTTGTTGTGATAAAAACAACTAGAACTAGCCAGGAATCATATATCAATGCAGATTTACTGTAATTAACTGTAACCTTTCCGACAGGTTGGGCATATGAGGTCTAGCAAAACTTCAATCATAATGTCTGTAGAAAAATATTTAATTAGTCATGCATTTATATCTCAGACATCAGTTGGCATATGCTTCTACATTTATTTTTTTAATTTAGATATGATAGGAGTCTAGGGCATGTATGTTGCTGCCATAATAAGTCCTTACAATTTTGTACAAAAGGTAAATTTCTACTAAGAAAGCCCCTGATGGCCTTACTTTGTAGGCAACCGTTTCAATTTATTACATTTGTTACATCGAAAGAATGCTTGCACTTCAGCTCGTTATAGGTTTTCGTAACGTAACTTATCTATGTAATTTTGAGTGTTGATAAATTTAGAATTCGAATTTTGTCTAGAAATCATAACATAAGTTGAAGGGCTAATCAAGTTTTGTGGGGTGGCTCCACCCTATCTCATTATCATTTAAGATGTATAATACATCGACTATAACGATATGTGAAAATTTATCATACCCCTATGTAGTGGTATTCATCCATTGACATCCAAATATCGCACACATGGATGCGTATATGAAAATATTGAATACATGTATACATTGCAATATCAAATACATCGATATATGGAAATATACAACACATCAACTCTAGAAATAGATATAGAGATATCAAACCCATGAACATATAGAAATACAGCATATATGAACTAAATCGATACATTGGTATATGAAATCATCGCATGTATCGACTATATCCATACCTACTTCCGGTTATGCGATTTCCTTCAAAAGCTTGCTGTCGCATCAACATAGTACACAAAACTTATATATGAAGTTTTAACGTCATACCTCTTTTCGTTTTTGAGATATTTTGTTCACAGGCACACAGACAGACAGACAGACAAGCCAATGAAAAAAATATGTTTTTTGGATTCAGGGGACTCTAAAACGTGAAGATCTGTTGAAAACTCAATTTCGAATTTTTGGGGTGAATCCAATACTTCCTTTATTCTAAAAGGAAGTAAAAAACACAAAACGTTGCCCGATGGTAATATTTTTAGAATTGTTAAATGTTGATGCAATTAATAGCTTCACTATAGCAAAGCCTCTAACAATTTACAAAAAACCAATTTGTAAGAGTAGATGCGTATTTCTCAACAAATTTCAAAGATGAGTAACGAGCTAGTTTAAGATAACATTAAGGGGCGAGCGGCAAATACACAAAAGTAGATCAACAATCCTAGACTTCCATAATCAAACGAGGAAATTAAAAATATTAAAAACATAGACGAGGTAACCATTACTATAGAATATGTCGTCTATGACCATAGTTATAACGATACATACCGACATACATCAATACTTATATATAAAAATATCGCATAATATATCTTCTACATTCCTATATCGATATGTGAATGTATCCATTATATCGTTTAGAGAGAAGCATGAAAATATCGTACATATCGATTACTATATTCAAACATCGATATGGTAACATCTAATATATTGGGTATATCCCCAGGTCGATATATGAAAATATCGCATACATATATCGTACCTATCCATACAGGGTGTTAGAAAAAGATGTAGGCAGATTTTGTGGTTGTAGAGGTTGTTAATATTATAACAACAATAATAATAATAATTTGTTTCCTTTCCTCAGAATTAAAGTTCAAAGGAATAGAATATTATTATGTAAACAAAAACTAATAATATAATAACATCAATCACAAAATGCCAAAACCTGATTTAAAATTAGAGTGAAATATTTTGCAATTAGCACAGCACTGAACCATATAAAACATAAATATAAAAAAACTAAGTAAATAGGTACACAGGCATATAGGTTTATAGGTGAAGGCCTACTGAAGCAATATCAGCTGTTTAGGTTGAAGGGTTTTGCTGATTTAAAAGAACGCGATAAAGACGTTTTAATTGAAAGATTTTTCAAGTAGGGCAGTAGGGAATTATAAACTTTTTAAATTTGATACTGAGAACTACGTTCGAAGAAAGCGCCATCATACAAACACCTTTGGTGGTCGTGGCCCTTGTGAGGGCATTCTTCCCTAATTCAAGGGGTTAGGCTAGCCACCTACCGGGGCCGCGGCTTAAGATGGCTTATAAAACCGCACTCAATGTGTGTAAATAACAGGCTCTCAGTCTATATTAAGAGGAAGAAGAAGAAGAAGAAGAAAAAGCTGTTTTGTGACAAGGTGGAGCGACAATGGGCTTGAATATAATATTGATATTGTGAACGTTTTCTCTAAAAGATAATATGAAAAATGTGAAGGAACAGTACTTTCACAAAGAGTAGTTTTTATTTCGTCAGAGAAATATTGCTTGTGAGGGTAGATTAATGTAAGGTTCACGTGGACTTTTTTAATATAATTAGTAATATGAGAATAAAATGGAGAGCTATAATTAGACCCACATTACGAGCCTCATTGGCTATTAAAATAGTGGTAGCACTATAAATTAACATTATGTTTTAGAAGCTCTACATATATCTTATTTCCAAATATCAAAATAGCGGACTTTTATTTTTATTCAGATTCAATTAATATTAGAAATTTCAATTTCAATATTTTCATTCGACTACTTAAATAGTTAGAAAGCAACATGTTAGAATTATCCGAGAGCCTAATGTGTCGAAGAATGTAAATTAGTACAGAGTGGTCGATAGTATCGAAAGCCTAGAGTCAAGTAAAATCAAAATAGTTACGTTGTCGCGGTCTTTAGCTTCAATTAAATCATCAATAACATTCATAAGAGCTGGTACAACTATGACCTGGACGAAAACCAGATTGGGAAGAAGGAGTGATGTTAAAGTTAATTAAATGTTCTCTAAGCTGGATATCTATTATCTTTTCCATAACCTTTGACAATGCTAGAAGAATACGAATATGGCGTAAGTCTATAAAGTCGGTAGGATTCGATACCATTGGAATAGGTATGACAACAGCATTTTACAATTGGAAGAAAATGTGTTAGTAAGAAAACAGTAATTAATTACTTGAGTAATGTAAGGCAATATAAGTGGGGAGCTGTATTTGATTATTTGTAGGTTAATGTCATCTGCTCCTGTAGAATTATACTTTAAGCGGTCGATAATCACCGTACTGAGCAATGAGTTCCTTACTATTGTTACTTACGCTAGAAATGTCATCCAAGAAAAAAATATTAATTTTATCAAAATCTATTAAACTACTGAGCATTGAATTATTTTTAGATTTTTATATTTAGCGACCTCAACTAATTCCATACTGCTTTCGAACTACTATTACAAGGTTTAAATTGAAAGTAAGCTTTTTTTCATGTTTAATTGCTTAAGTAGTGAAATTACGCAACAACTTATAATAATCCCAGTATGATGGCCCTTTGGTTTTCTCAAACTTAGCATAAGCTTTATCACGCAAAGATATAAGTAATTTAATATTACAGGTAATCCACAGTACAAAGTAAATCGTCAGAGACAGACGTACAGGAGATTGCTCTAATTTAATTGATCAAAAAGAATTTATAGTTAACGTTAGACGGCCTATAAACTACTCCAACATCTATAGTGGCATTGAAAAAACTTCAAACTGATTCAAAGTTCATCAATAAAATCATTAGTTTCAATCATTTTAAATTTAAAGCATGAACGTAAATAAATGCAAACACCGCCACCACGCGTATCTCAGTCACTACGAACAAGCTCGTAACCATCAATTTTTAAATAATCGCTACTCACCTCCTATGCTAATCAGCTCTCTGATAAGGTTAATATATCATAATTTTAATCCAACAGAAGGCATTTGTCATTAAAAAGTCCATTAATATTTCTGCAAATATTCAAAATTTGAAATTCTAATCAAGCCGTTTTCATTCTTTGTAAGTAGCTTGTCATCTGATGACCAAACTTTAGTGTTCCCAAACTTTTTGGCTGCTTCCATTATAGAATTTTTGCCCTACTTTTTATTAGATCTTCTTTTATCACGATTTTGGTGCATTTTAATAGCCTTCGACTATTTAATATAAGCTTTAAATAGGTCTACTCTTTACCAGTGCACATTGGAGAATGAATATAAGTAATTTGAGTTTCCCTGCTACCTGGCTGTGAAATTGCAGTTTCTAAGTTGTCCTAGTATCACCATTAAAGTTTGTTACCCTTTTTCTTAGGTGAAACACAAGTACACAACTCATCAAAATAAGACTAAAACCTCCTATAAACATAGGTTCGGAAGCTACAACTCCAAGATGGGTGAAGGATTGCGCTCTTGAAGTAGTGATTTTCAATCTTTAGGTTGGCTGTTCTCGAAAACTATTGCCGTCAGGGATTCCGAACAAGAATACCTTTTTATGTAGAACAGTCTATCCTTTTTGAATATCTAACCAGAATTGACTAAAATGTTGACTGCAGAAAGCATCTTCCCTCCCTTGTATAAACTACCCCTTCCGGACCGTATTTCAACTTTTTTTCAAGGCCATCTAGTACAGCATACAAAATTGCACAGATATGCCCAATTACAAAATTTTTTTTTATGTGCTATAGATAAGGATATTTTATTAATACATATTTGTATCTTAGAAGCTGCACTTCACAGCACAAAACGCGGTTTCAGCGGACGTGCATCCCATTATCCAAATTACTTATATTAACATCTCCTGCAACCACACAAAATCTGCCCACAGCCTTCAGTAACACCCTGTACATGAATATACGGAAGTGTCAGACATCGACTATAGCAATACGTCGATATATGGAAATATCGACCATATACTATTGTGGTATCATGTATAGGGATGTAGCTGGTATTGCGAGACGCCTAAAGACGGGGTAACTGGCAATCCTTTTAATTGAAACACACTCGGACTATATGGTCTCATTATGCTTACCCTAATTTAACTAACCTACGTGAATTAACATCAGTTATCTGGTGTAATTGTCAGTACTACTTTGGTTCTCGGTGACTTAACTAAACAAAATACCTAGATAAGGAATCCACGTTTCCGCATTTCTTTCCCGGTTTATAGAGAACAGTGAAATTTAACATTTGTAAAATTAATGACCACCGCAGTAATCTGCCATTCTTATTGCTCATCTGCCGTAATCAGGTCAAAGGACAGTGATCCGTTTCTACGGTAAAATGGCTCAGAAACAAATAAGGCTTTAATTTTCCGACTGCCCAGACTAAAGCTGCACATTCGAGTTCACTTGCGCTATAAGCTTGCTCCCTATCCGTGAGTTTTTTGCTCAGATACAGCACCGGATGCTCTTCTTGATTAGCATCTCGTTGCGATAAAGTCACCCCCATTCCTCGCTTCGAACAATCGGTTTGTACTATAAATTCACGGGAATAATCTGGAGCTCTCAACACCTTACCGCTCATTAATTCGTCCTTCAATCTTTGGAAGGCAACTTCTTTCTGATCATCCCATTCTACTCTGGTTTTCGCATTTTTCCGTAATGCGTCTGTAAGTGGACTAGCTATGTCTGCATAGTTCGGGACGTAATGATTATAATACCCAGTGATCCCGAGAAATGATCGAATATCCCGTTTGGTTTGGGGACGTTGAAACTCCTGTATGGCCACTACCTTTACCTCCGACGGTTGTCTAAATCCCTGACCTATTTTATGTCCCAGATATATCACCTCGGCTTTTCCCCACTCACACTTCTTAGCCTTTATCGTTAGGCCTGCTTGATGCATTGCCTTGAATACCGCACGTAGATGTCTTAAATGCTCCTCCCAAGTCATCGAATGTACCGCCACATCGTCCAAAAATGGTTCTGCGAAATCGTCCATTCCCTCCAATATGGTGTCCATTAGCCGCTGAAACGAAAATGGAGCAGATTGCAGCCCGAACGCTAACGTCACTGGTTCGAAAACTCCACGATGCGTTATGAAAGCAGCATATTTACTTGCTCTTTCAGTCATCCCTATTTGCCAGTAGGCTCTTACTACATCGATTAAACTCAGGTATCTGGCCTTGCTGCATTTTTCCACACATGTTTCTATATTAGGAACAGGATGTTGCTGTGGCACCGTAATAGCATTTAACGCTCTGTAGTCGATCACAGGCCTTGGATCCTTCCCTTCAGCCTCCACAATCATCATAGGCGATGAATACTCGCTGTTACTGGGCCTAATTACTCCCAATTTTAACATTTTATCGATTTCTTTGTCGATAATCTCGCGTACCCTCGGTGAGTGTGAATACGCTCGAGTTCGGATAATTTTTTCCTCCTTGAGAGCAATATCGTGTTCCACTAAGTTGGTTCTTCCGGGTCGATTTGAAAATAACCCTGGAAATTCTTGGATTAATTCCTCCAAGCTTTTCATTTGGATTTCCGTGAGTTTTCCTACCCCTTTGGCTTGTTTCAACACTTCCGAAGCACTTAAGATTTCGGTGTCTTCTATTTCCAGTTCTGGAAGATCGAGTTCTGCTCCTTCTTCCCCAGGTTGTTTGATTACTATCGCAATAACTTCAGCCTTTTCAAAATAAGGTTTCAACAAATTGACGTGGACAAGAGTTTGTTTACGTTTTCCCGATATTTCTTTAATTATATAATTCGTATCGGAAATTTTCTCCACAATTTCTTTGGATCCAGTCCATTGCATGTGCAATTTGTTGGACCTGGCTTGCTGATACAACATAACCTTCTCGCCAACCTCGTAATATGAAGCCTTCGCCTTCAGATCATAATAACCTTTTGATTTGGTTTGTGCTTCCAAAGTCGCCGTTTTCGCGATTTCCTGCATTTGCCTTAGCCTATCGAGTAACTTTAATATGTACACTACTACCGGTTCGTTGGTTTCCTTTCCAACCCACAACTCCTTGATCATGTTTAATGGAGATCTAATCTGACGTCCATAAACCAATTCTGCGGGACTAAATCCGTGTGCCGCGTGCGGTGCACATCTCAAAGCGAAAAGCGCTTGATCGATATATTCATCCCACTCATTTCCGTTTTCGTAACACAACGCTCTTAGGATTCGCTTGTATACCCCGTGGAATCGTTCTACTGCGTTTGATTGCGGATGATATGCTGAACTGTGTATGATTTTTATACCACATCGGTCAAGAAATTCGCTCGTTAGATTGCTGGTAAATACAGTGCCCAAATCCATCTGGATTTCGGATGGAATTCCTACTCGCGAAAATATATTTAATAACCCTTTTACCACCGCTTCAGAATCTGCTACTTTTAATGGGATCGCGTCAGGAAATTTTGTGGCACTACAAATTAGCGTTAGTAGATATCTGTTTCCCTTCTCGGTTTTCGCTAAAGGTCCTACAATATCCACATTTACTCGCTTATACGGTTCGGTGATTACTGGCACTCTACACATTGGAGCTTTTTTCCTATCAGTGGGCTGCGCGCATGCAAACGTCACAGCACTTGATCTTGTTTTTCACGTCTCGTCCCATCTGATTCCACCAATAATTCTGCTTGATCCTGTCAATGGTTTTGTTACAACCCAAGTGTCCCATCCACATGTTATCATGTGCGATATCTAGCAACTTGCTTTGTAATTTTTCTGGCACCATCACTTGCTCAAAGCTCCGACCCAATTTGTCCGTAATTCTCCTGTGCAGTATTCCATAAGCAATGTAGAATTTTGCTCCATTGTTTTCCTTCTTTGATTCTGCCATCTCAAAATACTCCTTTAATTTTGGATCTTCTAATTGCAGCATTCTTAAGGTTGTCGGTGTAAGTTGTGTTATGTCCGAGTAATCGACATCCGATTTAGGTATTGAAAATTGTTCGTCCTTTTCCAGGTTCGGTGATTTATACCCAATCTCCTTTTCCGCTTCTTCTCCCTGTTCGTCGGAATCTTTTCCGTCTTCTGAACTCTTTACTTCGGCATTCGTTTCTTTATTTTCATCGTGAACCTTTTCCTTTTCCATTATAGCCTTCGCCTGCGCTCTCGTTAATGCGAGCACTTGTTGAATTACCACATCCTTTTCCTTCGGCAGCATCTCCCACGTTCTATTCGATAGCAGATACGTATAATCTCGAAGCAAACGATTCACTACAGCTGCTTCAGTTTCCACCTGAATTTCTGGCAAATTTAATTTTACCTTCGCAACTGGTAACGCCACACATTCTTCATTCAGGAGTCCTTGCACATATACATATTTCCCTGTATAATCGGCTCCTTTGATTAAATTTGTGTGCACGATATCATAGCTGGCTCCGCTATCTCGTAGTAATTTTGCTTCCACTCCATTTACTTTCGCTATTATGGTATAAGGTTCTAGCAGACCTTCCTCGTTCTTGCTCTGGCCTATCGTTGCTAAAACGACTTGTGTTTTGGGACATTCCGGTGAACCTTTATAGTGACCTACTGCACCACATCCAAAGCACTTCCCCGGCCTTCGTCTGTCGAAACTGCGTTTGTCCAAGTTTTCCTTGACAACACTTTCCGTTTGCACCTGACTTTTCCCTAAGTCATTTTTCAAGTTCGACGTCGGCTTAGTTTCGAACTTATTTTTCGATGTCTTGAAGTTTCCATTATATTGCCGTTCCGTACCTGGTCCTCTTTTGGTGACGTATGTGTCTGCATGCTCTGCAGCTTCCTCCATCGTCTTGGACTTGTTTCGGTCCTCCACCAAAAATTTCATCTCCCCTGGCAACGAACTATAAAATTTCTCCAAGCACATCAGTTGAGTTAGCTTGTCGAAGTTTCCTTCCGCTTCTTCGCTCTTGATCCATTCCTGGAAATTGGTTTTTAGTTGGTATGCAAATTCCGCATAACTCTGGTCAGTTTTCCGTTTCCCGTACCGAAATTTCGTTCTAAAAACTTCTGCTGTTAGCTGATATTTCTTGAGCAGACTAGCCCTGACTTTGTCGTAATCTTTGCTGTCCTCTTCTGTTAATCGAGCCACGACCTCATTCGCTGTTGGTGACAACACACTCGTCAATCGAATTGGCCACGATTCCTTGGAGAAGTTCAATTGCACACAAACCCGCTCGAAATTTGTTAAATACAATCCCATGTCACCGTCATCCTTGAAAGGTTGCAATTGTTTTGTCATATTCAAGGACATATTCCTAATTGCATTGACATCATGTACATTATTTTCATTTGCCGTTTGAGCTTGGGCCTGAGCAATTTTCACTTGAGCATCTAATCTAGCTACCTCCAATCTTTCTTCTCGCTCCCTTTCCGCTAATTCTAACCGTTCTCTCCTTTCAGCTAATTCTAACCTTTCTCTTCGTTCCCTTTCAGCTAATTCTAATTTTTCTTTTCGTTCCCTTTCAGTTAATTCTCGTTCCCTGCTAGCTAATTCTTCCCACTTGTCCTTCCGAGGGTTTTCCTCCCAGGCACCTAATTCTACCTTAATGTCCTCTACCGAATGTTGAGCCTTAATCAATTCTTCTATGATCTCTGCCTTTTTCTTTTTCTCCGGTAATTCCAACAGATTAGCAACATATTTTAAGTCGTTCACCGAAAAAATGCTGTATTCGGAAACCATTGTTTGTTTTTAAATGAAACACTTGATAAAAATTTAAATTCTGTAAACCAGGAATTTTGCGTAACTCGTAAATTACCTATCGCTGCTGTAAAAACGTAACTAGTTCACAACCCGTCGAAAATTTACTATTACTGACAACTACGAGCAATACCTGATCCTATTATTTCAAAAAAATATATACACAACCTTACTAAATCGCATAATAAGACCATATAATTCCGAAACAAACAACAAGTATTACTTACCCACAACTGGAATTTTCTGCTTTCCCCGCTGTGCTGTCGTCTTATTCCCACAGATCTGGACGCGCCGCCTCCCTGTTCTGAAGCCGCTTCCCTGTCTTTTTTTTCTGGAGTTTCCGCCGTCACTCACTTCGACACTTTTACTGGCTTTCCCTGCACTACACTGGTTTTTCTTCGTTGTCAGTTTTACCTGACGTTGTTCCCAGAATGCTGCCTCGCCGCCCCTTCGAATGACTGCCCTCCTGTTGTCTGGCCGCCTCCACGGATTCCTTTCCGTCACCTCCTCGACGCTTGCTGGTTTTCCAACGTTTCCCCTCTTACGTGACGCCGTCCCCAGTCCTCTACGCCGTTCCCGGATTGACCGCTCCCGTTGGACCACGGAATTTCCTGCATTCACTCCTCGACGCTCCTGGATTTTACCTACGCCGCTCCCCGCAATGAACGTTCCTGTTGTCTGGCCGCCTCCACGGATTCCTTGCCGTCACCTCCTCGACGCTCGCTGGTTTTCCAACGTTGCCACTTTTACGTGACGCCGTCCCCAGTCCTCTACGCCGTTCCCGGAATGACCGCTTCCGTTGTACCGCCTCAGTTTATTAGATGCTTTTTTCCGTCCTGTTCACGTGCTTCCCCTTGTATATTTCAACGCTTGCACTTGGACCGACTTCGAAACAAAAGAAATCTTCTGTCGTGCGATTTAAATAAGTTATAAATCCCACCGCTGCCACCACTATTGCGAGGCGCCTAAAGTCGGGGTAACTGGCAATCCTTTTAATTGAAACACACTCGGACACGAAGACCAAAGCTACTGAGATTAATAAGAACACTTAAGTAGATACAAATACTTGCATTTATTTTTCTGCCGTTTACAGAAACCTTAAGTTTACGTATTTACATCTTCTTATTAACTAACTTAATTCTAAGTCCATTCTGACCAAGAAAGCTCGGTGGGCGTTTACAAAGTTCCCAATAACCTATCAGAGCTGGTCTAAATTTTGGACATTTGGCATTACGCGGACGTGACCGTTCATAATAGTTCTATGAATTTTTACAAGCTTGAGGATTTCCCATGGGGAAATGTGGCCTGTTCGGACCCTTAGTAAATTACCGCTATAAAGATTTAAAATTCTACTAAAGCATTTGGTCCCAGCTGCAAATAGTTTTTATGATCGAGTTGCAACCGTTGCTTCTTCTAATCACGTACCGGTCATATACATCACTCAATATTTCGGTTTATGAAGTAAACGCTGCATAAACTTACTCTAATCTTATTCGTGAGGTTGGAATATTTCCAGCTTCCCAAGCAAAAGGCACGTTTCTAAACATCCGCTTGTTGTAATTTAAATATGACATTTTCCTACGAATTTTACCTTAAAATATTATACAGATGGCTTACAGCTAACTAAAGTACAGTATATTCCTACATAGTTCATTAAATTAAAGAACGCAAATCGTAACACTGGCTAAACAAAAATTAATTTTTTTTAATATAACAATTTATCAGTTATGCTACCCTTTAATAATTTATCAATCACACTACTTAATTATTTTGCTCCAACTAGCTATTAGATTCGCAAAACTCTAATACCAGGGTTGAGTTTCTGCACAGTTAACCATTTAGACAATTCTACGACAATTGCAGGCGTATGATGAATGCTTCTTAATAAAATTTTAACTTCAAGTAGTGGTAGTGAAACGACACAAAATTTTATATTCAATATTACTTTTAATCCAAGCAAGCTGTTGATAAATACGTCACAGGAAAATGCAACTCCGTAACTATGCAAACCTGTTTATCGGTAACCATGGACGTCGTTGATCCAACGCTGTCTCGATCCGAATTTACAAAGGACGGCAGCGTGCTTCAATGCTTCCTGGACCCCCCGATGCCGGAAACTGCCCAAAATGCACCTTTTTCTTCAACTCTGCGCCTCCGTCTGCTCGCTGGAACCGCTTTGCTCCAAGGTGGCTTTAGCTGCTTCGACTGGGATGCTTGGCGGGCCCGCCTTGCTACTTGCCTGCCTTCGCTAATGCCCCCAATGTCACTGCACTTCGTCGTATCGGCTTTCAGGCTTTGTTTGCTGCTCGAAATCGTCGCTGCGCTTCTCCAAATCGCTGCGGAATTTTGCTCCTCCAATTTTGATTATTAACTGATTAGCGAAAATACTGCACATACACAAACTAGCCCCCGCCTGGATAATAATAATACAACCAGTTGGAACTCAAAAGGATAACTTTATTTGCAAACCAGCACACAACCTTCTACTGGGCTTCACTTGGGCCAGCTTTTTTTGTTCCTACTTACAAGCGTTGCTTAGCAACCTACTACATTCTATTATTTGTGAGAATACATACTTGATCTTATAAATTAAAGGATTGTTTTGTCAAATTGTCACATATTGTTGCGCTAAGGTCACATTTGTTTTAATTAATATAATTTTCACTTTTCTGGTTTTATTAAGAAGTGTCACTCTTAAATTGCTCACGTTACAGGTTGCTTTATACAGGTTGCTTTATGCACTCAGACATGTTACATAATTCATTCAGTGTATCATTACCCGTAACAACATTGACCACCAGCCTAGCATGTCGCTGTGAATACAAACTAACTGCACTTGTTTTCTGTGAAGCTTTGCCACCCTTTTTCACTAACACAATCTGATTAGCAAAATTATAGTAGCACTTAACATATTAAGTTATAACATTGAATTAAGTTAAACTGATATCGTTTTTCGGAACCTATTTGCTATTCTCAGTCTAATGAAATTATAAATTACTTATCAATTATGGTTTATAAATGTATCAATGTTTTATCCTACTAATATTTCTATCTGTAGCGATTAGAAAAGTACTAATTCTGTATGTTTCATTTCCATTTAATTAATATTTGTTTAATAATGATGAAGGGGCTAGAATTGCCATCGGTAGTATAGTATCTCAATACATACTTCGATGTATGGAAGTATCGAATACATTTATTATATCCATGGATCGATATATGAAATGTAGCATACATAAGTTATTTGCATAAAGTTATATATGTAAATTTACAGTCGTGCTCGTTAAAGTATTGCATACATAGCATTTGTGCTTTGTGAATTTGATTTAGTTTCACAAAGTTAAAAAGTGTTATGCATACAAATATTTTGAAAGTATACACCTACGTCTGCCTAGTTAACATTACAGTGTGTGCCTTTGTTGAGTAAAAACTACTGGTTTAAGTAAGTTATCAAGTATACCAGAAATTTAATAATTAAATACATGGCTAAAATACATATTAATTAAGGAATTCCAACAAGCGGTGGTAAGTATATTCGGTTACCTATTTTAAAAACAGTAGACTCTTAGTCTTTCGTGTATCACTCTGTATAAGTACTCATATTGTTGAAAATTCTTTTTCTCTTTCTTTCTCATGGAAATGTGTTCTCTAAATATTCGGTAAATACCACCGTGCCTCCGGCATAAGCATCTCAACAACGGACCTGGTTAAAATTTGTTTTACAAGGATCGAGTTGGTTAACACTTTCGCCCTGTAGTCACTCAACAAAGCCGCCCGTTTATTTTTTTCTGGAAAGTGTTGACATTCCATTTCTTTCTAAGCGTCCATAAACACAGACAAAGCGGGCGTTTTCACAGCGGCCCCTCGGAGTGGACAATCCGCAATTGCGAAGCGCCGACTTCTTTGCTGGCGCTAACTTGAAACTCACACAATCAACTTAAATCTAACGTCCTTTCTCTCTGTTTGCAGTGTGGACGGCAGGGACCGCGATTTCAGTCTGGCCGAGCGCTGGTCCGACGAAAATGTGTTTGCGAACAGGGCGTACTTCATGCCCGAGAAGCAGCCGGCGGAGCTGGGCGTCGACCACATCCGGGAGTCCGACCAAGGCGTCTACCGGTGCAGGGTCGACTTCAAAGTCGCCCAGACGCGGAACAGCAAAGTCAACCTCACCGTCATTGGTAAGTTCGGTTTCTGTGCATGTTTGGGCCTAACACGAACTTTTGAGGAGGACCAGCTCTAATAAAGCGCCTCCGGCAACTTGCAGCAACTTCGACTGCGCCGCCGGCTACAGGCCCTGCATAAGAATGAACCTCAGGCAAATTGTGACGTTCTGCTTCTCGCAGAATATCGGCAGTTTCAAAATTATTAAATTGTATTATGGCATAGGTTTCCGAAAATAATCTTGAACGTTGTTAAACAGGTCTAGTTTTCGCAACGCTGATAACAAATGTGACAAATTAGCTTTCGCGTGGTTTTGGGTCAAATATCGGATGTAATAACTTAAGGCGCCAGATTCAATGTTCCGGAATCATTAACACAACATTGTCGGATCATTCAAAAGCTGAAATAACTAGAAAACAAAACCAAGAAGCCTAACAAATACGAAGAACAACACAATTCAATAATATGAAATATCGAAGCAATTAAACAAGATTGATGTAAAGTATCAATTCAACTATCAACTATCCCACAATTCAGAACATAGCGTGATCAGCACGTACTCATTAGGAGAAAAATATGATACATAAATAAATTAATATAGGTTAATTTATTATAACCTCAACTAAACGCCAAACGATCTAATAAAGACCTTTGCTAAAACAACGCCATTAAATAAATAAATAAATAATAATAATATTGGAATTCAAACTTTTTCATGTCATTTACAAACTATAAAATTATGAATATCAAAAATCGATTAATTATAAAAGTCGATGTAATTTAGATTAAACCAGAACTTTGTATGCATTTTAAATGACAAATGAATGGAAAAGTAATCAATCTCAAGGATGGCTTAAAAAGCAGTTGATCGTAGTTTAACAAATTGAGATTTGATGACTAGCAAAATTTGAGCTAAAAAACTATTATTGCATATGAGTAATTCAATTACACAATAAAATAGATTCCAAAATCTAAAAAGTTTTGCAGACAACTATCAATTATATCAATATTGAGACATGTGCTCAGTTTAATTAGCTGTAAAGTACATATAACAATTCAACTGCAGAATGTAACGATCAGACCTGGCACGATGTAGGAAATCCGTGATACCATAAACAACTGCAGGTGGTAAGAGGTTGACTGATAGCCATGGTAGTAGATCACGCATCAACTTAGCCCCATATAATTCTTCGATGCACAGCTTCAACAATCTCGTTTTAATTCTCCCAGCAAGGGAAGCGGATAGCAAATGGCCACGACGATAAATTACACCAAAACGAAAGTTTCTACAGCACATGTTTGTCTTTTGCTTAGGTTATTAGGTTGTTTAATGATTGTTTGAATACACACTATTAGGTCACTGCTCAAGTTGGATCGATTCATGTAAAAATCAATGCCTCGCCCTTTAAATCTATTTCTCACAATGAAACGCTCAAATTGCATTTATTTTAGTAGTCTCGCAAGGTAAAGAGAGGTTTCTAAACCACTGTTACTTTCAAGTTGGCAATGATATTCCCACACAGCCTTGTGACTTTGCAGTAATACGAAATTACTGCATTTCATATTGAAATTTCAATAAATAACGATACACACATCGTCCGCCAGCACTTACAGATTACAATTTGAGTCACAAGCTTAATCATCCAATCAACCGTATTAAAAACGTAATAATGATGGCATAGGACTTGCGAGTTCTTCTCCTTGATTTATAAATGAATTTTAAGGTTTTAAAGTGATATATGGAACCCTACAATATCAAATGCAGGACTGATAATCTATATGTTGGACACACATTTCTGCATATGTCGTACTGAAGAATAAAAATGTAACAGTTGATAATCCTAACCTTCATTGTGAAAGTTGAAAAAAGCTTCTGATGCAACAACAGCCATGTGCTAATTGGAGACTTATAATGGGAGCATATCTAAGAATAAATGATATAAGCATGGAGAGTGTATAAAAAGTCGACCCAGCTCTATAGTTTAGTGGTTAGCACGTCTACTTAGCATTCGGGAGGTCATGGGTTCGATTCCCGAGACCATCTGCTCTGATTCAGATTTTTAGGTGGTTTTCCTGAGTCAACAGAGTGCTTTCCCTAAGGCAAATGCTGGGGCAAAATTTATCCACCTTTCCTGGTCGTTCTTCCATTTTCCACCCCTCTTTTCTCTCACCCATCCTATAATTCCCGTTCTTGGCTGAAGGGGGACGCAACGTCTCTATAGCAGCCCGCACCCAGTTGACGGAATTGAAATGACTTTGAACCTTTACCTACCCTTTATAAACTCGGTGGCATTTAATGGGAAGCTTTTTTGTTATTAGAGCTAGAAGATTATGGTTTGCCCATTACAGAGAGCAAAGCAATAGCGAAGACAGGATAAATCTTTTTTCTCTAGCCGTGGTTCTGTAGTGCATAACCGCCACCACAGCCCCTTGCCACTATTCGTCCCGAACGTTCCTGTTTCTGACGGTGTCATGTACACTTGGTTTCATTGAAAGCTACTACACCTAATTTTTGGATGTGTTAACTTGTATTTATAGATACCGAGTTACTCGAAGTATCAACTAATAATAACTGGATATATTAAGTGAAACTTTAGTTATGATAGAAAAAGAGGTAAAAAAGAGGCTTATTGACTCTTTACGTGTAGTCCACGTACATTGTCCGACAAGAAGTTCCTCGCTTTACGACTCTATTTCTTTCTCTATTCTCCAGCTTGTTCTAAATGTTTTCATTGTTGGATATATGCGTCCACCTTTTTCAATCTGACGTGTTTGGCACCTATCTACCGTCTTTTTGCTATCTTTACAATTTCTTCGTGCCATCTAGCTTTTGGTTATCCAATACGTGTTTACCAGTTGTCTTCACTACACCCATCTTTTATCCATCTTCTACCTCTCCATTTTATTATATCCTTGTCCATTTTTACTTTTCTCGTCTGAAAGACGAAGGAAGTATTGTAATAACGAAAAAATCACCTTCTGAGATTTCTTCAGGACTTCACGTTTCAGGGTCCCTAAATAACTAAAAACGGGTTTTCTCAATTTCGCGTGCCTGTTGGCAGTATAACTCAAAAACTACTTGTCGGAGGAAGATGATATTTTGCATACACATTGTATATATACCTGGCATGAAACCATGAAATTTTCAGACAAATATATACAGGGTGCGCACCTTAAAAAATAAAATTTTGTTTATTTTTGCTTTAATTTTGAAATAGAAGGAAGTAGTAATTTTCGCATAAGTCAGGCTTTACACTTGCCGAAAATAGGATTTATCAGATGCAGGATAATGTCGCAAAAGAGTCGAAACGTTTCAACAATAAGCCCGTTACGTTAAATAGAGGCGCGTCGCACTCATTTCAATTAGGCTCGATGGCGCAGTTCAACTTATGGATGCAGTTACGATCGCTACGCAGGTGCGGTTACGCTCGCTATGCAGATGTGTCGGGTTCAAACCCCAGCGGGATTATTTTTTTTTAATTTGCAAATTGATCTAATTCGCGCTAAGGAAGTTCGATGTAAACCCATTTACAGTTCGATGTAAACCCATTTGCAGTTTTTTGTTTATCTTTTTCTTCCCGTAACTCGACAGTACATCTGTTTGACCCTTCGCCAGATTTCAAGCTCCTTCTGTTACCCAGAAGAGCCTATACATAATTTTGTACATTGCTGCACCAATATTTTCATTCTATTTTGTTAGCACTTTACATTCAAATGCAGCTTTTTTCTTTGTGAGCGTCCATGTATCGTACTTAAAAATGAGCAATCGTTTTATAAGGGTCTTCTCTGTCGTTCTCTGTGCTAAGTTAGACTTAAAACAGTTTCTAAGTACGTGTAGTATTCGATTGTCTTCATAATCCTACTCATATCTTCACTTATTATACCATTCTTTTGATTCGCCCTTCTACCCATTTTATATTAATGTCGTCAGCATAAGCAACTATCAGTTGTGCTTTGTGTAAAATTATTTCCTCGGCGTAGTCCTTGTGTGAGAGCAAGCACATTCGGTCATTCATATTGACGTCTCCGCCTGTTAAAGTCTAATGAAATTCGGAAAACCGCTACATCGTTCTTCGAGCCTTTTTATACAATTTGACACATTATGCAATTGCTCTATAGTAGAGATATTGCTTCTAAAGTGTCCATGATGTCCCCCAGGTCTTCATCGGCATAGTGTACTATTCTTCTAGATATCATCTATCCTATCGTAATAATATAACAAGGTTCAAGTAACGTGATCCGGAGGTAGTTATTCGCTACCGCTTAAAAAATATAAGAAGAGATCCAAGAAAAATGTCAACATAACATAAGTTATATGTCAACGCACTCGCTGGTACCAATGGACTGAGCCGCTGGCAAGTGCTGAGTACGATTCGAAATAGGGCCCAAACTTATATGGCAATTACGGGTGAAACTGCTGACTCTGCAGATCGAGCTATCCAAGTTTCAATGTGAGGCACAGGCTAAACAACGTTATAGCCCAACCAGCAGTTAAACACTCGCGGTTATCGTCTTATTTATAAACACTGTGCTCCCGAAATATAATACCACCTGAGCGTAAAGGCAACCGGAGCAACTATAAAAAAATGTGCAATCTTTCTGATTGAAAATGACTGCCAGGGGGCAAGGACATTCTTGCATTCTTTCGGCCCTTGTTTAGGCATAATATCGTTTAAAGTTTGAGCCTGTTTATTCATTTTGGGTGATTTCTGTTGTTTAATGCAGTTTTCTACAAGAAACAGCTGAGAAGAGCATACCTAAGTATTCTCAACATTAATTTTAAAAGCCTACCGTTAGCTGAAGAGAACTTAAATTTCAACCTGCAAAGTAAAGTTGTAAATCGCAATTATACAAGATATTTTTCTGTGGAAATTTACAAGAAATGCAAATGGATTTGTGGAACTGGTGTATGCAGTATTTTTTCCATTATTAAGTAAATGATCGTGTTTTGCTTTTTAACACTTTAATATATTTTGTGTTGAGTTTGAATACAGAGAAAATACAATTTTAATCTAACTTGAAACGTAAATATAAACGCTACAGGCGAGGAATATCAAGATCCGTTTCACCAGAGAAGAACAGCAGTATCTGGTGCTTAATTTTTTACTAATTGTGGATACTAAAGTAACAAATTTTACACTGAAATTTACTGATAAATAAGTAAAATTTTAAACATGTATTAATTTGACCCCATATGCTTGTCCTTATCAGGAAATCAGTTCGAAAAGTCGAAGAGTTTAAATTTTGAAACTAATCAGGCTTGAATTTAAATTTTAAGCTTATCAAGAAAAGTGTCGTAATAGCATAAGCATATCCAATATCATTATTTTATCTTAAAATTGACAGGAAAAAGAAAAAGGCAAATGTTAATTGTTACAGAAAAAATCTTTTTTACGACACACAAGCTTAAATGGTTCGGGTAGCTAAGCGCGAGGAGGGGTTTTAGACTGACGAAAACGGTAGCTCGCAATTGACAACCAAAGAAATTGTGCCTGGAAAGATAAGGAGACAAATTCGTGTTGTTTGCATGGACGCCTCCTGGTGCAGGTAATATAATGGGGAATTTCAAGCAGGCCCCCGGACAATGAAAAGTATTGTGTGTCCAGATCTAGGATATATTTTGTATCGTGGTCTATGAAAGCTGATCTTACTCCGAGAGTACGTAAAACTACGATTTTCTTTATAAATAAAAGTTATACAGTAATTTAAAGATTTAGTAAGACAACATTCATAAACTAAACACAACAAACAATCCCTAAGAGGTCTACCTGCTCGTGATGTTGCAGCGCTAGATACGCAAATACCTTCACGTATGTTTACCTAGGGATCAGTTTCAGAACTATGAAACCGACATCGGTAGCCTGAAGGTTGTCGACAAGCGGAATTGGCATCAATTTACACACAACGTGGTTTAGAGTTTAGAGGGTCGATGGATCAAGTGATTTGTGGCGGAACGCTACAAAGACTCCTTCAAATATATCCAAAGCAAGCATCAGAATTCTATATTATAATGCCGCGTTGTGGTCGCAATCTTCTAAAATTGGTAGAGTAAGGCTTTCAAACAGCTACATTTACGGAACGATAACGCTCACATCATGCATAATTTCTCTGTTTGAGATCAATTGCTGTGTGATGCCTTCTCCCGGCTGACTTTGAGCCGAGACGAGTTTGGCTGTCTTGTCACCCCCTTACCTCGTTCATAAGGGCAGTCTCGGCTTATATTCTCACTGACCTAATAATATTACTCGAAAAGGTAACGATTTAGATGCAGTTCAAAACGCTTTTGGAAATGGTAGCTACAAATAATCGAATTATATAATGAAAGCGTTATAACAAGTTTCATTTAGTATATTTTTGCAGGCGAAACCGAACGAGGGTCGAATTTACGACCAATATTTAACACATTGATGCTAATTGTTGACTGGTATCCGTGTGGTGCATCCTAAGAAAGAAGTTGCTATTGCACACTTTTGTTTGTGTATGGACAACATAAAAAACTTGACATTTTAACCAACTGGGAAGAGGGAACCAATTGAAAGAGAAGCTTCAGCATGGTCGCTACAACCCTTGAACTGTGCTTGCGGTTGGAGCATGGCACTACAGCCACGGATTCGGCTATTAAATTAATTATTCAAAACCGCAGATTAAATGAGCGATGTGTGAGCATTGAGTGGTGTGCACAAAGATCTTTTAATCAACTCATTAGCTAATGAAAGCGCTTGATCCCCGTTGGAAACTTGTCATTCGCACGTGTAAATTCGTTCGAAGCGACGTCATTAGGGCCGATAAAAGTAAATAAATTGTAGCATGACATCTTGTGAGAAATCTTTCAACCAACAGTGCTAGTGGATTGAATTCTTTAATTTTTCAGAAGACCGAAACGTGCTTTATCAAGATTTTTTCTCGAGTGAGCCCCAGCAAACGACAATGTATTTTAGTTCACTAATTGCTGCCTATTTAATGGAATAACCTTCCTAGCAAGGTATTGACATTAAGTGTATGGTTTTTATGAAACACGCGAGCCCCGAGGTGCTCGTCGAGTTGGCTACACAGCAATTCTGGAATCGTTTATCGTTCTCGGCATTGTGTTCTCACTGTTGCATTCCGAACTCGTAGCATCTTCATAACAGTCCCGCGTGTGGCAAATCGATTAAATGTGTAATTGAGTATGCTGTTGTTCGAAGCTGTGCACTAAAAATCCCCTGGGTAACGAGTGGTTCAAATATTGATCATAGATGAAATACCTGTTTAATAGCACCTTATCCTCTCCATTGCGTCTTGCATTGCGTCATAAACAAGTTCGAGCGAGTTCTGTGCAACTTCGGTTGCAATCAGCTTCTGAAAAATGTAATTTCTGCTGTGAATTGAAAAGCTTGGCATTATACATGGCCGAATGTGGCAAACAAATATTTCTGTTGGCTTTCGCGATATTAGCGCGAGGCTGTCATGGACTGCCTGATTTTGAAAAACCGCTCGGAAGGAAACGCAAATAAACACGGTGTAAGCGAAAAGCACGTAAATTATTCTCCGTAATACGAAAATTATGCACAAGCACGTCATGCCTCGGCGCCCATGTAATATTTTGGCGCAAAATAATCTAATTGGGCTGTTGTGGAGCTCGGATTCGTCCTAGGTGTGTTACTGTCCTCCAAAAATGTATTTTGCAGGTACCCGCTTTATATTTCTGTAGATATAAGTAATTGAGTACTTGCTGGTATTACTGTACAAACTAAATGATTAATATAGCTATATCAAGATTAAAACTTTGCTGTTATTTTTATTTATCTTTGATATCTATCTGTTCATATGCGATCGTTATGGCTCGCTATGATTTTCAAGCCATAAAAGTGATACCAATGAATACCCAAGGGAATCGAATCCTTTCAACTTTATTTTTGAATTGGACAGCTTCAAAGCATTTGATTTTGTTTATTAAAAATTGAATACCCCCTGAAATTAGATTTACGTAATGACGTGTAAAAACTGACAGTTTTAACCAAATAAATGTCAATCTCAAATCCTACCTTATGCAGCAGCTGGTAAGATACCCATTAGCTAATGTATAATATAAGTGTAAATTGGTCGTAGCTGTAAAGTAAAGAACCAATCGTTAGAATTACAATATTAATGAATGGGCGTCGGGTTCTGTTAAATGATTAAGGATACCTCGATAGAGCCACGCAAGGTATTTAACGAAATAATAGTTCAAGTGTGTAACTATTGTGGTTAAAGTGACTTAGTAATCTGACAAACTGAAATTCCCATGAAAGTTTGTCGTAATAAAATTCGTGAGAATTCTGAAAAAGCCGTTTCAAACACAATTATCAGTATCATTATTACAAACCTGTTACAAACAGTTGCTTAAAATAGGTCCATGTTCAATTATTTAAGTTATTCTGCGTTCAAACTAGTGTTTGATCGTGGGACAAGACAATTTAGTAGAATTAAGTGAAATAGTGCGGACGCGTAAATAGACTAAACTAGACTAAACTAGATCACGGCCTGTGCCGATTACAATATGTGTTTACAACATTCAGCTAACGTTGGCTTACTACTGGGTCAAGTTACGTTGCTATAAGGAAGTTTTATGCAGACTGCTGCAATTTTAGTACTATCACTAGATCAGATTTACACATTGTAAATGTGCATTATTATGCAAACGTAATGTTTTTGTGCCTACACCAATATTAGGTTTTGAGTTCAAAAGGCAGCAATATGACATACATATAATCATATATAAAGACTGTATTTGTTCAATAATTTTCAACGTACTTCTAAACTCTGAGGTATGTTCACGTGTGACCGACGCAGGCTACAAATGTCTAAGGGGTAGTTAGGCGTGGCTACTACAGCCACATTTTAAATCAAAATCCTTCTTCTCCCTTCATCAAGTGTAAACCCCCTTCAGTAAAACAACTTTTTTTTAGCTTGAGGAGGGAAAATGCTTTATGCACGCCCCGTTTTCTACGGGGGAGTGTGGAACTCTAACTTCCTCTTGGAAGCTCATACCCACTAAAACCTCTCCTCGTGGGATAAGTAGACCTCACCCCAGAACCACCGAAGTATTACTTCAGGCTGAGTTATTTCGCTTTCTTGGTGTTGTTTTGTCGGTCTGTAATAATAGGATACCACCTTTTTTTAGGCAGATGTCGGAATCGCCTGTGGGCTACACGCACTCCGGACCTAGTTCAGGCACATCATCCGGCATCTGCTGTTATTTTCCGCGTTTACCTTTTGTCCCTTCTCCCTTCTTCTCGTGCTTTTTCTTGTTCTGCTTTCGTTTGGATGATCCTTTTTATGAGGTTACCTATTTCCTCCCAGTTTTGACTATTATTTGTCATTAAGTTAATAGGTGTTCCGGTGAGAACGCCTCACCTGTCTTTCTTTCGATGCTCAGTCTGGCCCTGTCCCATCTCTCACAGGCGAATATCGCGTGTTCCTCATCGTCTACCCGTCCGCAGTTTCAGCAGTCCTCTGTTTCCTCTTTACCGATCTTATGCAAATACTTCGCGAAACATCCATGTCCCGTTAGGCTCTGTGTAAGGTGATAGTTGAGGTTTCCGTGTTTTCTTCCTATCCATTTCCTGATGTCTCCCAATAGTCTCTTTGTCCACCCTGCCGTCCCCTGGTGTTCGTTCCATCTCCTCTGCCATGTTGTGATGAGGTCCTCTTTTAACTCTTTCTTACTTCTGTTACGCTGTTTATTATGTATCTCTATCCTCTGTTCTACCATCAAGTCAATTGGTATAGTTCCCGTGATAACTTGGGGGGCTTCAGTCGATGTTGTCCTGTATACACATCCAGTTTTAATCATAAGGGTCCTCTGGATGCTATCCATTTTTTAAGCCATTTATTTTTCCTCATTATCTGACCCCAACTCGGTGCGGCATAGATAATTATTGAATATGCAACCGCCGCGCCTCCAGGATTTTCCGTTTACCTGCACTGGCACCTCCCTTATTGGGCATAATTCTGTCTAGCTGTCTAGTTACTTGTTCGGCTCTCTTAATTATGTTTTCTATATGTTTCGCCATTTTCATATTTTCATTAAACGTTACTCCCAGGTATTTCAATGTATCCGTTGTTCTTATAACGACGTCTTCGACTTCAATGTTAATGAGATTTACCTTTCTTCTTGCGATGATAGCCACTGCTTCTGTTTTGTGCGGAGCCAAGGTTAGTCGTTTACTCTTAGCCCATTCGTTTGCTCTATTCAACGCGCAGATTGCTTTGGTTGTTATTTCTTCTGCCGTTCTTTCTTTGATGATCAGGGCTGCATCATTGGAATAACCAACGCTTGTGACCCCCTGGGGCGTGGTCATCTCTAGAATCTCATTATAACATATATTCCATAGAAATGGACCCAGAATGGACCCCTGCGGTAGTAAAACAACCTGGTTATATAACATTATACAACTTATGTTCCGAGGTGCGAACTGAAAGTGTGTAAGAAGTAATTCGCTTCGTTATTCTTCGGGCTTATGAGTAATTGTAAACATTTAAATATCAATTTTCTCTCTAAACATAAATCATTAATTCACTGACATCACTGTGCACAGAAATTAAAAGAGGATCACTTGCTCTTAGCAAATTCCCTCATAAAATTTCTTGGACCACCTTGTTTATAAACTGTTTATCAACAACCTCGCTTTGGTTTCTCTTTCAACCAGTACCTAACTAAGAAAACAGACGTCCCTATATTTCCATTTAGTACGCCTTTTACATACAAAATATGCCTACCTGTAATATGCCTAAGGATAAGATGCAAAAACATCAATGGATTAAATTTACGTAGTTGCAGAGTTGATACTGTTTTGAAAAATTGTTGAAGCACTGCAATCGACACCAGCAATCACGAAATTACTATAGAAACGTAATTTAAAGTAGTTTCAATTAGAATAGCTGTAGTAGGTTGTCGATGTGTCTAAATTAGAATTATAAATTAGAGTATCTGGAAAAATTCAACCGTGTGCTCATAAGAAAAAACGCCAGTATGTATTCGAATGGTAAGAGTGTAAGACTGAGAACAACCTGTTGTAAAATTGTAGGAAAGTTGAGGTCAAAAGGCAAATCCAGGAGCAAGCGGAATGTAGAGAAAAACAATCTACGTCTGATCGTTTTTTGTATCTCTTTACTGCAGAATGGGCACATTTCTTCACTTACTCCTAGAGTGTTAATTGTTAATCTTCTATTACCTCGACCACACTATGGAATTGCTTACATTTTCTACATTTAATGTCCCAATTTGTGACATTCGACACTCATTCACGACATGTGACAGAATAAAAGATGCACGCGGCATGCAAGAGTTGGCTTCGCAGCCAGCATTTTGCTCCTCCGCTGACCTACAACCAGTGGCGTGCACTCGAAAATTGTGGGTCGTTTCTTAAGTGTAACCTTTTTGACGATTCTACCATTAGTATTGCTTCATAATCGATGCTGAAATAAACGCTGGTTTACAAGGTACTGTTCGTGACTAGACACATGTTCAACTTCAACAAATTTCCACTATTCTCGATCCTTTCAACTCCCACACATCAGTAGTATGCTTTAACTACTTTTGGATTTTATGAGCCCGGTCTGGTTATAAAAGGCATGAGGCTATTCCAACGACTGAGAAGGTAAGTATTAATGATTCACTGCACTAACATAAAATTATATCACGTTACCTACCTATCCTAGAAGCCACCACGCGTATTGTGGTTTAACCATATCCGTTTCATAGACGTTGGCCGTTTTTCTCACGTTGCTTCAAGCGCTCAATTGCAGCATGAGAATAAGAAAGAGATATACACGACCATTTTCCAGCTTTAGAGGAATTTGGAGCACCAACTGAGTGTTTCGTTGTGGAAGTTTTTCATCACCCCCAATTTCTTAGGAAAGGGAGGTTTCTTCACCATTCCTTTAACATTCACAGTAAAGGCCCATGGATAGATTTCAACAAACTATGTTACGCCACATCAGTCCTACAATATCGTTCAACACATTAGGCTTCAGGACGAGGCCCATTTCGAGGTCTATTAATCGATTTAGCCATTCACGGCACATTAGTCTGTAAGCTAAGCATTTCGATAAATCTGAATGATTAACAGCACGTGCGCGCTCGGACTCTACATCAAAAAGCTCGGATAATTGTCTTGTTCTGTTGCAGCGAGTATGTCTATCTGAGCGACAAATTGCGTTAGTTCCAGCTGGCAGCTCCGAAAATACTGACCTAACATCATTAATGTACTGGCAGGGGATGGCACTAATACAAAGGTGTAAATAATAGCCGCCCGGTGTTGTGTACACGCAGCTAATGGCCAGGCGTCTAAAATATCAGAAGTTCCTGAAATATTTAGGCGGAGGTCAATACACACCGCTAGGGGTTGCTGTGGAAACGCAAGGGAATCCATGGTGGAAAGCTGGGTGACTTTTCCAGCCACGGGCGCGTTCTGGTGTAAGCGCCGAGGGGTTCGTACCCCTGCAGCCAATGCAGCATGGTTCGCTGCGGACTGGAAATAGAGACTAACTAACCCATTGTTATTTCAGCTAGATCCCGATATTATTTACCGGACGAAAACAAACTCGCGTACAGCGGGAAGCGCGGCGGATGTGAAACAAATAAATAATTCAAGCATTGGCTCAGCTCTGTTTTCCAAATTATTTTTGTGTTTGCATTCGCTGACAGAAAATGGGCACGGCTTTGATTCAGGGGGACACTTAATGGCTTGCAGCGAATGTTTAATGCATGTGCGTTCGTGCGCCGTAATTTATTTCAAGTGCTAATAGTTGTCCTCAACCAGCTGCTCTCCGTAATTTTAGAGCAAATTGTGATATGCCCTTTTTTAAATTTATTTTGTTCTACTAGAAACTCATGGCAATCAATGAAAATTAAGCGTTTAGAAAGATGTCAACATCGTTGCAGTAACTTACCGACCATCGTAATACCTAAATAAATTATGACATCCGGGATCTAGGACCTTACAAACAGATAACGGGTAATTCCGAGGAATACGCAATAGGGAGCACTGTGTAAAACAGTTTGCGAAGGTGGGCTCTCTCCCAATCTATGTTTGTTTTTTGCAATCGCATTAGCGTTGCCATAGTTGTTCATATCATCTCGTTTGGTTGTAGATGTATCAGGAACCATTATTTCCAATTGAAAAGGTCTTCGCTTGATTTATCTTAATTGTATTAGTGTTCAACATGCTAGCAGGGCATCCCTACAGTGACTACTTGCATGAAATTTGAATGACTGTAGAAGCAGGATTACTTCCAGCCCTTGTCTCGTAGAAATTTGAATCTACGAAGATGTAAGTCCAGAGTTTTTGACGTTATAGTACTGAACAATGACGCAACTAAAGTATGAAATTTTAAGGTCTGTGTCTACTATGACCCAAGTACGTGCATGTACGACTTCGTTTGGAAGTATAGCAGAACTAGCTACGATTGAAGTGGTTTTTACCCATACATATAAATGGTATCAGCATTGAATGTAGTAGAGGACCCTTTCTGCCTTAATCATCGATATTCTTACTCCAATACGAGTTCGATGAGTATATTAGAGTGGGCTGCGATTTCTTCTGTTTTTTTTAGCAAATGTAGTAGCATTGCATGTCATTTTAAAGTGTGCTAGTACTGTCTAGATGAAAATTTCGTGACACTTGTTTATTGAGAACTGAAGCATGTAACGCCCGCCATATAATTTGCGCAAAACATATATTTTTCATAAAGTAAAACTTCAAATGGTTAGCTTTAAATTGTGGTTGAATAGGGATGAGTTTCCTAATTTAATAAATTAAACTGGATATCTAACTATTATTTATGTCAAATGGATACCCCGTCGAAATAATTAGAAAATCGCATCTTCAAACCAAATACGAGAAGCTACCGAAATATGAGACAAATAATACTCAATAAGTTTTACCTTGGTACTAACGCCTCGCGCATTTTACAGGAGTAAAAACATCACTCCAATAGAAGATCAATTTTGATCCTAAATTATTTTAGTCAATGCTAAACTGCTAAAGATCACATTCAATGATTATTTCATACTATTATCTTGCAAAGTTGAACATCGGCAAGATTGTTATGTAGCATTCCCTTAGCGACCGTTTCACGTCTGCTTCAGACAAATCCCATAAAATAAGATCAGAAGTGAAATTCCATAGTGATTACAGGTATAGCAGACAGGAACCCATAAAGCATATGAGCAGGTGATATTCAAACGAATAGGAAAATACGTAAAATATATAAAACAGAACGCTAACATAAAGAAATATAAATTAGAAAATAGCATTTATGCGTTAAGCCGTGATATTGCTTTGAGAAAACGTACCTTAACGTAATTAGTGGCGTACACCAGGATACATACATTTCAGAATTAGCTGAACAATATCCTTTGGTATTCAAATCCATATAATAGCACTATTTTCGGCACAGCATGCCAACAGTTCTTGATTACCAAATGAAACACGAGCTGCTTTCCCATGCAGTTAATGTGGAAGGAACGCGGAAGCCTCCTTGTGGACCAAAGTAACGTTACCGACGCGACATGGAAATAAAGTGTCAACGTTTACTGATCAACTTATGTGAATACCGTAAATTGGTCTCCGTTATCAACAGAACCTCGCGTTCACAGAATGCGCAACTGTTGCCTCAAAAACATAACAATCTGCAGAGGGCATTAGTAATGATTCAAGTCCTTCTAGACTGATAAATATGAATAGCATTAATGCTGAACGTAAGAACATCTTCTTGCCGTTATATACCATCCCTGAATTAATTATTAATGTAGATGAACCTATAAATGTCAATATCAAGACAACGACGGCGTCGCCATAGAACAATGATATCGAAACCAGTTTTGTGATTGCGATATCCGACAAAAAACCAAAATGAAGTTGTCCGATACCGCAGCGAGACGAGAATAGGAACTCAAAGATAAGGCTGTGCCTGGGAAGGTATGAATTCGAATAATATGCCGGCATTGCTACAAAGCCTTGAAATATTCCAACATTCCACATTATTACTACATTATTACTTAGAGGTTCATCTACAGCTAGGACTATAGTGTCATGAACAAACGTTCCGTAGTTATTTCCGCGTTATTTACGCAGAAAATTGGATTTTTTAAAATGATATTGTAGGTCCTAACATTCTTCTTTATTGTGGTACCCATACATCAATTTATCAAAGAACAGATATAGGATAATATCATGAGTTTTGCTACCCAAAAATGTTCTATTCGGATTATCATTCAATGGCTTTCAAAGAAAGCACAAATTTGGCAGATCATCTATCTATCGTCACGGAAATTGATAAAAATAATAATGTAACAAGAGAATTTCGATCACGTACATAGTTTATAACACAATAACATCCAAGCTATAGAAGACGCAAATCTAAATATGGAAATATTCTTTAGAACTTTTGGAAGGGCTTATATGTGAACAATAATATGTAAAAAATATTCCATAATTTACCAAGGGAATCTACATTCAGTGCTGACTAGGGTGCCACCAAACGAACGTATATGAGAACGTGGGTGTTCTTATAATTTGCGAAGCCATGAGTAGATACTGCGGTAAATACTGGCCAATTCTCCTGGCATTTCGACTTTAGTCGATTATAATAACGAAGGTTTGACGTCTACAATTTCGAGAGCGTTGCATATCATTGATTGGGCTTTCTTCTTCGATTTCCCATTGCTTAATTGGGATACGACTCAAAAGTTCCGTATACTGCGCGCCTTCTAACAACTCGCACTACAGTAATCCAGACGTCCTTTCCTCTCGCTCGCAGTTACAAAACTGAAGGCTGTCTTATAAAATATTAAAAATCACTAAAAATATAAAAAGTTATTAAACTTTGTTTACATACATGACAAATATGTCAAAGAAATTTTACTGGTACGCAGTCTAAAAGAATCCCACCTAAAAAATTTTAAGGAGCAACTAATAATTATCTAAATATTTAAGGTGGCACATGCATCTTTATAATAATTTTTTAACTGAATGACAGGCACACATAACACTTTAACAGCAGAATGTGAATGTAACTATCTGACCTTGTAGGATTCCGAAAATCGATGAAACCATAAACAACTGAAGACGGTGAGAGGTTCATTGATAGCCAGCGTAGCAGCTCACACATCAGCTCCGCCCCAATACAGTTATCTAGACAGCTCCACCAAACCCGTCTTGACACACCCAGCAAGGGTAGAAGATGATCTTACCAATATGACAGCTCTTCGAAGGAATTTTATCGTATTGCTAATGGACACGACGGTGGATGGCGCCAAAACGAAAGCTGCACTCGATTGTCTCGCACTGACGTTAATGGGTTACTGAATGCACTTTATTAGGTTGATCACTCAGTTGGATCGATTACACGTTACATTGTTGATAGGTATACTTCGCACTTAAATGTATGTTTTTTAAATATAATCTTTACGATCAAGCATCATAATCGTGTCCATTCCAGTGGTCACGCAAGTTAAAGATGGTTTTTAAACCAGCCCTACTGCTATGTTGCAAAAAATGTCCGCACACAACAATGTGACTACGTAATAATGTGGAATTACTTAATTTTGAATTTGAAAATAAACTGCATTAGGATATTAAAATCTTTCACCAGCAGTTACAATAGAAAATTTAACGAAAACATATTTAAAACATGATGCCAATACAAAAAACTTGAGGCTTGGTTTCTTTCGTATAGCTGTTTCAAAGACATGTAGGACATGTAGGAAAAATAATGTAAATGTTAGGTGCAAATGTAACAATGCTATTGGATTTATTCATGGGTGCTATATAAAAGTTTTGCATGTCGTAAACATCTACTGTATAAGCGTTGAAGAGTTGTAACGCATTCAGCGAACGATAACCGTAAGCCGTAATTTTCATTGCTGTACGTAGTTAAGGCGCCTTCTGTGCATTTGCGCCGGCAAAATTTGCTGACGTAGATTGCACCACAATACGTAGTTACGAATTTCTTTGTTGTGCATCGTTAAGTGATTGCAAGTCGATGCGACTGCGGCCCAGATGGTAGTGTAAGGGTGTTCTGGTCAATGGAGCTGTTCTTTGACACTTTTCACTTTGATTTTAAAAGTGAACGCGTACGCGCGAATTTCAGTCAAAAACCAAAACGTAACGGCAATCAGGTAAGTCGCTTAATCCTTCAAATTGCATTTAAAGTCTTTAGTAGCTCATTACCATTCAAAATCTTAATTCATCATAAGGCATAGGCTTTACAAAATCCAAATTTGAAAAACAGCAACCACTTCTATTAAAATTTAGAGCGTTTTGATCCATCTCTCTTCAGAATTCAATGTATTACATTTCCGACACGTACTCTTCCAAACGCTTTCCGATGTGCTGACATTACAAGCAAGATATTGCATTCGAAAAAACTATTCGAAGATTTGAGCTGTCGAAGTGCCATAAAACTTTATTACCTGACATATGCTCGTCCCAGGTCCTCGATTTTTCAGCAAAGCGCTGGAAGTCTGCAGGATGCGACGCCATGCGATTGAATTCCAGCCTTTCGTGCATCCAAACACGAACTGCATATCATATGTTGCACAAATCTGCCTTTCGGCGCTAAACGAAAATCCTTAACGCAGAGCAAAGTAAAACAAATTGCAGGCTCCCCTCCCAGCTTTGTTTTCAGCCAGAGAATGGGCCTTTTGTTCTTGCAATTTCCTTGTTGGCATTTTTAATTATTCAGTATTTGTACA
Organism: Agriotes lineatus; assembly: GCA_940337035.1. NCBI lineage: Eukaryota > Metazoa > Arthropoda > Insecta > Coleoptera > Elateridae > Agriotes > Agriotes lineatus. Next base: position 189,931,479 of record OW679195.1, on the reverse strand, counting down.
TAATGAGTTATAAAACAGGGCAGGCGTGAATGATTCCGAAATCACCTTGAAAGTCGTTACGGTCCACTGCACAATTTGGTTGTTTTATGTGTAGAGAAAGGTTGTAATTATAGCACAATATTGCTATGTGAATTAAAAATTGGTTATTAATTTAGAGAACAGCAGTTTGGCATTTTTTGAAACAACAAAGACGGGGCTCGAATTCGGGACTAAATAGAGTTGTAATCGAAACGCGTTATTGTTTACTCAAGCCAGTCTCCTTATCATTTTAATTCCTCAAAGAGAAAGGAGCATCAGCGTGCTTTCCAGCAGATATAAACCGGAAATGTAAACTAAATGTATTCTTGCTTTCATCCTGCGACGAGAATGTTAGCGGGAATTTCTCCAAGCCGGAATTCTTTGGGGAATATTGGAGAAATTCCTTTAAAATTTATTCGAATGAAGCTGGAAAATTATTTGATATAACTGTTCGTCGTACGATTCATTGACTGATTATGATAACTTTATAGGATTCGATATGTTGCAGAGCTGGTCGATATTATTTTTGATTCTAAGGTGAAAGATGTAGATTTAACACTTTGCTATTTTAGTTTTCACAGTATATTCTTGTACCGTCGAAATATGGTTATTTTAACAGCAAACATCTAAATGTCACTTAGGTAAATATTACTACTAATAACAAGTTCATTCATGAAGTTACAGACGTGACTTTTTATAAAAATCATAGGAATCTTATATATTTATATCACATTGTCATGATGTAGCCAAACACAAAACTAGTTAACACACTACGACTGAATATCGAAAGTTCGGTCGAAATGCCAGACTGCAGTGGCCGCAATTAATATTCGCCTGCGGAGTGCTCGCAAAGCTTAATAATTTGACGGATCACAGTATAAACAGGTGAAATTTACAAGGGTACAAGATGCCGGCTTATTAATTTTCCAGCTTTTCCCTCGCCTGGTCCGCACGTCCATGCGAACACTTAATTTAAAATTTACATTAGCGCAGAAGTTCGCCGCTGGGTCTTGCACATTCGATTCCCGAGCGAACGCGTAGAGCGGCCACAAATATTGTGTCCAAAATAAATAAATAAAATATGGCGCATTTTCACACCACAAAACGCCCTTAAATTTATGAGAATCGTTATTCATGGTTAGTTCAATAAATGACCGCTGGGCACAGGTGTGAGGTTATGAATTCGAAATGCACTGCAGCACGATAACGCTAACGCCAGCATTATCACGAGCGTCATTAATATTTATTTATTAATTTATTATTAGAAACCCTTGTTATGTGCTATTAAAATTGGCAACGAAGTCGCATCTGTCCAATAAAATGCGTGCTTCAATAAGTGTAGCAATGTGGCTTTTAAATTGCCTTATACAGATGACAAAACGGAAAATTGTGTGTGCAAGCTCTTATACCGTAATCTCAAAGTAAGAAAACCCACATAGTAGAACTGCTAAAGCTTTCAGTTCAGGTGGAATCCAACTCAGCATCTTAGGCTTGAATGTAAATGGTAATTCCAAACGAGAACTCGTTTTACTACGAGTGACGATCGGCATGGCCTGCAATTTTTTACATTAATTTATATAAATTTGCGTTTAAAGCTTTTAAAACGTAGTGCACCCTCAAAAACGCGGACTGCATTTCATGGCACAAGAAATCAACAGGATGTAATCTGGTATGATTACATTAAAGACGCACAAGGTTACCGGAACTTCTCGAATGCCAGCTGTCGGATGGGTTGGCATTAAATTAATCTTTAAGTTTAGACACCCTAAATGCGCACTGTCACGTCCCTTATACCCTAAACAAAATAAATTTTGAGGACCTGATAATATGTCATCTAAGGTTCCCAATAGCGATTAGCGCACCTTAACGGGGATGAGCCAAAATTTAAATCCGCTAAGCGGACGATGCGTTGAATCCTTCAGGCACATTTAGCACAAATACATAGGCGTTAATATGTTGAAAACCATAAATAGCTAATGTTTCTATCTCCTGATTGCGTCGTAAGGTCCCCACACAGGTTAAACTTCTTCCTTTAATTAATCCAGTAATTAAAGCGACCTAAACCAGGCGATGATGGTTAGGTCTTTATTGGAAGTTTTAATAGGTGTTACAAGTTTCAGATCATGCTGTGTAGATTTAATCGAGTTTTCCTTAAGCTACAAAAGAAATGAAACCTCGCCGTGTTTTGTAGTGTAAATGTGAGCGCTGTAAAATAGAAAATAGTGCGAGCAACACGCAGGGCCATGCTTTCCAATCTATATTTGTTTGAGGTCCATATACAGTCTGAGACGGAAATTTTCTTAAAACCCCACTGTTGTAGGAATTTTGATAATTGTCAAGTAGTTTTTAAAAAAGCTAGGACATAGCTGGCTGCTGCAGTGAATTGAATTGAATTGCGACATTTTCAACTGCTCTTTGCTTCGAAAACGAAAGATGCCAAATTCCTAAGTAAAGACAATTGACAGCACAGTATAAAAGGGCTTAAAAAGTTAATCTTCATCTCCAACCGATCAGGATGCGCGGTAGTGTTGCTATGATTTTTCATATTACAATTGTACTTGTACATTCTTGAGTATGACCTTAGTGTTTGTTATTTTCCTTTGTGTATTATTTATTTAAGTGTCGGTACTTAATGCGGACAGCCAAAACTTGAACACGTATTTGCCTGTTCTATGGCCAGAGGGCATGAGTTCTAAATGTTCGTATTACTTTTGGAAACAGAAGAGCAGTACAATACACCATTTTTTGGTTAGTGCAATGTATTAGTTCATTATTCATTTCATCAGTGTCGTAGTGCCAGTATTATTTTTTGCAGCGCCTTTCAAGTTTGGAAGATATGTCATAATGTTGTAATTAAGAGTACTACAATTTCGTGTGGCGATTCCTTGCATAAAAGATGCGTTTGACTTCATTTTCTCCATTGATTTACTTTCATCACTACGATCTCTTTCATTTAGGTTTCTAACTCAGTTCTTCTACCATTTTATATTTTGCAATCGCTGCTAACGGTTTGTGAATCTGTGTTGTCAAAGATGAAATTCCTTGTGGGCATCTGTATGGCTGTAACTATTTTTACGTTCCTCCAACTACTTATTAAGTGCTTTCCCATAATCCACATCACCAAACTTAAAACATTGAGAGATACTAGTCATCACTGCGAAAAATATTGACAACTGCTAAAACATAACATAACGTGGGTGGTGGTGACTACCTGACCTCACATTCCTGTATCAAAAAAAAATTATTGACCTTACAGCTTTGTTTATTCGGTTGAAAGCCTTTACTTTAGTTACGTTCTAGGTATGAGCTTGAACTCTATTCACCATTTTTTCTTTATTAATACAAAAAACGTCAGTGTTTGCCAAGTTTCAATTTAGTTTCGATTAATATTATTAAATTACTTTTCTATCATATCACTCCCTGTAGTAAAATTTACTAATTGTCATAAGTAGTTCTTAAAGCGATTGGCTGCTTCATACAGTTTTTAAGGAAATTTGTTGTAAGCTCTAGAATCTAGATGCACCAAACCATTTGTTACGATCCGAAAGTCCCACATCAGCCATTTTTCCCCGAGTTTGCCACAGATTCGACAGTCTCCAACGCCAGCATACGTTTCGGGTCACCTAATTAGTGTACCAATCTTTGGATTTAAGAATGACTCATAGTTTTTGCTTTTGCAGATTTTCATTTAAGAAACTACACAACGTGTTTATGCCGAATTTGAGTGGCATGCCGCATACGAATTTCTACAAACGAAACCGTCGTAACAGACAGCCTTGATCTTGCCGTAGGATAACCGTAGCTGCTTGATGACTTTGGGTAATGGCAGTTTTTACAGATTGGCCACCCACGATCTGAGGTAGGATCCGTGTTTAACTATTTCCAGGTGGCGTAACGCTCAATCAAACTTGTTTGCTGGTATTTTTTATCTTTTTTTGGTTTTCCGACTACACGCTTCTCTTTCGCTTCACCTCCCATTTTGGATTCGTCACACCTACGCCATGGAGACATCTGTAGCAATAGCTTCTTCAGTATGCATTGTAACCATTAAGGTCAGATTCTTGTAAACTTTTGATTGCCTAGCAATGCTTCTCGCGCTTCCAAGGGATCTTTCTGTTTTGGTCGACTAAATCTTTATAAGCGAAATTTAACCTTCAGTCATTTTCTGGTTGAACTTTACATTTATATAAATCTTACTGTCGATAAATGATTATTAGTCACCCACCGTCTATCAGTTTTGTGTATCATCTAAACCTAAACATTTAATATTATATTGTAACAGGAATAGTAAACGAGTTAACCTGATTATATACGGTCATGTGCGTTATTCGCTGTCTAGAGTATTGTGCATTGAAAACGACCGATAATATCTTTAATTCTTTATACGAAAGTGTTGCGTGCGAGAAGGCCTCTCAACGACCGTATTCGAGAGGCAGTTTTTTAAGTACTGTAGCGATCATCACTTGTTTCATGTTGTAGGTGACGGTCGAAACAAATTTATAAACAATTTATTATATTTGGTTCGTGAAAAAACATGCGTTTTACTCTCCGAGTATACGAGCCCTAACCACTATATATTCGGCCATTTCAATAATTTTACTCTACTAATGTAAAACAGGATTTTATGAGTGGACGGAGAACAATTAAAGCACCGCATTTGCGGATTAAGGATTTCGAAGATTTCTTATCATGTTTTAACGAAAAGAAAATGTTGTACCTTAATTGTTTTTTGTTCAATCATAAAACTCTGTTTTTACGTGAAGGAAATAAAATTATTGGAATGGCCGAATATATAGTGGTTAGGGCTCGTATACAGTGTGTCCCACATCGAGTGGGATTGCATGGGTAACTTTCTTATCATTGAAGATGGAGATTTGGTTAAATAGGCAATGCTTTGCAGTTTCATATGCTGATTTAAATTCTGCTTGAAAAATTTCAAAATCTCGGACCAGTCAAAATTTATTTAAAAAAAACTAAAAACTGTCATTTTCTTGTATGTCAAATATCTTTGTAAGTATAAGAGATACGAAAAAAAGTTTTATATAAAAGTCGCTGTTTTGGATGAGACCAATTTAAAATTAGTATCGAACAGAAATTCAAGATAGGGGTTTTTGAGGTACTCGTATCAACTTCCGTAAGTTAAATGGGCGCCATATTGGATTTTTAGGTTACTGAATATAGTTTTTTATTCTCTTTTCAACGATCTAAGATAACTTATGATTGAATGAAAAATTCAGTAACATGAATTGTTTTTGCATTTTAATCGAGTAGGCTTACATGGATCCAAACAGAAACAAACAACATTTATTTAAAAATAAAACATAATCCTGATAATCACATGAAATGATCAAAATGCTGGCCATTGTTAGCTAAACATAGTTGACACCATTCGACGACACGACGGGTTACTTTACGCAAACTTTATTATCGTTTTTCATTATAGCTGCTTACCTACTTGATTACCTATACATTTAAAAAGTAATATCACGATGTTTTTTGTTGTTCAAGTACTTAGTACTCAATTAACATGTTACTAAGTATTATAGGAATTATATACAAAGGTTTTATAAAATAAATTTCACCTAATTTTGTTTGGATTCATGTAAGCCTACTTGATTAAAATGTAAAAACAATTAATTTTACTGAAATTTTGTATTCAATTATAAGTTATCTTACATCGTTGAAAAGAGAATAAAAAACTATTTTCAGTAACCTAAAAATCAAATATGGAGTCGATATAACTTAAGGAAGTTGATAAGAGTATTTCAAAAGCAGCCATCTTGAATGTTTGTTCGACATCAATTTTAAATTAGTCTCATCGAAAACAGTGACTTTTATATAAAACTTCCTTTCGTATCTCTTATACTTACAAAGATATTTGACATGCAAGAAAATTACAGTTTTTAGTTTGTTTTAATAAATTTTGACTGGTTCGACTTTTTGAACTTTTTCAAACAGATTTTAAATCGGCATATAAAACTGCAAAACATTGCCCATTTAACCAAATCTCCATCTTCAATGATAAGAAAGTTACCCATGCAATCCCACTCGATGTGGGACACACTGTATAAACGTCTATATAAGATATGCCGCTCTATGAGGCTCTAATCGTTATATATTGGTGACCCGGACGTGAATTTTGGTATGCCGAAACGGCCAATCCAAATTTGTGTTATTGCTGAAATTATTTCGTCTGCTGTTGCTTTTTTTAATGGAATCGCTTCGAGCCATTGAGTAAAACGATCGATCATGGTCAAAATATATTTGTACTGTTGCGATTAGGGAAGATGAATTAAATCGATGTTGGAAGCGGAAATCTGGTTCACCAAATGGATAGAGTGGTGGTTTTGAAGTTTTATCTACTTTAATTGCTTGACAGGAAGGACATGTATCGACCTACATTTTTACATCTTTGTGCATGGATGGCCAGATATAACGTTTGATAATTAGTTTCCTAGATGTGCGAATTCCAGGATGACAATGAGTGAATTGTTTCGAATATTTGACGGCGGAAGGATCGTGGAATGAAAGGTCTTTGTGTACCTGTAGAAGTTTCAACCCAAATAGGAGTTCTTTTTAACGAATTTGTTTTGGCGAAAGATAAATTTGGGTTTGACAATAACATTTCTAGTTCAGGATCGTTCTGTTGAGCTATTGCTAAATCATCGAAATTTATCGTATTTGGTAGACCAATGAAAGAAACGCTGGTCAAAGCATCTACTGGTACGTTATTTGTACCTTTGACGTATTGTGTTTGAACAGAATCGGGATATGTATTGTAACATTCTTAGCTCTGTTGATTTAGTGATGGCGAAAGTGAGAGATTTGTGATCAGTAAAGATAGTGAACTGTTTACCATCAGTATAATATCGAATTTTTTTAACCGCGAAATATATAGCTAACAGCTCTCGGGAGAATACACTATATTTTTGTTCTGCTGAGGTTAGTGTCCGCGAACAAAAAGCGAGTGGTTTCCACATTTCGTTCTGCCATTGTTGCAAAACACCTGCGATGGCATTGGAAGATGAATCTGTCCATAAACTGATTTCAGCGTTTGGTATAGGATGAACTAATAAAGTTGTCTTTGCCAGAGCTAATTTGGTTGAGTTAAAAAGTTTCCAACTAAGAAACTTTTAAATGAACCGGTTTATCGGTTGCCTTTCTAGCGATAATTAGTGAAATTATCAGTGTTGCCAACTCTTCACAAGTGGTATTCGCTAAATTGGTATTAAAAGTCTCCATTTTCAGACCAGAAGTCGCCAAATACGAAATACGCAAATTAGAAAATCAAGCATTACTTTTTTTACAAAGAATAAAAAATACGTAAATTACTTATGTATATAAAAATAAAAACTTCTCTATTTTTTATTTGCGGAAAAAACAATTTCACGTTCTAATTTTTCGTACCACGTGCTTACAATTGCCAATGGCAAATTGTGCAATGTAGAAACATTGCAAACTGTCATAGTAAAGATAAAATTCCTTCAGTTTTTAATTTCAAATCTCTGGAGTCTTGACCGCAATTATGACCGTCTGGTCACGTACGAAATACAAATAAATGTCAAGTAAACATAATATAATTTCAGGCGTTAATCATACGAGTATAACCTCGCGTATTTGCAAATAATATTTTGAAATTATTTCATATATGAAAATTGTTGAGGATTAATGTATGTGTAGCTTTAGAAATATTGATTAATTAATGGATTTTTACATATTTTTTTTAAACTACGAATACCCTAGAATTTCAAATTACAATATATTAAAACCGCTAGATAAGTCTCTAATCGCAAAGTCCTAGCTTTTTAGCTAAACCACTTGTTAAATACCCTAGATTTAGCGACTTTTCGCCGTTGTTGGCAACACTGCAAATTATAGGTACGATGAGACTTGCGCAATTGGGAATGAATTTATGGTAATATGTGATCATTCTTATGAAGTTTCGGAGTTGGCGTTGAGTAGTCGGAGGCGAAAATGAATTGATTGCATCAACCTTTGACTCTTGAGGTTTAATTCCCTCTTTCCACACAGTGTACCCCATTTTATGTTAAGTAATAATCCGTAATTAACTAATTTGACGAAAACTTTTTTGGCATGTTGGATATGTTCAGATTTGTTATCACTAAAAACTGGGATGTCATCTAAATAGTAAAACACAAAACTCATCACTTCACAAACTTCCGACATGAGAGCCGACCAGCTACTCTGGGAGTTCCGTAACCCAAACTTCATTTGTATGTATTTATAGCTGCCCAACGGTGTCATTATTGCTGTTTTATCTGTATCTTCCGGAGCAATCGGTATCTTAAAGTACGCTTTTTTTAAATCTAGTTTTGAAAAGATCGTTGAATTTAATAAAACGAGTAGATCCTGTCGTGATAATTCTATGTACGAGCTTATTTTTGACAGGTGCATTGATATCAAAATCATTAAGCAAATCTATAGATACGCTTAAATATACAGGTATAGAAAAACACATTTGACTTTTAAAACCCATATAATTAAACTGTTTATAACTTTGTTTCGGCCGTCAATTTTACAACATAAAACAAGCGACGATCGGTACAGTAGGTACCCTTTATACCTTCTACATTTTGTTAATTGTTTGAAATACTAATAGTTATGAAGTGGTTCTTGTTGACCCGAAATTTAAATGAAAGATATATTTTTAAATTACCATAATATCAGCAGAAATTAGTATATCGGTCGACTATTCGAAATAAATTTGACGCGCTACAACCGGGTGTGAGAGCGAGGATACAGAAGCTCTGACCTTCCGCCTTGCAGGCTAAGCTCCTTCATGGGGTGTTAGTGCCTCACCATTATTATTCGAAATAGTTTTTTAGACTTTTGTCTTCTATTGTAAAGCAAATATAGCTTTCTTACTTTTTTTCTTCTTTTTAGACATAGTTTATTCACTATTATTAGTATCTTATGATATCGCTCTATCCTTCGATACTTCCTCTTCCATCCTGTATTTTATCCCTTACTTGTTAGATTACACTTTGAATTATATCAGGTCCTGTTTCATTTATTTAATATATTTCCCTTTTACGTTGGTGGTCACCACAAGTTGCTTGGTTTTTGCTATTTCCAATTTGGTTTCAGCAATATACGTTATAATAGATAGCTTCTGTCTTTAGAGTTTATTTTGTCAGATTGTATTTATGGTTCAAGCAACTCACTACTTTATTTATGTACTTCGTTTATTTACTTCCCACTTATGCTTATTGGATTTCATTGGTAAACGGCTGCATTCCCGAAAAATAATTTGAAAAGGCTCATATTTTCGTTATTTCGTCATTTACTCGCTTGCATAATTCCTGGACTATCATCGCACACCAAATGGGAATTTTTCAGCAGATCCTTAATTTCAATTTGGGATTTGACAACAAAGCAGCACGAGCAAAAAGCGACTGCATTTCTTCGGTGCAGGAAGTTCGTCTAACTTTGATTAATATTCCTTTGCCGAAGTCTCAACTAAGGCCGAAGCCAATTCAAGCCCGAAGTTATTCTTGTTCATTTCAGCCGAGTCCTCAGTTAATCTGCACGTGCCATGAAATGAGCAGAGATTTGTTCGCTAACTTGTACTGACGCCCGATTTGTATAGATTTCTGGGCGTGATTTTGATAATGGAAAAACTTCGGCATCTGTAATTAACGCCGGTATTTTTAGTCTTCCGAGCTCCGGGCGACAGTTCTGGGGTAGCCTCCCCTGAAGCGCTCGCATTCGTTCTACGAATCGCTTAAAAGAGCAAATCGGGCTCGCGCACAGAGCTCTTGCAATATCTACCAGCCTGATGAATATTTATGACGCGAACAATAACTGTGTTGACTGTCTCTATATTTTAAGAGCCTGCAATATCGACGCAAAAACCCGGGCATAAAATTACTGAGCAAATAGGAACGCCCCAGTAACTTCTATTAAACCCTTATATCAAAAACGGGAGCTTTATGTTTTATAAATATGCGAAAATGGAGTGGGATACGCCTAACTCAACTTTTATACGTTCCTTTTGAGAAGGTGATGAACAAGCGAGGAAATTGAAGGAACTGGTGCTGTTCATTCAATATATAGTAACTACGGTAACTTATCAGCTACTAGTGATTTTGTTTAGTTTGAAACGGTATTCAACTTTAATAAAAATTGCATAATCAACATTAAAGCTGCTACGATACTTGCATGGACATTAAAAAAAAGGTTTTGGCACCCTAGACGGCGTACAAATAATTGTTAAGGAAATAGCAGTTGTCAACTCACGACTCTCGCTGTTGTGCCGCATGCGATACTACAATTAACCGGTACAACAGGCACAAAGTGGAACATAAATATAAATATAAATAAATCAAATAAAAGCGTGTATGTTATAATTTATTAATAAACAGGCGATACAAATGTAAATTGTTGAGGAATAATAGATAAGGCAAGTCAATGATATAAAATGTCAAATTCCAACTGTGTTCTCCAAATTGGGTTATCGTAACGTTATACTGCTATTCAATGGCGTTTTTTGTATGGACTGGGCGCAGTTCCATGAAAAAGAAAATTATTATTGAACTTATATTGTCCACATTAAATATATAAATAATTTAATGGTTCTATAGTGGCCGGGTCGTCAATCATAAAAGCTACTAATTTAAATATTGAAAATGTAATCTCTCTAATAATACAAAAAATGTTTTAGATGGTTTTTATAATTCTACGATTTTTAGCACATAGGGACTGAAATACGCTTTTACCTTACTGAAGTAGATGCTCCAACCTGGCCTCTAAAAGAAAACAAATACGTTTGGAACACAGCGTACAGGGCTCGCTGCAGTGGGAAATAGACTGGGTCTTAATCTAAAAATGCGGGCGGAATCTGTAAAAACATATAGGTATTTATATTGTTTAGTCACCACCTTGATAATTAAATGCCAATGATGCAGTAGGGGTTTCACAAGGGAAAATCTTGTCGGGTATGGAACTTCCCTTCATCTTTGAAGATCTGAAATTATTAAATTTCCAAAATATACGAAACCGCACTGCACACAGCCAGTAATGTAAAGATTCTACTCGGATAACATGCACACACAATTACAGTTAAGCAGGCCTAACTAAAAGCTAAAATCTCAAAAAAATATTGACTAACCTTTCTAAAAGGCTGTTATACCTCGTAGCAGCGATATCACGCGAATCGAAATAGCTACTATCTGGACAACACATTCTACAATGGAGACAATACTGCTACATAGTTGCAAATAGTCCAACTCCGGGCGTCCAGTGGTATATTCAATCAGGGCTTGGTGGCCGCCGGCCGGCTAGCTGCGACCTATGAACAATGAACATCGGGCGAGTGGTCGGCCCTCGATAAAGAATAGACGACGCCATTCAGAGATCCGCTGCAAGCGTCGGCGTTGGTTTACACACCCCTAAGGTACTTGTCTAGGGTTGTATCGGGATGTGGGAACTATACAAGGTGATGGCAGTTCAGGGCGCCAATAACTCTTTAAATCCGACCGAAAGGTCTGCATGGAATATCAACAACAGCTCGAAGCGAAACGGTAATGGGAAATTGTTTTACGAAGCAAATAGATCCGCGAATTGTGCGCGGCACGTCAACGCTTGAACCAATTGCCATTGCTTAATAACCCCTGGTCCACTTTAAAACCAACTACTTCACGCCGTTCCAACAGATGTGATCGAGCGTGAAAACTCTTACTTCATAGGCAACCTCCTTGCTTGAGGATTAGTACAGAACCTATTCCTAGTGCCTTCACGGAATGACGGTTCGACGGAACGAAAACGCGTTTCTTTCCTTTTTCTCCGATGTGAATATCATTAAATTTTTAAAACTAACCTAACAATGTTAACACCAACGTGGGTTTTGCACTTCCACTGTAGAGCGTTGTCAGTTTTGTTTCCTTTTTATAGAGGCCACATCATTATCATATCTGTTAAGAAGTTAAAAGGTTGGATCCTATATTCAGCAACTTGGTAATGTGTATTAAATTAATTTTGGAATGGTGTATCGATTGAAATCATGTCCTGCTCAAGGATAAATCTAACAGAAGTCGCAAAACCTGCAAGAACTGCTCTTCAACCACACGCCTGCTACAAAAACTGCGAAATCAATATAGTTTGGTCTATTATTTTCCTCTCAGTATCACTAGCTAGATCTCGAATATTTCTATAGTAGTTCTGAGAACATGAAAATTCCCTCACAGGTGAATCAAGAAAATCCTTGAATGAATAGAAATCGGTAAGCCAAGTAATAAAACTAAGTACTTTGTGGATTTAACAACGAAACTGCAGGATATGTGGGTCGGTGCGACGCAGTGAGCTAATTTTTTTAGGGGTGATTCCTACGCCCGAAAAAATTGAGTCACCGTCCATTTAGCTCTAATAATTATATACAAGCAAACCGCGCGCTACGCGCTGCGAGTGTTGAATCGGCGCGCACGTGAAATAGGATACGCGAAAGGTCAAGCTCCGAGCCGAGCGCTAAGATAATAAAAAACAAAACCTAAACAAATATAAACGTCTGTGAAGCCGGAACGTGAGATTTTATTTTGTGCCACAGACACACAGACAAACACACATTAAGGAAAATTATATTATAGATTTTAAATAGTCTTTGCAACATAGAAAGCAATATGATCAAAATGACAGACTACTTCGAACATCCACAATTTATAACCTACTCGGATAATACATGGTTCCACCTTGAATTTAGTATGTTAGAACGTTTTGATCAAGCATGCCTACCTGCTCACCATAGCATAGAGACTCCTCTACGTGCGAGTTTCGCGGAACACGTCAATGAGTAAACAGCTGAAACGCGGCGGAATTTCAGTAACCTAAGATCGCTGGAAAGAAAACACCTCGCCAAATCAGGAAACAATCGCGTGCAGTTTTACAATGGCACGCCCCATTAAGAAGAGGGAATCGAAGAAAAAGGTAATATGAAGCCGCGAACAATATGCCAGATACTTGATATAAAGTGGCTTACGCCAGTATTGTAATGGGATCGCGGCGAGCTTACAGCTGGAACGTTCGGAGCAATTGCCTAAGGATCACATGCCACTGCAGCTCAAGGGATTTTGCTCGCACAAGGGCGAATATGTATTGTAAATTACGCTCCTCTTATACGCACTATTACACCCCTAATAGGGTTACGCGTGTCGGATATTGTCAAATTAATTAAAGCGTAAAGCCCAAGTACTCCGTGTTACTTTGAGAAATGCTGTAATTTCGTTTCATGTTTATTGTAATGCGATTAAAACCAAGTTGTTTGTCGGTGGAGCGTCATCGCCTTTAGAAGAATAAAGGAGGTGATATATTTGTCAAACGTAGACTACCATTTGCTATCTTAGTTTTTCGCAAAATCCTTCTGCTGATTGTATTTAATATGCTTCTAACGTTAAGAACCACTTATTCGGGTGAAAAGCACCTACGCATTTCTAAAATGGTAAAGAAATATGTGCATAATGCCCAAGCGAAGTTAACAACGCGATAGTAGTTCCGTCCCGCGAGAGTTCCCGCAACTAATGTAATCAAAATCGAATATCCATTTCGACATAGAACTGTCGTGTTGAACAGTAAACCTGAAACTAAACTAATTATCCGTTTAGCACGAACGTCTGCTAGAAGTTATCGATCATAATAAACGTGCCAAGAAAAAGCGGCACAACGAAAGTTCTAAACAAACGGTAAATTATTGCTTGAATTAATAAAACTTTTTTTAGCCGGCACATTCCACCAACGTTTGTTTTATTGTGCTTTGTTTCGTGAATTTGATTAACGTCATTTTTAGATTTGACCTTCATCAAACTTGAATGAGACATGGGTTCTTAAAGAACGTAATTTTAAATCCCTTTCGTTCGACTACAAATTTTAAAGTTAGCTTGAAACTTATCATTCAAGAAAGAAACATATTGAACTTAACGAACAAAACTGAGTCTGTGTCCATCTAAAGTTTTTTAACGAGAATACGTCGGTGTCAGCATAGAAAATGCACTTGTCTATATAATATTCTGACAATGAAAATATGTACAGTTTAAGAAGCAATAAGTGCTTATGCGTGCATGTAAAAATCACAACAGACGAACATACATTTTAATTGAAACGCTATTATGAAAAATAAAAAACCCACAAATACCATAAAAACAACGTAGTAGCGCTAGCGCTACGTCGCTGTGCTAGGGAAAGTTTACAGCCAGCACTTTAATTACAATATTATAAAGCTGAAAGGCCGTCCTCGTAAAATCAGCCTGGGAAAGCGTACCTCCTTAAGTGTAACTAAGGGATAACGAATTTGCATATTCAAGAGTTGACTTTACTGTGTATGAAGTAGCGAGGAAGATTTAGGAAACAGCAATAAACAATGGTTGTTTACCTGTGCAGAACTGCGTTTCAGACGAGACGTTTGAGCACGCAAAAATAACAAACGTCGTTTCGAGGCAACCCTTCCCGGGACGGTAATGAATTAAATTACCGAAAGAAATTCCCGGAATTCCCACAAGTCAAAACAGCATCCTGGTCGTTATTATAAATTGGGTTAGTGCGACCTGGCGTAGGAAGGAGCTTACACAATGCAGGCGTTGTCGAGTGAAAATGCAAACAACTGGAAGACCAGTCAGGACGAGGTTTTTTAAAACATTTCGCATAGTCACATATGCTTTTCCTAAAATTGATTCGATAACGTCAAGGTCTGCTACTCATACCTTCGGAAAACAAGCAAATATCTCTTTTAAATTATCTGTGACGCCTGCCCAATTCAAACAGTCAGATCCGATAGCAACTACCTTCTGCTCTAAATCAAATTCCACGTTGAGCTTGCTTCTGCACTTGGATTTCAAGTAGATGAGATACAAAAATCCGGCCTCGCACAAATAGATTCTCAGAAATCAGAATCCTCTTATCTTGAAGAAAACTTCTGAATCTCAGGGCGCGGCGCATGCAGGAACATGTTTATGCCACGCTTTACATGGTGCTGCTTTAATCCACAGTTAGAGTTAAAGTAGAAATTGGGGATGGTCCGGCAGGTATCGATGACCGAACAGGAAGAACGCAGCAATTCGTCTGCGCTCAGATGATATATAGGTTCGTAATGAGCCATTTTTCAATTAAAAAAGCCATTTACGACTTTACATCGGCGGAGCCCTTGTAATCAATCCGCTGTTCCCCCGGGATTGCGGGACGATCGTTTAGGAACTGGCGGCCTAATTCGTTCCAATGATTCTAGAACCATTACTCGGAGTTTGAAAAATATTTTAAACTTGCTCCTGCTAGTAAACACTGATGTTTATTTCTAACTCATCGGAGAACTGCATTGGTTCTTTAATTCTGTTTGGAACATGGAACCTCTCGCAGTGCTTGTTACCTATGCAAACATTTAAAAATAGTATTGATGACCCCCCGAGTGATGTTATTTTTGATTCGATTGGTGCTTAATTGAACGTAAATATTATTGCAACATTGATTTTGTCAGTGTAAAAGTATGGATATGTGCATGCGCTTAACAGCTGTGAAATTTACGCGTGTTTGAAATCGGTCTACTTTAGGAATCTCTCGTCATCTACACTTAGAACTCACAGAAATATCTCGCTAAATGGTAACAATTTGCCAAAGAGCTTGTAATAGTAACTCAAAATGGAAAATCAGTTGACCCATAATTGATTAAGATGCCATTTGTTGTTTAAAGGAGTTCGAGAAGAAATACGTTATTGTTATTCCGGAATGTCAAATCACAGAAAGAAACATTACGTGTTTGTAAACAATTTTATTTCTGTCGACCTCATTCTTCTAAAAGAAGCTGAGTTATAAGGAATCTGCACTTTGATAATTCTTTTACCACATTTTAGCTCAGGTGTTTTGATTATCTGAAGTTGTAATGTTCTTTTGTGAAATCTCCAGGCAGTAGACATTATGTTTTTGTTAAATAATCAGAAAATACAACATCGTCACATATCACACATTTGTATCATATACCATAAAATATGTTCGGTTTTAATTATTCCAAATAAATCGGAAACAGCCAGGTACCTCGAATAGCTGCTATTTTAGCTCATACATGAAAATATAAATCGAATATTTTGAAATATAGAGTGGAGGTCCCGCCATAAAAAAACCACTGGCTATGGGGAATGTGTTCGGTGCTCAGCTCCGAGATTTGAACCTTATCTTATTTCTGTATCTTGTAAAATATCTTAACTAAGCTGCAAAACATACAAGACATTTCAAAGAACTCTATTAAGATAACATTAATAATATTACATGTCAGCGGGCCAGCCTTATAGCTGGCAAGCAACAAAAGGTTTATAAAACAAATCGTTATGCAGGTGAAATTTTCTATAAGTTCGTTTAAAGGATGGACAGCAGTAGTTTGAGACTATTTATCAGTATTCAGTATAAAGAACACGCGTTGAACGAGCAGCCTTTCCAGGGCTATTCGGGATGCCGGAGGATTGTGAAAGGATATATTGATATACAGTCCATTACGCCCATTTAGAGACCACAGATAGGCACTATACAGTTTTCTTTGAGTGTACACACGTTGATCGTTGTGAGTTTTCACTAGACTCAAAAGCGAGACGATATTTGGAATGTTTTACCTATAAACCTGCACTGCAAGGAACTGGAATATCCGACCCTGTTTAATACATACTGGTATTCTTGTTAGGATTACTGAGCATCTATATGATATCCTATAAAACACCAATCGTTTATCACATGGTTATCTCTTTTCTGTTAATATACATAAATATTGAAGTAAAGCAACTATGGGAAACTACTGGAAATAGTTTCTTCACTGGCATGATTCTTACAATCGTTGTCGACGTCGTCTATCTGGTATTTTTGAGATGTTTAACAATTAAAAGGAGACACACGTAAAGCCTTTCTATTAGACAATCTTCTTCGAGTATTATAACATTTATAACTTAAAATGACAAATGCTGTTTTCAACTATATGTTAAAATAATACAATGTACTTTGGGATAATTATGGAACGAGGCGATCCGCCTCAATCTTTACCCTGAAAGTAATTAACGACTACCATGTTTGAATAGTTGCTTTCGATTATTTTGCTAGTTTTTCTACAGTAGTTATTATAGTGGATGATGTAATATGAATCTTAACATGGCAGCATTGTATGTCGAAGTTCCACACGAACCTTATTGTCGTTTTTAGCTATTTTAATGAAAAATCGCAAATATTTGTCAGTTTATGTGAAATCGCTTTTACCAAAATACCTGGTATATCTTGTCTAGCTTTGCAGAGATCCAAGTAATCTACTGTATTTTTATAGGAGGAAACAAATCATTGTTAATGTTCGTTGGCGAATGCATTTTGCCATACTTAACCAAAAAGTGATATAGGTCAGTTAAATGCAATTTTAGAAATCTACGAAGTGGGCGGGAATTATTTGATTGTTAAAATATCATTTTTCATTGTGAAGAGTTTTCCTCTTCGGAAAATCTTAGAAAAACTAGTAGGAGTGTAGCGCGCCAACAGCAAGATTCTTAGAAGAATCCGATTGGAATAATAACTATTTCCCTTGCATTACCTTCTGACCAAGAATAACCTAATCTAAGAGATGAAAGTGTGTATCTTTGTATGTTGACCTTTTCTAAGATTATACGTATTGCAAGATTTGGGCGGAAGTGAGATGTTTTTGAGATACATCTTTTGTACCTGTTGCTACTAGGTTGAAAATATCGTGTTTGTTGATATTTTCTTTTTTTTCTGTTTTACGTACCTGCTTGCCAATTTGAACTTGTGATATTTAAGTATATGGATTCTGTGCTCTTCCAGTGGGTCTAATATTTTTCATTTCATCTATCATTTGCATTTGCTATTTAATGGATTTTTATATGTAAATTAACTCTACGTCTTTCACGTCTATTTTCTTTAAATATTCGTTAACTGCATCTAGCCATTATTATTTGGTCGAGTTTTTTTATTATCTACGGGTTCTCTCTTCAGTACTCTTAATGCCCATCTATTCATTTCCGTTTTCGTCGCGTGTTCTAGCCATCTTAACCTGTGCATTTACCACCTGTGTAATCTCTGGTTGTACGTGTATCTCCTTTCTTTTTTAGTATTATTTTGCTTCTGCATACATTTTCCATTACTTCAATAACTCCCAAAACCTTTCCTAGAATTCCTCCCAGATATTCAACTCATTGGCATCTTCTTTGATCATTTTCCGAAGGTTTGCATCGATACAACATTGTCGATATAATTACATTTCTGCAAATTCGTAACTTTTTTGTTATTCTCTTATTATTTTTTTGTCTTTCCGAGTTTTGTTTGCCACGGTAACTACCAAATACTTGAAGCGGTTGACTTTTTGAAGCTGTGATTACAACTGCGGTCTACTTTTCTTTTTAGCTGTGACACTGTATCCATTTGTTCTACCTTCATTTGTAGATATATTGTATTTTCCTTATTAACACATAGTACGTATTCTTCTGCCTTTATTCCTAGTAGTCCAAATATCCTAAATAACTCTCTTCTTGATCTGGACATGAGTAGTCCGACGTAGGCACAGGCTATACACCGATATTTGCAGTGGTAAATATTCCGCTCTGTCTAAGCGTCACTTCCAAAACTATATTCACGAGTACTATAGATAGAGGGCCCTCCTGCTTTAATTCTCCTGTAACTTGGTTTTTTTTTGATAAGCTACTCTCAATTGTAACTTTATGTTGTGTTCTTGTTAGTGTCATTTTACCAGATTCATAATTTTACCAAAATAACTAGCTTTGTCATGATTTTGCAGATGAGCCAAACCAAACTTTCTAAAAACTTTAAACATTTTTCTTCACGTTCAAGATCGCAAAAGTGACGCCTGTTAAGTATAAATGACAAATCCTAACAAAAAGTGAAATTCGGTGTGCAGTGGTACCAGCTGAACTCAGTGGGTGTTTTGAAAGTAATTTCGATGCAGAATAGAGCAAACCTTTTTAATGCCAAAAACTGATTTGTGTACGGCGTGCTTTCAGCAAGGGGTGACAAATGGCTTCCTCCGTCTTAGCCAAACTGGCAAGTCTTTCAAAACCGTCTCCAACGAACTGCATTATCTGCAAAAACTACTCCATATCATCCACACAAACTGGAAGCACCCAACTAGTAGCAGTACAAAGGAATAATCATGCCCTCTGCAAAGTCGAAAGGGTTCAGTTGTGCAACTTAACTACTCGGGAGCAAGTCAAAAGATTTCGTGTCGGCCCAACGAAAGTACGTTCAATCTTTCTTCTACAAAGAGGCGAATTCGAGTTCCAGCCCCCCTTTGCCCCAGCGCAAAGGCTATTGTCGCAACCAAAGTAATAAACCCAATCTATGGGCTTGGTTATTCCACTCTACGTACAATGGGTCATTGTAAGCACAAAATGGTACAAGGCAGCTAAGTGTAATAAAATCCCTTCTTCTTGCATAAGGAGCACCTATTTAAGACCAGACAGTCTGGCGTCACGAGACTGCGGCTTCAAATATTCCGGCTTGGATTACTTTAAGCAATACGAGGACTTTGGTCAACTTTCAAAGCCTATTTACACCAAATAAACACTCAGTCAGATTCCGGGGTTCATGTATATAATCCTCTACACTAATGTACTCAGCATATTAACGTATTTGTGTTACATGTACGTATGTGTTAGTTTATTTTCTGTTCTCTAATTAATAAAGAAGATGTTATTGTTATCTACATCGGTTATTTTTTATTATATCTACATTCTACAAGTAACTCTTCGCCGACTCAACATAACATATTTGGTTCCATATAAACTTGTTCTTTTAATCAACTCATAAGCTTGTTAAAAATCAACAAAAACCATATAGATTTAACCTTTGCTAATAAGTATCGTATTGCGGCATATTAAGTGTAAAAATCTGGTAAAAAGTACACCTTTCTGCTTTAAATTCTTCTTAGTAGTCTCCCACTTCGTCTTCGATCTTTTAGGATTCTGGTTAACACCTTGTACACCACATTGAGCAGAGCTATGCACCTGTAGTTTTTGCAATTTTTCCTATCGTCTTTCGTACATATAGGGGCAAATTACGCCGCTAGGTACTCTAAGCTTTTTTTAATAGGAAGGTGATCCATGATGCTAATAATGAAGGTGTCTTGATGACAAGCAGTGAAACTCAATAGTCTTCTCCACGTACATTTATTTAAAGTGGCGTGTTTCAAAATCAAACTGGTTTCATACTCGGGCCATAATGATCATCACAATATGTATTAACCAGTATAACAATCTTTATTACGTAGTTTGCGGGTTAATTAATTTTTCTTCTCCCATGTGGTGTGTTTTTTGAATTTTATTCCTACCTCGTTTTCAACGTTTAAACTTAAGCTCATTTTAACCTACAAATTTAACACGCGCTTCTACTACCAATGATCATTATGGCCCGAGGATGAAACCAGTTTGGTTTTGAAACATGTTGCCACTTTAAATAAATGTACGTGGAAACGACTATTGAGCTGTATTGCTTTTTATCTAAGCTTTTGGCATCTTTGATGTCCTTAATATTTTTGTATCAACTTAGAAAAGAGCAACTGCTACTGTAATTTCCCTTCTTGTTTTATCAGTTCGGTCATTTTCTCTTGCACTTATTCTCTGCACTCGGTTCTCCCCCATTAATGTCAACGTCTTGTGCCTTATCAAAATTCCATCTTTACTTTTACAATACTGCGGCGCTTGTGGATAGGTGTGCATACTATTCTTAACCGCTTGATAGAATTTTCTTATTTCCTTGTGCACAAAATGTTCATCTATAGAGAGCAGCATATTTTCATCTTCGCATTTCCTTTTCCTTTAACTTCTTGATCGTTTACTTCAGGCGTGGGCATTTATTATGATTTGCCTCAAGTTCTTAAACTGCAAAGCCGGTCTGGAATCCCTAAAGCCCACCACAGATTAGTTCATATATCTATTGATGGGAAAGCTCACTCCAAAGTATCTATTTTTACCAATACTAAAGAAGATATAGTAATCTACATTCACAATCTCTTTCCTCTTTTGTTTGGTTTTCTGAAATACTAACTCTTTGGTAAAAGGTCCTCTTACGTTCCATGCCTATATATTTTTGCAAACAGGGTTGCTTCTTTTTATTTTAATCGTAACCATGTCCGGTTCAGTTTCCGCACATTTTTGCAGCCTGCTGTTCATTTGTTATTTTTTGTACCACTACGTTCTTGTCCTCATTCCATTTTCACTTTTCTCCATCTATGATTAGTTTCTGATATACAACTTTTGTTAACCTCTCATTTTTCCTCTTATCTTCAGTTTTTTTATTAGTGTATTTTTGAATTTTTTATGTGTTTGAGCGTGTTATAGATATATCATTTCTCCGTTTAAGTTACTCAAATTGGTTATATTTATCACAATTTTGGCTTTAGTTTCACAATTTGCAAAAAATAGTAAACCTTTCCTAACCTAGATTCTGACTAAATATAGCATCAAAATAAAATAGGTATTTTCTGGTCTTTAGGAAGTTATTGCATGCTGACTATAACACATTTAGAATATTATATTCACAGATATATTTATATACACGAGATTTGCATGATATTTCATTGCATCCAGCTTATAACTTTATGCAGCTATTCCTCTATCAGAGATAATTAATGCTGCCAACGTGGCAACTTACATTTTCCAGCAACCGAAAAAGTCAAAACCAACAAGAAATCCCTAATACAAATACATTCAACTAATTAGGAATGAGACTTAGCCAGTGCTAGCGACACACAAATTTGTGGTTTCGCCGATTTCAAGCTCCGGATCAAACAGAAAAAGGCAAAATTTGCGCCCGGCGGCCTAAGAATAATTGCGTTTGCTACAACGCCGTAATTTACTGCGAGTTTGCATATCAAATCATCTCGAGTAATTAACAATAGTTCTAACCTGATTAGCATCGTTCGGCAGAGAGGGATGTAGTTTTTGCGGGGATGTTTAGCACCCTCAGTCGCAGTCCAGCCCGTCCTCTGCATCATTCGAGCGACCAGAGGCGTATTGACGCCGTTTCTGCCGAAAAACGACGCCCGGCTGACCCTTAAGGAACCGAATTAAAGTTCGGTTGCAAATATTGGGGCGAACAAACAAAGAACAAGATCGCTCGCGCGCTGACAAAATGCGAAACCAATTTTTGCTGCTCGTTTAACTTACGCCGACTTGGTAACCTTAAGCCCCCCAAATTCAAATATGCGGCGCCAGCGAAGACAAACAAAACTGCTCGTGCAACTTTGCTTTAGCAGTGATTAAAACTAAATCAGGTTGCTGAAACGAGCACTTTGGGTGTATAAAAGCGAAAGTCGGAAGCCAAACTGCGCGGCGTAATTTGGGCAAAATTGAATTTTAAACTGGGAAAAACAATGCCAAAGCTGCAGCGTCGCTCTTTTGAGGCGGGCTTAAAATTATGCGAAATTAATTGCAGTACGAGCAATTAAATCTGAGGCAACGCTTACATTGCAACCTCTCCTTATAATATAGGGCTGCAATTTGCGGCAGTCACACATGCCATTTGGCCTGGAGCATGCAAAGGTGCAATTTTGTGGATGCTTAGCTTACAAAGCAAATGTGAATACAATGGGCGCATTCTTATTTATAAACTGCCAAGTGCTAAATCAAGTTACACCGGAAACGGTAGTCCTGGAATTTAATTAAAACTGAAAACTTCATTAAAAAATAATGCCTCGCTTGGGTAAACTGGGGAAAGAAAATCTTGGTACTTACAATGCCTTGTAATTTAAGAATTGGAAAAAATTGAATTGTAGACAAGCACAAAACATTCTGCTCTGAATTGAAATGATACGAAGGTGTCAGGAAAGTAAATTAAAAATAATGCTCAAACAAACAGAATTAATTGCATCTACATAATCATTTTACAATAGGACCAATTATTCAGAAAGGGAATAAATGAAAAGCTGAATTCCTTCTAACAAAACAAATAGTTTCGATATCGAAATGAAACTTTTTGTTAGCTTAAGTTCCCCTTGGAAATTTACAGCCGAAAAAAACAACGCGTGCCGTAGGTCTTAAATTTCCCCCCGATTTCAAGGCATTTCGGGCGAAATGTATCATAATGTAGAGTTGGGTTCGTAATTTACATACGCATAATGCGGCCGTGTTTCGAAATGATATTAAGCTGATAAGCTGATTATGGCCGCCGGTTTTAGAGACAACTCCCCCTGATCGAAGGACGAGGAGGCTCAAACTAGAATTGGAATTTTTGCCTCGCATCAGTTACACTGGGTCTAAGTACACAATTTAAAAACAACTGCTTTGAAAGCTTTTCTTAAAATACGATTTTGCCGCCAATCAATCACTCTTTTTGTATTTCAATAATCTGTTCAGGATTCCAGAAGCAGGCGAATTGTGGATTTAAAAATGGGTCTTTCAGATATATCAGCAGGTCTGAATTAAGTTGTAATGATTGTATGAGTTTCTAACTAATGCTAGTTGTAACACTGCCTTACAAATATCATTATAAAGGCAGAACGCCAATGTATTTACATTTCAATAATATGCAGTATCTTGATGAATCATGAGAATTGAAATATTTTAACACCTTAGTAGGACTGAGTTTTGTTAGCTTCTAAGTTCTATAAATTTAAAACATATTACCACCTAGTTGTATTAAGATGTCACTACTTTATACGGAATCAGCTCAACTGTGGATCCAAAAAAGAAAACTGTTTAACCGTTTGTTTTCTGTATTATTAATACAATCTTTGTTTTTAACTAAAGCTGTGTATATTAAACAAGGACAAATTAAACAACCTCAACAAATAAAATGCGAATCTAATTATACTTGATGTAAATAATTCGTATAGAGCCTTTGACCAGATTGACAAATGGAAACGTTTTACACATTTTAAAGAGTTCACTTTTTTTATTAAGAATATACTCTGTAGTTTTTCATAACTGTTTATAACGGCCTTCCAAAAATTAAACATTTCAGGCACCACTAATTATACCTTGTATATTTGATACAATATCCAGATTTGCATTTAAAAATAGCTCAACTTATTTTAATAAATGTCGGTATTTTGAGTAGTTCATGAAGTTAAAATTTCTATTATTTATACGTAACTGCATAATCCTATGACTTGTGACTAATTTTATTATCCAAGTTATTTTTAGCAAAATCGTAGAGAGGTTCTTGTTTATTAATATCCGTCGCATATTTTGAGCATGTTACGGTGGTTTTTAAACTCGATTAGCTGTAGTTGAAGTCTTGCTTGTATATACCTCTCACATGCATTGTTTTAAAATGCAGCTGCTCAGAAGCTATTTGCTGGTAAAAGTGGACCGGCCGCCTTAATTAAATCGCAAGTGAATAATTAAAACTCGATTACAAAGTTCATTGTTGGCTCTAAGCATGGCAAGCGGAACGATAAACAAATCCGGCTCTGTGTGGAGCCGTGATCCTGAGAGTATTGATCCTGCAGCAACACTCGCAGTTCCGCCCGCTGTCCTGCTGGCGGCTCCTGCTATTCCACTTCTGCTGCAAGCTCCGCAGGATAAAGGAGATACTGTGCCATAACGGCACGGCTACAATTAATCTGTTTTTGAGGCGCTTTTTGCACGCACTCTAATTCATTGTGCCCGCCGAGTGCCCGAAGCGTCCTGAATTCGGGCTTTCAGGTGTAGGCGTTCGGATCCTGCACATTTCTTGTCACAATTTGAATACGTAAGCCGGCATCCGGATCTGACTGCGGGAAAACAACACACGTAGAATTAAATTAAGCCCCTGCCGGGCTCAGATCTGAAATTTATTTTCTCCACTTTGAGAACCAGCTAATAAAGCGCGACAATTTTCTGGCTGCTTTCGGCAATGCGTCATGTAAATAGGTCGAAGCTGCTCTGAAACGGTTAAACGGAACTGCCTTAGCTCAACCAGATCAGTTTGAGTGGTATATATTTGCTTTGATGGATTTGTACAAAGAGAGGTGCCCATCCAAAGTAATACATATTGAATATGAATACTCTTCTAAAACTAAAATCTAAATTAATATTAATTCTAGTGAAACAATATCTATTGTTGGAAGCAATTAGGAATATTTTCCTCTAACAGAGATAACTAGTATATTGGAATAGAAAACAAAATGTTGTTCATGATATTTTCTGATAGTTTAACGTTGTTATTAGAGAAATCAGTGTAAGTTTCACGTTATATGCGATTTTAACTAAAATTTTTTTCCTCAAAATTTCTTTATAACTTGCTCTATTCTTTCTTTTGTTTTGTATTTATACCTTAATTATGTTACCGGTTGCTTATCTTCCATAGCTTTGCAGCACTTCTAGTTACACCAGTCTTCGTCCCGTTGTGCGTTTTCCACTATTATTGTCTGTAAATGTTGTAATGCTGAGGAGAATTTCTATGGCATTTTAGAATTTTGTTTTAAATCAGTTCCAGGTATAACTCAAGTGCATACACAGAAAATACAGTAGGCGTAAACTTTAGATTGTTCTGAATATTTATAAGTTAACTCTAAAGCTATATCTAGTGTGCTAACCTACATACAGTATTGGATTTACAACTAAAAGTTATTCTGTAATGTGAACGTTGGGCGTTGGTCCTGGGACATCTGCAACCCATCATACATAAACCAGAACTTGGTATAGCTGGTAGTCGCATAATAATCACCTGGCGTGGTAGCTCAGATGGGTCGATTCTGGAATCAAACATTAGCACAAGATGGCGGCGGTATGTTTCTTTACTGCCTAACTAGTATTACTAAATTTCGAAAAATACTTGGGCTCCTGGAAGGTTGATGCAGTACTGATATTTGCCGGTTCCTGGGTCTATATTTGAGGGCACCCAGAGTATTGAAAACTCCAAATTCTTACCTCACTTGAAACTCGGCAGTGCACGGCGAATTTGATTGGCCCCAAGTAGAATATTTGGGATGGTTTCTGGGGGAGACGTACATCTGGTGGAATTATGCATCTTTAAATGGGTTCGCTTTATCTTCATTTCGCGCGCACGTGAGATGTAATCGTTGATTGTGAGTGCATTAGCCCATGGCCATGGTCAGATTACATCTGCTTCTTTGTAGCTTTTCAAGCATGAACAAGGTATTGTCAGTTACATGCCAGTCACATACAATATCTATCAGACATTTCAATACGTACTAAACGAGGATCAAATAAATATATACTCGTTACCATAAAAAAATCAGGAGTTCTCCGTGAGAAGCACATTTAAGTAATTGTAGAGCGCTGTTTTCAATTTTGAACATAAAGCCGCAAAAATATACAAAAACTTACGTGAGAACTCCACATAAGAAATCTAGGAGAATGTCGAACATAATCAAATAGAAAGAACTAGAACTCGGTTTGAAGCGCGTTGCATGAAATAAAACGAAACTGCCTGAGCACACGCAGTGTCTTTGTGGTCTCCTGAAACGCATGCAAATCAAGTGTCTCGCCTAACACCCGATTAATTTCCGATGTATCCGAACGCTGAAACTGAAGTCTACATTTCCCATGCGGGATAGGTAAACGCAGAGCGCGAACAAATAAAGAATGCTAATAAATCCCCGCTGCAGGCTAGCAGTTATGAATAAGCGATATATTGGGTTTAGTGCAGTATCATTTTCACAAACAGATTTAAATTCTGTCTGGAGGTAAATCCGTTTGTCAGGAATAACTAGTATTACTGTCAGTAGAACGCACACTTGCCATATTTTAGAAAGAATTTGAAATGGAGGCACACAAGGCGCTCGTAGGTCAACAACTTGATGGCGTTATTGTCTCTTCGGCTGCGCTAAGGGAAAAGCAGCGCCCTGGTTGGCTTTCAGTTTATTTAGGCTGCATTCACAACGTATGAGCTATGTATCTGGAAATCCTTACAACGCAGTTGGAAATAGGTTCTTGTTTAGCAGCAGGACCGTTACGGAAAACGACTCATGTTTATTCATAGATTGCATAACTGTTTATGTGTAAATCGAAACGGTTTAGTTCTAGAGTTAGAAATAAGTTTTGAATAGAACTGCATTGAATGATGTAGTGTGTGTATGACGTGTTTTACATAAGAGCATCCATGTAGCTATTTCCTTTCAAACCTTCAAGCGATAGGACCTAATTAACTTACTACGTCACTGTCCTTGTAACACCAATTTCTTATATGACTAGAATGCTAATATCAATCGATTGACTGCTTTCGGTGAAATGTTACTGCTGTGGTAAAATGTATGTAGGTTGAACCTAGTTGTGGTAGCTGACAACATGCAAGAACTATCTACAGTAATTGATGGGGAATGAGATGAATAAACTGCCATTCAAGGCAATTGTAGTACCAGGTCTAGGTTTTCATTATTGTGGTGACTCTAAAATGCATAAAAAGTGAGTGGTTTTGGAGAGTTCCTTCAAGATGTTACTGATTTGTGGGTATGGAAAGAGATTAATCGGTATTTTTGACACAAAACAGGTTACAACCTTTTTGTGATAATTGTAAGACGACAAATCGGAAAAATACCATTCGCTCCAACTGGGTCGCGACGTTCCGGTAACTAAAGGTTGCCAGCTTAGCGCGCCGGGCAGGTCGGGGTTCTAATCGATACTCGTTAATCAAAGCGAGGACTCGTTGAATTGAGTGGAATGTTATAAACTGAGCACCATTGATCTTGAGTTCTGGAAGAGCATTGTTCTTTTAAGTCGAAAATAGGAACAATCCCATCAGTGTGTTGACAATTTTTGTGAGCAACCGCCCAGCGTTCTGCTTCCTTAAACTTCAGTCGATTAATTTCATGAAGGGAAAGCAAGGGCTAATTCAATCTAATTATTTTGAATTTGAATATAAGCATGTATAATTAACAGACTAAATGGCAAGAAATAGGTTATTCTATATCACGCATAGGTTATTACATGCTCCTAAACGTAATACAGATTCTCATTAAATATTTAGGTATAGGTTATCGGTCACGAGACGCAAACTAAAGTTTATGACTAAATTACGGCATTTCTAAAGTGCGCCACTTGCCAATTAACTAACCACTGTACTGTACGCCGTTAGCGCTTCAACTTATGGGAACAGAATAACTTGGCGGTCGCTCTTGCTGTGTCCGATGAGCTTTGCTTAGGCCGGCACACACTCAACTGCGTCGGGAACCTTTAATCTCGGTGGAATGACTTGGGAATATTTGCTAGATGCGGGGTGCAGACTCTCATCAACCGAGAGTGCCCTCAGCCAGGGTAACGCTAATAAGATCCTCGATGGGAGAACGAATGGTGTGCTACTCAAATCGACAGTTTTTGATAAACGTACTTCCTTAAGAAACCGCTGACACAATAAATTGAAGTCCCTGGAAAATCAGCGTTATACAACTTGAAGACTGGGTTTTCCGATATGGAACTCACGGCCTGGATAATATTGTACGTCACCTACAGGTATCATGCCGACACGGTCTGCCCGCGCCAAAGAATTCGGCCAACGATAGGTTCTGCCCAGGTACTTTAGCTAAGTCCACAAATCATTATGACGGGAATCGGCGGAAATAAACCGCACACTATAACCTGAATGCTTAGTGGAACCCCGGGAACTTAAATTAATGGGCAGGGGACCACGACGACAAAAAATACCTTCCAGCTCAACAAGAGCTCGCCACAAGTGCTCTCATTTACTAGCTAAGATGGACTCAAAAACATGGTAAATACCGAAAACCTCGCGTCTGATGTGCGCTATGTTCGTTGCAAAAGATTGCACAACGGTTTGCAAGAAAACAGGCGCTCAAAGGGACGCGAAAGCTTCAGATAGGTAGAAGCTTGTCTCCCAAGAAGCAACTCACTGACACTAAGAAAGATAAATGACGTATATAGGTAAGCGCATAATTCCAAGACGTTACCCTGAACGACCACTTTTGCCTAGGGGCCAAATCCACTAAACACGACCTGCGTGAAACAGAAACTGTAAAACAGGGATCGCGTTTGAAGAACCTGGCAATAATATTATGAAAAAGCGGAAGATCTCCTTAGTTACTTCGTAAATGGGCTAAATTTTGCGCAAACCTTGAAATTAACCTAACAACTCAACATAAAGAGCTAAAGTTGATTTTTAGGCAGCACCTTTAAGAACTCCTAACAGACTTATACTCGATACAAATAGAAAGACAAGACGGCGCACAATATACTACAGGAATAACCGAAGATCAAAAAGAACCAGACATGATCATGGAGAATTAGAAAGGGTATTAACAAAAATCTAAATAGGGAAAGCGGCATCAATCGTGATTATCCCTGCAATGGGGGTTGTACTACACAAGCGCACTTCCTACGCGTGCTCAACCAGTTCATGAGGAAAAATCAATTGTGAAAATGGAACACAGCAATCATTTCGCCGATCTATATAAAAGGAGGAGGATTTCAAAGCTGTAGAGGTATAGCACTACTAAGCGTTTCGACCAAAATATATTGAGGGCGAACAGAGGCACTCACGATTTGATATTATCACTCATAATGGAGAAAACGATTAAGTACAAAGATAAAAGTGCTTTTTTTGTTTTTTAGACTTGGAGAAAACCTTTGACAAAGTGGAAGTAGA
The DNA here is from genome assembly GCA_940337035.1 of Agriotes lineatus. Lineage (NCBI taxonomy): Eukaryota > Metazoa > Arthropoda > Insecta > Coleoptera > Elateridae > Agriotes > Agriotes lineatus. The sequence continues at coordinate 189,901,932 of OW679195.1, read as the reverse complement.
TCACGTTTGGGTCTACCTAAAAGAAATACAAATGGGCGCGGGTCGAATTGAAGCAATAAAAAGTGTGTACCAAAAATCCGAAAACTGTGTAAAAATGGCGTAACCGCAACAATATTTGAAACAAAGATCGGCCTAGATAAGGTTGCAACTTCACTCCTTTATTATTTATACTGGAAAGAACAGCCAGACGAGCACCAAACCTGACCAGATAGGAAACTCGAGAATGAATCGAATAATATTCGCTGAACTAATATCTGCTGATGACATGTTAGTGTTGGGAAATACAAAGAAAGATTTGCAGCATAACTTAAATGTGTGGAATAACGAGTTAAATGAACGGAACATGGAAATTAACAATGCGGGAACAAAGCAATGATAATATACACGTACATAGAAGACAGCCAATACAAAATAGAATTACAAGGCCGAACTGGAACTCTAGAACAAGTATGCCTGGGAGCATCAATAATTGAGAAAGGTACAATAGACGAAGGAATAAAAGAAATAGTTGATAACACCACCAAGTCATTCCATGCATTCGATAAAGGCTTCTTCGAGAAGAAAGAAATAACATAGACAATAAAAGTGACAGCATATATTGCAGTCCCACGCTAACGTACTCAAGTACGTACATAGACAGTATCAAACAAAACAGGCAGCAGATTACAAAGCGTCGAAATAAGGTTGTTACAAAAAATAAAGAATTCTGAAACCGATACAAGAGAAGATAAAACAATCACAACTTAGAGGGCTGGACCACATATATAGAATGGGGACCGAAAGCAGATCAAAGAAGACATATAAAGCAAGAACACGACGTCTAGGGGCAGGCCAAGAAAAAAATGGGAAGATGGAGTTAGGGACACACTAGAAACGGAGGGAGATGGGACAGAGTACAGGAGGTAGCCCAAGACAGTACAAAAACGCATTAAAATATGTCAAGCAACTTTTTCACATTTTTCTTAGAATGATGACTGGCAGCATAATGCTGGGATAGTTAAAAGTGGGCAAGGGATTCCTTTTTAATTGTTTCTATATTTAATTTTTACTTCCCTCGTCTAAAAGATGAAGGAAGTATTGTACTCACGAAAAAATAACCTTCCGATATGTCATCATAGCTTCGAGTTTCAGACGATGATGAAAAACAAGTTTTCTCATTTCCTTCTGTCTGTTTTTCTGTCGCCAGTTTAGCACAAAAACCAATGTTTGTAGAAAGACGATATTTTATATTCGGATTACATGCCTTGCTGGCATGAAACCAAGAAAATTCCAATACAGGATGAGCACTTTAAAAAAATAAAATTCTGCCTCTTTCTGCTGTCACTGAAGGACTATTATTATTAAATCAAAGTCATATTTTGTACATACCTCGGAGTTTTACAATTGAGGGAAAAAGGCGTGTTTTGGATCCAACAAATACAGAGTGAGCACTTTAAGAAAAAGAAATTTTGTTTATTTTTGCTTTAACTGAGAAATACATAAAAATAGTAATTTGTACACAGCTCAGGCTTTACCCTTCACGAAAATGGAACCCTACAAATACCTGATAAATGTTGTAAAGGACAAAAAGAGCTAACGAATAAGTGAGTTGTGTAAATGTAGAGGCACTCCAGAAATACCAACGGACCCGATGGCCGCGGCAGCAAACGCCCTCTTGACCTGAGGGCTACCGCCGATCATTGAAATCGAATTCCCAGGCTTGTTCGCAGGCGCTGAAATTCGAATCGCATTGACGGTAATGTTTTTATTTGAAAATTGTAATTCAAATTACCAAGCATTTCATTTTATTGTTGCTGTATTTTTTTTTAGTGTTACAGCGTCCATTTACGAGGAAAGTTCTGAGTAAAGCCTCTTACATATTTTTTATACGGTGGCCGACAAATAGTCGGCTTCAAATGGTATAGCATTTTATTAGATTTTTCAAAAAAGCCTTTTTACGACAATAACTTCTAAAAATGTATATAGGGCCTATCAGATATACCAATTGATCTTTACTTAGTGAGAAAATGGCGTTTTTCGAAATTGTCAAATACTGAGTTCTATAAGATTTTATTATTGTGTGTTAGTTTTAGTTAATTCAACATTTTCAAGGCCACAAAGCACCCTTTCTCTTTTACTTACGCAAAAATTAAATTTTCCAATTTTTGTAATGTTTTCAAGATTTCACAAGCTCTAACTTCGAATTCTTTTCAATAAAAACTTTAAATATTTATAATTTTGAAAAACAACGAACAATGTTAGTCATTTAACTAGATTTTTTATTATTTACCGATAAGTAATATTTCCCATACTTTTTACGTTTTTGGTATGAAGTGCTTTCAAGTATTTTCTTTCAATAGTAATTAATATTTACATAAAGGGCTTCTGAAAACTGCCCTTTTAATGGATTAGTTTCACAAAAAATAACTGCTTTCGCTATTTTAAAGCACTTTTTGAATAACTACTTAAAGTAACAACAAAGAAATACTAACTTAACAAAGTTTACTTTCTTTTAAAGATTCTGAATTTAAGTAAAACATTACATTATAAAGAAGTTTTTCTTTTGTCACATTTTTTTTATGTAGTGTATGTAGTGTATGCTAGTAAATGCAGTTTTCCTAATTATTTTAAAATAATAAAATTATACAGATAAGGAAAGTCACGTGACAACTTTTGTTTGGCCCATTTCTATTTTGTTTTCAACCACCTCTGATCTCCGGGTTTTGATTTTCCAAAAGACATCATTTTCCCATTTCAAGACAACTTTTTGCAGATGACTATATATCATTCTATTTGTTTAATTATTCCCTTTAATTTTAATATTGCAATTGGCAATAAGTGTTGCCATTTCAATTTCGGTGTACACTTTTCCAGAGCCTTTTGTAGAATAGCATCAAAATGAAATTTGAAAACCATTTACACCCTTAATACGGGATCAAACTGCATAATTAAGTAAACAATGGCCATTAACAACAATTAGAGGAAAGAAATTTGGGGTTACACATTTTTTTCAAACTAGATCAAAATTTCTCAAAGTAAGAGACTGTACACCCAAGTTGCACATATTTATCGGTTAAAGTAAAAAAAAATCTAAACTTAATTTTAGCTGTACCCAACAATTGATGAACGGATGTTGAATTACTGGTTTTAATGCGACCATTTATTTATTCGGTGAATCAATAAATTATATTTTCCTTGAATTACATTTCGATCAGTTGCTGTTTTGATCAATCAATTACTGTTTGGATCTATTGCTGGTTCGGGTAATTGTTTTTCTTTCGGTCAAATTTACTAGACTCTTTTTTCGAAACGCCATACTGTGTGCAGTATCTCAGGCGATTTTAGCATTGTGCTGATATTTAGGGCATTACGCACCTAGTAAGTAAGGTGCATACTATTGTAGGAAGGAAACTGGCACGTGAGCTAACATAAATCACTTTGGCAAAGACATACAAACACACCAATAACAATTAAAACCTTGTATTGCACCAGTAAGTAGTGGGTGTGTCTAAATTGAACCGAGACGCGATGCATAACGTCTAACGTCAGGAACTGTGTGGCACTTTTATCACGAATTGACAAATTACTTCTGCAACAAGCTATTCAAGGTACACTTTCCGACGAAACTGCAGCATTAGTATACTACAAGGGATCCAAGTCGTCACAGCAGTGTCTTGTCTTGCTCTTCTGGTTAACACAAGACACCATGCAAGAAACAGCAATTACGCCATCGGCAAGATGCGGTAGATCCATATCTAAACACGCAGCTGCGTAAACCCATTTTAATGTCAAAATTCTAAGTGCTAGACCCTGGCCCCATTCAAAGTGATTACCCGCTAACCAAATAGATTAATAAAAATTAACGTAGCCTGCCATGAAGAGCGCAACAGAGTCCCAATTACGATGCCTTAGCTTTCTAGCACAAAGTACGGCAGTCTTTAGATTATAAAGTCTCCCTACTTACGTAAACCGGTGGCTATAGGTAACACGTGGACGAGCAAGCGTTTCCGTTTATAATTACGTCTGACAGTTGGCTTCAACTTGTTCATTCACCCGTGTTTGAATATTTTTGATTTTTTATTGTAGAGAAACACTCAACTAACAACAGGAATAAAACTTACAAAACTTAATTCAACATTTTCTATAATACATATTCAGGTTATTATTTCTAAAATGCAAATAATATTTGCAACGTAATTTTAAGATAAACTCAAATTAGTAAGTCTTTACTTTCTTTATAGCAAAAGCTGATGCAGGATTAGAAAATTATTTCGCATGTAAATTTACTGGAATCAAGAGCCTTATTTCCGCTTCAATTCCAATAACTCGTTAGCTAATTAGCCTCATATTTTTGCAATATACTAGCATTTACACAATTATACTGTTGGCAATCACTGTCCGTCATTTCGAGATGCTCACACTAGACTCAGCATCCAATAATAACATTTATTGAACATCGATTACCTGCCTGTCACTTTTCCAGGCATTCTATTAGTTCAGTTTCAACGTGCAATGGGCATGACTTGAGTCTACTGATTTAGTGGTTCACGGTTTTGCTAAGACAATTGATAATTTATAAATTTCAAAATTAATACGCACTTCAATGATGTAAATCGTCTACCTCTGATATATATTTTTTTGGTTTTTAGATTGGAAGATTGATGTCAAAACTTTATCAAGGAGGGAGCACTATTTTGCCATATTTTTTTACCAACTTTCTTTACAATAGCAGTTAAAAATATTGTGAGGCCATGCATTAACGTGAAAAAATGGAACCCAATTAATGAGATTCTTAGATCTTTTAGCACGAATATTAATCATATAAGTAAGTTTTTTTTTTCTATTTAAAAGTATGGTAAACCTTCTACACCAATTTATCCAATAATTCTGAATTACTCTTGTGTTTTGATTTAATATTTCACGATTAGCTGGACAAAACTGTTAGAGCATGAATTCTACAACCGCCTGATTATAAAAACTCCTTTAGTAGTCCAATCTGTATCTGTCGACTCACCAGTAGGATAATCTGGTTTTACACTAGCAATAAATTTCGAAAGTGTGTAGTTTATCCAAATCATGGACGTGCGTTGAGCGTATGGATGTTTAGCAATACACGTATCCATTAATTTCAGCTCATGTTTATCAGATTTGCCGCTATGTAAACCGGAAATACACAGCGTTCGCAAAATGACGATAATTGCTCATCCGTCGTGCGGAATCCAGAAGTGTGTAATGAGATTTGCACTTCTGGATAAAAATGCCCAGGAATTACGGCAGCTTCTGCTAACGCGTACGGACGTCGGCGTCGTTCTGAATTTGATGTTTTCACCTATCCAGGCGTTGTTGGCCAAAACAATTCGGGCTTAAAGCCTTACGGCCGGAGAATTCGAAGAAATTTGCATTCAGCAACGATTTATGTTGGGGTTTGACTTTCGTATCGGAAATTAAGACTGCTAGGTTGCGTCCTTCTGTGACAATGTGATTCATTTCCACTGTGGGCTTGTCTTGAAGTTTGCCATTTCTCAAATTAGAATATTCTAAAGTAGCAGTAAGAGTCTACCAAAGTCTACTTTAGCTTCATATTCAGTCTCGGTCTAGTAGCGACATAGTGCATTGGGAAAATATATTTTGATTCACTAAGGGGGTAATGAGAAATATTTTATTCAATCTTTCCATCAAAATTATAAAGTTTTTAGTTTTATAAACAATTACTGTTTTCACGTTTTAGATTTCTGTATCCATATCATATTCTACTGACCTCGTAAAAGTTTAAAAAGAGCAATCAATACTCATTTCTGATACATATCTTTTAAATTCCTAATATTTAAACAGCCCGTATCAGAATTAACTGCACATCAAGAGCAGGCGATTGGAAATGAGCAAAAATTAGAAAGTTTGGTAATAATTGTCAATATTAATCCAATCAGGAGCGGCAGAAATTAAGAAACTTTGTCGTTATAAATTTTCGTTGGCAAAAAGTTGGCGCATTAGTAAAGACGGCAGCTTTCAAAGTCAAATTTTCGAAGAAAGTGAATTACAGCCTACTACATTAGCGAGTGGAACATCTGGACGAATGTTTTCCTTGGAGATTTTTATAAATTGCTAAATGTTACGAATCGCTTTCGGTATAGGTTTACTGTAAAATGTATACTGCGATAACTACTTCGGTGAAGCGTGACTTGATTAATCACTTATTCGAGTTGTAAATACCGTTATGTTGAACAAATAAAACTGCAAGAATATTTAACATGGTATAAGCAAGAAGCCATTTGTTACGTGTAAATTATGCTCCAATAAAATTATTGTCTTGAGTCAGATACTTTTAATTTATTATTATTTAATTTGTAATATTTGGGTTAAGTTTTCACTTTTTGTTGGTGTGTATTTGGTTGCATAACCCCTGGACTCTTTTTGTGGAAGTGTTAAAAATTCTAAAAAAAAATTAAATAATAAACTAAATTACAGTCCTGCTTAGAGTATTCCCTTTTGGGGCTCTGATGCTATCACGAGAACCACCTATAAAAAAAAATTTGGTTGTGTCGTCCAGCTATGCTAGCAGAATACCTCTCTTTGTTTGAGACATTTCCGTTCTATGAATTCACACCGTCAACTGGGGAAAATCGCCCCGAATTCATACCTGCAGTCTTTGGGACAGTTTCACCACAGAACCTAGAATCAGTACGCCCTGTGGTTTCTTCATGGTTCCCGCCTACAACTTGTATATGCCAGGTACCGTACCCCTTCACGATTCCGATTCCGAGACGCAAAACTGCAATTTATAATTTAGTGCCTAAACTTATTCCTAATTCAGTATAAGTTAAATGACAGAAGCATAGAGTAAACATTGACATTACCTCATTCATCATCTTTTTGTATAGTTTCACAATGAAATCATTATTTATAAATTCCCAAGCAAGAATTAACAATTGCATTACTCAATAAATTAAAAACATATACTGAAACCGATTAAATTTTTCTAAAGCTAAAACAACTCGTAATTTTATACATTCCAGAAGTGCTTGCAACAATTCTAGCGTTACTGCATGGAATATTGTTGCGATGTTTCATTGTAGCTCTAGAAGAATAAATTTAAGGAGGTAAACTCGCAAAATTTTTTTAAGCGAAAGTGAGCTGAAATTATTGTTCTCTGTAGATGCGTTAGCTACAAGAGATCTACTTAAGTCCGTTTGAAAATTCTTGCTGCCGCTGATTTCTGAATGAACGTGGCATAGGAAACGCCGAAGAGACAGTCAGTAGTTGGTCAAATATAACCTCGTTTTGGGTTTCTAGGAATTGCATATCGACTTACTGTTAGATACACTCAAATAAACAACCTGTATCGTCCCGTTGTATACGTTTTCGTAGCCAGCCTGTAAAATGTTTAACCTGCCGCTGTCCATTCTTCACCTTGGTCTTCTTCCACATTTTGTGTAGAATCACGCACAATCTACTCGTAGACACCCTTAGAACTATTTATTTAGGTTGCCCTTTGAGCTACGGAATCTATGAATTTCTGTGACTATTCAATTTACCTGTCATATGTCAAGAAGTGACCAATGAAAATTCAGAATTCTGACGTTTCTTGACCAATCAAAAAAATATCAGTGGATATATCTTCCTAGAAGGTATTCAAGTGACTATTTTAAACAAATGTGATTTTTATTAGAAAAATTCAATATTAGTGTTCTGTTACTATAGAAATTGCGTAGTTTGTTGCTAGATTTAGTGAAAACTAATTTGAAAAAGTAGTTTGGTTCATTAAATAGTCTCTCGAATACCATTCTTAGTCAAAGTTAAGTAGATTATTTTTGCGGTGGTATCACTACTCATGTCCATTGCGCTTGGGATTAGGACTCGTGCTATCGCACTCGTCCTAATCGTACCAAAGCGCAATGGACATTCGTGACACCACCACAAAAATAGTCGACATAACTTTGACTACTCATAGTATTATAAGTGATTATCGTATCTTGCAGCCAATTTAACTGAATTTTAGCCGTATGTGTGTATGAGTTTTTCGTGGTGAAATAACTTTTGTGGCTTATTTCCGTTCGTACTGCAGTAACGCATTCAGTATTCTGCAGCAATGTGTCAATGTCGTTTTCGCTTGTGGAATTTCTGCGAAGGTAAATACATGTAAAAAAGATATATGGGACAGTTGTTGCAATGTGCCCAAATTAGCACGATTAAACACGATAACGCTCACATCAATGTACAAACTCTCTGCTTGGCGTCGATTTCCTGAGTACCGATCTAATTTCCAGCTGAAATTTTGGCGCAAGCAGAACTTCGAGGGACAATTTGCGCCTCCCTTCATCTTTGTGCATGAAGAGCTATAGCGAAGTCAATTATTAAACTGATCTAACAACGTGTTCTACGTGTTTTCTTCTATTTCAACGTTAAGTGGGTTTTCAAAATTTGCCAGAACTTTTGCTTTCTCTCAGCTGATGTGTAAGTCAGTTTTTCTAGATTTTTTTCAGTAATGGTTTAATTATTGTTTTTAGCGCTACTTCATCTTTAGTTAGTCATATATCTTAAGTGTTTTATGTCTTCCGCGTCCAAATTAATGCCCCTCCTTGTTCTATCCTATTTCCTAAATACATTTCCCAAGCGTCAGGTAAATAATATCGGTGATAATGTATTACATTTCCTAATACCTCCTACTTTCCTTATTCCTTCAGAAGAGTCCTTTAATTTTCTCGTATTCGTTGGTTCTGTATGTTTTTGACAACAATAAAATTGAGCGCCTGGCATTAGTACTTCTATTGCCTAGAGCTTTGATGGTAATTTGGTTTGTACTCTTGCTGATCTCAGGGAGTTTATGATAACATCCTGAGTACGTCGAAGTGATAACACTTTAAAGAAACCAACTTATTTATTTAAAATAGACGATTACACGCATGTACGTATACATATTCGTAGCAAGATATACAAATACACATATAGAATGTGCGCTGAGAACAACTTTATGCACTAACACTTAACGCAACCTCGTATTTCGACAAAGCTATGTTAACAAACAGATTGAAAACGACGCAGATTTGACAAGTTTCAGACAACAAACCGAAAAAGAAATGCCGTAAACTGAATCATTTACTGAAATAAACTCAGCGTCATCGCTTCCTTATCTCTGTTTAAATAGCTTCTCCAGTTACGCAAGTAGGGGGTTTTTAATGTATGTCTCCTGGGTTTCCTCGAAAGTGTAATTAGGAATTGTGCTCCGTTTCGGATAGCGGGGAATTTGAATTGCTTTATTGCTCTTCCGCAGCAACTCAACGTTTTTTCGGAAAAAGTGTTAGGTCATTTTTGTACGAACACCTTGCGTCACCCGAGAGTTTTATTATTCAACTTCACATCTGCGGGCGGTCAATGGGATTGCTTCGATCCTTGCGCAGTTTGTCTTTGTTCTAAAAGAGTTTATCTGCTACCTGTTCGTTCCTCCCGAATCCGCCGCAGTTCACAGATGGCGTAAGGTTGTCCGGTCTGAGTTTTAAATTGCGTGTTTTTTACATTGCAATTGCGGATCCATTTTATCACTCGCGACATTGCGTGTCGAGTTATATTTAAAATTAGTTATCCGTTCGTTCTGGCTGCACAGTTTGTCGGCCTAAATTTGTTCTTTTATTATTCCTTGCGCTGATTATGTAGGCATTTGGCGGGGTGATTTGTGGACGCTATAAGTGGTCTTGTGTCCGTTACAATGTGATGCCGCGTTAGCGTGGCTTTGTAAACCAATGCCAGGTTGTAATCATTCAGAACTCTTCCGGTCCGGTCAGCTGTTATGCTAGCAAGGTGCTCTGAGCTAGGGTTTGTTACTTTTGGTCGATTTGTTTCAGTTGTTTACATTTTCGAAATGTATAAACCATTGTAGAAATCTTCAGCTGCTTTTGACTCGTCGTTACTTATCAATCTCTTTTTATTACTTTCAGAGAACTCTTGATAAGTTTGTATCTATATGGATACATCTTTATATCTTCTTTAGGCATCATAACTAAGATCTATATCGTAGGCATGTCTTCGGTTCGATTTAGCTGGCTCGGTTCATCTTACGTTGTAATTCTGACTAATTTATTGCAGTTCAAACAGATGAGCGGCCTGTCTACACTTTTCTGTGTAGAGGACCACAGCCCACCCTATCTGATAAAAGAAATTGTTTTCTAATACTGCTACTACTAGTAGTACAGCAGGAGAATGTTGCCCAATTCATTTCTAGCTCTGTATCAAGCCAATCACCATTGATCAATCGTTATCCATTTTTAAATCCTACGTCGTTCCACCCCGGGCTTTCACGTTGTTTGCTGTTTCTTTTGAGGTAAGTTTAGTAAATTTTTCTCATTTGTGGGGTATTTTGCACCCATTTGTCAACTGAAACAGCTTTTTCCTCTTCAAATATTCGCAAACCTTTTTAAAACCAATGTATGAGACAATTTGTGGGATTTTGCATTCGTAACATATTGATATAGTTTCTTTCATCGTAAAAACTTCTGGGTCTATTATGTGATCCAATATTATTTTCAAAAATGAAACTAGCACATTAACTATATGTTATGTGTGCAGTATATCCCTCTATAATTATTACAATCACAATTATTGTCATTTTTGGGAATTGGTGTAATTGTTGCCTTCTCTCAGTTCTCTTCTCCAGATTCCCTTGGTATACATTTTGTTTTAGATTATTTCCCGCATATCGAATATCATTTTCATGTTGTCCAATGTCTATCTTTGTGCTTTCTACCGCTACAATATCTTTCTCTGTTCTTTATATGCGAGTTTATCATCTTCTTGTGTTTGTTGTAAAGTTTGTGCGTCAGTACATGTGTTCTTTCTATTTCCCTTTTACATTTTTTATCACACCATCCTTTCTTTTTTATTGGTTTTTTAGGGAAGTTACTTTCTTCATCGACACTCAATCCCATCGTATATAGTTTGAACTCCTTTTATTTCAATTTTTTTATACTTATCCTTTATTTCTTGTTTATACCTTCTTTGAAAATTTGTATCTGGTGGTTTCTCTATATCCTTTTCATCCAACTCTTTCTGCTTTTTCTCTGTCGATTTTTCTTGGTATTAAGAGGTATATCTTTAGTAAATAGTGATGTGAGCCCATATCGACCCCTCTACGTTATTTTACATTTTATTATTACATTAATATGTTTCTCCCCTGTTATAACATAGCCAATTTGACTTTCGTCAGTAAATTCTATTACCCTTGTCCCTTTATAATTACATTCCTGGTGTTTGTTTTCCCCTCCGGTTATATGTGTATACATGTGTGCATTTCCTACTTTTGAGTTTACATTTCCTAGTACTACTGAGAAAACTTTAGTGACTATAGTGTCAAAAAAATGCATTAAGAACAGGAATTCTCATTGCCACAGACACTTTCTTACATAATACACATGACTTTTGGTTCATAATATTTTTAAATTTTTCTTAAAAGATAATTATATTTAGACTAAAAGCCCAACAGTTACAAAACTACTTGTCTATTTATCTAGCTAGTAGTTCTGGTAATCATTCAATCAGAATCCGTCATACTGTTTGCTTTAGAAGCAACTCGAAGTGCAATTCAGTTAATGCAAGAAATTAGTCGACGCAGATAAAGCGTGCTCCTAAAATCTATAGTGGAGCTTTTCAAACCGACGATAAATCATGAGCAGGTAAACAATTTTTGTCGCTGAAAACAAATAGCCCCCATAAACGGGAATTAAAAAAAACAAATGACTACAGGGGTTGGCGCAAATTTCGTGCGTTTGTTTAATTGCACGTTTATTTTTCAACAGAAATCCATATAAAATAGTCAGCAACTGCACTCAACAGTTGCAGCTGAATAATTGATCAGATCGCTCAGTATGAAAAAAGGAATTCCGCATTTCCTGTCATTATATTCGACCAAGCAAAACAGAGCGAAATACGCGAGAGTAAAAGAGGGTTTCGATATTTCTTATTTCCTCAGGAGAGAATGCTACAAGCAGTCGACAAAAACGGAAAGTTTCCCGGTTTGGGCTATATCTGTACGTGACAGTGGGAAAACAAAAAATTATAAAAAATCGCGGATTCCGGGCGTGCTCGGAATACTAATGCCCAAGCCATTGGGTTATCGATGCAGTAAAGATAACGCAACGTTATGTTTATAGTTTTCCCTCTGCGTGGAAGTGTGATCTACATATGTAATTATCTTCGGCAGACGCTGCTCGGCGAACAGTCGGTTATTTGCGTTAATAACGACGCTAAAGGCAGTTTTTGGTGTTCCGGAGGATTAGTTTTTGCTGCCCCTCTACAATACCATTTATTATCAGAAACAATTATTGTTGGAGTTGGAAACTATTGAGCAACTTATCTATATCACATTAGTATCACTTAGAAGTTTGTTTGAGTTTGATAATTAGTTTTGAATGCGTTGTGGAATTATGATTTCGACTTATGCGAACATGTGATAAGTCACTGTTACTATATTATTGCGGTTATGTAGTACTATGTTAAATAGGTAGAACTAAACAAAACCCCCAGTATATTTGTGATTTTTTGCCTACTTTTATGGAGAAACTCTGGGGGTCCTAGATATCACTTAGTTGTCACTATCACAAATATTACGCCTTGGGCTTGCAAACGTGACTCTAAAGCGTGAATTATATTTACTATATTTAGTACATAATAAACAGCTACTGCATACGACATGTGTGTATATATTTCATATTTTATAGGCACAATTTTTAATTAAAACACATACTAAAGAACTAGCGCGGGATCTAGAAATTTTGGCGACCAGGACAACTGAAAAAATGTTATCCTCTGAACGCTCTAACAATTAATAGTACCAAAAAAAGCCAATGTCTATCATAATACCCTTCAAAGTCAGCCAAATAGCAAATTGTGAATAATCAAAAATGGTTTCATGCCTAATGTGTCCCACGGGGTCCGGTAACTAAACTCCGGCAGAAAGGAGTAGGTTACACTAAGCTGCGTATAACTAAATGCAGGCACCACCAATTTAAGTGACCAAGAATTTGCCAAATTATAAACGGAACATTTTCTGATATTACTCTGTATCAAACAAGGACGATTAATTTCAAAAGTAAGCTCTCAGAAATTTATATGTACAAAGATGAGGAACGCAGCGAAGTAATATATATATATATTCAATTTGCTAACATTTGCATAGAAATAATATTAAATACGCGACGTGATCACATGGCGTTTACAAATCTAAGTTTAGCACTTTATTTATTAAATTAATACGGACGGCTATATAACGCACTTCTGCTTTGATACATAAAGGGTGCAGGCGGTATAATCAGGAATGTTTCAAGAACGTACATTATCAAGCTAATTCACGTCAATATATTTATCAATCACAAAATGTTCGTTTGAATATGGAGTATCTTAGAATCAAGGTGTACGGCGATAAGGGAGTCAAGAGGCCCAAAGTCGCAAGTGGAAACTCCTATCTAACAATCAGATTCAAATCTGGTGGTCCGACTCTACAACTAAACACTAAAATCTAGATAATCATGATCCTAAGATACAAGAAAAAGCAAGAAAGGCCAAATGCCATAAGTAGAAAAACCATAAATACAGAAATTATTAATAAAAAACCCTGTAACACAAGTGTTATTAACTCAGAAAGGTGCATTTCGTTTAAAAAATTTTATCGAGATAAAAACGGCTTTAGTTGCTCTCTCCAGTTTTTCTCAAAATAATGGGGAAGTGTTGGATCTATAAATAGCTCTAGAATAGAATGAAATTGCATCATACAGTTGCAACATGCTTATTTACGGCTTATCAAACATCGCTACATTCATTTAAATCTACCATATAGGTGCTATCACGAAGCTATCCACAAACAATAGTCGGAAACAATAATAAATGCTCAGCAACCCAACGAATTACAAATCCCCCATAATTTGAGTTGGAAACAAAAACCACAAAATCTAGACACATTATTTGCTACTTTGTCCATGTTGGTTATTTTAATTCCGAAGCGACGAAAACCAAAACAGGCTAATGCGCTAATGTGACACAATGGCACTAGAATTCCTGATCCACGTAGAAGTTACTACGAATTCGTGTTAAATCGTACGGAAGTCAAACGCATAGCCTTACGAAGCCGGTAAACAATACTCCGAATCTCAACAGAAAACGTCGGATGAGCTACCACAACACCACAATTTCGAAGCACTACGCATAAATTTGCATGGAAAATCCAAATTAAGTTTTAACGAGTATCAGCTATCAGGTAAAGTCACTTTGATGAGACCAGAGGTGCCGCCGTATCTTTACACGTCAAATACCTAACCTTCAAAGTCAAAAGGTCAACAGATAAGTAATTGCCTTACGAACTCCTTAATCGGCTTATTTCTTTCAGAAGGGCACCAAATCGAAGAAACAGCACGCACAAATGGATTAGTAAACGGAGTTAGTAGTTCAGACCATAATTCTAACCGTGATAGTAGCGGAAATCATGGTTCATGTCCATTTTATTTTCGTATAGAAGGTAATTAAGAGCGGTTAGGGCAATCCAGGTAAGGCATAGCTTTAGACATATGCCCTAGCTACAGGCTGACGCCAAATTATGCGCAACAAATCCCCGAATATTACTGTATATTCAGGACCACGGTCACAGGTTCCCATTATAATCTCGACATACAATTCGAAGACATGCAGTAGTAATTATTGTCCCCCAATGAAAAACAAGCAGTCCGTTAGCAGTTCCCACAAAGCGAGTCCTGAAAATGATTGTCCATTTATCGACCGTATCGCGCCGAATTTTTAAGAAAGCCCTTTCAACAGCCAATTTTCCCACGGCATGTTTCCAAACTTAATCAGGCAAAAAAGCTCCGTGAGGTACTATATTTTACCTACTTTCGCGTGTACTTTAGCACGAAACCGAGTGTTCTGTCTACTAAGGGGACAGCTGCTTCCAGCACAAGCTGTTCATCACTCAACGTCTACATATAATTTATCATGCAGCGCAGTTCGTGTTTGCAATTGTACTTATTGAAATTTAAGCTGTAACAAATGTATTGTGCTTGCTTTACATGTGTAATAAGACGAAAGTCGGACAGCGAGCTTTCAGACCGGCAAATAAAGTGACCGCAGCGAGTGCGTCGGAAAGGCTTGCGTTTTGATAAAAACTTGATTGCGAATAGAGCTAGTTTTAATCTATGTTTACCAGAGGTCCAAGTTCGTTGCAAAAGGACAGCGCACAAGTACGTCCAGCTAATCACAGCGGTTTTTTAATAAATTGACCTGTATGCCGTCCAAGAGCGTCCGCTGTGCTCCATATCAAGCTTTAATCACGGTTTCTTGCTTTTTTGTCAAAGCAGCCCGAAGCTCCACCGCATTTGAAACAGCAGATCAAAGCCGGTTTGGAAAAACTATAATTTGGCAGTAGCAGCATATCTATAATTAAATTCAATTTAATCAAAGGTATTAATTAAGTGGGGCTAAACTAAAAAACGTATAGTTAGAGCGAAAACCCGGAGAAACCGATTATTGGATATCATACCGCGTGTCAGCCTTAAGACAAGCAGGTCTCTGGTTTGACACTGACAGGGCGCCATTTCACGGACAGATATTGCCGTAATTCTCTGGATGCCTTGTCAGGATCAAATCGAGATAAGCCAAACGTACACAGTATCTTGATGCGTTCTTGGTTAGGTCGATAGCAATGGAATCTACTTGTAAAAACAGTTGCTAGCTTTCAGTCCTGCTTTGAAAAGGTAAGGCTGCTGGGTGTAACCCCACAGATTCAACAGAATTTAAAAATTGTAGCATTTGAACAAATGGACCTTAACATATATACTGCAAAGACACCCAACCGCGTGACAGTTGCAACTTTTATTTAAACCGGCAAGAATATGTTAACTTACACTGAATTTGGTGAATGTGGTGGTGTTGTTGATGCTAATGCTGGTCATCGCATTTATTTTTGTGGAGTAGAACTGTAGTACACGTGATGGCCTTCAATGGGATTAGATTAACACCTCTGTTATTGGAGTATATAAATAATTACATTGTAATACTCGTATCAACTTTTCCAGAGCAACGTAACAGATAAATAAAATCCTGGGATCTCCTAGATCCGCTAGTAAAATGAAAATATCAACGCTTCGACTCGACATCACAGCTCATTATGATCTAAATAAAATAGAAGTTCTTCATTAATTTATTTATATAGAATTTTGTTTTTTAAATACTTACAATTTATGCTTTACCTCTTTCCAGTAGTATGCGCGTGTAAAGCCGGATTTACACCTTGCTCTATGGGTTGTAGTTGAGCGTCGAGAGCGATTTTAGGTGGACGGCGAAGGTCACGCACATCTTATCTGCACTTACACTAATAGTTAATTGTAACTTAAATAGGATTTACTGGCCACGTAACCTTTACAAGCAAACTCACAAAAGGGGAAAGAGTGCACACCACACTCGACAGAGATATTAAGCGAGCGTGGCTACAAAAAACTCGTATTCGAAGAACCCTGAAATAAATATTTATAATATAAAACTTACCCGGCGTTCATAATCCAAGAGAAAGCTAAATTTATGGATTACCAAATATACGTTGTTCTAACAAAATTATGACATAAAGTAGTATGCGAGGTTATGTAGACAATTAAAAGCATTAAATAAATGATTCCCCTGAATTCGAAAAGCACTTTAAAAGCTTGTGTTTAAACGCAATTCGCAGACGCAGTATTATCGCAAAGGCCCTTAGATAATGAAGCGTATACATAATTACTCAAAATTAACGCCTCGTAAAAAAACAAGTGTTTTAGCTTGACGTCATTAAGGTTATCTAAACTATAAAACTCTTTATTATTTTAAGAGATTGTAAATTGCTAAGCAGCAATGGTTAGTTAGTTATATAAAAATCGTCAATAAAGCTGCACCTATAAACAATGTTATATAAAATCAAAATTCGCATAATAACTACTTAACTCGATAAACAATAAATGTTGTTTTGTTACACATACATTTTAAACATTAAATTATTCAAAACAAAATTGCAGACTTCAAATGCATAGTACAAGTAGGCAGATCTTAAATGCATTACATTAATTTTAGTAGACATTTTATTAAACTTTTGCCAAGGTCTGAATTGAAACAAAAAAGGCAATACTTTTTTGGAATTTTCTTGAAATCTAATAGATCGGAAGGAGCAAGTACTCTAGAGTCCTTAAAATCTATATTGTTGCATGGCTATCAAGACGCCATTATGATAATAAATCAATCAATTCTCTTGTAAACAAGGCAATCAACATAAACAACTCTAGTTTTGGTATAAATAGAGGGTTAGTTGGAAGCTTAAGTCAGTACAGACTTTGTATTCACGTTACGACATTGTACTGCAACACTATATTATCTTATGATTTTGGACACTATTCAAGAGTATTGCAAAATATAGGGAAAACCTGACCTTGCGTTTTCCACCATACAGAGGTCCGCTAAGGTGAAAATGACCCGTAATCTATCTGGGGGCGTAAGGTTTTCCATGGTCCATAAAACGGCTGTTGGGTCACATAAACGATGGCCCAGAATCACTCAAAACCACCCGTAAGGAAGGTACCAGAATAAAATAACCGGTAGGAGGTTCAGCCCTAGAAGCATACGCCAACTCATGAAAAATGAGCATAGAGCACTAGAAGTAAAAATACACAATTAAGCAATCGTAAATACGCCACCCGAAATTTATCACGTTGCTGGATGGCGCTAACTAAAAATGAAAATCCAATTTCTGTAGCTACAGCCTGTGGTCAACCGCTGTTTAAGATGACAGAAAGACAAGTGCCTCGGAAAAACTTGAAAAAGCCACCGCAATAAAATTATACGCGCATCATGCACAAACCACAAGTTACTAAATTAAATTAGAAGAACACCTCACAAATTAACCCACATTGAAATAGGCAACTTGCTCCACACACAGGCGCATGAAGAAGTTTACGTCCAAAAAACAGCGTCTCTATGTGTAATCTAACAAGACACAACTTACGTTACAAGAAGCTACATTTTTCGAATGTGGCTAGGAAATCAAAAGATACATTTGAAGAAGTAACCTCAAATTTATACATAATCTGTTCCAGCTATAATAATAATACAGATTCCCATTTAATTCCACCAAAATTGGCCATGCTGTAGCTCTTGTATTCAGAGAAATTAAACAACCATCTCAGGCACCCGTTACCCAGGAGTTACGCATGGGACCGAATATTCTAAGAAAAATGTCTGTACAAATTTGACACACGGGCCCGCACCTCTATTGCCGATTAAAAATTCGACAACAAACACTATAGCAACTAGCTGGGGCTTCCATAAACAACCTAAGACGAATGGTGGCCACATCTTGAGTAATTAAGATATCACTTAACACTGTCTTTAGGAAAGCCGCTTTTTCAAAAATAATAAATATACTTTATGTTACAAATAAGAAATCAGTACGTTTGAATAATTTGGCTATCGTTGTAGAATTTCATCTTCGAACCATATTAGACATCGCGTTCAAGTGTGTTTTGCCACTATATTGCATATTATTGTCTCCATTCTCGTCGGCGAGCCGGGGGTTGTTCAAATTTTGACTATCTCGGTCAACCTAACTGTCTCCTAAAAATAATCTTTTGAGCACGGTGGTAGCACAAACTACTGAATTACAGCTAACTATATGTTCAGCAGTGCGACCTAAATTTTGAGAGAATTTTCGTCTGGGTGTGTTAATCGCTATTTGGAACCGTGGCTGGTCGATTCTCAGGCCTTAGTCTGTATTTGAACGTTATTACATCACGCATTCCGGTAGTTTAAGAGTAGCTTCATACAGGTGCGGCTGTGAATCATATATAACGTACATGTGTAATTTATTTCTTGCAAAGCCAATTGCAGTACGCTTTTTCAGAAAAGTAAGATAATTTGTTTCAGAGAAAGCTGGTGGACGGTCTTAAATTGGATTCGCGCGCCAGTGGTCTGTCGCCTGTCGCCTTTCTAAAACCCATAAAGCTGTCCAGTACCTTCCTGGATCTTCTTGAAGCAACGATGACATCAGACCCGTGGCTAACAATATTTTAATACTGCATACACATTACACTTCTACAATCTAAAGCTAAACTGTATTTTGATTGGAGATTCACCTACAGAATGAATGCCGAATTCCAATGTTTAATATTTAAATGGCACAGTACATGTGAGCGGCAGATTGCAAGTGGTTTATGCAGGAGTATGACGAAGCAGAGGAAATTTGCGGGCGCGACGCAATTTATGAATGGATAATGCCACGAAGCAAAATAAAACTCACTAAATGCATGTTTATCTAAATACATTTAAAATGTAAATGGAATTTGGCGAAGTGAGCGCAGTTTATACAACAATTTAAAAGTCAAATGCGTGGAGATATGCATTTAGCTCATCAGCATTCAAAGCGGCCGTTTTAATAAAACGCACATAACATTGAATTAAAATAAGCTTATGAGATGAAAAATGGGCAGCATTAACCTTTAGTTTTGTGTCATAGGTGGGAGTTGAGCGAGAGCGGACAAATGGTCTCACATTTCATGGCATGCATTGTCAAATAAGAGCGCAGAGAAATGAAAGTCATATATCCAGCATTGAACTTTACCTCTGCAATCATTTGTCCGTTTTATGTTTGTGACTGTTTTACATCATTTATAAATTTCTGCGGCTCCGCCGAGCAACAGACGTATTGTTGAAAGTAATTTAGTTTTGATTGTGCATTTCAAGTTTCGCAGCGAACGATTCAATAAGCGCCGCGGCTCGATATTTGCGTCAAAGGGCGACTGGCATTTGTGAAAGGCCTCGTTTCATTTAGAAATATGTTCCATTCCATTATTGTCTGTTGGATGGGTCATATACATAAATAGCCATCCAAGGTTGTTATTTGAAATATCTTTAAATACCTTTATGCAAAACAATATTTTTTCGACGACTGACATCGAAACTAGATTTTTCTCACTGTCATTTGACAACAGAAAGTTGACATTTGCAGCTGAGCGTGCGTTTTCATCACTTTGCCGCTCGCCGAGCGTTTTGGGTTTCCGCGTGAACAAAATAGGTAGCTACGTCCGAATGTTTCCTTGACAATGCCCGTCATTTGTCGAAATAATCGCGTCACATGTCTAATAGACTGCGCGAGTAATGTTAACTTGATTGTAAATTAATATTTGCAATAAAATGAAATATGATATTTTCCATTAATAATATGCTCAGTCGTCGAAAAAATAATATGTATATTTCGAGCTAAAAGTGCGCTTGCCGCTTTTGCGGCTTTGCCTCAACCAGCAATATTCATGCGCAAGCGGCAAGAATGCACTTTCAGCTCTTAACATACAATATACTATTGCTGTACATTACAACTAAATTGGGGTAAATGAATATGTTTTCATTACATCTGTAGGGCACATATTTTCTTTCCCCCGAGCTAATGTACTTTTTCTGGATCTCATGCATAAATTCACAGATTCTGGAGACTCATCAAAAATTCCATAACGCCCCTTCGATCTAAGGGTTGCAAGGTCAGATGCACCTGTAATAATCCTGCAGATAGTAATTCAATGGGTCCAACCCATGTCCATGTGCTCCACAGTTACGGCCGTTCCCAACCTCCAAAGGCCCAGATTACAAGGCATTTGTGGGAAATGTGCGTCCCGGACTATCCAGGTGCGCAGCCTGAATCACCGATAATTGCTTATCAAGATCATTAATAATCTCGCCGGGTAATCTCTAACCTCAAGTACATAGTGCACTAAAGCTGTTTCAACTGGGAGCAACCCAGCAATAAACAAATATACAATGACCCAACAACACAGCTACAATACCAACAATAAATCAGTGTTCAGCTGGGCTGTACAATAACTACATACAGCCTCTATTGCAAAGCCACGCAAGCATTAATACCTTTTAAAGGCCTTATTGGTTAATTCACTCTATTAATTCCACATAATATAATTACCACAGGTCGCACTTCCTATGCTTCAAGAATTTATAGTTTGACATTCAAAACCGATATGGGCAATATTGACGTCAAGGTTTACACCAATCTAATTTCTCAATAGACATGTGCGTAGTCAATAGCTCCCGATTTGCAAATCTAAGCGGGTCAAAGATTGCAAGTAATTATGCAAGTAAACAGTTGGCATTTACATTTTCTTCGTATATCAACCCTAAGTCTACTCTTGGCACAATTGCAATATCCATGCACACCAAGATCATAAAAATTCGATTGTGCGGACTTTGTTCATCTTAGTCACTGTAAGCACTAAAGACCGAAGTTAAGCTAAGGTCTGACACAAGGTCATCCTCGCCACCTTACAACGTTATTTTTGTATCATATGTAATAATAAATTGGTAGAAGCAGATAATAATAATGTATAGCAGTTTATTTATAATCCTACTCATTAAGATCCGCAACCAAAGTGTACAATGTCGATTAAGTTCAAATAACGATGGTTTTTATTTTTGTGTAGGTTCACTTTCATATCAGAGGACTGTCCATCTGATTATAACGGTCTAAAGTGGTATTTGGCAGGTTTCATAGCTCATATTTTTTAGATATAGTGATATTGTATTTCTTTTTTCTAATTAGGTCATTTTAAGCGCCTGTGTGCGGAGCAGGTTGTCCATTTTAATTATGATCAGCTTTTCAGTATTTTAAAAATGTCAATTTGGCACTTCGCTACTGTTGCATCTTATGCGCGTTCAACTTCAGAGCACTGCAAATTTTCCCGTTCATTTCTTGAAAATGGCCAGTCTTTCTGTTGCCACCTAAGGCCGAAGGCATAGGCTAGGACTTGTAAATGGATATCACCCCTTTTGAGCTCTTATGGTCCTGCGTCGCGGTGAAAAGCATACCCAGTATTTCTATTTTTCTCGTTGGTTATTCTCGCCCGTTCCTTTATGTATTGACTATCAATTCGTCAGTTATCTTGAAAACAATTGCCACCTAAGGTATACGGCAAATTATTGCGAGTGGTTTAACACAGAGAAAATTGATTTGTAAGTTTCTTCGCTCTGTGAAAAGTTTTGAGCCATCGTTTACACTATTATAACAAAGTTGCATGTCGTTGTTATGCGGATGGCGAAGAGGCCATTCCCTAAGTGGTCGCATAAAATTCCTAGAAGCCGTTGGAGAGGTTCATGCCACGTGGGGAACGCAGGACAGATTTTTATCAATACCATGCATCGCGTCTAAAGCCTACCCACTATTAATACCTCAGCAATCAACGGAGCTTTATGGTGCTCCCTCAATTCGAGTTATCTGGAGCGCAGAAAGTCGGCAATGACCTCGGTTGTTAGGAAAACAGAGCAGGTTTGTTATAGTTTTCTTTATCAGCAGGGTAGAACCATTTCACTAAAATCAATTTAATACGTTCACGCTTTTCACGTATCACACAGTTTTTGCTGGATTCATAATAGTTACATCATTATACGCGATTTTGAAGTTCCCCAATATTGTTTCTTTAATTGTTAAAATAGTAGATGGTTCGTTTCTTTCGTACCGCATCTTGCTGTCCCACTTACACTTTTTCTATGTGACGATAATTTTATAAATGGGCTTCGCTCTCAAGAGGCCTCTGTGGTAAGCATTGCGTAACCTAATTTACGTTAGGGTTTAGATCTTTTGTAAGCGCCTGACGCGGCTACTACTCAGTTAGGTTAATTTCGCTGTTAGATTTTGAAATCAATTATTTCGTTTGTTTTCACAATTCCCGCATGCTATTGAGTTCATGAATTTATGGTAATAACTTTTAATAACTGATAGTGTTTTTTTAATGCGCGGTGTAGCCTTTATGTAATTATCAATTAACAACAACTTTCTGAGCGGTTTTGAATGTAACGAGCTTGTGCTATCTTTGGAAAGCCAAATTGTTTAGTTGTGGTTGCATTTTATTACATTTAATACGTGCTTTGTCTTTAACCATTGATATGCCAATTTTATAGTGGTACTTTAGCGAATTCCTATTCGCGTTTGTCTGTTTACTTTCATTAAAGTCTTGGTACTTAAATTTTACTTATGGTATTTTCTCTTAGTCTATCCACCTTCTCGTCTTTCCAGATGGGATTGGGTGTGTGTGTGTGTGTGAGAGAGAGAGAGAAAGAAAAAAGGGAAAGACACAGGATTCACGACCACAAATCGATAGAGAAAAAAGTTATTAAAGTTATATATTTGGAATGGTCATGTCAGGTCAGGAACCGAATTTCAGTCTCTAACACTAATTATTATCGTAATTATCCTAATCCGAACTTTTTAGGTTAGATTCTAGGCAAATTTTATCAAGGCGAATGCGACTGGTAGTTTGCTACCGACAATGACGTCATATACGTACGTGTGGTGAATACGCGTTCTATTTGCAAAACGGTCTTTCTTGTTTTATTAAATAAGACATTTGTCTCACTGGACTGCTAGTTAATTCTAATAGAGAGAGAGAGAGAGAGCAGTGCAAAATTGGATTTATTGGTAAAATGAATCTTCTTTGAACTTCATTGTTGTCATTAGATATGTTTTAGTGTTGCCTGTTTCTATGCTGTCTTCTACTATGATAATCTCTTCATATAGTCCACCTTTCTTTCTCTCTTGGATAAGAATTAGTATTTTATTTACATAACTTTGTATCCCACCTACTTTAAACCATTTTGCAATTGAATGTGTGTCTGTTATGGCTGTGAGTGTGATCTACGAGGAGCGTTCAAATATAAATGCTAATTTAATATTTATTCAAAAACCATCACAAAACGGCTAATGTATACCATGTCATTTTTCTATATTGCCCGTTTCTTTTTGAATACGCTCTTGCCATCTTTTCCATAGTTTATGTATTCAACGAGAAAAAAAATGTTGGCTGCACACCCATTCCCGAACAATTTTGATGACTTCTTCCTTAGAAAGATTTTTTTCTTCTTAGGAACACTTTTAAGTGTACAAACAAATAAAATTCTTCTGGAGCAAGGTTCACATCTGAACGATCCTCGTAGCTATTATAATTACGTCGTCTGCGTATGCAGTATTATAAATAGAGTTATCGTACTCCCAGTATCCACTCAGAAGACGACTTGGTAGCAACAGTAAACTTTCAAATGTCATGGTTGAGGATAGTCATGCTTATGTCCTACGTGCTGGATTGAAAATAGTAACCCGACATATGGGATATATTGTAGGTTAATTGATTTTGAGTTCGGGGATAATTTATTCGTACCCGAATTCAAATCGGTCCTAATGCATAAATCACAGGCTGACGACTTACCAAAGTTCCGAATTTTCCCTTCGATCTAGGAATTCTGGATCAAGAATGTTTTCCCCGGAAGGTAAGTCAGTCAGTTGCCCGTCTCATGTGGCATGTGTTCCCACATAACAGCCAAATTTTAAAGTCAGGGATGTAAGGAAAAGTAGGCAAGCATGGCATTTAGCAGTACGTGTGCGGAATAATAGTATTTGCAGCTTTCCAACCATCCACGGTGCTCCCACTCAGCATCTAGTAGAAGATTTCGATCAGATATGACCTTCGAGTGCACCACCGCATCTGGCGCCTATTAGCAAAGCTTTGGTGGAGAATGAGCATTCCAGAGCACCCAGGTGAGCTTCCTGGATCACTGATAATCGCTTATTAAGGACTAGTGATCGTCTCGCCGAATGTGTACTATTTACAAGTAAATAGTCCACTATATTGCGATATCAATTGAGCTCCCACATACAGCTTTCATTGCAAAGTTGCTGACGCGATAATATCTATTACAGATCTTATTCTTTCATCCGTTCATTAATGCACAGAGCTACACATAGCACAAACGACACTTTAAAAATCATATCAGAGTTATCGCATTGGAATACAACCCTCAGTGGCATCAATCTTCACATTCAAACGCTCACATGTTCCGGCACTAACTGCCTGCCCATCCCAAACATTTTTAAAGTAACGCTACCGAAATATTTAAGTTTAACGTGGTTAGTTGATAAATAAAGTTTTTAATTACAATTTAGAATCTATTTGAAACGACCTCTTACTTACAGAACCTTACCGATGTTGCCTTGTATTTGCTTAACATTTGAAAAATGCTTCCCATTGGTTATGTGCGATAGACGTAAAATTATTACAGTGACTGAAGCTGAATCAATGGCTGACCAAGTACAGTCTCCGTTTAAAAACTAACATGGATTCAATAAATCTAAGATGCCTCGTGTCACGGCTCGGAGCCGAGCTAGGAACGTGAAAAGGGTAGCGACAGCTAAGAGTAAAAAATATAAGCATCATTAACTCTGCATAGAGTTGTGCAAGCGTTTCCATATTTCACAAATACACGGCTGTCAGCGTAACACGAAGAACGTCACGCTCACCGAATTGTATCATGCACGTATTCAAATATGAACCCCGATCTCGTAAATACTGCCGGACGAATCTCTACACATGTAAACGATGCGCCGCAAATATGAGTCTAAATAAATCTGACAGCCACATTTTAAATCAGTTACACTGCCCAGCTTTATGACGCTTTTATGCGCGTCGTAAAAACTTTCGGAGCTTAATGCCGGCGCAAGTGCGTGGGAACCCAGCCGCTTAAGGTCATATAAAGCATTTAAATTTTTAAATAAGCCGATACGCTCAAGAAACGACGGCGTCGAGTGGGACGGGCTGCAGAGCGACAAGGAATTCGAAGTGAAATACGGGATTTTCGTATTAGATGGCAATCGAAGGAGCCTGTGTTTATTGTTTCTGCAAATAAGCCGGGATAAGCCCGCGTTTTAATTTTCGTTTATAAACATTTTCTAAACGTCTGTTCTGTATAAGCCGGGAAAGAATGCGGCTATTAATTCGCTTTAATACTTTGGATAGCGTTTGCTTCTTTGTTGGGATCTTTGCCTTGATATAATCTTAATATCGGAGTAAAGCACACAGAGAAACACAGCTTAATCTTCTGTACACTTTTTAAATTTACGTTTTTATTGCATTCCGGATACCATTAAATACATACAGACATGCTCCTTTGAACGGAATTAACTTGCCAGCAGCATTCTAATTCCAAATTAAATAAGAAAAGACACGAGTATACCATCATCTCAGACTAACATTAGTGCAATTCCAGCAGTAGTAGGTAATTAACGTACCAATAGTTAAAAACCAATACACGTAACAAGCACTTAAAACACTTTACACTGTATGTATTAATTGCATACCCGCCAGGTGTTATTTCTACAAACATTGGCAGTATCTGAAAAGTAAACATCAAGGTCTATCAAAATTGTAGCAGTAAGCGAACTAGCTATAGTACTATTCAATAAACTAACCAATCCGTTCTAGCCATTGCCGCAAACATTATAAATTATGTTGGGCTAGAACAAACAAAACAAGTTCAGCGCATTCTTCGGCTCATTATATAATATTGTTCGTAATTGAGGATATTTGTGTAGATACACCACATCAATTTTAACCCAAATTAGTTGAAAACAGTCGGCAGTAACTGCACATGGACACACAAGGAAGCGAGGATCTACTATTTTCTTACTCTCTGTGAAATAGGACACGTTTTATGTTGTTTAAAAATACTGATTAAGTTTTAGCGTTGTGAGATTAGCGATAAAATTCCTCCGGTCGGCTCGCACTAGCTCAGCATTAGGCTAGGGTTCTTGAGAATACGGAATAAAATTCCATTTATTTTATGACCAGAAAAATGGTATTGTGTATATAAAGAAGACAAATGCAAGTAACTTGTTAAACAAGAACAATAATCAGCTGTCCCAGCACATACTTTTTACACCATTCTAAAATAACATAATAATATGTGATGGGCTCGTGTAATTGCTGATCGGGGTTTGAGTACAACGTACGCACTCCCAAAGTTTGCTCATACATTAGTATAAACATACATACTATAAACAGAAAACCTCACATGCAGCCGTTTACCTACAAAAGAATTAAGACATGCAAAGATTACACACCAAGGCGTCGAAAGAGTTACTGCTTTCGACGCCTTAAACCATGAAGTGCTTTAGCGCCTTGAACTAAATTTGAATGTTAGTTGAAAGAGCTGTACTTCGCTTCATGCCCCAGTCGAACATCACTTTCGGTTCGCATTTGTTATTCATTTAGTGTGTTTGCAAACAGCTGATCAAGTAGCTGTTTTCAAGTTATATTTCGAGAATGATTTAATGAAAACCCGCTTAGGTTGTCTAAAATTAACTGACCTTCACCAGAACAGAACTTCAAGTAGTTCCACAATGTTGGACAATTGCAACCTTTTTTTAAATTTCTAATTGCGAAAGGGATTAACTCTTTCCACATTTTACATGATTTTACCAAAGGAACGGCAACGAAATGAATGAGCCCATGAACGGGGAAGTTCTGTAACTCCTCCTAAGGACCCCATATGCGCCCGCAGCAAAAACGTTGAAAATAAGCACAAATGCGTCAACTTAAAAGCGAAAACATATCAAATCCGGCACTTGGCTGAAACTTTCTAGAACGGTATGCTAATTCGATAGTCGATAAGTATTTACTCTTCAAGATCTGAACCACGAATTCGTTGTTTAAGGCGCAATTATTTAGTGTCCTAATATGGACGTCCTTCGGTCAGAAATATATATTCCGGAATATTTTAGCTGGTTCAGTGTTATTACGCACAATTCTATCAGTTACCTAAAGGGAAATCTCCCAGCGACCCACTCGCATCTTCTCCAAATAAGACTCGTGCCAGCCTCAATCGGATGCCACTTCCGATTGCAGAGGAAATTTGCTAAGACTGTTTCAGAATTTCGGAAAACTGCAGTTAACTACAAAAGGCTAAAAATATGACGATAATCACTTATAATACTATGAGTGGTCAAAGTTATGTAATAGTATTTTATCTTCATCAGTGTTGTTATAGACTCTTAACCAAATTAGTTTTAGTATCGTTAAGAGCTTCATTACCGCACTCTTTTTGTATAAAGAAATACGTTGAACCAGAATTTATTAATGAAGATAAAATATTGAACAATACACGTTTTGCTTATGGCAGTTAACGAGACTCGTTTGATTGCCGCAAAACTCGGCTCACCGCCTCGTTTTTGGCAATCAAACTGGTGTCGTTAAGATGCTCATAATCAAACTTGTATCGTTAATATCTATAACATTACAAGTCAGGTAAAACAGTTTTTACTGGCGATAGGATTGGGATGACTGGCGAGCCGTTAGGCGAGCCTGTCATATCCTTGAGCCAGTAAAAATGGTTACCTGGTGTGTTTTGTTGAATATTTTATTTGTTTCTCACTTTTAAATAATTAGAAATTTACCATTTATTCAAAATATCAAACTGACAAGCAACTAAATTCATCAATATGACACATACTAAGGAAGACAACTCTGGCTTTGCACGCTATCATTTATCTATGAGTACGCTTGTAAAATATAACTGGCTACCCAGTAAATTTTTTACTGGCTAGCCAGTTAAGAAACATTTTCAAGGTGAATACAGTGACTTGATAAATTGATGTTTACAACTGAGGAACAAATAAAATATTTTTGCTGTGGTATGACGAATGTCCATCGCGCTTAGGTTCGATTAGGACGAGAGCGCTAGCACGAGTCCTAATCCTAAGCGCAATGGACATGAGTAGTGATACCACCGCAAAAATATTCTACTTTGACTAAGAATGGTATTCGAGGGACTATTCAATGAACCAAACTACTTTTTCAAATTAGTTTTCAGTAAATCTAGCAACAAACTACGCAATTTCTATAGTAACAGAACACTAATATTGACTTTTTCTAACAAAAATCACATTTGTTTAAAATAGTTACTTGAATTCCTTCTAGGGAGATATATCCACTGATATTCCTTTGATTGGTCAAGAAACGTCAAAATTCTGGATTTTCATTGGTCACTTTTTGACAGATGACAGGTGAATTGAATAGTCATTCCAATCATGAATTTTTAAACACAGTTAACGACAGCAGACTTGCAGCGCCGGAACTGTCCCAGATTTGTATTGATGGGACATAAGTCAAGTTTGGTACATGCTACAGGATGAAAACAGAAATAAATTTGGAGAATTTCCAATGAGTAGGAATGATTTGACTACAAACTAGTGACGTGCTAAATTGGAAATACGTCGGCAACAGCTATCTTTTCTCTGTGGTATGCTGGATCTATTGAATCGAATCTGGAGCCAGTCTAAACAAAGCTGCGACACTTCGTATATCCGTCCTTTTGTGAACAAACCTATAAGGTAGGAACGCGGCTAGCTGGTGGGATGGGCGTGGTCTTAAACCGACAGAGCAGGTGTTTTCTAGTGAAAGTCAATTCGGTGGTGACGGAGGAAGGATGCTTATTATTGCCTAGGCGCCACCATGATTCTAATTCATTAGTTAGAGATGTACTGAGAAGAACCCTTCATGGATGAACTAGCCTACAACTTCTAAAAATGGGCATATTCAATGCTCAAAATTGCACTTACCTTGCCACTATTAAATGAAATAAGTAATATTGCTATAAAAAGGAATACTGCATTTGGCTTTACCAGAAACTCGAGGGGGTGAAATCTAATTATGTTATATTCACCACACAGGGTTACATATGATTTACATGCGCCACAGTTGATAGGGCGTGCACCGTAGCACGTTACACATAAACTAACTGAACCAAAATACAAACTACAGAAAATAGTATTGATGGCGTGACGCCAGACACCAAGTAATTAATTAGCGATTAGCACACCCAGACAGGGATGCCTTCAAAATTTAGGTACATCAAGCGGTTGGTTTTTTAATATTCCAACATGCGGCGTAAATATTGTGTATAAGATGAGAGATAATATCTTCAACACTAGACATTGTTGGACAGGCAATATTATTTTACACTAACGTACTATTACCACAAAAAAACTAGGACACCGTCTTTTTAGCTGTGTAAATCTAAATTTTTGATTGGCAACTGAGATGCGGATGCGAATAACTTTGAAATTATTTCAAAACGTCACTGTCAATCATGTCTAAAGTCAGTTTAGTTTAAAAGCTTGGATTAATTATTGTTTAGAAAACGGTGTATTTTGTCAACAAATTGCACATTTACTAGTTGTTTTATATTGTAGTTTTTGATATTTGAATAATCTATCTATATATATAAAAGTAAATCGCCGTGTGTTAGTAACGCAAAACCTCGAGAACGACTTGACCGATTTGGATGTTTTCTTTTTGGTTTGTTCGTCCTACTCCCGAGGTGGTTTAGCAAAAAAGAAAATTCGGGAAAATTCAAAGGGAAAGCCGGAAAATTGGAAAATATCGAAAGTGTGTTTTTATATACACTGTACGACTTTCTATTTGCAGTAATACTTTTATGATTCTGTGCTTAATGGTTTGAAGGGTTTTCCCATCATGTCATAATCCAAAACAACGTTTGCCGAGTCAGCTATTATAGTATTGAATAATTCTAACCAGTCATATGACAGTTTAGGTCATTTAATCAACTAAAATCACAAAACTGCGTGGTTAGTAGAGTTAGAAGCTGTCCTAGTTTTTTGTGGTACCAATTGTACATGTCTTTAGTTGTAGTAATTGATGTAGTAATTTGTGCCTCCTGTAATACGCACTTCTGACCCCAGTATATGCTCGTCGTGCGTCACACGTTGACAGACTTTAAAAAAACTGTTATTAGATCAAAATACTTAATATAATCGTTTTTTGTCGATTAAGGTGGTTATAATGCCATAGAGTATCAAATAGATGTTAATAAGGACATTATAAACGTTTAGCATAATATTTGATTCTTAGAAGACAATTCGCATTTAGTTAAGGTCGCAGTAAAGCTGCACTAGATTCCTCCTTTACCAAATACATGCGACCATTTGAAGTTACTGCGCATCTGGGTATTTGGGTAAAATAAATTCGCGAATGGTTAAGGGCTGCAGCAAAGTGCCAATAGCGCCGGAAAATTTTTAATAACCGCTTAACCGAAAACAGGCCGTAAATTAGTCGCAGACGCAAAGCAGCTCTTTCCGGTGCGCTGCAATTATTGGATTTGCAATTAACACTCGAGCGGGCGAGCAAACAGCATAAGTAAACGCACGAAAAACCAGGGTAGGTGTCGCGCAACCCTAATGGTAATCCGGACGGACCGCTGCCGGACCGCGTTGGTCGCACCCGAATTCGGATCGCGGAATTACTCCCGGCATGATTTAAAGATGATAATTGGCCGCGCTGCAGGAAGCAAAGCGATTAATAATTGCCATGCTACCCCGGTTCTTCAAATCCCGAGTTACGAGGGTCACTAAGCAGCTGATCTACCTTTATAGGTGAAATAATGTTCAATCAGGACAATAGTTGGTTTTGCAAAAGAATCACTGTTTAATTGCACCCATTACCATTATTCCATTCAGAATAGCAGCCTGAATTCCTTGCACTACCCCTTCCTGATGAATTCCTATTTACTATATGTTATTGATCATCAGATCATCACCCTAAGTCTTAACTGGTTGGAACTATGTTAGTGCAGATATAATATTTGCCAATATCTTACAACAAATACCTTATTTGTTCATTTATACATTTATAAATTTTATCTTCTGCTGTCTTCGGGTACCAAGGTTATATTGCAGTGCAATTATTGAACGGCCCTCGTATATTAGCAGCGGCCTCTGAAAAGTCGCGGCATCGCATCTATGATTTGGGGTATCCTGCCAGGGGTGCAGTTTGAATTGAAAATTACACACGAACGGAGAAGGGTTGGCGATCTGAAATTCAAATTTTCATTGTAAGTGAGAAATGCGTTTATTTCTAAAAATACAGCAGCATTTCGTAAAATTTTAAATATTGGTGAATGTCTGTAAGAACATAAACATGATTCTTAATGCCATTATGAACATAGGTCGGAAACTCGACCGAGTCCGTATAAACTGCAAAAAACAAGACCCATGTCCCACTGTTCAAATGTAATCAAAATTTTTTATAAAAACTGCTCAGCTATTAGTTTGTTTAGGTTTCTGCT
Source organism: Agriotes lineatus (assembly GCA_940337035.1). Taxonomy (NCBI): domain Eukaryota; kingdom Metazoa; phylum Arthropoda; class Insecta; order Coleoptera; family Elateridae; genus Agriotes; species Agriotes lineatus. Next base: position 189,870,003 of record OW679195.1, on the reverse strand, counting down.
TCCCACCTCTTATGTAAACCTGTATGTTGTTCTTTTATTACAATGGTAAATTTACAAGAAAATGAAATACTACTTTCATAATGGCTTGAAATAAATTTAATTGGGCATGTCCTTATTGAAAAACTAAATATATTTTTTAAATCTGTAAATGATGGATTAGCGAACGATCTACCATAAAATCTGTTGAGTTTTAAAGAAATTAGGGAAATTCTAAACGTAGTTCATAATGTGCAATATTTAAAGCTATCTCGACGCAAACATCAGCATTGGTGTCACTGCACTGGGTCAAGTTGCAGCGTTATTGTTTGAAAACAAGGAGTTTTTGCAGAAGTCGGTCTTGAAATTATGTGAAGTAATTCACTAGGTCCCATAGTTAAGCAAAACACGACACCAATATTTTATATTTGAGCTCTATACTTTATTTGAATTTTCAATACATTCTCTAGTACTGAGGTGTGTTCATCTGTGAACTGACGTAGACTACAAATGTCTTAAGGAGTAGTTAGGCCTAGCTGCTCCATTTACACCTTACCCATCATCCCATCAACAAGTTCCAAACTCCTTCAGTATAATAACCTGGTTCTATATAATTACAAATTACGTTTACTGAAGTGCTTTCTGAGACGTTCAAGAAGTTAAATATTTTCAAGCTTTGGGCACTGAATCTACTACCACTACGAAGCTAGAAGAATCTGAGGAATTACGCAAACCAGGAGGAATTCTATTAATGTGGTTGTTTGTTCATTAGACTTTGAGCCTGCCATTTTTTTTAATTTAAGGTAATCCAACTGAAACCCAATTACACGCAACCACAACATAACCTTCGAACACAGGGTGATTTAAAAAATGGATGTTAAGCTTCTGCTTTCATCAAAATTATGGAAGTTATTGTATTCCAAACATGTTTACTAGAGCTATGCGTCTATCAAAAGCAAAAAGTGTGTGTTGATGGCACGGAGCATGAATTATTCAACGAGGCAGAACTCCGATATTTTCTTTAAAATCGAGTTGCGAAGATTTAAATGGGTTTTATACACCGCCACCACATTTCCAAATAGATTTTAATTCGTTAGTTAAATCATACTTGATTCATCAAATTGGTGCTCCTATATTATTGTTATATTCAGCAGTAATATGAGTTCTTGGGACGTACTTTTGTAAGTTATGCTGTATGTTGGAACGTTTCCTACAAATGTAGGCCATGGCAGATTGAGGCTATGGTAACAACGTTATTATCTGCCCATTTGACCAAAATAATGCCACAACCTTTATCAATAGCTGATACATGAGCACATCCAGTGTTTTTGCACAGTATCTTTGTAGACAATAGATAGTTTTTGGGTATTTTGTTGCCATACATAGTGCCGATGTAACAGTGTTATATATAATAAATTATACAGATAAAATCTATATTTCGAATGTGGTAGTTTATCGATCATTGAGACGAAATGCTTCGCAAGTATTGAGCGCCCATATTTTATACCTTAAGCGAATAGGTTTTTCCCTAATAAATTGTTTATATCAGCATCTTCCATAATATTTTACCTGTGATTCGTAAGAATCTAATGTTTGACGGGTACAAAACATTTCAAAATGCGCACTTCTAATATTTCTATAAATGATCGTAGTTTATATAATTTATCCCAGTAGTTGATTTTGTTAATTGTCAGCACAATACATAAATCTTATTATTTGAATAAATTTGCCTCTTCTCATTGAATTGTTAACCAGAAGGTTTTTCAAATCTCTAGTGTAATGTCAATAATAACGCTTTTTTTGGTTTCTGATCGCAGCTGCTGACAATCAAAGTTGCTATAGAAGAAGGAATTTCATCATCGAAACATTTCTAAAACAAGAAATATCGCGGTACTCTTCGTAAGTAGTATGAGAGAAAATTGTACTGTTAGATGTTTTTCGTTTAGCATTTTCGATTCAGTTTATTCCTTCTGTCTATAAGATTGGTTTTTTGAGAAAGGCCACTAACACACCAACGTTTCGATTATGAAAATTGGCTTCTGTTATTGGTAACCGGTGTCTGTTTATATATATTTACCACCTTTGCAATTTTTTCAGCATCGTTTTCAGTTCTTTCAACATTCTCATCTTCAACTGCTACATCTTGGTGAGCACTGATTTGAGTTAATGTAACTTTATGTTAACGTAGGAACGAAGCTGACGGCAGCTCAGGTTATTCAATGAGCCTCCATCAACTTCTTCGGCGTAGTATTCGTCTGTTAAAGCTCTGGTTTTAGGAGGTTCTAGAAAATGTCAGTAGCGTGATCAATGTGAGCCATCTCCAAGGCTTGCTGGAGCGTTAAAATTCTACAATAAAAAATATGTGGTACTAAGTTACTCAAAATGTTGAGAGATATGTAAAACCAAAGGTATAATCATCAGATGCAGATGCTTGAAAAAGAACTATTCCACTTTAGTGTATTGTGGTGAAAAACTAATAGAAATACTCAATTTTCGTGGTCCATTGTCCGTTTCATAATTGCTCTGAAGAAAGAAGCGAGAACAAAGTTGAAGAAGAAACTACCACTATGCACTGCAGAATGTAAATTTTAGCAGCTCGTATTTGTATAGATAGTGCTATCTACAAACATGCAGTACAAACAAAGTTACAGGTGGCTGCAAATGTTAAGGGTGGCATTAGATAGTAAGAAAACAGAAAATTTATTCAATTCTTTGAGCTTTACATAATAACTCCGATTGGATGCATTTTTCCAAAGAAGGCAAATATCTCAACCTCTTAATAAACTAGCTATAAGTATTTCCGTAACAAGTAACAAAGTACGCTATCCATATTAATACTACATCTCTCTTTTCTTAGTATTTTGATATGGTCTAAAAATGGCAAAGCATTTTATAGTTATTAAGGTACTAAGGGCATTATGAGTAAAATAAGAGCCCAAGATTGTTAGTGTACTAACCGAGGGTTTTGGCCCGAGGTGTGTACAACAATCGCGGGCTCTTAGCTCATAATGCCCGTGGTGCCTTCCAAGGTTTTATGTCCTACCAATTTTCTTACCTAATTCATATTCATATTCAATTCATATAATTACTATGATATGGTATTTAAGATTGATCTAGTTAGCTGATCTAAGTTAGATTTGTGACATTAGCTGCGCTGTCATTAATTTTCATTGTGGCAGTGGTGCATAATAAAGTTGTATCCATGGAAACAAATACTGTTAATTTTTCATGATAAGCCTAGTGTTCTTATGAAGAAAATAATTGCCCTGGAGCGTTATTTTGTATCTAAGATACCTTAAAATAGAGTCATTAATTTCAATTAATGTACTGGTAGGACATAAAATAAATTATAATTAACATGCAGCTTAATTATAAAGCAAATAAAAATTATATTGAGTAGAATAACACGGTTTTATCATTAAAATTTCTATTTGCTACAATAGTATCGGAAGATCTTCAGCAAATTTAACTGTCAATTAGCTAAAACAAATATAAGTTAGAAATAATCAAAATTAATTATTAATGTATTTTACATGTGTTGATATATCGGATACCTTTCAGTTGTGCAATTGTTGGTTGCAAGGGAAAATCTATTTGGTTAATGATGACAACTTTTTTTATTAAGTTTTTCTGTTAGCCAGGTTTTATATATAAAAGAAATATTATCAAAAAAGATAAAACAAGTTTATTTCTTAGATATTTCTTGTATAAAAGGATTAATGATGCAGAATAGATGGGAACGATCACATTCGAAAACTATATAACCTAAAAATATGACACGTTAGTTAAAACGTGATAATGCAAGTAGAAATCTCTAATTTTAATATTTTAATTGTTTTCATATCCAAGGCTTTGGCGCGCGTTATAAAATAATAGCAAGAACAAAATGAATGTGTAAAATTTATAAAGGGAATAACACCAGCTTAAAATAAAGGTAATTATATAAAAATTTAGTTTAAATAATAATAAATACTGGTATGTGCCCAGAAGAAGTGTTTTAACAATACATGTTGTGTACGAAAATGAAAATGTGGATGGTCTGTGCATGAAGCATAACTAATAGGGGTTGCTGACGACGGTACAAAAAAGCAGTTGGAAGTAACAGGTGCAAAGTCCATTTTGCCAAATTGCACAATTCGTGGATTGCTACTTATCTCTCAAAAATATTATCCATCCTTTTAAATGTATACAATAATTGTTTTCTATTATACTGAATAACAGGCCGTGGAAGTATTCCAAGAACATATTAAAACGTCATTAAACTAACGCCATTCTCACAAATACCAAATTTTAAGTCATTAATCCTGATCAAATCCTCTCCATTCTAGTTATATAATACTAATAAAAAGTGCTATTCCGTTTTCTTCATCTAAACTGTACAGACAGGAATTTCTAGTCCGCTGGTTCATTTTTCATGTTTGTAGTTTTATTCCGTCTCCATACACCTCCTTCGAAATATATGTACCAAAGCTAAAATCAAACCATTGTCACTAAACACCCATGCAGCCATGTCTTTATCAATACAAAAGGGACGCCAAATAAACACAAAGATTAATTAAAATCAAGAAAATCTGAAATGCAATAAATATCATAACTAGGTCATAAATCACCTTTCAGTAACGAAAACACTCATTATATAATCAAATGTAGAACATTAAATAATACGATGCTTGAATACAAACGTTAACTAAGCCTAGTGCACCCAATAAAATTAAAATCTACAATATAACAGTCAAATGTATAAATACAACAGCAATGACGTTAAAATAACAAACTACATAGGTTATTAAAGTTGTCAAATGGCCGACATTACTAAAGCAAGTTAAGCTTCCGTAACACCTTAGGAAAAACTCATTGGAGGCGCTGGCGTCGAGGCATAACGTAAGACGCAATATACGAGAACAACGTCAATTACCACACAATACGCAAAGATGAAGTTGAAGAAGTCCTGAAGGAGTCCAATCGAACACGCTGGCACCCTGCACAGCAATTAAATCTCAAACCCTTCTCGCAGACTGTGGGCCTGAGTTGGATTAACGAAATTGTTTCAACAAAACAAAACTAAGTTCAATCTAAACAACCGTAATGTACCGTTGAGAGCCACTCCAGCCACCCTAATTTTAAAACTCGAGCGGGCAGCAACGGATCGAATAAGAGAATAAACCAAAGACTGAGGGCATAATAAATGTAGTGCTAAGGGTATAAATACATAGGTGGTTCAAATAAATATTCAAAATTACGAGTAACATCTAAATGACAGCAAATTCATATAGATAAAAAACTGGAGTTGTTTAAACAAAATTTACCAAATATCATTAAAAAACCGATGTTGGCAGCCTCATTCCCACAATTACACTTAAAGTGGCCTAGAGTGCTCTACACTAAAAACTGAAGAAAACCATATTGAAACCGTTATAATATATTGCATATTATTACAATAATATGTTTTAATATATTTTTTCTACAGCCGTGATTTTAAACTGTGTCCAAGGGTCATATGCAGCGTGCTTTATGTTGTCTATAAAACACGCCATTCGATTTAAAACACGGAGTACTTTAAGAGTTTATAAAGCCCTTGGAAACGGTTTAAAATCACGGCTGTAGAAAAAATATTGAAGCCAACTCGTGTTTTACAGTTTAAAAATCTCTGTCGATCATAAAATTCTCGCTTCGCTCGAACTTTAACATGATCGACCTCGATTTTTAAACCCTCTGTAAAACACTAGTTGCCTTAATAGCTATAAAACACTAACCGTATGACATTAATGGATACAAGGATAAACAGTAATTCATATTCTTTTTTGGGTATTTCGCCACTCTGAAAATTAAAATTATTAAATAACGAACGTTTCGAGGGACAATCTGACCTCGTTGTCAACGATTAACAATTAAAAAGGAACAAGAAAACTTAGCTTTTTCACGGAGATTGAAAACCACCAACCTCCAATTAATTGCTTGACATTGACGTTTGTTGATTATCTAAACCTACTTGATCTGATCTTTAAAAACGGTCTTAAAATATTTTCGTCAGTATTCGTTCTTACTCATTTCTTTTTTCGTCGTCGTGTATATTAGGTTACCTGTGTAGTTGGTGGTAATTTTTAGGAATTGGTTCTCACTTTTGGCATTTTTGAACTTTAACTTCACTTCGGATGCAGTAAGATGTTTTTTTGAAACTTTCTTTATTGACGTATACAAAACGGTATGATTCCAAAAAGCGTCGGTAATCAGGTGGAGATATTTTTTTTTTTTACTATTACACCTGTCTACTTGCTGTAATGTTATGCTATTTTAGAAGGAAAGTCGCAATCTCAGGCATGCACTATTTATTTTACCTTCACGTGCGCTGACGGTTGTTCGAATTTATTTTAATACCTTTCCTTCCTTTTCTATATTTCAGGTGATCTCGTTTCTACGCTATCGCTAAATGATCTTTGATTATTTTCAAATGCCGTAGGAGCGGTACATTGGTAACCCAACTGTCGTTGCACAATGATAAAAACCATAACACCTGGTGGCACAAACCCATTCTTGATTACGATTCTTACTATCACTTCAAAGTTATATTTTTCTCTATCGATACAGAAAACGTCTACCTATATACTTATTATTAATACCTTAAAATCTAATAGAATATTTAATTGTGGATAGATTACATGCCATAGAGGCTTTACAGGCATTCTCTTTTGTTTTGGCGTATTTTTGAAAAATATGTTAAACATTTACGTAATAACACAAACATCAGATAATATGACAATTTACCACTCTTATTTAATCTTATGTGAAGGAATACCATAGGGTCAGACTCTAATATCGGAAATGGGTCAATGAGTTGTAATACATGGGCGAATATAGTAGACACAATGTTCGACTGAGCTGATCCCATTAGAATTTCTTTATGAGCACTCCAATATCATACCTATAATGGATGCTTGTAGAGATATACTATATACATAACGAACTCTATTGATGAGTTCACACGGATTTCAGTAACTGATAAATAGCTACGTGTACAAACAAGTGTTCGCTTGCGTAGCTTTCGTGTAAAGCAAATGCGTTATTCGGTTTAATTATGTGTCCCAGGAAAACTAAAGAGGCCAATAAAACACATCCAGCCGTTTGACAAATGGCGTGTCATTAACTACCGACATTATGACCGTTATTATCCAGACAGGCAACTTGTTTTTCGCGTATTTACAAATTACACACTTAAATTTGGAGTCGGAGTCGAAGTAGCGCGCGAAGGTATTTAAATACGCAGCGCGTTTGGAATACGACCGCGTTGCTACCTTTACATCGGAATTATTAAGGCGCGCCCTTTGCATAATTGTCAAATTTAGCGCTTAATTCGGGCGTGCGTTCATAACTCATCGCAAATAATAGATGCTCGACAAAAAAGCTAGCGAAGAGCAACTGCTGCTGTTCGGTGAGTTGCGTGGATGCCAAGGTCTGCAAAACCTGCCGAGTCCGACGCTGCGGTTCCTTATATAAATATAACTCATGCTAGACCCGACAAGGGCGCATAAGAAGAGGAATTACATTGTATCTCTCACTGCAGCTCCATCAAGACAGTTTCCATATTTACAGGATTACTCCTACAAACACAAAATTCTGTCTAAATACCTAAGGCGGGGCTCTGCGTGATAAATGAAGGCTCTTGCTTTGGGGTGTGTGGTACAAGGACATCGACATAATTTAAAGGGTTTCCTGTAGAAATTCAGAAATGAGTACTAATTACCCTGGTTTGATGAATGTTTCTATTAATATGTATATGTAATGGCTTGCCATCTGCATAATTGTCGCATGTAATAAGCCGATAAACAATAATTGAATCGCCCAAAGTGACTTTTTATAGTTTCATTTATACAATTGAACTCAACGCCTACCACGAAATGAAATATTTTATTGAACCTCTGATGGGCAATACATGTATTTGTTATTTAAAAAAAATCACATAGAGTACCGTGTTAGAAGCAACACAGAAGAATGGCATTTGCTGAAACTGAAAATTTATATCATATATACATATGAGATTTATCTCGGATTAAAAGGGTAAATTAAACACAACACGCCCTGTTCAACCACTGCTCTTTATTTTCACGAGTTTTCAGCTACAAGTCAAACCCCAGAATGAATATTGAACAGAACTGTCGATACTAATAACTTCTCATTTTTTATGAGTCTTAACACTAATAAACAAAACAGTCGGTCTCGGGGCGAGCGCCGCCCCTCGTGCCGCCCAATTAGCCGGCAGGAATTTGGAATTCGTCTCGGTCTTGCAGTCGGACCCCGGAAAGGTCGTCAGGGTTGATTTCCATTGCCCTCGATAAAAATCCACAGCAATGCTCACATACATATATCGTCTAGCTGATTCTAGAATTAAGAAATACCTGACAGCTTCTGCAATTTTAATCTTGGATTTGACCACGAATTTACCATCAATATACATATCAAGGTAAGGTTCGCATAAAAATATTGCAGAATAGGGCATAAATGCTCAATCTTAGCTTCATACTTTTTTATGTAATAGCTTTTTCTTCGTTTTATGTATTTTAGGATTCGAATATAATATCCTGTTCGTATGGTGTTATGATTTCTGTCCGCCATAGTGCCGATCACCTCTGATTTGAATATCTCAATCATCCTGAAATTCTACTTCTGATCATATGCTACGGAATCTGTCCAGAATATTACATTTTAAGCAAGCTTGGAGAAGTCTTCGACGGAAAGCTGCATAAAAACCTTTCCGAACACACATATTCCGAGATTATAGCATAAAATATTCGCCGAATGTGATCTGGTATTGTATTTACGCATAATGTGTATTACGTGCAACGCTCCGTTGTACTTTTTTGGGTTCCTATAATGGATTGCGTCAGTTGTATTTTTGAAGTTCTCATCTCTAACTTCTTAGTACGCAGGACCCATCTGCATTCTTTGAAATTTTCTATCAATCTCATGTGCGAGCATAAATTTCAGCCGCACACATAAATTTTGCCCGTTATTGATCTTTGGGTAAGCACATGTCGTTCGTTAGGGTTCTGTACTAATTAAATTGGTGCATCTGAACGCTTCTGGACGACGCTGCAGTTGAGATGACCCCATGAAATATTTCCGCACGCTGAATTGTATGCACTGGAGGTACTTTGCCGGCGTCTAACGAGTTGCAGATGATGACTCGTCGGTTGCATTACTACCTGGATGAGACCTATGTTGAAGGTACGCAGTAAGTGCTGCGCTGTATTTTGCTAACTCTTAGTGGATTTGTTTGTTGACTGAACAGACGGTACAGTTATAAATCACGCGTGGATAGAGTAACTTTTTGGCTTATCATATGAGTCGCATTGGTGATTTAAAAAGGGATCTACTGAAATTACGCACAGAGCGTGTGCAGGTTACTGTGCAACTTTTTGTTCGAAGTCGATCGCAAGGCATCCCGATTCAAACTAAATAACCTAAAAGTTTTATTATAGTTTGCGATCAGGCCATTTTTGTAAGCGCAGCCGCTAGGTTGTTTCCATGGCATCCTAGATTTATAAACTATGTTTTGCAGTATTTGTCAGTGTTGACACAATAATTTGGGGTTGGCACCAAATACAATTTGCTACTAATTTTGCTGCTGCAATACGCCAGGTTTTCATCTGGCATTAAATATTCTTATTGCTACTTCTGGACATTATTGATGAGCATTCCGCTTCTATTAATGATTCTTAATATTTGTGATACGTCTTAGTGCTAATTAAATTCTTACGGCAACTGGTATTCTTGTTTATCTGTTCATGTAACCATTCACAACCCTGCTCATTTTTAAGTTTAGGATTGTGAATCAGAAGACATCCTAGGTAGGTGGCGAACTGAATTGTTAGCTAGACTTTTTTTGGTGTGAATAACGTTCGAACCCTCTTGTTTTTTAATGAAATATATTTATTTTGTAACCTTAAGGACTATTGCATGGTTCTTATTTACGCCATATTCTGCCCAAGGTGTGAGCGAGCCAGTCCAATGTTCACCTATCGTTTAAGGGTGCTACACTTCTTTGTAGGGTTATTTCGTTTCAAAAAAGTGAACTTGAAATATGTTTAAACCCAGCAAAGGTAATGATCAACGAAAACATGAACAATGCCATACAAATAAATATAGAAAACATAGAAATAGAAAAAGTTGATAGCTCTGTGTATCCGAATTAAATTAATGAATATGGGAAGAAAATATCAAACTTCCGAAATAGGGAGAAGACTTAAGCTGGGCTCGACCGAATACCGTGTAGCAATAACATGAAAAGAAGGTAAACAAAAATGCACCATATTCATCCAATGCGTTCTAAACATAACTTAAAAAGAGTAGTGCTTCTCCTATGGCTTCCCTTGTTGGTGGTATTATTGCTATTCTTAATATTGTTCCATTTTTCATTAATTTTACTGAGTTGATCTTCTATTACTCCTGCATTCCCGTCAGCTTGTGTTAATAGTTTTTTTTATTGCATCCATCTTTAAAACCAGTTTCTGGCGTTACATTATACTTTTCGGGAAAAATATTGGAGCTATCAAGGTAACAAAAACTTATATCTAAACATTTTAAAACAAAAGTTGTCTTTATTGTACCTCCGATATCTGTTCGAAACGTTTTTTAATTTTTTAGTATGGCGAAGTACTAACAGAAGCACCATCAATTTTCTATATAAATCTCTTTGGAGAAACTTCCACTTTTAGTTATTACATCTGGAAGTTGTAAGTTTAGAATAATCAACATAATTCTTTCGATTATTACAATCTCTTTAATTGATTAAGCTGTACAGTTAACGGCTAAAGTTACATATAAAAAACTTTATTATCAACACCATCCCCGCAAAATACAGCAGGTTTCATATAATTATGTTCGATGTTATAGAGAACTTGTTTTTAAAAATTAAGTTTTTATTAAACTCTGAAATTACACAAGCTACAAAACTTACGAACTAATTACATGAGTTGACTAAACCGAAGCTTAATATCGACTGAAGTTTTAACACGACAAATCTGCTCCATGAAACCATCTAAGGACAAAGGGCAAAGTGTTTAGGAGAGTTTATGAATGGGGCTTTCTAAAAGTGCGCCCCGGATAACATAATCTTAAGTAACAGATGACATGAATAATGAATAGTTTCCCTTAATACATACATACGTGTCCTTTGACATAATAATATGAATCATGTGAAAATTGAACATGGAAACAAATGCTTCATCGCTCAATCTCAAATTCCTTAACCCTGATCACAAGTGTATAAAATGTCAATATGTATGGCCTTTTCCGGCCGATTACAATGAACAAAACTAATAATCGACGATTCCAATAATTTATCAATGCGGTTTCATACGTTCCCAGGAAAATTACTTCAAACGAGCGGAAAGTTGTTGCTCCGTCAGCATTCGATTAATATAAAGATTAAGAGGAACAATAACAATAATAATAACAAAGCAATAAAAGCGCCATTTTACGCGAGGTCCATATTACTTGCTCCGAGTATTTATGTGGACGTTTCTAACACCCACCCTAAAATTTTTATGCGCTGTAAATAGAATGATAGGTCGTAAAGTGAGCCACTATTTAGTTCTGGATCTAATGTATTTTGCCACATTGCGGTTATTAAATATGACAGGGGCGTATTAAGGAAATTGCAGGACTTTTATCGCAGCAGGCGTTCATTCCAGCATCGCGATTACCGCAATCTCAAATGAGGCTGCTGTTTATGCCCTAATCGGCAGTTATTATTCATTTAATTAATCCGGGGCGATATACACCCAGAATTACTAATCAAACCTTAACAATGCAGCATTGGCACCTTCACGCATAACCAGGATTAAGGTAATTGGAACAGATTACAGGGATTACTGCTCGGTATGGCGCCATCTAATGCAATATATGCACAACGTCTGTACAGAGAACTGTCAGCGCCTTATTTAAAGTAATGAAATCTAGTTATCTATAAACGCAATAGATCCATGCGTTTTTCTTGGAAATTCTTTTGAATTGGCAGCTGTGGATCCAAGAGTGTAGTTAAGCTCGAAAATAAACTAGGGCCCCGAACAAAACTCCGGCATTTGTGAAATATTTAAAATAATAAATAAAGGAACAAAATTACGACTCATCATTCAGTTCCCTTAATTACATTTAATACGGCTTTTAGCTTGAAACAACACGGAATTTCTGAAATAATGTGCCCATTCATCTCGCGCTTTTATCATTTTCCTTTGAAATATAGATTTTGTGTCATTGTGCCAGTTAGCGCAGCAAAAACGGCGAACAGCGTTTGAAGTGAAATGAAAGAATTTCATATATAAGTTCTGTGACTCGTAACTTTTTCTATATTACGCAGCTCCATGAAATAAAAATAAACAGTTTTCCAGGAAAAAATATGAAGTAGCTGCTTCGCGCCAGCTGCCTTGCAGATATGTGCCTTCTTCTCAACCTAATTGTCCGGGAGACGAAACAGATTTGAAAGCGTGGACAGTCTCTTATGAAAATTAAGGCATGTGAGCAGAGATTGTAAATTTTTCCAATCACTTCAACGTACAGGATTTTCTTAATTGATACAAAAACCGTTCAGTCCACGCATCCCGAAGTTTTTATTTAATAGCTAATAAAACATTCATTGTGGATAAAATAGAACTTCTTTCTATAACAAAAAGGTTTCAGGTAGCTCATTTAACCGTAAATTTAGCGTTGTCTTCCAGGCGATTAATTGAGCTTAGTGCAATATTTCACAAAAGGCCTAATTGTTCCTTTTATTGAACGCTTTAAGGCTTTATGTGATTATTCCCCTATATAGGTAAAATCTATACGCGCTTTTTATATTAGCAAGTGTAATTATATAAAAACTGTTTGATATTAATTGTATAGTCCAATATTTTCGTCTTGTCATTCTGTCTTCAGAAAACTTCACCAGTTTTTATTGGTGCGGTTTCTCCAGTTTCTACTTCAATTTGTCCTCCTATTTTTATCAGCAGTTTCCCTTCGATATCTATAATTGCCTAAATCGAAACACCTTGGCCGATGTGTTCGAACTCATGAACCAGTATAGAGCCACCACGACCAGCTGATGAGCTTATGGGGTCACATTACAGCTATATTACAATGACATGAAGCCTGCTCCATTAGAAGAACTACAGAATTTATAATGGATAATGTAACGATACGTTTGTTGAGCCTCTTCGTTAGGACGTTAAACTTAAATAAGGTTTCTCGTTCACTTTAGTACTTTTACACTTGTTTGTACACCTTGCTTGTCAGTGTACATAAAACCCTTTCTGTCTTCCAAATCATAAAACTGATCTGTACTTGTGGTGTTCTCGGGCTACTACATACTTCAAACAACAAAAAATCCAATTTATTTACACAGATATATTGACTTTAAAACACATAACATAATAAACAAAATATCAGAACATAAAATTAAAACCTATAATAATTGGCCATTCCTAAACACACATGTAAAACACAATAAACAGCCTACTACTATCTTGAAAAACGAACATATTAAAATGCATTAAGCTGGTACTATCTTAAAACAACTCCGTACACAATTGCAAGCTTGAAAACCCAGCATAATTCACGGGTCCCGAGTGGTGTAGCTTGAACAAGCGTCCACGTTCGATCAGCAGAGTTAAGCAACGCTGGGAGTTCCACGGCTGCATCTCTCGGCGCCTCGTGGTACGGCTATCATGGAAAAAAGTTGGTCCCGGCGGTCATACAACATCATGACAGTCGTTAGTGGGGTTGGAAGTCCTCATAACTGCACAGCGACGCCTGTAATTGGCCTAACGGCTGTTGGCTGAGTGCAAATTAAATAAATTAAATAAATAAATAAATAAACCATAAGCGCATTCTTTTAAAAGATAATCTCACACAGCTGTAGAGTTGGACTATGAGAATTGTCGAGTTCCGTATTAGACCCGCTTTAGAATTGCGTTATCCAAATCTTGCACGGCGGGACGAGTGGAAATTTACCACATACGTTACTTAGAGAAATCCCTGATCACTGCTCTGGCACCTAAATGAGGGCTAACGTCACGTCTTCAAAATGGACGTCACGAATATACAATGTGGCTGCTTTGCAAATGTTTTACTTACTGGAAACAATGGAATGATGTTTGCTGGGCATACAAACGACTTGCCAAAAACATTTATTAGGCAGCAAATATTGACTGCAAGGCTTTCCACCACTTTTATTTAACTAATTTGTTGTGTGGTGACTTCGCCGTAGGCACATGAACTAGGAGGTTTATACAAACGTATGTACTAAGCTCGAGTCTGCAACGGAATTGTCGACGGCAGTTGAATTCTGAGATCCCGGTTTAAGTAATTTTGAATTACCGCCCGTCTTTGAACTAAACGGTGCGTGTGTCAAGTTCGCCTCCCCGCGGCCTCGCTTTATGCGACCGCGGGGTGGCTTTGTGAAGGAAGTATATTTTTGCTTCCGCTTCCGCGTTCCAAATTATGTGTGTGCTTTCGTTAATTTTTGGTGCCTTCTGAAGAACTGTGGAATGTGCCGGTGTGCTTTTCCGTCGATCAGAAATCGTAAAATGAACTTTGCAAATAATAATAATTTTCCCCCGGGTGTTGTGTTTCGAGCTGCGCGCGTTATGCCTGGGGCTTGTTGCTAAGTGTTATAGAGTACCGCATATCGTTGTAAGCCTGTATATTTCCGTTTATTGTAAAGTGGCAGCTTTCATTACGTCTTTGGACGTATTCTTATCGTAGGGATTCCATTAAAAAGGCTTACTTGTGCATCAAAGTTTCTTCCGTTTCGAGATCTGCCTTGCCGCCTAGACTTCGTCCTTGTATCCTATGCGTGGGTGTTACAATAAGACCGCTTCAACCCGCAGCTTTGCGTTGATTCTATGTAGTTCCTTCAGGCATTTTGGGGCTATCTTCAATAAACGTCGCAGAGAACTCCCCAAGTCACAAAAAGGTACTGTAATTTATTAATTTAAGAAGTGCTATTTGTTCCATAAAATGGTGTGCGCATTTTAGACATTCTTCGGACTATGCATGTAGAATATTAAATAGGTTCCGCTCGCGTCGAGTTGTACAAATATTGTGGTAACTTGACTCCAAGCACAGAAAAACCCAAACGGAAATTCTATACCTGCAGCTTCTTGGATTGGGATACCAAACGATTTTAATGGACGTCTCGTCGCAGTTTTAAGATACTTAATCATTGTAAAAGGGCTGACTAACCTTTACTTCGATGCATATTACATATCCAAATTCATGTGTGTAAATTTTTAGTTAATAGGTCACTTTCATTTAACTCAGCTCTTGAATTTTATTTGTGTATGTTCATTAAAAGTAACAGGAGCCTATATTCTTGTCGCGTTGTGTATACTCCATTGTATAGGGCCCAAACAACTGCCGGAGGATCATCCATTGGATTTCGGCTTTTGGCCAATGGTCTGTGAAATTGAGATTTACATCCTCAAAAGTCGTGGCGCCCGTCGAATCTTCTTCTGAACCAATTATCGTCAACCACAGCTATCGTGGTACCTCGCCCTGAACTGTGCCCAGTCGTTCGAACCCCCCACGCTATTGAATTTTAGCTGTAGCTAAATGGGCTGGAAGGGGACACGCAGGAGCTACGAATATTCATTAGGGGTCTTAATGATCGTTTTAGACTGTAACAGAATGTCTTGTTTCCCGAAAACTGGTTTTTAAGGATCCAAACCGAGAGTCACAAGCGCGAAATTTATTGATGAACGCACAGGCCTGCATTCGTCCTTTTGACTAAGTTAGCTTACAACGTGTGAGAGCAATTGATAATGAAAAACAGATAAATTCAAACTGGCTATAGATGTGAACATGAAAATAAACCATATACGCAAGGAAGGCCAGTGGCCTGTTTTAATACTTGCAGAAATATTCATTCAGCCGGCTGTAGTGCTTTTTCGCTTCAGAACTAGCCGTTATAGAACCGTTACCAGTGTTCTTGTAGTGGACCGTTAGGTGCACATCTTAGTTGCATAGATTCCGTAACTCCCTACCAAACTGGGTGTTAAGGACTTTATAAACTTTTGCCGCCTCTCTTACATTCTGAATTCGTACTGTACGCAGTAGACTGCCTCGCCGGCATCCGATTCCAAAAACACTTACGTTTCATCTGCCAAGGTGGCAGCATGCAAACCGGTCCGCACTCTGAAAGCTAATTCTTTGTAAATGTTAAACTGTTCGTGTTAATTTATGGCAATAAATTACTACCTTCGCTTTTCAACGTGTGTATAATTCAGTGAAACCTACAATCATACAGTCCACAAATTCCAAGGCGAGCTGGCGATCAGCGGTTTTCCAGATAGCGAAAAACTGAGAAGGCTACAAACGTTGTACCTTCGATACTGATTAGTGCTCAAACATTGGTCCTACAGAACCGGATTAAACCACATTAGGTCATTGCGGGTCCAAAACAGCGACAGCATTCGACAACATTGGTCATAGGCAAGTACAAAGCATATTCAGTTTGTATTGCATCGCATGCAATCGGCCGCAAGGAAGCAGCGTCCAAATTCGCAGCAACGCGTGGAACGAAGAGGGCGCATGCGGTGCCCGTAACGAGAGGAAGGAAGACAGCAGACGGTGCTATCAACGCCAAGATTCGTGCACGTGGGCATTGCAGCTGCTAGCCAGACGGTAGTAGGAACAGAAAACCGGCAAGGCGGCACACACCAATATCAAATGTAAGCCTGATTTTCCTATGCATAAATTTGGTTTATTTCGTCTGTGTTTGTACATGTGCATAATTTCAGCTGCGTATTATTGCGTAAACAAATGGTTTATGAGTCATATAAACATTTTAATTGCGTGAAATGCCAAGCTATTACGTTTGTTAGCGATATCCCCTGCATGTTTCATAAATAATCCCGCGTTGTACCAAGGCCGTTTTCTGCGTCGTAGCAACAAGTTTCCCGCGTTGTACCAGGGTCGTTTTCTGCGTCGTAAGCTACAAGTTTCTCGCGTTGCTAGCAAGCGCTGTCTGCGTTATAAACAAATTCGCGCCAGAGGCGTGCGAAAGGGTTTTATCATTAAAGAATATTTCAGATTCTGCAAGTAGTAAGGCTACCGCGCGTAGCATCTTGCCTGAAATATCACAGATAGTTGACCCGTTGGGTCCGCGTACCAGAAGCGTACAAAATTCACGCCAGGGGCGTACGAAAAGTTAGTTCGATCTATTAAATTGTTTTTAATCTCAACAATTATGGATTCGCTTGTAAGAGTACGAGGCTCTATTAAAGGCAAGCTCACGCGTTTCTCAAATCACGTGCAATCTTTGCAAAAAATTCATGATGAAGATCAATTCTTATCTAGCGCTCAGATTATTCAATTGCAAAAAAGATTGAATGATACAGCCACCTTGTTATCGGAATATTATGCGGTTCATGAACAAATTTTAGAAACCAGTGAGGCTACAGAATCTGAAATGCAGCAACAAGTTGAATTTGAGGATTCTTATTATTTTGCAATTTCACAAGCTGAATATTTGATTAATGAATACAACAAACAGTCTGATGTTGCACCAGATCGTTCTGGATCTCCTGCTGGTAGCGTAAGATCAACGCATTCAAATTGCAGTTCACATTGCAATAATCAAGCTGTACGCCTTCCTGCCATTTCAATTCCCAAATATTCAGGGAACGTTTCAGAATGGTTAGAGTTTCGTGAGATTTTTATTAGTTTAATTCATGAGAATCAAGCGTTAACTAATATTCAAAAGCTGCATTACTTAAAGGCTAGTTTACAGGGTGATGCAAGCCAAATTATAAAAAGTTTAGAGTTTACTGCGGGTAA
Source organism: Agriotes lineatus (assembly GCA_940337035.1). Lineage (NCBI taxonomy): Eukaryota > Metazoa > Arthropoda > Insecta > Coleoptera > Elateridae > Agriotes > Agriotes lineatus. The sequence continues at coordinate 189,852,216 of OW679195.1, read as the reverse complement.
TTATACTCTAGCTTGGGAGGCATTGTGCAATCGATACAATGATCCAAAAATTCTGGTTCATAACCACCTCAAGGCTATTTTTGAACTGGAATCTTGCAGTAAGGAATCTGCAACTAAATTGCGTACGATTAGCGATATGTTATTCAAACATTTTGCAGCAATCAAATCATTAGCTACCGAAAGCGAGCTTCTTGATTTTGTTATAATTTATGTAGTTTCTAAAAAACTGGACCCCACTACATTTCGTGAATGGGAGGTCCTTAGAAACCGGTCAAGTTCTGACCTGCCTAATCTTGATGAGTTCAAGGAATTCTTACAAAATACAGCAAGGCTTCTAGAAACTCTAGAGGTAAAAGATAGCAAGCTTGTACCCGAAAGGTCTTCCAAGGTACATTCGAAATCATTTGTGTCAGGTACCCCTTCGTGTCCACTTTGTAAAGGATCTCATTCCTTGTACAAATGCGATAAGTTTGTCAAGCTGTCTGTTCTTGACAGAAAGTCAAAGGCAAAAGAGCTCCGCGTATGCTTTAATTGCCTAACTCAGGGTCACCTTGCGAGCCTTTGTAGCTCCAAATATACGTGTAGAAAGTGCAAATCAAGGCACAACACACTTCTTCATGAGGATAAGCCTCAGAACGCTTCTTCTAGTCAACCAGGATCTGCGATGTCGGCAGAAACCCCTGTTGAACTAAACCAATCGATTTCGGCATTCTGTTCGAATGCTTTTCAGGTACTCTTACCTACGGCTACCGCTAAACTCATCGCTGATGATGGTACGCCTCACGTTGTGCGAATCCTGTTGGATTCCGGTTCCCAATCGAACTTCATACGTTCAGATTTGTGTAAAAGGTTGAAGCTTCCAACTCGCGAAGTCAACGTTACTGTTTCTGGCTTAAGTAAAGCCACTTCTCAAATCAAGGCTAGGTGTGATATCAAGCTGCAAGCCCCTCACACTTCATACGGCATTGGCCTATCCTGTCTTGTTCTCGATGAGATTACGGGTGTTACCCCAAGTTTTCGCGTCCAGCGAAACAGCTTCAAGGTTCCTGATAACATCAAGTTATCAGATCTGTCCTACGACCAACCGGGCACCATCGACATTCTGATTGGTTCGCCCATTTTCTGGCAGCTCCTTTGTATTGGACAAATTGGTCTAGGCCCAAATCTTCCTATCCTCCAAAAGACTCGTTTTGGTTGGATTGTTTCTGGCCCCACAGGCCCCCCTTCTGCGTACCCTGTACAGTGCAATCTTAGCACGATCGAGGATGCTTCTGATCCCATTGCTAGGTTTTGGCAACTCGAACATTACCCAGAGGAAAAGGTTCGCACAAATGAAGAGAACGCCTGTGAGGCACATTTCGTGCAAAATACTCAACGAGAAGCGAATGGTCGATTCGTTGTCTCTATCCCTTTCAAGAAGCCTGTAGAGGTACTGGGTGATTCATTGCAAATCGCTCAGAAAAGATTCTTATCAGTAGAGAATATTTCAGATTCTGCAAGTAGTAAGGCTACCACGCTTAGCATCTTGCCTGAAATATCCCAGATTTCAGATTCTACAAGTGGTAAGGCTACCAATCGTAGCAGCTTGTCTGAAATATCCCATATTTCAAATTCTACAAGTAGTAAGGCTACCAAGCGTAGCATCTTGTCTGAAAGATCGCAGATATTTGACCCGCTGGGTCTGTTAAGCCTTTGGTGGCATGGTCCCACCTGGCTAAGCGAAGGTGAGGCCTCTTGGCCTACTTCCAAACATGTTCGTGCTGAGCTTCCAGAATTCAAAAAGGAAGTTCAGAGTCTTCCTGTAACTTCTGTTGAACCATTTCCGTTCAATCAGTATTCAAGCTTTGCTCGCTTACAACGAGTTATAGCTTATTGCTTTCGTTTTCATAACAATGCGCGAGCCCCTAAGGCTGATCGTCTTTCTGGTCCCCTCTCTACAGATGAACTGCAAGCATCTATTGTAAAGCTTGCCAGGTTCTCCCAACGCGAGTCATTTCCTGACGAACTTAAACTGTTGTCACAGAGCAAGCCTGTGAAACAATCTTCTGCTTTGATATCCCTGAATCCCTTTCTGGATTCCGAGGGACTGCTAAGAGTTGGTGGTAGGCTCCACAACTCTCAATTACCCTTTGACAAGAAGTTTCCTCTAGTGATTTCTGGCAAACATCCATTCGCCAAACTCCTAGTATCGCATGAGCATCTTCGGCTTCTCCATGCCGGACCTCAAATGCTGTTAGCTAATCTCAGAGAACGATATTGGATCACCTCTGGCAGAAATATCGTCAAGCAAGTGGTTCATCAATGCTTACGGTGTTTTAGATTCTCTCCTAAGTTAACTGAACCCATAATGGGAGATCTGCCAGCCTCTCGTATTCAATCATCGCCCCCATTTCATACGACTGGTATCGATTATGGTGGACCGTTCATGATAAAGGATCGCAAAGGACGTGGTTCTAAACTAGTGAAGTCCTACCTTTGTCTATTCGTTTGTTTTATCACAAAAGCAGTGCACCTTGAATTGGTCGCTGACCTTTCTACTGAAACCTTCTTAATGGCTTTTCGCCGGTTTGTGGCTCGACGAGGCAAACCGCTCCATGTCTACTCAGACAACGGCACTAACTTTGTAGGCGCTAATTCCGAGTTAATCGAATTAGGCAATTTTCTCGCGGAACAAAACCCTTCTATTTCCGAATCAGTCGCGAACGACGGAGTAGCTTGGCATTTTATACCCGCGCACAGTCCCCACTTTGGCGGATTGTGGGAGGCCGGAATTAAGTCCTCCAAACATCACATACGGCGCGTTATAGGTAACGCTAGTCTAAATTATGATGAATTTAGCACTTTGTTAGCACAGGTGGAAGCGACCTTAAACTCCCGACCCCTGTCTCCTTTGTCCTCTGATCCAAACGACCTTCAGCCTTTGACTCCTGCTCATTTCCTGATTGGTCGTCCGTTGGTGTCACTGCCTGATCCCAACGTAACTGAGATAGTCGAGTCTCGGCTGTCTAAATACCAGAGAATACAACAACTTCACCAGAATGTGTGGAAGAGATGGAGTAAAGAGTACATCTCGGAACTCCAACAGCGCACCAAATGGCGCACGCATCTTTCGGACCTCCAGCCTGGTTCCATGGTCCTCATCAAGGATGACAATCTACCCCCTCTGAAGTGGAGGTTAGGCCGGGTCACCGAGCTGCACCCTGGCCTTGACGGCGTTACGCGTGTGGCGTCAGTGAACACTGTGTCAGGGATCGTGAAGCGATCCTTCGCTAAATTGTGCCCGCTACCTAGTGTTGTGAACTAGTGCGTTAGCGTTCAGCGCAGTTTTCGTAAAGCCTTTTGGCTCCCCATTGTTCGGGTTTTCTTGTACTAGATTAAGATCCATGTACTATTAGGCTTTGTATATATGTGTGTTCATGTTACATGTTTTACTCTAGCTTTTACATGTCAACTCTGTACTGTTTTATTTGAAAGGTTACCCTTTCCAAGGCGGGCGGTATGTTAAGGACTTTATAAACTTTTGCCGCCTCTCTTACATTCTGAATTCGTACTGTGCGCAGTAGACTGCCTCGCCGGCATCCGATTCCAAAAACACTTACGTTTCATCTGCCAAGGTGGCAGCATGCAAACCGGTCCGCACTCTGAAAGCTAATTCTTTGTAAATGTTAAACTGTTCGTGTTAATTTATGGCAATAAATTACTACCTTCGCTTTTCAACGTGTGTATAATTCAGTGAAACCTACAATCATACAGTCCACAAATTCCAAGGCGAGCTGGCGATCAGCGGTTTTCCAGATAGCGAAAAACTGAGAAGGCTACAAACGTTGTACCTTCGATACTGATTAGTGCTCAAACACTGGGGTTTCGGCATTGCCAGGTCTAATGAGCACATTCTCGAAGTGTCTTTGGCGTACCGTAGCTCTTGCAATAATCACGTGAGACACTTCATCTGCGACTTTTGTTGGATTTGCCTGATTGTATCCACAGTTCGAGCGTTTTTTGATTTGGAACAGAATCCAGACTCCCACCTTCCTCGCATCGCCCGTTGAGGTGACTTTGTGGTTGGCATTTGCTAGGGATTGGAAATAGAGGTATGTTCTGTTTTACTTAATACCTCTTCCGGGCAATTATGGGACTGTTAGATACCATATAAAATTTCAAATTGCAGTTGTGTTCTTTTTGCTTGTATTGTCAACGTGATGTTTCTAATATAGGTACTTTACGCTGACTTCTTTAAGATATTCCTCTAACTTGAACTCTCTTCTTCCCTAAAGTGGAATTTAATGGATGGCATTTTAACCGTTTTTTATAAATTTGCATGGTCTACTTTGACTTCAAAGCTGAAAAGAGACAGCACTCTTTCCGGAAAAACATCTGGTAAATTTCGACTCTCAGCTCGAAGCCGAGGACTTCTCCTATTGGAAGGATTTCCACGCCACCGTCAGACTTAGATCAGCAAGTAGTGCCTATACAATTCCCAGATTATTATGTGCCCCGTCTAATACGACTATATCCTTACCAAATAAAAATATACAATCATCCCTCTATCCTCCACCGGGACAGTGAGCCCCTTTTGGCTTATTGCGGGGCCTTAAATCAGTTCTAGATTGCAATAATGCTTCTTTAGAAAATTTTGTAGAATTTTGGATTGCATTGGATTGGAAAACGGCGATATTTATATAACATGGCGAGATGGTTTGGTGACTTGCCTGTAAACCTCAAAATAAAAACACTCTATCTGTGTTTAGGTATCAACTTAGCAAAACACTTTATTCAAGGCAAATTTCAAATGCTCTTACTTTTCAATGCGTAGCGGTTTTCAGACAAGAGCAAAAGCAAAGCCTGATCAAAGCCTGACTACATTTTTAGTAACGTTTGTTTTTCTCTTTTTTGTAACATAGGGTTAGGTAGAAGCGCAGCTCCCTGCTTTTGCTTAGTGCTGGTAAAAAAAAAAATTTTGGGGTAATTTCATTTCACCTAACTGGGGCCGGGCTGCTATAAGGACCTTGCGTCTCTCTTCAGCCAAGAACGGGAATTAGAATATGGGCGAGAGAAAGGAGGAGTGGAGAATGGAAGACAGGCCAGGAAAGGTGGAGAAGTACTGCCCCAGCATTCGCTTCAGAGAGGGTACTCTGTTGACTCAGGAAAGCGACCTAAAAAGTTGAATCAGAGCAGACAGCCATGATAATCAAACCCGCGACCTCCCAAATGCTAAGTAGACATGGTAACCACTAGTCTTCAGAACTGGGTAAACTTTGAGCTGAATCTCACCTTCTATTCATATATTTCTTTTTTGATATACGCACGAATATAGATAGTTTTTTTTTTCATCTATGTAAATTGGGAACTCAAGTTGGTCCACAATGACACAAATTAAACGTTGCATCTTTTTTCTATAATTTATTGCATCCCTTGACATTATTCGTCATCTACTATTAAAATAATAATAATTTAGTATTTTTGTAAACACAAAAATGTTCCTTTCCAAATTGCATTTAAAAATTGCACGTTGTCATTTAAAAGAACAACTTGGAGCTACTCCCAGTTTTTCCAGCAATTATATCAAATTACTAGTTTAACTCCTTAATTAAAATTGGTGCTAGTGTTCAAATATTATATAGCTTGCATAATTGTTGAGGATAAGGACCATAAAGAACAAGAAGAAACAGAGCTAATTTGATTTGTCTGCTAAGTGCCAGGGCATGCAACTAGATCTTCTCGAAAGTTACTCCAATTCGTGAGTTTGCTTTATTTCACCACGTTTTTACGCTCGCCCTGCAATTCTACTAAAGTGACCTAAAGTATCCGCAAATTGACCACTATTGTAACAAACGTCGAGTATTACGCAAACAAAATAGGACGTGAGCCGAATTTGTTCGGGCTCCAGGGAGTTGCCATTCAGGGCAGCACTACAAAGGCATTCCTGCCGACTACCTGCTGCATTGTCAGACGCAAAAGTTGTCAGGTAGCGAAGGCTCCTTTTTCTGAGTTTTATTTATCGAATGCGTAAATAGCTACGATCTGTCAGTTGCAGTTATAACAGAGCAATATTATTGCTTTGTAGCGGGATGTACTCTTCTACTGGCAGGATAATGAATGTATTTTATTGGGTCTTTCGTGGGTGTTGCTATTGTGTTTGCTTGAGAAAGATGTTTGACGTTACTGTTACAAGATTTATGAAAAAATATGTGGTGTTATGTCGGCTTGAAGGTTTCTAACGTGGCGACTTAAGACACTAATGCATATATGCAAGAATTTAATCTCCAATTCAAATTCCAAAATTTTAACACATTGCAAAAATAGTGTAACAAATACATTGCAACATTACCCAAGAATTTTAAGAAATATGCTGCAGTGTGGACAAAATATTTAAGGGAATACTTTGGCCCATTGTTATATGTTTTCTAAGAGGACTGATCCAGAATTGTCTGAAATGTTCCACGAATTAAAGCGAACATTTTATAATATTGGAAACGAATTCAGGAGATACTATTTAATATTGGCAGGGGTTATCATGCAAGCACTACTAATGTAATAATGTTGCGCTGCTGAAACATTTTGAATAACAAATGTGGCATTACATCAAAACAAAGCTGTTAAAAAAATATTAGACATTTCTTTAATGTTTCAAAGGTATTAAAAGAAAATTCTGATATCGTTGCTCAAAATATCAAGGAATATTTTGTGAAATTATCAACGACTTTTCAGGAATGCCTTGTAATTCTGCCAAAGGAGTGGGAGAACCTTTCTATATTTCACAGTCAGGTTAGGTAAATTTAAAGGGTACGTTAATACCTGATAATATTACCAGAGAATAAACACTTATTCAGGTCGTTTTGGGGAAATCTAGACTTTCCAGGTATAGTTATAATTACACACTTTCAAGGCATTGCAATTTTAATGGATATTTCAAAGCATATTTTGTAATGTGTTCAAACATAAATCTTCCAAAGATTTCAAGCATTACTTTGTAATATTGCAGAGTATTTAAAAGAATACACTGTATGTTGTTGCTAGAGAATTTCAAAAAATATTTTGAGAAGTTATCAACAAATTTTAGAGAATAGCTTGTAATTTTTCGAAAGGAATATCAGAATTCTTTGCAGAGTTGACAGCATCGCTAGACACATTTAAATACTTAATGCATTTCCATATATTATATTACCAAAGAATAAAACTGATAAATTCGTTTTAAGGACTATGTAATACTGACAAGACATGTAATATTGACATGACATTTTAAGAGTCTTTCAGGAAATGTACGATTTCCAAAAATATTTTCCAAAATTGTTACAAAATTTCAAGGCGAATGTGGCGGTACCTTTCTTCAAGCTGCAAATTTATATACTGAACGTTATTCAACCTTTGCAGGGAGTAGGTAGAGGCCGTCCACGACATGTCTTAGTACCCGAAATAGACGAGAATGGAATGGTCAATTTGCACAATATGCATCACTCGGCCGAATAAAGCCCTCATGTCTTCCACCAAACTAATCATTAGTTTAGGTTTAGTATGGGCTGGAATGATCGGAACTCAACTAATTGGCCCACGCACTTTGCCTCGATGATCATATTCCGAAAATTATGTCGATTTCTTAAACACTTTAGAGGGATTATTGAAGGAAGTGCCGTTAGTTGTCGGGAAATACAAGTTGCTTCAGATGGATGGAGCTCCAGGTGAATGAGGAGTTCAAACAAGTGAATGGTTAAACCAAAGCTTTCCTGAGAGGTTATCGGCGTGTAGGTCCAATATCATGGCCCGCAAGAAGTCCGGACTTAAATGTCGTAGATTTTCTCTCCGCCAAGAATTGGCGTCAGGAGGCTTCCTCTATAAACTTCCAAAGCTATGATATTCCGCGGTATACAGCGATGGCAAAATCCATCCAACAAAATCACATGCCAGCAGAGGCTTTGTACAATTTTACAAGAGGTTAGCTGTCGGCCTTCATAATACAAAAAGAAAAGAAAGCGGAAACGAAGTCAACCCATTATCGCTTGACGCACCGATAAAAATAGAATGCAAGTGGGCGGGGTGCCCGCGAAATTCAAAATGTGCGTCACAGACAGACTGTGCGCTTAATCCTTCGAAGTTACAGAGGCGCACGCCGATCGTAACAAGGTATCAGGAATCTTTTTAGATATCACAGAATTGCTAGATAAATTCAAACGGTAACCTGGAAGTACTTTGTAATATCGCCAAAAAATTAAAGAACGAGCTACATAGGGCAGACGTTATTGCACAAGTTCAAGTTCAAGCAGCGCAACAGGACGTAAAGAACAAATGTGCTAAATATTTCATGACGAGTTTTTTATGTTGGACCATTTAAACAATTTTAAATAAAAGATGCCAGTTATAAAATTTTGTGGTGGTTAGTAAAACTGATGTGAAAATTGAAAATTCAATTTGAGGTTTTGTCAACTCTATTTTGCATATTTTTATTAAATTTCATTAAAAATTAGTATAGAAGGAGATTTTTAATATATCCCGCAAAAATACAAAAAATGGAGAAAACCCGTCAAGAGTTTGCGGTTTGACACTATGCGATTTCAAAGCTACCAACTTTGACCGACTAAATTGCTGTATGCTATTAAAGTAGGTACTCAAATGAGCTATAACCGCAACCTTTTGGATGATTTCATATCTGTATAATAGAAGCAAAATTACAAAAATATACTAAATCGCTTTAAGGAATAGTGACAGAGCCTGTCAAGAGTCTTTGTGGATTTTTTTCAATGCTGTCAATTAATTTCAAGAAATATTTACTATTTGGGATATTGCAAGAGAGTCTCAGTGGCTATTTTGTAATAGTTCAGGAGAATTTGATGGAATGTTTTGAAATATTCGAAGATGAGAAGAATTGACTGAAAATACTGATAGCTAAAGTTCACTGCTTACTATTTATTAGAAGACAATTTCAAGTATACTTTGTAACTTGCGTTGAAAGATCTTTTCCAACAGATTTTAAGAAATAGTTGGAATATTACATAATTTTAGACAAGACACTACTCTATTGTCTCTATTTCCAATCAGTTATAGAGAATATTTGTACATTTTCTAGGAGCACTTTGTATTATTCCAAGAGAATCTCAGGAAAAGTTTTCTTTACGTACCCAACCGTTAGAAGGGTGAAACTTTGGTTTTCACTGTATGTACAAATCGGCTGTATATTGATATGCGATTCTAAATAGATTCAGGCGATTCAGGTCAAGTCTCCGTTTTCATATATTTTGCTGCCCTTGCTACCTTTTGCACTTTAACATTTTTCTTAAAGCGCCATCACTTACTTCTTTTAGGCAATCTCTTGCTAATTTCTTCCCATTTCTTAATATTATTTGTGAACGACGTACCGTCACCTATATAGTCTTCTTCTTCTTCGTATTCCTCTTAATGCAGACTAAAAGCTTGTTAATAACCACACAAAGTGTAGTTTTTAGAAGTAATTTTCGGCCACGACCGGGGCAGGTGGTTAGCCTAACCCTGTGAATAAGAAAAGAATGTCTTTCTACAGAGGTGGAGACCAGCAAAGGTGTTGGTATGGTGGCCGAATGGCATAGATGAAACTAATGTCCGTGAGTAGAGTTCAAACCAGCTACCTCCCGATTGCGAGCGCAAACGCACCTTTCGGCTATCCTCTCTGACGTAGGTAGTAAAAACCTTTAATATTTCAAAATTATACTATTTTCCTCAGACGTATGCTATCTTAATGTTCCTCCAACTCGATCTTCATTGCTTCTTATTTCTATATGCTTGATCTTATCTTGATTTATTTCCAACCCGAATAATTTTCTTAATTTTTTAGCCTTCGCGAAACTTCCTAGTATACCTACGAGGGGAGGTCCATAAACGCGCTCCCTGAATATCTAGTAGGCCAGATAACAAAAGAAAACTGAATGTTTTCCGTTTGCACATCTGTCATAACGGTAATTAGAAAGTTTGAACCATTTCGTGTAATTAGTTTAATTTTAATAAATAAAAGTGTGAGGTAAATTGCATAAAAAAATAGAAAATGGACAAAATTGAATACAGAGCCATAATAAAGTTTCTGACAAAACAGGCAAAAAGTCCGGCAACCATTCGGGAAGAAATGTTGGCAGTATATGGCGATTCTACTCCCTCGGACTACACAATTAAAAAGTGGTCCAAGTTTTTAAATGGGTAGAGAGTCTCTAGAAGATGACCCTCGCTCTGGTCGGCCTGTTGAAGCCGTCACAGGAAAAAGTGGAAAAAGTGGAAAATTTAATTTTAGAAAATGCAAGATTAAAGAAGAACGAAATAGCACAGTTATGTGGCATATCAGACAAACAACAGTTTTGCGGATTCTTCATGATCATCTCGGTGTGTCCAATGTCACTGCAAGATGGGTGCCTCGATTACTCACACCTGTTCAAAAACGAGCGCGCGTGACAACATGTAGAGAGTTTTTGGAAATGTGTAGGGATAATCCAGCAGAAATTATTGATAAGATTGTAACAGAGGATGAAACCTGGGTTCATTTTTATGATCCAGAGTCGAAGCAAGAATCGAAGCAGTGGCACCGGAAGGGTACAGAGCATCCCAAGAAGTTTAAAGTTGCACAGTCGGCCGGAAAAATTATGGCAACCATATTTTGGGACTCACAAGGAATTTTATTAATTGATTACAAGGAAAAGGATACAAAGATAACAGGAGAATACTATGCCAACATTCTACATCGTTTGAAAGAGGCCATTAAAGAAAAGCGCCATGGAAAACTAGCCAGAGGCGTGCTACAATGCCCCTGTATACAAAGCTCGAGTAGCAATGGCCGCACTACAGGCATGTGGATTTGAAGAAATTAACCATGCACCCTACAGTCCTGACTTAGCCCCCAGTGACTTTTATCTTTTTCCAAATTTGAAAAAGGAGCTAAGGGGACAAAGATTTTCGAACAATGAAGAACTGATTACTGCTGTAAACAGCTATTTTGAAGATAAAGATAAAAGTTATTATTTTATAGGTTTAGAAAAATTAATTAGTAGATGTAATAAATGTATTAGAGTAAAAGGGGGTTATATTGAAAAATAAAAATATTGAAGTTTTTGTAGAACCTTTTTTTCACACTTAGGGAGCGAATTTATGGACCTCGCCTCGTATATGGTATTTTTTGTATAGTAGCCAATTTTTCAATGTTGCTTTATAGGTGTCTCTAACATTTTATTATCCCATAATAATCCTGTTCTTTAACTTGATCGTCATCTCTACATTTTTCTTTTTCTTAGTTTCCAACGTCCGTTTCCCTTTTTCTTGAGATAAGTTGTCTCTTATTTTCTCCAACTTTTAAGTAGTGTGATTCTATCTCCACAAATTGTTTACATATATTTTTTGATATCCAACGTTAACAGCGCTGCGCTTCCCTCTTTTTGTCTTCTTTATGTATCTTAGTTCCTTTTGCCTCCTTTGCTGACCATTGTCGTCATTTTATAACTACATCCTCTTCCTATGTTGCTTCCTAATGGTTTCAACTTTTGTTCGAGATGTTTTTTTCTCTTAATTTGCAAATGTTTTTCCTTCAGACATTGTGCTTCATATTGATAATTGTTCTGGTATTCTCTTACACCTTCCACTTATTTGGTACCCTTTGAATACTATTATTATTATCCTCTTTCTCCGTTAACTAGCTGTTATCGTCACTCTGACTGTAAAAGAGTTAAGTAAGCAAAGGCAGCCGACTTCTCAGCCGGAGGAGGTCATGAGTTGTACAAAAGACTCAACGCTTCAGCTGTAAAATAAAATATGGGCGCCAAGTAGCAAATAACCCAGCACTTTGCTAATCACACAAAAGGGCACATAATGAAATGCGCTACCAAACGCTTCCTGAAAAAGAGATAACGACAAGGATACAAATAAAATTCGCTGACATAGGTAACGATCCAGTATAATTAATAATAATAATAAGGGTGCTCTACAATACATGCACAAAATATCACACGGTAAACCAGTACGAAATCTCGATAGGGAGATAATATCACAGCAGCAAAGCGTTCGTTGTATTAAAACTCACCAAAATATTTATACATAGTTTAGGAAATTAAAGCGTAAGTGCAATATTCATGTAATTTAATTAAATAAATTAATGTAAGTGAAATATTAATAAAGAAATCACAGAATGACTACCAAAATAGCTAAATCACTACTGAAAAGGTTGTCGATAGCACAAATGACTACAACACAATGATTACAGGTTAGATTTGAAGTGACTAGTTGAATTCGAATATTTACCCACTATGCAAAATCATTCTATCGTTGATCATAATTAACAGTATCGCTCTTACAGACTCAAGACATTGTTTCTGATTATAAGGCGCTTCGTAAACCGGAATGTGACTTATTGTTAATCCCAACAGATTTCAACGTGTCGCAAGATATTATTACGCAAAATTCTTGCAAATGCGTGGATAACCTAAAGTTGGATTCAACCGAGTTCTGTTTCACTAGCCTGACGTAAAGGCCAAAATCGAATTAGTTTTGTCATGCAAATGCCGTACACATTCCGATATTACAATCACTCAGGCGGTGCGTGAGGCGCATCTATCATTTAACCTAAAACAAGCGAAAATGAATTACCGCAATAATTTCGTCGGAACAAAAATAATGGTGAAATGAATCATATAAATTGCTTTAACTAGTTATCTAAATTGCTTGAACTAGGTGAGTAATTACGCTTAAGGTACATAATAACACCAATCTAACAGTCACGAAAATATTCACAAGACGGGTTCCAACCTGCGATTCAGTCTGAATAGTGCGATTAGCCCGAACAAAATTATAGTGACCTTCAATGGTAGTCTTCCAGGCTTCAGCAGGTGCAAAAGGAAAGCCAGATAAGCATCAGGGCGACCATGTGAATACCACAGGCTTAACCAGGGCTTCTGGGTTAAAGTTGTCGAACTGCAGGTGAGTATTTTGGCAAATGTCGCTTTCTACCTCTGCTCCCTGTTGCAGACAAGGCGACTCCACACACACAGTTCTCGAGGCGGCAGATGGGGCCAAACTTCGTCCGTACGGAAACAAGAAGTCAAACACACCGAAACCAAAGGTTATTCGGGTACAAGAAACAGGTTCGCACCGGAACAAAAAAGGAGCTAAAAGAGTGCAACACAATAAAATCTAACTAAATAGCACCAAAAATAAACCTACCCTAGCTGTAATGATCCGTTTTGCCAGAATGGAAACATGTGCTCTGCTCACATAATTTCCAAACTAAGTTTGAGCTTAGGAAATTGCAAAATACCACACAGGAAGACTGCATCGAGGTCTCTTCAAGGTCCAAAATACACCAAGAAAAATTTCCCAAGCAAGGTGCAATTAAGACACGTTTCAAAACGTAGTCTCACAAAGCAACCTTGGCAAATAGCCGAAAAGGCAGATAAGGATACAAAATTTGGAACCTTGAAGGAAGCTCGCCATATGCAAACCCAAGAAGCTCTATGCGCGGAGTGAAGGCTAACCTTTAGGAGTTCTCATACATGGAAATTTGGGACATGGCTGATAGATTATATTGTAACCTGTAAATGGTCTGAAAGCTTAGTTATATCGTACGTAAAAATTAGACTTGTGAAAGATAAGGTAAATAAATACACGAATAATTATAAATGACCTTTGGCACGTAACATACCCCTTTTTTCTTCCATCTTTTGTTGTCCACTCTTTACTGTCGTGCTCCTTCTGCGTCTTGTGCTGCAGCATAATGTACTAGTATAAAGTACCCGATTATACGTAAATTAGTCCACCCTCAGTACACCGTTTATCGAATCGCGGAAGGATATTCACACTCCTTACAGACACCAGGGCTGCGACTAATTTCTAGTATTATTAAAAAATTGTAAGTAATATTTTATTTGCTAGAGAATTCAAATCATGGTTGCTGTTCGTCTAAGGGTATTGACCATAACACCCTGAGTATTTTGAAGTCTTAACACTTTGCGGAAAACCACTACCGTTTATTTATTTAAACAAACACACGTATACACGTATATGCCTACATGTAAAAAAAATATTATACAAATACACGTGATTTATCCTCGGTTAAATTTAATAATCGACCTTTTCCATCTGTATCAACAATTCACAAGTTTGTGAAAAAAATTGAAACTATAAGTAAATTTATAGCAGGTATTCAAGAAATTCTCCATTTTGCTAAAAACAATAACCCAATCACAAACTGTGCGTAAACTGACGCTACTGTAAAATGTTTTGATAATACTCTCTTCATTGCAATATTCAACATTATTATTCATAGTAATTAGTTAAATACGTGAATTGATAACTGACAGCACATAACATTTATTTTGGCATAAACAAATTTGATCATGGCTGGTCTGTTTTGTGAATAAAATACAAATTATTTATTACAGTTTTTAAGCAATTTCTATCTTAAACAAGCAACAAATTCAAGTAATGTAGTATCAAATTAAGTTTTTTTTTTCTATTATGATTTATACCACTATCAATCCTACCAGTTCAAACGGCAAGCAGAAATCTGCATATATACGATTTCCCACGCTATTTCCCTATGTTCGAACCTTAAGTGAAACACTCAGTAGAGTGCAGGATCAAAACAACTTTATGCACCAACAGCTATCGCACCCTGATATATCTACAAGGATATGTTAACGAATGAATTGAATATTACGTGGGTTCGACAAGTGCAGACGACTGGTGTGAACTTATCCTGTCTCGGTTTTTAGGCAGGGTCCTCTGTTTGTGGTGTCGAAGAATTCGAATACTTTTATTACCCTTTTGCTGCAAGCGGATGTTTCTTCGACGAAAGTGTTTAGCCTTTTGTCCAAACGATCTGCGTCACCCTACGGTTTTGTTCTTTTGCAGTTCACAGATGGCGCAAGGCTGCCGAGATATGAATTTTCATTTGCCTGCGTTTTACAACGGAATTTCGGATACAATTTGTCACTTGCGACATCAATTACTCAGTTTATGATACTACTCACTTACTTGCGGGTAGCGTTGCATTGAAAACTAGTTACCCGCTACAAAATTAATATAAAGTGCATAACGTCACGTTAATACAGTGTTTTAATGACACTGAACACTTTTATCCGCAAACGTCACAAAAGTGACAACTTATTTGTCTTTATTGACAAGGTAAAAGTGTCACTTTATCTGACTAAGCAGATAAAATAGCCACTTTTGCGTACTTTATCTGCCTAAGCACACAAAATCGTTGCCGTCTTTCTTTCTATGTTTGTTCGCTATCTCCTCCGAAGATACTGGACCGATTAAATTGTATCATGGCTTAAAATTTTGCTAATTTTTAGGCTTAAATCGTAGGCCGGTTTTTATTTTCAAAAAGAGTACGAAAAAGTTTTAATTTAAACCTTTAAGCAGCAGATCCGAGCATCTGTCGCCGTGGTTTATGGTGTGACAGCTGCTGTGGCCGTGTGCTATTAGCTCGGGTGATTCAGTATGTTCATATATCACTACAGTAGCGCGTTATTTGAACAACAGAGGTTGGCGTAGGGGTACGGTGTTCGCCTGTCACGCGGGTGGCCTGGGTTCGATTCCCGGCCGATGCATCCTTTTTTTTTAAATTTATATTAATGAAATTTACCTGAATACGTTTGCGGATAAAATAGTATATGTTATTCGGAGTAAAAGTGACTTTATGTGGCTTAGCTGAATTATTTGCCTCACTATCGTTCGGCCAAATAAACTTCAGCTTCGCCACATAAAGTATCACTTTTACTCCTAATAACATAATCTACTATTATTTGAATTGGCTGAATCATTGATGCCTCTAGGTAATATAAGTTTTAGCTAGCCGCTATTTTAGCGACACTTTGTACAAAAACTCCCTAATATTTTAGTATGGATTGATAATGTTAGTTTATTTCTTCACTGAGTTTAGGTGGAGTCTTGCACAGTCGCAGCAACTTCTAGAGTTCTAGAGCGTGTGTTTTAGTTTAATAAATATCTATCATTAAAATAACATTTCTAAAAACTGTTTGACATACACATCTGAAGAAAATCTCATGCTGTGAGAAAGGCAAACTACACCGACGCGACGTGGTAAGAAACTGCCTCTATAAAGAGAGATCGTGATATGTTGCAGCTTTTCTATTTACAGTCATTACACCTTCATAAGCAGTAATAAGTCTGCCTTTATTATGGCTCCTAATGACATCCAGCGAAGCTCCTCGAAGAAGCTGGCCTGGCAAAACGCAGCAGTATCCAAAACTCATTACGGCAGCAAATACGGAGGCTTTATTAAAAATCGGGCGCAATATGTATGCACGTCCTTTTGAAGCGGTAATCAAAGCCGGATTTCTAGGTTTAATATGGAGAAGCACATGCCATGCAGATGCACGTACTTTTAAAAGCGGTTTTGTCCGGGAACCTTGAAATAAATGAACTATTTCGGAATATTTTTCCACGACCTCTTTGTCCGCACCCGAATTCCGAATGGAAACTAGCCCTACTACCACTTTAGCCTTTCATTCGCAGGTCCTGAACAAAGGCGGAATTAGGTCTAGCTGGAGTGCGTTTTGAGTTATTATGCACACGTTTTCGGATAGTCCCCAGAACACCGCACATCAATTTAATGGCTGGCAGTTCTTCCGACTGATAAGACACTTCGTGTTAATTTGTATGGCAGCTCTTAATGAGGGCTGCAATAGGCACGTAGCCCAGCAATTATAATTGTGCCGCTCCATTCGGTTGTTTCGTAAATAGACTGAGTGCGCTTGTTTTCAAACCTAGGAAACCTGTCTAGCACTAGCTTCGCCTGTGGATCCCACGTCACCTGCCCGGATAAACTTGAAACTTACATTAACCTCTCACAGTTGATAAACTGCAGTTTATACCTTCTTTGAAAACACTTCAAGAATATCCTTCATCTGCGATATTGCCGTAATAAATAATTGTTTCTTTTATTACTTCCCTTATTGCGTTCCTTAACTGGAAGATACTCTTCTCAATATTGATCAAAATGCGTGCTAAGGTATGGTCATCGGTCATAGCCCTTTGATATTTTTTTTATGGGAAGTCTCCCTCTAAGTAGTAGTGAGTAATATCAGGTGTGTGGTTTATATCTTTGAACATTAAAACCCCAAATAAAAGGCGAAGGCACATATGTATGGAAGAATTTATCCAGAATAGATGGCACCTCATCAGCATAATCGTCAATGAGTATTTTTAGTTTTCCTAATGAACTATTGATGAATTCGTAAAAGACTATAGGTTCGCTTCTAGGTCCTAGTACCCTTTCGCAGTGCTGATATATTATTGTTGTTTTGCAGTAACAAAATCCATTGGACGAAGGGTGACTGCCAAATAGGGAAACTACTCTACTGTTTCTAATATCTCATTGTTGAGTTCGATATTAAGAGCTTCTGCATAATCTTTAGATATTTTTTTATCCTAATGTTGTATATAGGCTGCTGCAAACATATTCAATATTATTTGAAGTTCTCTCTCAGAATGGGCAGCTATGACAGCATCATCGGCATATTGGAGATCTATTATTGGTTTGTAGTTGTCTTGGTTCTGGTCAAAGATCAATTCGATCAACTAGTTCAAATCTGGTGGACAGTTCTTCTTCGACTAGGTGTATTATATTTGCACCAAATTGCACAACCGCGGTCCTCCGATTCACCAATTATCTACAATACTTCCACAGTGTTCCTTAATTTATAGAGTCAATACTTATGTCAAAAAAGAATAGAAAGAGTGGTTTTGTTATTGTAAAAAGCTTTTCTGAATCTGCATTGATGAAAAGATCATATCCAGTGTATCTGGAGATGGTCGGAATTCGCATTGCGACTCTAGTTAGGTATTTCTAGATAGAGATAACCATCTATTTAGTAGTAGATACCGGTATAATTACCACCCATTTACGTCTTTTTTTTAAGAAGGTTGCAATGAGAAAATCCTTTAGTTTGGCGGGATTTCTATCTTGTTCCAAATTTTATGTCTAAGTTGGTGTAGCTGCTTTATTAAGTTTCTTCCTATATTCTTGAATAATTCGTCAAGTAGTTTTTTAAGTATTTGTGCGTATAACATGTAGACTACAGAATTAATCGTAAATGTGAAAACACGTAAAAAACTCACAGTAAAAACTTCGACGAACTTACTACTCCTCGTAGTATTCGTCGAGAGTGTCTTCGAAGAAGAATTTGCCTACTGTATCGGCTAGGAAAAGGCATTTGGTAAAGTGCAACACGAGACGCTGAGGAAACAACAACGAATAGTTTGATTGAAAAGCTATGAATGTAATAAGCAATTTCAACTGGAATCAAACAGGTAGGAAATAAAACAATTGAAGTTATTAAAATTAGAAGCGCATTCCTCTAAGGTCAAACATATTTACATATATCTATTCTGTTGAATTTATTATTTTACCTTCTTTTGTTCTACTAGTTGTTATGTGGGAATGCCTAGGCACGACTTGTTAAATTTAAAATTGTGTCTTAGACTGAAGGAGTAGGTGCTCGTTTTGCAATATTTAAGTAATAGTAGCTAAAGGGGCAAAATCTTGTTATGGTGATGGGCGCCACACTTCAAGTGTAATTAGATTAAATATTCAATTATCTACAGATGTTGCACATCTGTGTTGACATATTTTGTTTATCGTGCGCTGGCTTCTTCTGTTAGCATTTTCGGGCTGTTCGCACGCATTATTTCTACCCTGGCTTAAATTTGCTGTAGTTTGTTAGTGATTTATGTGAGGAAAATGCAGTCCATTTATTTACTCGCGTGTCGCGGAACTTTATGGGTTGCACTTCGAATATTAATGGGTTTTGTCTTTCCATCGCACTTGCTTGCGGAATCGAATCAGCGTCACGGATTGAGCCCCAGACCGGTACATTTTAAAGCCGACCTTGGAGTCATAACGTTTGTGAGCTGTTAGTTAGTTTAGCAGACGAGTTTGTAGTGACATTGCTGAGTTCCTGTCGTGAGTTGGAAGTTTTCGCTACGATTCCCAAATTTGCAGTAAAAGCCGATGTAGATGCAGTTGATCGTTGGGCCGTTGATTTGCTGAAAATACTTGCTGCGTCTCCGCTTGTTCTGGTGACTGATCGTGCAGCTCGCTGTTGTTTGCTTTTTAGTGGCGCCTTCCATCATTGAGGGGAGTATTAAAACACGAACTTTGTTTTGCAAAGGTGTGTCTTGAAAGCTTGAATGATCGGCTAGTGTTGTTGTAAATGTGTAATTCTTTGCTAATTTAATGTGTCCCGAGACGTGTTGGCCATTTAGAAATAGAGCTCCTTTAATTAATGGTCACAATAGAGTGGACTAAATTTGTACCTTCGACTGTAGCGTGGGTCGCGCTTGTGATTTATACGAGTGCTCAAATTAATTGATGAACATTTTGCGTCATATTTATTGTTGTTGTTAACATAAAACGGCGAGGAACGAAGCCCAATTATTAAGAGTATTATTAATAATATAAACCTGCTGATTTTTACTATGGTTTGGTGGACGGCTAATGCAAGCAATTGATATGTCAAACCTTTTTAGAGTCTGTTTCGGGTCGTAGAAAATTGGCTATGAAGTGAGTTTAAGAGTGCTCGTAAGTTCATGGAGTTACCTTCTTCTTCTTGAAGTGTCTATCCTCTATGGACGTTGGCTATTATGTTTGCCTAGATCGACGGCTGAATGAAATTAGGCAGCTAAAGATATACCGGTCCACTATGGTTCTTTATCCAAGATGTTCGGGGACGACCAGGTCCCCTTTTTCCTTTATTAACCCTGCCCTGAACAATTAGTTGGAAAAGGAGGTATTTCTCGTTACACCCGACGTGCCCAAACTATTGTTCTTCGCTGTTAGTACAGTTTCTACATTTTTCTGTGCCCGCTCTATTATTGTGTTATTGAGAATATAGGAAGTCCAGGACACTCTAAACATCCGCCTGTAGCACCATAGTTCAAATGCGTAGAGGCACTTGCACCAAACGTTAGTTACTGTTAACGCCTCCGCGCCGTATACAGAGAAAACGTAACATCGGTCCGCTTAAACATCAGCTACGTGAATTTCATACCACACAGAAAGAAAAGAAACACAAATACAGGTTACATTTTTTCTTTATGTAACATTTACTGGCGACCAGTGATCGGAGGCTGAGAGCTTCACTGATGCATTTAGTGTTAGGAATTCCGACGTGAGCTGAAGATATACAGTTCGTCCCGCGAACGTTGTATCCGAAGGCATCAAACGTTTCATCACCATCCAGGGAGCAGACACCGCTTACCGTATTGCCTTTTAACCTTGTGTCTTATTTTAATGTGAGCGATAAATGAAGTCGCTGTGCTGTAAATGCTGCAAGTTTTAGATTTATGCTTTTTATGAGGTGCCTCTAAACTTTTCGGACTATATTTTAAACACCTGTATTTTGTGCCATATAGTATTGAATTTGTGATTAATTATACTGTGATACCAGATTTGTGACTCTTATTTTGGTTACTACTACCTGTGCATGATTTGAGCTTTGCATTATGTGCCCCTTCAGCGCTATCTGCCAGAAGTACGGTGTCGTCAACGTATCGTAAGTGGTTAGTAATTTCGCCGTTTATATTGCTACCATCTTTGCACTTTATATTGGTATCTCCAGTGGCAGTAGAGTGGCTTTACTAGCCCTGGGCAGTTGCGAAATTACCTCAGGTGTGGTATTGCAGTAACGTGAAGCTGTCCAGCATATCTCACAAAATAATGTCGTAAAGCAAGGGCTGTTATTACAGCGCCCTCACCAAAGATAGCCAAACATTGCTTGCAACTGTCCCGAAAAATCTTTCGACTAGTCGTGGACACTGCACTATAAACCAACATATGCACAGGATGGGCATGGTGAACAGCCCAAACTGCCGCGGATACAACGAGGATTACGAGACAGCAGAACACGTTCTGTGCTACTGCCCAGCTCTCGCAAGAGTCAGAGGATCCGTGTTGGGGCACTACCGGCCCGATATGGTCAGAATCAGCAACACTTCGGTTGCGGTAGTCCTTAAATACATGAAAAGGATTGAATGACTTGAGTGATAGCCAACTTGGAGAGCTGCTGGGAGGTAGCATAATGGGCCCACTTAATGCGGCCTAAGTGCGTGTGAGGTAACTCACCCTCCACATACAATCCAGAATCCAGAATTAATATCATCTTGTACTTCATGCAGTGCTTCTTTGAAGAGATTCTCGGAATACACATTGAACAGTTGGGGCGAAAGTACGCAACCCTGGTGCACCCCTCTTCTCATATAGAATTCTGTAGCACATTCTTTTTCTAGGCGAATAGTCACTTTCTGTTCAGTATACAGATTTATTTTTAAGCGGATGTCTTTATCATCTAGCCCGGAAACAGATAGTTTCTGATGTTCTGATGGAGTTGTCGGTTGTATTAAAAGATTATTCGGCGCCCCCTGGTAATTTTGTATATTCTTTACTACTTATGTAATGTAGCTGATCGGCCCTCCAATATTTCAATCTGGCTTGAACGTTTGTTTGTTACGATTTGAAGCTGGTCAGAGTTTTTAGTCTGGGGATTCCTTTGCCGTTTGTAGTAATATAATCATTTTACCAGAAGTAGGTGGCAAAGCGTTGGTAGTATAAAGCTACTAAAAGCTACATAAATTTGGAAACATACTGAGAATTTATGTGAAAATAAAATCAGATGTATCTATCTAAATGTTCATGAAGAACGACCTGATTTCAATATTACATCTTGCTGGCATATTATACAGTAAAGTGAAACTGACCCTCAAGCTCACGCTTTCATTTTAAAGTCTAAAACAAATTCAGCTAACCAAATCTTTGAGCGTTTACCACTTTCCCGATAGCTCTCACACCATTTTTGTGTTCGTAATATTATTTACATAAACATCTTCCCCAAGCGAATGAAGTGGAAAGAATAAGATTGGAAAATGCCCGTCTGCCCCCAAAAAACTCAACCCCTGATAAGCACGTGCTCCTCTCAATATCTTAAAACCATACAGAACAACTGTTACTTTATGAACACCTGCTCTTTCCTGCCGGAGTCGATCTAACACGTGACCTAATTCGACGATAATTGATTCTTGAACTTATTCCTCGGCTCCCTGCAGCTGTTGGTACGCTCCCAGGACGTTTATTCTAGTTGAAAGTAATAGTCGCCGGCCTTTGTGCCGTGATATTCTTTTCATATACTGCCGAGGCTCAAGCTTAAGAGCTAGATTAGTTATTTCAGAGTCGCAGGGAGAAGCATAAATGTATATTATAGCGTTTGACTTATGTTTGAATGAGGTAATATAGATCTGGCAACATTATAGTGCCAGAAGAGTAACAATCATTAAACTCTTTTATTCTCAACACTTCTTGACTTTTGCTCCGTGATGCAAAGTAGTTCACTTGTTCAACCCCGCTTGAACTACTGCTATCTACGTTTGCATACAACACAACATACTTGCTTCTGAGTATGCTTAGGTGAGTGGTTTCTGTAGAACCCTTCAGGTCTTTTGACCGCGCTGCTGTAGCGGATTTAAAAAGGCCCGCTAAAATCAACGTTTCTGTTATTTCCTTTGACTAGGATGACTATTATCCTTCATGGACGCTCCAACAGCGTTCAGTATATTGCCTACTATCTCCCTTTAAGAGGTGAAATATAATTATATGAAAACTTATTGAGCATTGTGTAACTCTACGAAACAGCCTGGAAATTTCTCATTCTAGTGGTTATTACTGCAGTTCAGATTTTAGACTTCAAATAGCGCATTCACCCAACTCTAATTTTTAAACAGCTGGAATGTTAAAACAGCAGTAAAAAACTTCTCGAGTCAAAGTTTCATTGCAGCAAACCGCTAGGTAATTCCACATCAAAACGCAGATCTAATAATACCGCGTATAGGCAGACAAATATTGCATTTCACAACTTTGCAAATAGTTCCCACACTCCGCTTAGCTTACAGCACCCATCACCTCCCGATCTGAGGGCCCGAGAGCGCGACCTCTTATCAATAGCTTGGCATCACAATTTCGGGAAGATTTATTTCGGTTATGAGCAGATTGCTTTGTTCCTGAATGTGCTCCAGGAGCTCGGACAAACGAATTCAGATTGCTCGCTATAACGACGGGATCCAATAAATACGAAAGCAAAACGATACACAAAACGAACCGATATTGAAAAGTTTTAGCCAAATAAAGGGCGGGAGGCAGCGGAATATCGTGGCGTTGCATTCTTTCAAGTTGCTGGTTAAGTTGGGGTATTCGGAGATATGAATATTTATTCCACTTGAAACTTCGTAACGACACTGAAGCTATAAATGGATCCGAATGCCGGCATCTAAATTCAAATCCGGATAGTGCCGTCCAGTTTCTAAAATCAGTCTGCTTAATGAAATGCTTCTGCTATCTGGATGATCTAGTAAATAGTTAGTTTGGATTTAAATTAAAACGCAGAAATTATAGAACGTTCTCTCGACTTCAATCTAATCAATCTCAAGGTAAAGATATAAACCTTTCACATCAGCCACAGCTAAAATAATCTGACCCGCATCAAATTACTTTTAAACTACCAGGACGAATGACTTCACAGTGCCCAAATGTAGATAGAAGAAAACAGTATTGACGACAAGTTAGCCACGGCTCCAAATAGTGATTAGCATATCCAGACGGGGATGATCCCAAAATTTAGGTCCCGTAGTCGGTAGTTAATAAATATTATAAACATATGCCGCATATATATGGTATATGTTAAAGGCAACTTGTAGAATTCATGCGTTTTATATAAAAACTAGGCATTATATCTGTAATAATATTTAAGACACTATATATAATCCTTATTGAGGTGTAGGCATTTTATAAAATGCATGTTTTAGAGTAAAGTTAGCACTCATTAGCCAAATTAGCCAACATCAGGCAACGACCGGTGAACATTATCAAAGGAAGACCAACTCATGTAAGGATGCATATAACAAGCACAATCAACGGCTGCAACTAACCTAAGCAAGCTGGAATGACACATAGACTGGAAAAGAGCATCAGCTATAGCGGTTTATTATACATATTGCATTTAGACTTGATTACTGAGATGACTATAAAATTTAGTACACCCTCTACTCGCTGATACGAAAGTGGAGTCAAGATTAAGTGATATGGTGCCGGAACTCACCGTAATGTTATTCGGATATAAATCGAAATGTAGTTCTGCTATATTTCAACGGAGTGTGAGGAAAACTTCAAGCTAGTTTATGTTTGTCAATCGGTTTATATCCGGTGAAAATCGTAGTTTGCTATTCGGACCTTAAAAAAAGGAAATTTACATTGCATAAGACAAAATCTGCCACTACCCACCCTGATTCTACGTTCGTTCTATAATCTCTGCCCGCAGCTCGGACTAGAAATTCACAATTTTTTTCTGCTGACTTATAACCAGTGGCTGTGTCCGTAAATTTCGAAACGACAACAATTTATAGCCTTAAAAGCTAATACATGCCTCTTATATGCAGATTTAACTAATATCTGATTGAATCTGAGTAATTACACGAATTTATGTTGGCGAAAACGGTATACATAATTTCGAATCATTGGAATTCACAGATCGCATGTTATATCAGTTGCAGATTCTAAAGGCGCATTGAATGTGCCAAACTTACAAAATAATCATGAAAATAGCTGTAGGTATCATCTTGCTGTCATTTAGTAGGTTACAAATACACAGTAGATACAGCGCTTGACTTCAATATAGTGTTTTGGGGACATCTAACTGGTATTGAATCCATGTCAGAACATGTGTCATCTTATTTAGTTCTAATATAGCTGCTAGAAAGATAAACTGGAACTTTTTGTGACAAGTCGAACAACACTATTTTCTTTGGAGAGTTTTATATAATATCGGCATGTCGATGTACCTAGTCAGCTGTAGAATTTTGGAGGATTTCTAAAATCTGTATAATTAACAAAGCTGGATGTTAGTCCAAGTAGTCCAAGTTTCTAGACTCTGCAGTGGAATTCATTGAAAAAGATATAAATTTTCGGGATCGGTGCGTCTGTTTGATATTGTGGTCATTGGGATCCCTACAATATTTCTCAGAATTCAGAGTTTTTTTTATGATCGTTAATGCCAATTTGCAGACCTTTCGCGAAGTGATTTCTGGACGCTACCCGTGGTGATGCTTCTGCTACAATGTAATTAAGTAGCCAACAAAATACAATAGTTTCTGAAACGATCTTCCTATGATATTTTTGGGGAAGCGATCTCTTCTTGTTGACATAATTTGGGACATACCGTGTACTGAGAGCTACTTTGCAATATGATTCTAGCTGGAATATTCCCCAAAGCTAATATCGCAGCATCCAACTTATTTGCTAAAGTATATTAAAATGATCGGTAAACTACACATGCAAAATTCCTCTTCTAAGTACATAAGACGTAGTTAAAATTGGCGGTAAATTACACATGCAACGTAAAATAATAAACTCAAATAGGACGTGGCTGGCTGCAATCCGATCAACGGTGAAATATGTAAACCAAGAGAAAGTTCAACTCCCGAGCATCGCAAAAAATCTTAACCGGGTTGTAACTTAAACACGGCGAAAAGACTGCTTCCCAAAGCTCTTTTCTAGAATAGACAAGGATCCTTTGGAAGTATGTACGGGTATTCAACATAAATCCACCGCGCGTTAAACAGAAAGCTTTAACATGGCTTTTCGTAATGCCGAAAAGGGTGACGATACATTAATGTGTGCTGCGTCTATGACGCTATCAGTATATAGAGCGTAGCTAGACAGAATACAGAGCGTTGCTTTAAACTTACAAGTCTGCGGTTTGGGGAGCTGTAATATTTTATAAAGGTCATAATTTGCCTAACCGGCACTATAGGGCTTCCCAAGAGGCTATGTTTATGGAACTAAATAACATTGCGTCATCTCTACTCTGTGCTCCATTACATCTGGGCTACTTTCGACGATCTATTTCCTCCCGCTCTTGAGCGAGAAGAAATTCGAATATACGAATCATGCGGCTCCCTTAGGCACATGCATTTATAAGATAGGGGTGAGGGGATTTCCAGACAATTCTTATGTGTTTTCATAATGCTAGTTTATTATTAGCAAGTTTCTATAGAGTATTTGGTTATTCTTTACACTTCACAGGTGGATATCCTGGCTTTTGACGATTGCGACTGCACAAATTAAATTTATGCATTAATAATGTGCTAAATAGAATTTATATGCCGCCACCTGTAGTCACAGTTGACTTCTGACCTCCAACGATCATGGAGACTTGGCCGAAAGAACAACGGCCCAGCGATGCGGGGGTACGCGAGCAGCTAGCGATGGCGCCTCTCTACCTCAATTTCCCCAGGTAATAGGCCAGATAGTGAGGACCAGGAAGGTACAAGAAGAATATGCGCAGCATGTTAAAGACAGTTGCTTCCAGAGACTTGGAGATCCAGTTCCACCGTGAGGAACCACCCGCCCTAGGACCCCTCGGCTTGTGTTCCGCTTCCTCCAGCGAGAAAGATTGCCAGCCGAGACCAAAGCCGGGATTTGATCTTTACAAGGGAGTTTTTGCCAGAAACAACATTCGAAGCCGTTTCTCTTTAGCGAAATGGGCCCTGCACAACAAACCGGGCTTCGCCTTGCTCTGAACGGCAAACCGTCGCCGCGCCGATACGGGATCTACCAGAAGAAACCCTCCAGAGCTTCAGATACCCTCTTGAACTCAAATCATAAAACCGTTCTTCTGGCGGCCGATTTTGACACCAAAAATCCCCTAAAGCCAATCCATATTCTACTCTCTAGGCCGCCACTTTCAGTAAAAGAAAATACCTCTAGAAGCCGTCCTTAAACCGTTTTCTACGCCAACAAATTGGCACTTTTAAGAACCAGAAGGGCCCCCCACAATTATGTTAAGCGCTACCTGATAAGAACGTTCTAAGCCTAATCACCATCGTAGCTAGTCAAAGGTACCACTTACGTGGAGACGCTTTCTCCAGACTATCGGTATGCTCTTGCAGGAAGCCAGTTTTTAGATTAGATTATCCGAGTAACCTTGGGCTGCCTTCAAAGGGAAACTTAACCCTGTAGGTAGCCCGCTGACCAGAGCACATTGCCACTAAATTTCCACATCTAAAACAACCCTCACGTACCCAACGATATATGGCAACAAACTCAGCCCTCTAGTTACTTTAAGATTTGCTCTCAGGCAGCACCGTAGCGCAGAGCAGAGACGGAACTGGAACTACTTAGGCGGTCGGCCGGTGTCTATTAATCCGAATTTTGTATATCTAATGTACACTGTACAGCCGTTTTATACTAAAGTTTATTTACGAAAAGGACATGGAATATGAAGGACATAGTACTTAAGCTTTCAAAAGCGTTATGAATCTAATCACTCAAAGCAATTTATGAATCTTGCGCTCCTGAGCTACACCATAGAAGTTTATAGTTGTGCGAAAACACAATAAAATATAAAAAATACGAGGCGTTAGAACCTTGCTGGCTGTATTTTTAGAAATTAAGTTCTTTCTGGTCGTTTGCATAGGCGTTTCAGTTCTGTTTTAACGCGTCAATACCCATCTTCCATTACTGGTATCTTACGTAATACACGCCTTTTCCATTTTCCCATCGTTCCTCTGTTTTTAGTTATAGTACGTGGCTTACAGCCATTAGTTGCTTTAATGAGGTTTTGTAAATTGCCAACTTCTTTGAAAATGTTAGCTTGAATTTAAATATGCATAACAATGAGAAAAAAGGTGTACTTTTGGCTATTAGGCAATACTTGTCGTTTGCTTTTAATTACGGTAGCTAATTTAAGATTCCAACTGTATACATTTCTGTTATGCGTAGAAATTCTAATCTATTTTGTAAAATTTGATAGAATTTCCCAGTAAATTGGATAACTATGTGTTCTCGTTCATTTATTTTGAAATCGAGTTCAAAGTAGTTCTATCTTTTTCGAACCTACTTTTAGCTCCCTTTTAGATTGAGCATCATTAGATTAATACTCTACTATGTGATATAACTGCGCTGATGTTCAACATATCAATTCTTTGTTACCTTCCTGTTAATGTTAAATAGCTACCTGTTTGGTCTTGCTCTTTGACCGCAACGAACTACAGACTCTTTCATGACCTCGTGATGGCTTTCTCGGTTTATTATTCTAATATAGATTTTTTTAAATTAATAAATTCTTGTGATAAGTTACATTTACAGAATTTTTCAAATATATATTGGGTTGTAAACATTTCAACGACGGTTAACTTTCCCTGTCTGAACGTTGTCTATGTAATCCCTTATAATGCATTTTTCTTACAACAACTAATCATTAGTGGATTAGCGGATTATTCGAATCTCATTATTTTTAATAGCGAATAAAAGGCTGCTTTATAACATAACAGAGATAGTTTAAAGTTAGCTTTTAATCCCATGTAAAAAAATCATCTCATACATTCAATAATTTGATGTCAGCAGCTTCAAAACAACTAGCAAGGAGTGTTGTTGTTGTGGTTATTATTCTAGCAAAGCAATTTAATATTCTAATGGTGTTGAAGATGAAATTGAGCACGTTAGGGAAATTTCTCCAGTGCCTGCATTAGAAGGCTATAAAGAACTATAATAATTTACTACCATTACAGAGATAAGAGTTACGCTGAATGTTACTCACTGGCATAATCCTGTGCAAAACACAATATATCTAAGCATTCCGGAGAGAAATGGCAGCAATAGCTCGTTACCAGGGAATTATATGCTCGCCTCAGTTTTTAAATTGCACTAAATGACATAGTTCTGCTGATATGCGCCGTTCTCGAACGCACCCACCATAAACATGCAAATGGCTCGGAACGGAAAGAAAATATTTGCGCTGCAAAAATCTCAGTTTACACGAACGTGCAATTAAAAGCTCTCCCGTTGCACACCTCCGATTTGCCGGATCGCCCCGGGATTATTAAATTGCGCCAACCTCATTGTCCGCAGCCACTTTCGCAGTTGCAATTTGCATTTAAATTCAAAACATTGAGCACAAAGGATAAATAAAGGAGCAAGAATTACGTGCATTTTGCGTGCACAATGGCCCGAAGTGTAAGCTCAGTGACCACTTCGAATACGACGGCAATTATTAAGCCACTGCATTTACATAATCGTATGCAAAGCGAAAAATGCTGACTGCTTTCATGGTGCACGCATGCCTAATTGTCGTGTGTCTGAAAGAGTTTAATTTTTAAGGCACTCATTTAACGTAGAAGATTATAGTGCATATTTGATTGTTACGCTGTTGGTTGTATTTGCATGGAAGTTTGACAGCGTTCGAATGATATCCAATTGTCATGAAACCTGAAAAAGTTATATACACTAGTCAAGAACAACCGAACGTTTCTAAAGCCGGCATTGATTACAGTACAAACATGCTAACTTCGAATTTAAGAGAAATAATTTGGGGAAATGCATGGTTTTTTTGTACAATACGTTCCATACATCTTAATATTTCAGTAATTAATTGCCCTGTTTGTCCAATTAGTTAACTGGGTAAACATGAAACCCTATGTCAAAGTCTATGCTTATACCACTGCTCGAGGCGAATTCTTATTGTTGCGAATAGCAAGCATTTTACATGGAAGAATGCGGACTGCTGAGGTGCATACTTAGTTGGCCGTCGATTACTTAATCTAATCTTGGAAGGCGTTATGTGTGCAAAATTACCGCATCCAATACTGCGGAGAAGTCCCGTCTTTCCTTATCGCTGGTTTTGCCGTCGTCCGGTCATCGCAAATGCATTTTTGAGTAAGTTGCAATTCGCTTACCCGCTTTATACACGATGAAAAAATAACGTTTACTCTATCAAACGCTGTCTTGTGACACTCGCCAACACTTTATAAGCAGTAAATTATTTCGCCGCTTCTATGTATTTACTATTAGGGCGAACTTACACATCACACTCAGCAGTCGCAGGAACGTGCAGCCGCAGCTGAGAGTGGCGACTAAATCTCGACTTGGAAGTAGCAGCGAAAGATGCTTTGACCTAACATTCTGCCCATTTCTAGTACTATAATTATGAATATCACAACCATAAACTAAGTTTTGGGTCATATATTCAGGTAACAGGTTATTGTCTGCTTTAAAAACTAACAACACAGAATTGAAATAATACGTTGCTTAATACTTAACCATTGTAAACAATCTAGCATCGCAGAAATTCTTGTATATTTCGATCAGCGTAAAATAATACGCATTACCCTGTTCAATAATATTGCTCGCAACGGGCAAAACAATTTGATTGAATTCACGTACGTTAAGTGTGTCAATTGTACGAATAGAATACGTCCGCGTTCCACGACAGCTAGCAGTAATAATAAACCTACTTAGCATAAAAACACATAGCAAAATAAGTTGGCTATAGATGTAATATGAAAATAAACACTACAGGGGATCCCGAAGGCTCGTTTCAGGCTGTAAGTTTGCAAACCATAAACTTTCAGCAGCCATCGCATTGGCTTTGGTTATTCGCATACAAATTATTCAACATATTTGACGCCAGTGTGTGTAAACAATATAGATGTGGTATTGTAAGACAATAATAATAATAATGGTGAGGCACTAACACCCCATGAAGGAGCTTGAGCCTGAAATATAATAAGTTTTTTCTACGACCACTACTACAAGTAGGCCTTTTAGCACTAGTTTTTTCACTAAAAATGACGTTTTATAATTTAGCGTGTTTAGAGAGATTAGATGTTTACTTTTAGCGCATGTGTAGTATATAGTGACGTGAGGTTATAAACCGCAATTTCGAACTGGAACCTCTTGCATTAGAGGTAAAGTGTTTTTTAAAATAATTAAAGCGTAATGTAATGAATACAGTCAGATGTGCACTATTAATAATTACCTTTGATAACTGACTTTGACAGTACTGGTTCCACAAACATTCACCTGCGCGTCAAGGGCTACTGTTTATTATGACATAAATTATAACTGTCGTAGATGCAAACATTTGTTAAATCGACATCCTTTATCTAATAGACTTGTCTGTCCGGGACGCTGTTTTGTCTGTCCGGGACGCTGTTTCAGCAGCCAAACCGTAAGAGATAGAGAAACAAGTTATGAAAGTTATATGTTTGGAATGGTCATGTCAGGCCAGGAACCGAATTTCAGTCACGTGACACTTCCGGTTTTCGAGAAATCACGTGATTTCTCGAAAACCGGAAGTGTCAGTACGCTGTTTCAGCAGCCAAACGAAGCTGCGACCCTCTGCGCCTTAAAACGTCGATCGGTTAGGCAACCACTTTGACACCTTCCAGGTCTGGGTACAGTTTTTATTTAATACGCGTTCTATTTGAAAAACGGTCTTTTTTGTTTTTTTAAATAAGACATTTGTCTCACTGGGTTGCTAGTTTATGGATTAATAACAATAAATTTAAGGTCGTAAAAAATATTGTATGCAACTCGTGCTAAAAGTGACCTTCGGCTTCGTTTCATAATTTTCATGTCTCGTGCATAAACCTCAACTTTTAGCACTTGTTGCATAAATAGCTATTCTATTTATTCGAATCGAAACTGTAAGAATATAAGCACTTTCTTCGTTGATTGATTTTTATAATAAAGGGTAGGACTGTATTTAGTAAACCTTGAGTTGATAACATCACCCGCCATAGCAAGATATTCAGTTTTTCGAGCCTTGTGTACGGGATAAATATGAGACTATTGTTTTGGACAAAAGGTATTGATTAAGTCTCATAGTTAACCGTTTATTGGAGCTAGCGTCACAAGAATAAGGGCAATTTTAAAATACTCTAGATTGTTGTCTTTAGCGAAGCAGTAGGGCTTTTACAAACCTTCAGATGTAAGCATCAAACGTCACAGAAAATCTTTTACTGGAGCTATTCACTAGTGTTTTGAACGATTGATAGTCATCTTATTAATATTACTAATTATGAAAAATTTCCTTATCCTTACTCATAAATAGATACAAGATTTTTAAATAGATGATGATTCTTATGTACTTAGGCTAAGTTGAAAGAGATGGCAGCGTAGTTCTAAAATGAAAAAGAAGCCGATAGATCATAAATTGGGGAACTAACTAAAAAGCTCTAGAAATAGTTTTCAGCACAGAACAAACATGTGAATAGCAAAATAGAGAAAGGCAGAGACTCAAACACATAAAGCGACAGCAAGAAAATAGCGAATAATCGCGACCGGAACCCTTACACAACTAAATTGAAAGTATTGACAAATTGAAGATAACTAGGGCATGAGATGATAATGATATTTCAGCAGAACTGCATGTGTAAAAGCAAGGTATGTATAGGAAGAAACATATAGGAAAGGACATATACAGCTTAATTCTGATAATATGGTAGAATAACGGTTATGGAATCGTCTGCCCTATACACACAATACAAAGCAATATGTTCCAACTTTATATATCGCAATAGAAAAATATAATTGCACCAGTGGCGCATAATTCACTACCACACCGGCTGTCAACACGGTTTACAACAATCTTGATTAATTAACAATTAATATTAATATTTCAATGTTATATTACCCGATCTTAGTGCTAACTAGGTTGAAAAATGTTTAACTACTCTAATATCGGTTATGTTTTATACTTCATATTTCCAATGACAATAGTTAAACTACTCTTCCATCCTTTCTCAGATTTCAATTGTGCTCGACCGGTAATATTTCGACCTTTCCTGCAAATTCCCAAAGCACCATTATGCCTTCGCCGTGAGCGCGACTCTATCACCAGTCTATGTGCGCTGCGCCTCCAGCGAGTATTTTTAGCAAAGCGTGTTTTACGGTGACTCAATCCTCGCTGCAGTCGCATGCGTCGTCACCAATCTTCCCAGTCCGCACCAGGTAGGAGCAAAGTTCTCCGTGGCCAATCACGGATTGGAAAGTAGATCTTAAACTTATCCATGGATGTGAGCCAAGGGTATCAACCCTACAACGCATTCATCTAGGAAAGTTACATTAACGCATATGCGGTGTCGTATACGACACCACACCTTTTTTTTGTTTAATGAGACACTTCAAATTTACTATACGCCTTTTTAAATATCTGGAAGTTAATTTTGACTGCATAAATGCATATTAAAGCTCAAAACGAAAGTTAAAGTGGTTAAAATAGTCATTTATGAGTATCAGTAAATTAATTGTTAAATCTAAGAAACTGACCAGGTATACTAATATCTACGTTAAACAGTTTTGACAAATAACTATAGTGTGATTTTTTTAAAAATCAATTGCAGCAGGCCCTGGATAGACTGAATCAGTTGGCAGTACTGAAGTGTATTGTTGGTAACACTGTCTGTGTCAAAACTGACGCAAAACCTAATCTGCTAACCTCGAATTTGACATAGACTTTCAGTGTCATCAACAATACATTTCAGTATTGCCAACTTATTCAGGCTATCCAGGGCCTGCTGCAATAGATTTTTTTAAAAATCACTCAGTAGTCTGTTCAGCACACTGCAATTGAGTTTTTAAAAAATCACTCAGTAGTCTCTGTTCAGCATATAAATTACACTTCAGGTTATCAGGTTAGGTTTTGCGTCAGTTTTATCACAGACTGACGCAAAATCTAACCTGCTAACCTCAAATTTGACATAGACTTACAGTGTCACGAACATTTTATTCATATGTTTGTCGCAGAGGATTTTTTTTGATCTCTCAATATTTGCATCATAACTTCAAAAAGTTATTTAATGTCAATTGAAATTAGTTCTAATTATAAGGGTCGCCATCTCTGTTCCTTTTAGTAATTATAGTTAAAATATTATCGAGTGACTTTTGTAATATGTTATTTTGGTTGCCTGCTCCACTCTATCTGTTCGGCGGCTCAAGTATAATAGCTAACTGGCAGTCCTATAAAGACAGTAGTGATAGCTATTTTAACAAATTCCACTTCGCATTACGTCACTATAAAAATTATGTACGTAAACTGACAGATGGCAAGTGGCAAGTTGTTACCGACCAACACATACCGAGAAAACTTGTTACGTGATTGCATAGATGGCGTCATATGCGACACCAAGTAACTAAATAAATAAGTAATTATAAAGCTTGTAATAATTTTTGGAAATTAAAAATGAAAGGGATAAATCAACAATAATCTTCTGGAGGTACTGAAAATATGAATATGATAACATAACAGCAAATCACTAAAAACTAGATAGTTAAATAGCTGGTGTCTCATATGACGCCACCTATGCGTTCTAGGGTTAATCAAAAGAGAAGACCAAAGGTTAAGAATATTTGAAATGGAAATACTTTGCAGAATTTTTAGACCGGTACAAGAAACGGGAGAATAGTGACAAAGGACTTGTGAACCGCATATAGTGAAACGCATGCCAATTTAGTGGATACAGCACAATTCAGAGTTTATTTAGTAACCTACCAACAATAGAAGAATGAGTAAGGTCACATATAAAATGGATTTGCGATGCGTTCAGAGATTTCTAAAAGCTTAACGTACAACACTGAAGGAAAGATGCCAAGAATCGACCAAAATGGAAGGAAGTTGTTGGAGAAGACCAAGAGAGGTGGTATAAACAGAAAAACAAAGACAGCCATTAAATCTCTCGTAGTAAAAAGAATTATTTTAACTGAAATATACAACGACTGTAAAACATCTATGGCACGAACTCAGTTTCCTTTGTATAGGTTTTAAAAAATGAACCAATGTAACACACGGCAGCAGAGTTGGCTACAGATGAAAGTCGTTAAAAACCAGCTTTGCTAATCGCTGATCAAGCATCTATTTTCAAACAAAATAGGAGTGTTACTTGAAGTGATGGATGATGAGAATTGTTTTAATTCATAAGCTACAACCAAGCCGCATTTCCTGAGTCTGTATTAGAGATCAGTGTGTGTTACACTAGTCTCCTGGTACAGTTCCAGAACGAGTGAATTTCCCTTTATTTTACATGTCCTTACGTGATTCATATATTTACTCGGCAGATAAAGCCCGACGTTGCCCATTCTAGAAATACAACTAGAGCATCTTCACTTAAATCCAGCTTCGACTTTCACTGGAGCATTGCGCAGTTATTAGCGCTAAAATATTGCCAACAGGAATTCCATAGGGAATGGGAATGATGCACCTGGGCATTCCAAGCTTAAAACTGTACACCGAGGCTATTTATCAAGATCTTGCAGAAACTAACCCAGCAGCAACAGGGGTTTCATATCCATATGGCAAATTACACTGCAGCGAAATAAACAGTTCTAGCTAACTAAGTTTATCTGAGCGGAGAAATTACAGTAAGTGGTCTTTTTCGGCATCCAGGGACATCTGTCCGGTGCAATTTGTTTTAAAAGCTCACCCATTCCACCTTTTTACTATTATTTCCAAGTTGGTTATAAAAATTCTAATTAGAAGAAGTATGCGAATAATTTTAAGACTGTACTGTTTGAGGCTTTCGCGGCTACTCGAATTATTTTCCTTAGCATAGAATTTCGGCTTAGACCGCGTAGTATTTGTGTATGAACACCCAGCATTTTCTGGCTTAATGTGCCTTGCACCTTGTGAAGTCGAGCAAAAACCCGCGTGATGGCCATGCTCTCTGGTGGCTCGTGTTGTTTCAGTATCTTGAGAACGAGGATACTTAGGCAGATTTGGCCGTTTTGCTGTTTGTGCATCCATATTCACTAAATATGTGAATATGGATGCACAAACAGCAAAACGGCCAAATCTGCCTAAGTATCCTCGTTCTCAAGATACTGAAACAACACGAGCCACCAGAGAGCATGGCCATCGCGCGGGTTTTTGCTCGACTTCACAAGGTGCAAGGCACATTAAGCCAGAAAATGCTGGGTGTTCATACACAAATACTACGCGGTCTAAGCCGAAATTCTATGCTAAGGAAAATAATTTTAAGACTGCTTGACTATTAGGAAATTTTCCCTTTTCCAATTCAAACTCTAAGCCATTGTTGGAGTAGATTAAAACACTGCGTTTCAACGTAAACGAACCGAAAAAGCGAGAACGTTCCTGATAAAGATAAGCAATGCGATATTTATTACCGACGTTCGTTTACAGTTCAGAAGCTTTTCCATAACGGCAATAAAATCGGTGCATGGGCGCTATCGAGTGCAAAATATGTACAATTTGGGCGTGTGGTCCCTGATACGCTCTCCAAGACACAACAGAACCTTTTTATCTCCCTCTGGTGACCGGTTGGACTTCCGGAATTTATTCAGCTAGGATAATCTTCTTAATACGGATACAAATCGTGAGAAGAGACGTGAAGGAACTCGGGAAATGCTCCCCAAGTGCCTGCAACGTCATCCTCATGATGCTTTTGATCCGGCATCTACGATGTCTCAAATTAGGGCCATGGAAACTGAAGTATTGAACTTATTCTAGGTTGTTAGTTGCTTTAATAATTTACACGTAATTAATTAGAGCTTGAAAATTAAAGCTTTGTTTAGTCGCAACCGAGAAGAGCAAAAATTTTTGAATAAGTTCTCATATCTGAAATCTCTTTTATTCCAAATTGCATATCTCAAATTCTAACTTATGTTTCGAGTTGGAATAAGTTGGAAGTGAAAGTGTTACGGTCACGAATTAAATAACTGCCTGTGACCTACATTCGTACAGATTTTTGCGGAAAATTTAAGACCACCGCTTTAAAATATAGGTAATTTTCAGTAACGCTTAGTAACTCGTACAATACAATCCAGGTTTTGTTTTGTAAAGCAAATGTCAAAGCTTGTCATGCGAGAGAATTTGAATCGCGGACGAGGCGAAAAAATTTGAATACTGATTGAGTTAGCTGCATTAATTAGAGTATCTCTTTGTTTACACTACAAATTAATTGGGGTCGAATGCGCAGAGGTAAATACAGAGGTGAATAGATTGTTTGAGAATTGGCCTTAAGCGAAATGTATGTAAGCTGTAATTGTGTTAGTGACCAAGGTGTACCATCACCTTGATAACCAAGGGTTCCCCACCATATCTCTCAAAACATTAATTTAACAACTGATAAGGTAATATTAACATTATTGACACCGATTTAGTAATAAATATATATTTCCACTGTTGAACGGTTAATAGAAAATTTCAAGAAAGGTATACACGATTCTTGAATTTTTAAGTTTTATAATTTATTGGAAAGCCTTAATCTACTTACTTGTAGTTTGCTTAACAAATCCCTTTCAATAAATCGATATTGAGGCTACCACTTCCCAACCGGGATAAGCCTCCGCGTCCCCTATTTGCCAACTGTTTTGTATAATTTTCACCTAAGGTCAGATTAGAGCTGAGCCGATTCCGAACTATTTGTTCCTCAGCTTCACTTTCGATACATCGAAATTAGAAAGTAGGTCACAAAACGCACAATCCCGGGGAGAATGGAAGTTAATTTTCTTGTATCTCGAAGTTGTACACTAAAAACGCATTAGGAAACCAAAGATGGTTGGTATCGACAGAGCTTCTGCCGTATGTCGATTTAAATAATCTGCATAGTATATGGGCTTCGTGTGATAATTCCATAACGATTGTTTATTGTGTCCTATCTCAAATGGCCTCGCACGTCGAAGAGTTAGGCACTCCTGATAGATTAATCGCTAGTGGAAATTGCAACTTACAACAATCGAGCCCCTTAAGCGGCCCTTAAAGGTTACACCGAGCCCGATAACGTCTTTTATGAGAAATATGGGCGTGTGGTTTTCCGGTTGTGTCTCGTTTAATTAAAATTGTACAATGCTTAGTCAAGCTAGATTCCATAAAAGCTTTATAACATTTTCCAAGTGTAGATACATAGTTTCGGTGCCCCGGGCTAATTTAGTTTTTTCCTGGATTCAGATCGGTTCACATACATAAATTTACAAGAACTGGCGACTTACCCAAAATTCCATAACGCCCCGGCGGTCGGGGGTTATAAATCAGAAACATGATACTGGGGGGTGCAAGGCTAACGGCGAGTCCTTTCATATAGCAGGTGGTCACACACGCCCGACCGCGAACACAGACTCAGCAACTTCTAAAGTCAGTCATGCAAAACAGCAAACATTCAACTTTTAGCAGTAATATACCCATTACATAATACGTACAGGGGGTTTTATGTCCCCCTGCAGCGTTCCCACTACGCATCTCAAAGATGACATCGTCATGTATTTTCTTCGGTGCACCTTCGATGATGTGCCTGTAATAATTCTGAAAGCACGTTAACTGTATCAATGGGTCCAACCTATGTTAATGTAACCCGCAATTGCGGTGGCTTCATGGACCGCAAAAATCACAGGTACAAGGCATCTTTGGGAAACGAGCTTTCCAAGCCACCCAGTCGCGTCCACTGGAGATCTCTGATAAGCAAGGTGCTTATCAGGTCAAGGATCGTGGACCATCTCGCAGAATGGCCACTGATCCAGGCACAAGAGCGCTCTCTACGACCTCGGGTCAACCATAACAATAAACAACGACCCACTTAATAAAGCGGTCCACAATCAGCCTCGGTACAAACAATAACGAATGTTCGACTCCGCTGTTGAATAAATACATTTGCAAAGCTACGCAAGCACTAGTATTCTTTTGTACAGACCTCATCGTTTCGTCCGCTCTCTTCTAAGTTCATATAAATCCATATAACTTACACAATTCAATTCACTTCAAAAACATACATAATCGCGGTGGATTGACACCCGCTGTGGATTAGCTTTCGCGTTCACACCCGTCCGACCTCGCCCACGGACTGCCAAAGCACATAAGAACCCTCTCATTGTAAAAATGCCACCCCCAGTGACCGCGGGTTTCACAAGATTCAATATGGGAATTCTCGGCTAACTGCTGCAAAGACCCATCGATATTTAAAAACTACTTGCAGAAAACGCCGCACGATTCTTAAAAACAGCCCTTGGTTTGACGATTAGCTTTGGACTAGAATATTTTCAAAGAGCCCAAAGAACATAAAAGTAAATGCAACACAAGTAGCTAATCTGCATTTAGCAATGAAAAATTTAACAAAGTACACATTTAAAAATAAACATTTGGTAACCGCAAAGTAACACAAGAGAGTGTTAGAAGGGTGCACTATTTAATT
Organism: Agriotes lineatus; assembly: GCA_940337035.1. Classification (NCBI taxonomy): domain Eukaryota; kingdom Metazoa; phylum Arthropoda; class Insecta; order Coleoptera; family Elateridae; genus Agriotes; species Agriotes lineatus. Next base: position 189,813,237 of record OW679195.1, on the reverse strand, counting down.
AAACGAATTCCTGAAGATGCCAAAATATTCGTTTCAGCTTTTGCGTAGTCTTTTTCTATTATAAAATACACCTTATGATACAATGGAAAATTACAACCAGATAATTTTTTCCATCAAGGCTATAGGAGTTTCTCTGTCTCTCTCTAATTATGTTACGATTGCTAACTTTGAAGTGAAGATTTAGCTGGTTGCTTCATTACAGGTAATTAAATAAAATAGAAAGTAAGATATCAAAACATATTGAATACTTCAACATAGATAAATGTACAAATGTAATGTAGCGGAGCTGTGCCAAACTGCTTGAAAACGTCAGGAACTACCCTTTGCAATTAGCATTGTAAAAATGCCGCCGGTAACACTAATAAAAGTGAAAATTTGGGGTACAACGGTTCTAGTTAAAGGGTCAAAATCAATTGTGTGCTTGCAGTTAAGAAATCTTTTTAACGCCAGATTTCAGTAATGTTGTCACGCAATGAGTGTAACGAACCTTTCAAAGTCGCGCTACAGTCTATAAACAGCAGGCATTCTGGATCATAACAGCATGATCTCCATCTACCCCCTTTACGTCATGGAACAGACGCAATTTCAGGGAGTAATAAACGAACGGACGTCCGATGCGCATAATAATGGACCAGAGGAAAGTCAGGGAAAACCCTTGCCCAGCGAATAATGGATCGTAAACCCAAACCGAAGAAATTACATTCCTTTTCCAGGCGAAGGTTATAGCTCGTGCTCGGGCTGGACCATCCTGTTGTATCAAAAGAATGGGGAATCCTTTGCCTTGCACAAGCGAGCTATATAAACGTAAACACTTTTGAATTTGAACATTGCTTCTCCATCCGTCTTGCGTTACTTTGACCAAGACAAGAGCTCGGGTCAGATTCCTCAGCTTCTAATTAGCTAGTTAGAGTTTGGCGTTCGTTATACCTAATTCGCCATTAGTAATTTAAAACATATTGATTTGTTATGTTTGTAATTTGTGCTCTAAAGAAAATAAAATGGACAGTTATTGTTTTTCACTAGCAAATAGCTAAAGTAACATAAACGCACTATAGGACGCAACTTTTTAGACCCCTGCGGACTTCCCCGACAATGAGTAGTTAGGTATGTTGACATTCTTCGAGGTAGTGAGTTGTTTACGATGCCTTAAAGTCCTGTATGTCGACATTCTTCGAGGTATTACGAATTCCGTTGCTTGCAGAGCCAAAAATTGTAAATATACTTTCTCGAAAACCTGATTTTTTTCGGGTTGTTTCTCCACATTTCCGTCAATTTGCCACAACAACGTTTTATATATTCTTAATTGCCTTCTCAATTTGTGGTAGGTGTTGATGAATATACTGTTTTTTGTTATACGTTTTGCTCTCATACTGTAGTTTCTTTTTCGTTAAGATATTCCAGAAGTGTGTAATCTATCCTTTATGAGCTATATTCATTGGTTTAACTTTGTTAGCTGTATTAGTTCTTAACGATTGTATTGTGATCTAATATCTACTATAAATTGTTCTACGTATTCACATCGCCGTATATAACTTGTGTTTATACTGTTTATTGCTTCTCATTTGACCTCTTGGTTTATAGTTTTGCATTTTGTCTTTATATCGTTATTTTTGTTTTAAAGAAATTGCAGGCTTAACTTGTTGCGCTACTTAAGTGCACGTAAATAAATAACATATGAAGTAAATTGAGAAAACTAATTTAATGTTTCAAACGTATACCAGTACAAATTGGTAGAAACAACCAAAGTAACGATAACGTGACTGCCGATATAGTGAGAGAAAGGACTCAACAACGTAAACCTTCTTATACAGTGCTGCGCATTATCTGTTGCATTGAAGTTTTGTAAGCTGGGCTTCCTAGACTTACCAGACAATGGGCAATCACAAATGTAGATATTATTCGAGGTATTACGAATTCCATAAGGTGTTTGTCTGTAATTTTCTATTCCACCAAAAAAGTTTAATTTCTCCTTGATATAGTCCTAAGGCTTTTCTTGTGGAATTCCTGCTACTTCCTCTTATATGTCTATATTATTCTTTTTCGTTTGTTCCGTCTTTTACTGCAAATTTTTCTTCCACCTCTATTTAGTATAAATAAAAGATACTGTCATTTTGAAGACTTTTCAGTTTTTATTTTTATCATGCATATCATTTACAGTTGCACTGTTCTTTTGATCCTTTCTTGTATTTCTGTTAATATTTATATGGACTGTACTTTCTAAATGTTTTAAGTAATGAATGCTGCAACAATCAGCTATTAACTTAATTTTGATGTCTTCTAGTTGTACTTCAGAAGGTTGTTTAGTTATGATATCATCGATTATAGATTTAAAACTCCCAGTGTATTAATACTAGCTATGCTTATGAACATATTTTAATTAATTTCTCACCCTTACAGCTACCTGCGTCTTCTACATGCAGCAGTGTATCGAAATAGCAAACGTATATTAATGGAAGACTAAAGACTTGGGTAATTTTACGAGTAAACGTCCAAGCCAAGCATGTTTCTCTAATTTAAATTGAAAAGTTTTAATTGAATATTTAAGGAATATTAGTAATTTAATGAAAGATGCAAACGAAGCGGAAACTTGGCGCTAATGCGATGTAAACTTATTTTTTATTACTTAGAGCGTCTTGCAACAAAGTAGGTAGAGTGCTTGCCCCAATAGCTGCTTGCGTTCGAGAGAATTACAAGCCTGGCAGGTTTGATAGACGCAGCCGCTTTGTGCTTAAAAATTCAGAAACTGGCAATTGTGTGTAAAAAATGTGTCGGTTCTTAGTTCCTAACGGTAAATGTGATTTCTAAATTGTTTTTAATGGTGGGCGGCTGCAAAGCTTTCCGTTATAATTATGATCCACTTTTCCCACTTGTATTCAGAAACATATTTTTACGACGTATCTAGTAAATAGTAATTTGTTTTGTGGAGATAAAACGATGCGACTTACATATTGCAAGCTCTATTCTGATTGTCGGAAATGTTCAATATCTTGGAGGAGCCGATATAATTTTGTGTTAATCAAGCGAGCTGGGGCAGTAGAAATTCTCCCCCGGCTTATCTGGCATTTTATTCTTAAAATCTACGTCTGGAAAAATCATAATCAGGACACAGTAATTTCAATTCAGGCCTGACAGCGTGGAGCCCGTCGTAAATCTCACAACATAAAACCTCAGCTTCGAGATTAGGAGATTTGTTCTGTAAAGGCGTTCACAAAGTATTGAAGGTATAAACCGATTGGAAATTCTATACAAGATCCATCAATCATGTGGAACTTCCCGACAAACTTGTGTTGCAGCCTTAGCGGAAGTATATTTACTTCAATGATGCTTGAATTTAACTTAAAAGAAGGTGAACTGCATTATTTACCACGCCCAGATAATTGCTTAGCTTTGAATGTAGCAGAAATCGCTTCACCTACAGCAAAAGCGAGGTTTCGTAGGTCCTTGAGTTTTTTTTTTAATTTTGGTGTTTATTTTAAGCGTAGCACAAACACTCATTTAATGATAATAGTACAAAAATCTGTACAGTTAAAGGAGAAAATCGCCAAAAACGAACAGTGAAGAAGCGGTTTGTATAATTTCTAAGAAGCTAGATTTCTAAATGCACACCAATTGGTAAGAGGAGCTGGTTTAACAAGAAGCAATATCGCAGGTAAGTCCTTAGTATCGAAAGGCGTGGGATGCGATGCTAGGTGCGCGATAAATTGAAACACCTGGAAAACCTGACCTTAATAGCTGCAACACTTGCTGAAAAATCGCGAAGAGCCTGTCAGGACGGGCTAGTGATTGCGAGTATTTCGACTTTTATGGGCATCAAATTTGCAATCCAACAGGCTGACTGGGCAGCATCGAGAAACTATTTATCGTTTCCACGGAATTTTGAAAAAAAGAATGGCCAATTTTGAGATGCTTGAAGCAGGAACACAAAATCAAAAGTGTGGCGAATAGGGAAAGGCAGAAGAAGAGCAAGAGGAAAATAAATTCCACAGGCTTCAGACCACGTGAGGGCACAGATCACCAAACCCTACCTTAGATTTTGAGCGTCAAATAGCTTATTCTCTAAATACTATTGCATCCTGCGGTAAACAAATGGGTCCAGCAATTTACGAAACCAATAAAACAAAATATGCCCCATATGGACGACACTATGTTTTTCTAGAGTAAATCCGCTGTTAATTTTTTTTTCACATTAGTACAGGAAACCAAACCAAGAAGGCAAAAAGTAATAACATTGAAAATTACAGTTAACATCTTGCATCTTAGATATAATTTTACAATAGAATCCAGGCTTTGACTACTGCTAGAAACGTGAAAAATTTTTGCTCAAATTGACGATAAGCAAGTTTGCCCCTCCAAGCTCCACAACATACGTAAAAAAATAATCAAAGTTCTCGGCAGACCTACCGATAAGAAAAAGCAATAAAACTTCTAGGCAGTCGGCATCTAATGCCGGCAAACAAATTTTCTAAAATCATTGGTTACACAAGCCGATTTCCTGGCCCAAATTAGATTCCGCCGGGCGGATAAAGAGACTAAACTTTCGGAAATCCTGCGGACTTTACCGGGGCATCTTTTTCGGGTCGCGCGCCGTTTTTGTTTGGGTCATTGTTGCGGCTCGCGCTGGCTTCGGTCTCATTAAGATCTTCTTTGTCCGAATAATGGGCTCATACGCGGCTAGCTGCAGGCTCGGTGGAAGTGGAGCCTGGATTATCCTGCATATTACGTACTGCACGAAAGCTTAATTATATCATGAATATTAATAAAAACGTGTTCCATCCAGACTCTTTTATTAAACGCGGGGCGCATGAAAGGGTGGCCGGGCTACAGATAACCGCTACAGCTTATGAAAACACAGCTAATTTGCAGATTGGAATCTTATGGGTACTTAGCGATCTCAAAAATTTAATAATCACGACTACGAACAACTGCGTTTGCTCGATCTGATAACGGTTGATCGTATCTGCATAGGCGGACGTGGCCCCAACCATAAATTGAAGGTGAGTTATGAAGGCTAGCAATAAAATAACACGACTAATTATTATGTTCCGGGTTTGTGGTTAGCTCCAAATCTTTGGCTGGTGGCTAAATCTTCAGATCTCTTAAAACGCCCAGAAGTTAAACAACGGCTGACTTAACAATAATGCCTCGGACAAATTTTGTCTTTCATTGATTTACTTGAAACAAAAATACTACTAACGTCGTCATACAGATGAGAAATGCTAAAAAGCAATTACACCTTAAAAATTAGGTTTCAGGTGCCAGATTGTATGTTTAAAACAAATGTTTGTGGAAGAAGAATAATAGTATATTATGTTATTACGAGTAAAAGTGACACTTGATGCCGCGAGACCGGACGCTTTTGACTGACTAGCTCTAGCGAGTCAGACAAGTCCGAGCGAGGCACACAAAGTCGCTTTTACTCCGAATAGCATATGCTATTTTATGTTCCTTCGCCCGAACAAAATGTATTTAAAACATTATGATCGAAAACTGACGTCTAACTCAGTTTCCGACAGTCAAGAAGGTCCATGTCCAAAATATTCGAAAGATAATCAACTTCTGAAGTACTTTTACTGCGCCGTCGTAAAACTAATCACTTTTATGCCTAGGCATAAAAACGACGCATTTATCTTCTCAACCAAGTCACATAAGATGGCACTTTTATGACGTTTAAAAATATAGCAAATTATTGATGAACTGTCCTAATGAAAAACACGCCCATTCAAAAAGAATATCAGCTTGAAATTGCTGGATGGAGTCTGCAACCACTATAGGACTCGTCGCCAGGAGGAAAAGAAAACGCTTGGTTGCTATAATGAACAGACATAAAATAAAATACTTCTCGTAGACCAACCTGCCTCTACAGCTCTGATTGTTACACAGATGTGTGGAGGTCATCAAGACTGGTACAGCTGCACAGTGGGTAACTACAGCGATACACATAATGTCGAAAGTATTGCGATAAGAAAAGCGAAGAAAAACCACCACCTTGTAATTTTCATAGTACATATTGACATGGCTAGAAACAATACCCGACAGCCCTACTATGGACAGAGGGTGTTAAGAGTTGTAAACTTAAACACCTTGTGCAAATCACAAAGAACAATAGCTACCATCTACTCCAACTCCTTCTGCAAGGAACAGTAGAGGAATGAAGAGAAAAAAGTAGAAGAAGGTACTCATGGCCTAGAAACCGTTACGACTGGTTTGGCTCTCTGTTAAATTACTCAGGTGACGAAATGAAAATAGCTAGCGTGCGAAGCAGATAGAAAGAAGAAAAAACAAGAAAGCGTTATAAAACAATATTTAGTAAAACTTCCAGACATTTCAGTTAGAAGTTGCCTGTTCACCAAATTCTCGCCAGCTACCAATAAACTTCACTTTAACTGAGCATAACATTCGCTTCCACTTTCTTTCCATGTGGGGTAATGAGGAAGGTATGGATTTCCAGTTCAATCCACATCTGTAAAACTCATCTTGAATCTTGTCTTCGTCCAACTGATTCTTGAAGCTCTTGCTTCGAGCCCACAAATTTGTTTTTTGTCAGACATTCTGACCTTCAGATATCCACAAATCCTCAGATTGTCATGACAGAAGGATCAGTTGATGAAGAATGAGTTACATTTAGACGAATAGCTCTCATTACTAAACAAGCAAACAAGAAATCATCTCTCTTTTAATGCCTCTTTCCTAGCATTATATTAATAGAACCAACGTGGTTTATAGCAGTGTTAGTGAAGGATGGACCATGAAGGTTTAGTTTCGCGTCCGGTAGACTACCTACTTGGTGGTTGCGGCCTTCATCTGTAGCTTTTCCAGTGTTTACACAATTCCGCAACTGATACCATTAGGACTGTCAAGTACCTTCAAAGTTCAAAATCGTCATCTCAGTTCATAAACGACTTGACCACAATAACTATATTCTTACCAATATCATGCTTTAACAATCGTGTTAATCGATGGTTAGTTGGCAGAATCACTTTCACTTCAGTTAGATGACTCCTGTCGGTCACTCTGGTCACTCCACTTTCATCAAGTTAACGTAGTTTTTATGCCTTATTTTAAAAGCATCTGTTATGCGCAAGCAGTGCTTAGTTGATTTGGCTGCTAAACGATACAGGTCGTCCTGGATCACGCACATATGGGGGAAAGAGATGGCGAAAGACGCGCGGGACAGGCATTTATTTTACTGAATGCATGAGGCAGTTACTTGAAGCATATTGAGGTGAACACTGGTTGCCGCTTGTCAAGCCTAGTGATCTAATATTTGGTGCAGGGGTGGTAAACTTATTAAGGGTGAAAAGAAAATAAGTGATCCTAAGCCTTCCTGTTATAAATTGTCGTTCCTAAACGCCTTGTGCCGAGTAAAATTTAAAGGCTCAATCGTGCCCAGTTAAAAGGGAACAGTGGCCAAGTCGTCGTCTTAGTGCCTACCTTCTTCATTTCTCATTTTTGAGGAGTTGATACCAGCAGCGCCTCTTGGGAATCACTCTAGTTGTTGAAGCCATTTGTGGAAGTTTCATCGTTACGCCGTCCTAAGCAGTTCACAACTCGACCAACAGAACAGCTAACAGGGGTTAATTTAGTGTGCGAACGACGGCGGTGCTCCCATAAGCCAGCAACGGCGCCACTAGGTATTGTGATATAGTTCGCTATTTTTGGTGCTATGGTCTACGGTGTTGCATTCAATCAAACAGCCAGTGCCCCTTTTAGAAAGAACACTCTATAATTACGCAGTTCCTTCATATTCTTAGTCATATCCGAGTAACTCACGTTTAAATGTATGGGAGTCATTAACTGTTATCTTGTAGCAGAGTATGAACGCCTCCTCCATATTAAATAGTTATAAGAATAAGCTTTTTCTTACTGTTCAGTTCGTGTTAATTATAATTATATGCTTATATTCAATTCAAAATAATTAGATTAACATAATTTGTGACTTTTTTTATAGTGTTTGCATGCGACACTCCATTGTATGCTTATTATGTTTTTTTGTGTAAGAAGTGTTAGCGGCCTACAAGAAATTAATAACAAAGTAGGTTTGTGAATGAACGAGCTTGGACGTTGCACACAGCTATAATCAAACCAAACTACTGTTTCTTATTTCAGACCTACACGTAGCAGCTTTTAAAAATATTTCTGAAAGTCTGTGGTGCCCCTCACTTTTGTTTTTCTAACAATCAATAACTAATTTAACAGCATATTGCCCTAATTCACGTTTTACCGAACCGAACGCTCCCTACCGACAAGTAGCTAGCAAACTTCCTGTTAGAGGGTCTGTTGTATCATAGTTAAGGTGAATTTTGCTTTTGTATAATCAAATTGTCTTTTTTTTATCACCGATTAAAGCAGCCGCTACGTACGGCCTGACTTCAGTGTTGTAACTATATATTTAGCCTGTAACACAGTTTGGGCTTTAGCTACAGTTCTTGACAGATAAGTAATGTTGAGTTAAGTACTTCTTACGACTCACATTTGTTGTTGTTGTGATTCACCCAAGGTTTCCTTTAGATTCGCCTTTCTTAATCTGACTACTGAGGAATCGCAAAATGCACACACTAGTTATTACACATCTATGATATTTCCAACATTTCGAAACATCTGGAAACAGGTTTACTTTTTGCTATACAACTATAACTGCAATTATCTTCTCTGGATTCGGCTGACTTCTCCACGGAACAATTACTTTCGTTCATGTTAAAAAAATTGAGACAATACACCATCGACATGATTATCATTTTATATCTTCAACACTCACTAGTTATAGATAAGTCTTAGAGATATGGGAAACCCTCACTATCCACAAATACTTCCTAGGCATTTTCTCTTGCTATTCCTTTAATATTTCTTTGAGATTAACTATTTCATATGCGTCTACATCTCCTACATGACAGAAATTATATACTATTATCAAACTTTATTTATGTAACTTGCGTATATTTTTGGACTCTAACTTTAAGTTCGTTTGTTGTGATAATTTCCAATCTAGATCATTTTATTTCAAAAACTTTTGAGCGTGCTCAATGTCGCGGTTTTAATCTAAAATAAAGCTCATGCCAACTCATTGGATAGAGAGTAAGTTTCTCTAATATTTTCCTAGATCTATAGTTTTTAATTTGAAGTTTTTTCAACTTTGGACAAAAAACGGTGTCCATGTCAGGCTCTCTTATCAAAGCTTCTTGATGGGTTACGTTAATAATTATTTAATTTTATTGGTAATGTTTGTTGTCCACGAAATACTTTAATTCTCTGTAATAACCAAGTATAGCTACAAATTTGGAATTGGTTACAGGAAATTGTAGATACAATACTTTAATATAGAGATGTAATCAAATGCTTCAAAGTTGGTTAAGAAGATATGGTAAAAATCATTGTAGCAAAATTTGTGTTCTAATCTATTAAACGCAAATTCGATTAGAAATGGAGTTGCTATTATTTTAGTCATTCGAGTTTCTGTTCCAGCTTAAATTTTTATTAAACTAAAGGCATGAGATCAAGCATGCTTGGCCATAACCACGAAAATTAATTAAACGATATTAATCTTGATATACGACTTAAATGATTCAGTAATATGGACAATCCGTTATACATACGCCTAAGCATATACCAAAATAACAACAATCCAATTCACCAATTGACCACCTAAAATAATAGTAAACAACTATATAACCAGGGCCGGCGTCACACTTTGAGACCGAGTGGGTCGTAAGGTGGGGGGAGGGGAGAGTACCAAGTGATTTTTCACAATACACTCATATGAAGGGATGAGGGATACAGAGTTACGATCAAAAATTGATAAAAATATACTTTGAGATGTCACAAAGTTCAATTTATTTGCTTTCATTTAAAGATACAAATAAATCACACAAATTTTAGGTTTTGTTCGAAAGTTTCGAGTGGGTAATTACCCACACGGATATATTCTACCCATACTACCCACGTCAACCGCCGGCCCTGTATATAACAACGCAATTGATAACATTAAATACTAATCCAAATCGTCTGTTGAAGTGTCAAAAATGTAATTAACAGCTAACATATGTGATCTATATGTAAACGTAGAAGAAGTTTACCAATTCACAAGTACAAACAAATTAACTACACAATTACTTTTTTTTGATACATTCAAAAATTAAAAATGTACATATCTACAAGACAAACTGTTACTTGTAACACTTAAGTAACTGAAAATTTCTTACCGTGTTCGTATTATTTACCAAAGTCGTATTTTTCTGCTTTTCAACTATCAATTGCGTCATCATCATTCCTTTACTATAATTTTACCATGTTTATTTCTGTCAACTCATATAGTGACCATTTTTTTGAACTTGTGATATAAACTTGAGTAAGCATCGTAAGAAAATAAACAATATTAGTTGATGTTAAAACGATCGCTGATGTCACTTCAGTCAAATCATCGGCTCAGGATTAATAGCCAGTTCAAACAGGACCCGGCTTGGACAGTTAAAATGAAAACGAAACGCGATACAGGACGAGTAGAGCGGAGTGGAAAAGTTTATAGCCGGCTCGATGACTAAGGTAAACATCCATTCGCAAATGCGTTTGTCTGTCGCACAGATTAGAATTTCAAGCTCAATTGGTTTAAAAGGATTTCGAAATGGAATTGAGCTCGATTGCTGACAAGATTGTCTACAAATTGCTCGATTCGGCTGAAATTTTACAGATCAGGGGGCACGCGATCAAAATATTGTATTATGGATAACGTCGAAAATACCATATTCAAATATACAAATCTGTGCTTGAAATCCAGGAAATTCAAGGTATAAGCTAACACGTTCGCCTATTTTAGCCCTTCATGTTGTTACTCCAAATTCTCTCTGCTGATTAAATGTCCAGTACTGTGATTTGTTCTTAGACACATACTACAATACACACATCAGAAAAGCAACATACCATAATACCTTAAAAGAAAGGAAGGAGGAAAAACCGCCAATGAGACCAAAGCAGCTACTTGAAATGCAAGGAAGCTTATAAAGATGGATAAAGGACACCACAGAATATACGGAACGCAAAAGGAAACGTACACAATGTGGTCACACAAAACCTCGCGGAGTACCAAACCTGCAACAGCTACAAAAGTTATTGATGAGAATAATAGCACAGATATTTTTAGAAAAAAATACATATTGCAGGGTTTAAAATATTTTTAAAGTTAGAAACGCAAAACACACCCGCCCAGTTATAGAAATAGTGCGGAAGACAACAGCTTAGATGGCCTTTACTGATTTGAGGGAAGAATTCGACCCCGTTCAATTCTGGGCAACTATAAGCGGACGAGAAATGAAAAATTCAATCAGTACAGTAGATATATTAAAGGAACTATAATGAGAAAAAGAGAATGCAAAGAGATACATTCAAGTAATTTCAGTTCTGCGGATGCAAACGCTCGAAGAATTAAAGCAAAAGGAAACAAGACTGGAATTATATATAACCGAAGCAAAGTATATGTCTAATTAACCCGATGATCAAATTATAACAATGGAACAGAGATAAGGGATAGCAAAATTAGAAACGAACATCTACCTAGTTGTGGCAATAGCGGCATCTAAAGATAATTAATCAAAGGGTAAAGGCGAGTGTGTAGCACAGAGAAACTTACAAAATATTCTGAATGTAAAAACTCCTTTCAACTAATATAGAAGTCGCAGCTAGGTACCTACACCAAAATGCATTTGAAATGATAAAATTAAGAAGAACCTGTTACAATAGCTTTGCTTAAAATGTAACAATATACGAAAGGGCCCTAGATTAGCATCGTAATTTATTAATAATCAAAATAACTTAGCTCACAACAGACTGCTGGAGAGGGCTCGTAGGCATAAAAGATGCCTCATTGCCATAAGCAATGACAAACCAATAGTTAAGTGGACCAGGTTTAACTACTTGATATGATTTATTAATCCGTTTGCTTTCAACGCAACGGTCAACGGCAGCCATTGATGCAGGCGTCGCGATGTCTTCAGTTAAGCCGAACAATAAATTGATACAATTTTTAAACTCACCGCTCTCCGAAATAGCGACGGCTGATTCGAAGATAGCACAAATGGTTAAACTTTACGTAGTACACCAAGGGCGTAGTGTTTGGTGCCAAAATGTGCGAATTTAGGTCAGTTTGAACATGATACAGATTAAATGATCTTGGATGATCCCTGAAAAAATATAGTTAAACTTAATCGAACACAGCGACTTTACCGCCACTGCAACGCCAACCATTGAACATAACAGTCTCAATGTGTTTAAATGATCCATGAATTGGCAGTAAAATTTAGACAAGCTTTTTAGGCCAAACCAACTCGTTCGGCTGAGAGCATAGATAGTGATGCCTTAAGACAGAACTACCCCTGTTCTCCTAGAGCTTTGGCATTCAATATCTGAAGCCGAACCCCTGGTTTGCGTAGGGTATTCTAAAATCTTCGGCAGTTGCCCTCCTTATGGTTGCCCGAAAGTTACTTCTTCACCAAAGGCCCAACCAAGCAGACAGTTGCTCACTAGCAACAAATTTACAATCAAGTTAAATTGATAAACAACTAATGGCTGTTTATCATTGCTATTTGATTTATGATCTTTCCACCTATATTCTCATTGATATATTGTTAAAGTCATTTTCACGTCAACCTCTACTTTTGGCGTTGGTTGTCGTGAGCGTTTGCACGGTCGTTTAGTTACTTCCGTCCGACTTCTTATTGCTTGCCTAGCGAACCGAAACGAACTAAGAACAAACCAGTTTGCAATATTCATGGCCTAATGTCTGGCTTTGACAAGGGATTTCAAAGAAATGGTTGCGGTTTCCCCTTAGTTTTTTAGAAAAATCGTAGGTTTTGGTGAGTCAGGCCATAAAGGTATGTGTTGGTAATTTGGCTGTACACAGTTTAATTCCATTCTAGTCGGTTTTCTATAAGTGTGCACTTCCCCTCCTCGACTGTACGCTAATTGCGTTCCACTGTTTCTCAGGGATTTTTCTTTTTGCTTTTGTATAGTTGTATTTTCGTATTTTAGCTGGAAGAGTTGAAGAATTTTGTATGGAAGACGTCCTGCATTACCCCTGGAGGCTTTTATTTTCTTTGTGGATGGATTTCTGAATTTTATTATGGACCTGGTAATCTGAGCTTTTCCAGTTTATGGATCTGGTTGCGATTACGGTACAGCTTTGGCTTCGATTATGAACTCTGCACCATTCACCTATTTTGTACTTGTCCAAGCCAGCACCTAAGCGAGATTGAAGCTAACTTCCTTGATCGACATTGGATTCAACAGATAAGCTGCTACATACCTTGTATTTTGGAAACATATTTTTACGGCAATTTAATAATATTTCGGCACATGGGCGTAGCCAGGGAGGGGCAGGGGTGGGCAGTTGCCCACCCCTAAACATTTATAAAGAGCAAAAAGCTATAATCATTATTGCAATTCACATCCTACATTTAAAAAAAAGAAGCTACGATCTGCAGCAGATTTGCGGAAACTGATGATATTTCAACTTATAATTTTTGTAATTTGTAAAAAATGACAAAAACTATAATAATAATAATAATAGTAGTTGATTGAGTAATTAAATTTATGCCCCCCTCTAACTGGAATCCTGGCTACGCCCTTGTCGGCACGAATAACCATGTAAACTTACGATAGTGATTTATATGTGTATTTCCTGAGTATCTGGTGCTTTGTTAAACTTAACATTTGAAAGTATGGATGATATACGTTATGCAGTAAACTTAGCATGTCCACGCTGCAAATTTTACATAGTGTTTACCACAGTTATTTATGTGTAACCATTATAGATTCAATATCCTATTTAGTTGGGAGTAACTACATTTTGACACGTATATATTATTTACCTGCCTATAGTGAAAATAAATATCACTTTAATTGCGCGGCACTTATTTCTTGTTTTTGCTATAATAGCTTCGTAACTTATCAAAGAGCCTGCGTCTAACAAGTGTTAGTTTGGGGGAATATTTCAGCTTGGATTTTCGAGTTGATAAACAAACAAGTTAGTGACGCTCTTATTTGGTTTGGATGAGTTTAGTGTAAACTCATTAGTTGCGAGTCTGTTTTAGAAATTCACAGATCGATATTTGGAGCACATTGAAGTGTTACACGAATGCTGTTAGTTATGGCTACTGCGTTTTAGAGCGTTTAGCGATGACAACATGTGGCTTAAACATACAAACAACTTAATCGCGAAGATTGATTATCGGAGTATTTTCTCTTCCTACGAAAGTTGACAATTGTGGCAAAAGGAAACAATAACTCCATTGCCGCAGTCGATGGAATGATTGTGTTAAATTGTATTAAGAAAATCAAATTTTTAGATATTATTCAGAATAATTAATTCCGTCTCCCTATCCTCCAAGAGTGGGAGTACTTTTAGATAAGTGTTACTGATTTGTTTGTTTTTCTTATTCTGCACGCCTTTTCGTCTAAAATCGTACATCCGTTAAGAGAATTCTTGATGGTACGTAGTGTTTAACTATTACTTAAAAAATTATTTGCAAGTGGCAATGTGGAAATCTACCTGCATGGGCAGACTTTGGTCAAAGTCCTGCCCAGGCCAATAGGGGTTGTAAGCATACCAAGCGTAATCGAATAGGTCCAGGCACCTGCCATTGCACCATTACTTGAGGTCTGGCTTTCATATGTTTCTGCCACACAAGGAAAATGAAAAAGAAAAAGAATAATTCGGGCATGATCAGCCAAATCGGTAGCAATGATATTTACATAATATTTATACCACCTTTCGTATCGCTGATACGTTATACTTTCAGCTCTTGTATCTGTGATGCATGATGCAGACTACAAGTGTATCTCTGATACGTATCTGCCCAACTCAGATAACAGCGAAGAGATATCTCAAACGGTTGATAATTTTGTAGTAAGAAATCCTAATATGGTTTGGTATCTCTGGAATATCAATTTGCTGTTTTGTGCAATTACGGTGTTGAGTTTCTGTTATTCTGCGAAGTTGAATCATAAGATATAATATTTTTACAGTAGGTAACTAGAAATAAAAATATTCTGATATGATCTTCAAGGTAGTATATTCCCTCACGCATTTGAGTAATTAAAAATTGAGCACGTACGTTCGCTCAAATTTAAAGGTCGCTGAACTACAGCAACGCCTTTGTCGGTTTTGGAATATTGTTATAATGATTGTAAATCTGCGTTCTGACAGCTGAGCGATTGCAGTGCTCTGATAAGCGTATGGTTAAGCCAGGTTTTTCATTGGCCACTGTGGCAGATGAAATTAACTGATACTTGCATATCAAACGACTTTTGAGTGCAAAAGCCAAAGAGCGAAATCTGATTCCGTAAGTTTTCCTAATCCACAAGCCTGTGACAACTGAATTATGAATAATACTTAAAGCTCACCATTGCAGCATCACCTTATTTTGTAGAAAAGGATGTTGACCATGTCCTTCACCTTCAGTAGAAATGTCTATAACTTCCTAATGCCTTTGTGCTTGAGCTTTCGCCTGTGGTTTGAACGTGTAGACATCAATTTTCAAATTTAAATTTTAGTGATCAAAAAGTGTTCTCATTTACAAAATATCGATTTCAGAATTATACATGGTATGACACTTGTTTATTATAGGGCTTATGATCGAAGACGTTGTCGTCAAGTAGTGCTGCATATGACTCAATAGATTCAACAGTTAGAAAAACTCGGAATGTGTTTAGGCTTCGAGACCGCGCTGGTCAAACAATAGGACTCTCTGCCACTATCTCAGCTTGAGTGCTGGACGCGTACGTTGGGCTGCCTGGTTTTCTGCATTGCAAGACCACTTTCCCACATTTTTTGTACCACTTTTATTTTATTAGAATTGTGTAGATAAATTCTCCAGGGGCAATTTTGAACTGTTAAGAACGTGGTGTTTCGGAAAATTACTTCTAGCAATTACCGCAACTACTCGAAATGTTTTGAGTCTGCCCGGCCTGAAACTGCAAAAGACGTCGCGGAAAATGATCGAACGTTGTTATTCCCGAGGAACTAATTACCATGTCAGTATGAAATTAACACGTAGTGGCGCAGCCCTTTCATGCCCTATCAGCACGTGCACGCGCTGCCTTATTAAATAAGCCGTGCGGAAATTAAACTAAGGGACTTTTTCGCTCCGAGCTCCGGCCCGTCTTCATAAGCTTTAATTTCCATCTAAATAAACAGGCTAACTAATGCAGAATGCATTATTCAAGTGCGCCCCCGCGGCCCTTCGGATCTCGTGCCGCTCGTACGAGATTTTTTATCGGCATCACGCGATCGGAGTCACGTTAGCTAATGAGATGTGCGGCGAGATACGCCGTCTATGCATAAATTAAAGCCCCATAAATCGTCCCCGAATTCCCCGCGCCGGTTTGCATAAATCCTGCCGGCGTATTGCTAGATTATATGCGTACCGATGTAGGTCATGTTTACAGACGCATGCATGCTAATGGCGTCGATCCGGCTTTTAATTTCCGTCGGGACGCAACAGCTCGCCTTGAGCCGCCGTCTCCGTTTTTCCGAATCAAAGGACGCCTGTGTTGCACTTAGTTCAAACAAGGACTCCGACTCGCACAAAGCGCCGGTTCTGAGCATTCCGGGTTATTTTGTTTGCTCTCGCGACTTCCATAATATATCACATTGCAAGAGTTGTGTTTTTGTTGCCGTAGGAATCCGCTCCGACTGAGTAACGCTGTCATTTCTAGAGAGATATTGCCTCACTTCAGGGGTGGTAAAAGTATTAAAATGAAGCACGGTTAAACACTCAGGCCGTTTTATGTGTAGTCTAGTGGTTTTTTCTTTTTGCATGCGTTTATAAAATCAATTTAGCTTTTTTGGTCGACTTGTGTACGCATGACTTTGTCTAACGGTTCTCAACTCTAAGAATGGTTACACAATATAAAATATTAAAAGGAATAGTTTTAAAGTTGTGATATTTTATTGTTTTTCATAAAAATGTAAGTGTTAAATAGGCTATATTAATGTGAATTTGCCTATGAAGTCCTAATACTAGATTTAGTTTGAAAACTACCAAGCGCCTCCACCAAAATGTAACGAAGTAAAGGAATGTTTACAACTCAAGCCTGAAGTTCTTCAAGTTTATAGGAAAAGATCTTTTTGCAGATGTTACAAATGCAGATAATCTTTTCTTCTTCTTGAAATGCCGTCTCCTTAATTGAAATTTGACAATAATCAGGTGGTTTTCTTTACTATCCAGCATAAAACTAATCAATGTTGCAGAATCTCCGATTTTGAGCCGCCGGCGCTGCCTCAAACACCAGCATTACTTTCGCCCACGCTTGTTTTTTATTCGATCTGGTTTTCCATTATTAGTTGTAGTAGAGTGCGCAGTAAAAATAAATGCAAACACTACATTATCATGCGCGATTTTAATGCGATACTAGGACAACAACAAACAGAAGAAGAAATGAATGTATGGAAATATGGACTGGGACAAAGAAACCACAAGAGGACATATGTTGATAAATTTGCTAGAAGACCAACGACTATACGCGATGAACACTTTCTACAATAAGAAACAATAACGCCAATGGACCTGGAAAAGCCCGGATGGCAGAACAAAAAATGAAATAGAATATATACTACCGTCATCCAGATGACTTACCCAAGATATCATCACCCTAAATGCATTTCACACTAGCATTGACCACCGAATAGTTTGAGGTAAAGTCACTATAACAACGAAGAGAAACAAATATAAACAAATACAAAGAATAGCAATAGCTACAGAAATCCTCAAACAGAAGAACCAATGTACAGAGAAAATTTACAAAACTCCAAGATGGAATAAACGAAGCGACAAAACAAATAAGCAATGTCATAAAAGTAGCAGCTCTGAAAGTAGCAAAGAAACCATCGAAACAAAGAAGTAAAATAACACCAGAAACAAAAACAATGATTGAAAAACGAATACAAATGAATACAGAGACATAAGAAAACAAACTAGGAAGATGGTACGGAAAAACCTAGATAAACACTTTGAAAATATGGCACAAAACATCATGGAATAAAATAAAAATCAGAAATGCCTAAAAAGAAATCTAGGCCGACATGAAATAACAACATTAAAAGACAAAACTGGAAAAGAGGAAAGAGTCAAAAACAGAATGTTGAACATTGCTGAAGGTTACTATAATACCTTATATGCATCACAAACTAAAAACCCAAAGAGCAAGTGGTAATGAAAGTAATGGACATTGGCACGGAAGACATCCCTGAAATCACGGAAGAGGAGATAGGCTATTCCTTGAAGTCAATGAAAAACAACAAAGCGCGGGAGAAGATGAAATGTTGGTAGAAATGCTAAAAGAAGGGCAAGAAATACTAATACCTAAATTAAAACAACTCTTTAACATCTGCCTTAAAGAAAGAACAATACCAAAGGACTGGGCTAATGCAGAACTATAGACCGATAAGTATCCTGTCTTAAATATACAAACTACTAATCAAAATAATAACAAGTTCAATTACGAACAAGCTAGTTGACTATCAACAGCAGGCTGCATTCAGAAAAGGCTTTGGTACTTGTGATTGCCTTTTAACAATGAAGATACTAATAGAGAAGGGCATTGAATATAACCTCCCTTTGTATTTGGCGTTCATTGACTACAAAAAGACTTTCGACAACATTATGGCAATTATGAAAGAGCTAAACTGTGCCCGCATTTAGCATAGATACAAAGAGTTACTCAACAACATCCACAATCAAACCAAATCAAAAATTGAACGACATGAATATACCAATGCAATGTGTATCAATAGAGGCATCCGACAGAGGGATACCATATCACCCAAACTTTTTACAATTGCACTGGAGGGGGTGTTCAACAAAATGGAATGGTCCAACAAGGGAGTTAATATCAATGGAGAGAGGCTCAACCACCTCAGATTTGCTGACGTCATAGTCTTAATCGCAGACAGTGCAGAAGACCTACAAGATATGATAACACAATTAGAACTAGCATCGAGAAATATAGAACTTAAAATTAATTTGGGCCAAACCAAAATAATGTGTCCACAAGAAACACATATAACAGTAAACAACACGGTTATAGACAACGTACAAATATACACTGACCGGCAAAATTAACGCATATTTTTTTAATGCAGTTTTTTGTCAATAAACGGTAATGCTACAACTTTTGTATCTACAAATTGCGAACAAATATATTTAATGATCAAGTAGTTAGCTGACAAAATTGTTTTTGTCATTTGAAAACAATTCTCATACTGTTTTGTATACTGTTAAAGAATACTTTCAAAAATCACGTTTTTCTGTGAGTTAATTTGCATTGCTTTTGTTTATCCGAAAGGCTCAGTTTTAAGTTCCTTCGCTATTTTAAGTGTGCTTTTGTTTTTGTGTTTCCTTCTTATTGGTTGTTTTGAATTATGCCAGTGCTAAGCAGCGATAATGCAATTAGAGCGACAGTGTTGTTGGAAGGAGGAAGAAAGCAAAATTATGTTGCATTACAGTTAGGAGTTAATCAGTCTACAATTTCTCGACTTCAAAGACGACTTAGAGAGACTGGAAATGTCGGTAGAAGACGAGGGCAAGTTCTCAAGCGCGCGTCATCGGCTGTAGATGACCGTTTCTTGCTATTAAGTTCTTTACGGAATCACACTCTTACAGCTCCAGAACTGCAAAACAACCTTGAGACCACAAGAGGGATAAGAATAAGTGAGAGAACAGTGAGGAGAATGTTAGCAGAAGGAAACCTTCACTCTAGACGCCCTGCAATGTGTCCCATTCTGTCCAGACGGCATCGGACGACTCGATTAGCTTTCACTCGTCAGTATGTAAACTGGAGAATAGAGGATTGGGAAAAAGTTTGGTTCACAGATGAATCACGGTTTTCTTTGAAGGGTGCTGATAGTCGTCAGAGAGTGTGGAGAAGAACTGGCGAACGTTACGCTGAATGTGCGATTACTGAGAGGGACAGATTTGGGGGTGGCTCAATATTGATTTGGGGGCATTTCTTTGAGTGGTTCTACAGACTTTATTGTGTTTGATAGACCAAGTGTAACAGCACATGCGTATATCGAAGATATTCTGCAAGACCATGTAGTACCGTTTGCATTTGGTATCGGCGACGATTTCTTATTAATGCGGGATAATGCTCGCGCACATGTTGTTCAGATTACTAGGGACTACTTAAATGCTGTTGGAATTAACACATTAGATTGGCCAGCCTGTAACCCCGACTTAAATCCCATAAAGCTTCTATGAGATAAGCTCAAGAGGCGATTGCATGCTCGAAGACCAGGGCCTGCTTCGTTAAATGAGCTACGTCAGTTCCTGCAAGAAGAGTGGGAGAATCTGCAGCAAGATTTCATCAGGAATCTTATTGGCAGTATGCAGCGATGTCTTCAAGCCGTGATCCAAGCTCGAGGAGGACATACAAGATATGGAGGCAAGCAAAATTAATTACACGCGTTTCCTTTGTTCGCGATGTGATAATTCATATTTATTAAAATTTTCAGAAACTGAAACACACTGTAGAATGTGGAGGCTACTGGGGAATTAGTTACAGAGTTTTGTTCGCCAAGCTCCTTTCTTTGGTCTTACAGACATGTATTAGTGTTAAATGGGCATTTTTCAATAAAATATCATAAAAAAATATATATGCGTTAATTTTGCCGATCAGTGTATATATATATATATATATATATATATATATATATACCTTGGTCAAATAATACAAATGAGCAAAGAAAATCAGGACATTGAGGTGGAAAGAAGAAGGTGATTAGGTTGGGCAGCATTTAGTAAGCTATCAAAGATCTTAAAGAACAAGAAAATACCCCAATATATAAAATCACGAATATTCGACCAACGCATACTCCCTATATTAACGTATGGTGCACAAACATGGACGCTTACCAAACATATAGTCACAAAGCTTGGAGTTACACAGAGAACCATCGAGAGGTCGATGATTGGACCACGATTAGAGATAGGAAAAGGAATAGCTGGATAAGACAGAGACAATAATCACAGACATAATAAGCAGAATCACACAATTGAAATGGAGCTTTGCAGGTCATGTAGCACGATTAACGGATCACAGGTGGAACGCTGTAATTATACGCTGGAGACCATGGACAGAAAGAGGAAATAAGGAAAGACCAAGTGTACGTTAGTACGACGACATTAAGAGGGTTGTAGGATTGAGATGGACGGACAGCATAGAATTGAGAGAGTTGGAGAATCAAAGAGCAGACCTTTGCTTAATAATGGGCGCCACAAGGCTGAAAGAAAAAGAAGAGTGTATTATTTGCCATTACGGTGAATATGTTTGAGGTATGCGAGGATTCCATATATTCTCTGCATTCGTTGAAGAACCATTTCGTTTGACGCTCTGTAGAAAGTCATGAAATTCGTAATATCCTCTATCAATTGCCTCTATTGTTACGCTCACTTTGTCGTTTTGCATGCAATATTTGAAATAATTAATTGGATTCAACTTTTCACATTTATTTCCCAAATATACAATACATTTTCCCTAAATGGTTAGGCAACCCTATTAACATCATTCTCAATTTTCGAATAGTGTACAGTTATATCCTTATCAGCTTAAACCACACTTTGCATTCCTCAGTTTTTCTGATGGTCCACTTTCAAATTTTGGAACCTTGATAAGTTGAATTAGACTGTTTTTGGCAAATTTTTCGGCCATTTCCTTGCCCATCCTGTTTCGTGAAGGTTGGATCGCTCCTTATGGGAGCCTTGTTTCGTCGGCTTTGGAAGCCAACTTCATTTCCTAAGGATCTGAGAAGCATCGTAACCCCCTTGGAATGTTCCGGTAATTTGGGGTATATTACCGGCATTCGCTACGTCATTAAAGGATTTGATTGGAGGGCCCTGCTCCGCGTACTGGACTGCACGATTTGGCTACTTTACATCTTAAGGTTTGTTGCCTACGGTTTCCTCCCTCTAGCGCCGTAATGTACCTGGAAGTTTGTATTTTTAGCCTTCTTTTACTACCCTGGAATTGTGTTTTTACTTGGAATGGTTTTCCCGTATTGGTGTGATTTGTTTCGCCTGGCACATACGGCGCGGCTGGGGTTTGCTGTCATTCCTCTGCGATCGCCGCATTGTAACAACTAACGAGGCTCATCTGCAGCCCGTTACGAGGCCGTATCCATGGCTAGCGAACTGTCTGATTGCCATGTCTACCAGCTCTGCACCACGTGTCGTGTGTTCCTGAGAAGTTTTTCTAGTGCTTTAGTTGTGTATCTTTTGATTAATTTGAGTTTATAAGTATGACCTTTTTTTTAAATGGCTATATTAGTATTTTTTGTATTTCGTTTTGTGCTTACTTGAGTAGTTAGATTTTTGATTAATTGGTTTACTTACCCGGTTGTCCTGCAGCCACGTTTAGATTGCTTTGATTTGTGTTGCGGCTAACGCGTTGACATCAATTTGAAATTTGTCCTTCTGTCAAAATTTGTGTGCCATGGCTATGCTACCGCCGACGGGATTATTACTAAGTTTGTTTAGCTGCCCGTTTCTAAATTCAGATTCAAGTTTAGGGTTTAGAATGACCGCAAGTAATGACTTGGAGGTAATCAGGACACCTTATGAATTTCTTATAGGTTCTAGCACACCTTATGAGATCTCAGAAACTGGAGGTACCGCCCCGTCTAAATTTTATTTGCAGTAAAGTCAATTTATTAAGCCAACTCTCGGGGTTAAATGTTGGCCTTACTTTATGCTTGCGCTGTTCGCACCCCTTTGGTTTGCACTCTGCTTAACGGAGTATATTTGAGTATTTAGAGCTTTGTGTGTTTTTGATCGTAGGTTAATTTAGTCTTGTCACGTGTTGTGTCGATCTCCGCATCAGGGTGACCGCCGCTGTATTTATGATTAGACTTGCATCTGCATTTATTTATTTGATTTAAAATTTGGGACGCTTAACTAGCATCTAACGTAGCATCTAACCCCCTTCTGGCTGGTCTTGAGTTACGTAGCACTATTCTTTGATTTCTAGGTAAACTTATATTTATTTGTGATAATATGTATTGGCTGTGATATATTTATATTGTTTGTTGGTTGATTTGTTTTATCTGTATATGTATATTGGTGGTATGTGTCTTGCATGAGTTTGTCGTTATTGCACTATACGTAGAACCAATCCTGAATAAATATATTTACTAGCTATTGGTTATGCTGTTATTTTGATTTGCTTGGTATATCTCTGACCTTGGGGACGTCCGACGCAAGGATTTGTCTACGTCGAGAACCTGGCGCCTTTTCCCTTAGTTTTTTTTTTAGCTTTGCTGGAACCCCAACCCTCTCGACTAGTTAGCCAACCTAGGCCGATATTTACCAGCTGGCAAAATACCTATTGCAACTTTCGCCAACAGGTAAGGGCCGCCCTTCGTCAATCATTCGTTACGCTATCCGGTTCATTGCTGATGCCTTAAACGTCTAGGCATCGGCCTCATATAATAATGTAGTAAACATACAATTTTCAGTTGTTACTTCGCTCAGTTATTTAATTTTGTCTTGTGGGTAGTTCAAAAAGTTTGATGTATGCTCAAGTGCACAGACTAAGAACACCCTAAATTGAAAGTATATATTGCTCTGTATACTACAAGTCAAATTCCCTTAAGCTAAAATTACTTATATAATGTATGCGTAATGATAAACAAGGAAATATTATGCATTCGGGCGGAAACTGCAGAATTCGACCTGGAAAGGCTGCAATCCACGGTATAGGAAATGTACCTGGACTGGACAAGACGGTAACCCACGGCCCTCGACGCTGTAGGCTGGATTCTACAGATATTTCTGTAATTATACATTAAATACGGCTGCAGTTAGCAGCTTTACTCCCTTTCGGTGTCAACTTTATATTGCACAATTTCGACGGTTAACTTTTCATAGAACTCTCACTACGTATGAATCGTAATGTGCAAGATTTGACTCACTCTGGGCACCCTTTGGCTAGCCCCTGCAGCGTCGTAATGTGTTAAAACTTGCTCTTGACCCGGGTGGCAACGGATGTTACTGCGGGACGTTTGCAGCGAGCTGGCGGCAATAGGAGGTGTTAGGGTAGAAGCTATTATCTTCTTCTGACGGAGCCTTCGCTTTCAGAGTCAGATAGGAATAGGCCTTTGTACAGGTAGACCGTACCCTTAATTAAATCTGGAAGTGAATTGACTTGGTGAACTCCTCGATTGCAGCGTTTTTCGGGTTTCTCGTGACTTGTCTAGATACGCATTATTATCGTGTCTGTGGACTGGTGTTAAAGTTGTGACCCGTAAGGATGCAGGAAGGGCAGGTTAACCTCAGATAACATATTGGACAGGCCACGAGGTTTAGTTTTAGGGCTGTGTTGGAAGTCGTACTCAGGTACTGATCCCAGCAAATCACAAATTCGATAGAGCAAGTTTAAAAAGATATTTGGTGTGTCCTTTTCAAGTACTAGTTTCAACAACCCATGAATACATCGCACAATAGTTTCGAGGAGATACTGGATCCAGCAAGCCATACCGATACACTACGGGCATATGTTTGCAGTTCAAGAGAGGTAGGGCTGTTCTGGAAGGTTTTTCCAGGTGGGTACAGCAACTCGCGTAACTTTAGCAGTCAGGGCAACTTCGCGTTATACCTTTCTAGGCCTCCTTCTCTGCGCCATTTTCCTGAGGAAACTGAGAGGGAGTGAGCCGAGATTTCGTTGTACGTGGGGCTGCGCATCGCTAGGACGCTTTGTTTATTGCCAAATCCTTTCATACTAGAGATTCAAGCACCGATTGTGGCTTAATGCTACATTATTTATGTGCAAAAACACTAATTTCTTTGTTTCCAAAGTAAAGCGGATGTATAGTAATTTTGTTATATATTTCCATCGTATTATTTGTTCTATTTTTAATAGGTGTACATGTATAGAGCATATCCAACGGTTTTATTGTTAGTAATAATTTTTGTTTTACTCATGCACGTGGAAAGTCCGCATTCCAGGCTTCCTTTATATACTTTTTCTAGAAAAAAATGAAGATCAGCGAGATAACGATGTCGTCAGCATGCCTAATATTAATCCAGCAACCAGTAATTCTTAGGCTCTTTTCGACCTGCTCCAGCATTTTGAAACTCATTTTCCGAGTATAAACTGGACAGTGTTGGAAATAGAATGCACCCTTAATTATCTCACTTCTTTCAATATTTTATTGTCCTTACGACACCCGCTGATAGGAGAGTATCGGATGCTAAACAAATCCGGAAAATGGGGCACGCTTACCCTGGGAGATCGACAAAACAGGCTAAAAGCCTCGGCTCAAATGCGTTCAGGGAGATGGGCGTGGTTCACACCGGTACGCCACAGGGCAAGCGTTACGTGTTATGTGTAGGTTGCCGTTAAAGAGAGGGCGCCACCAGCTCCGATATCGAGATTCCCACGTTTAACCGGACCTGTAGAGTCAAACGGGCCGAGAAGTACTCAAAGTACTACTTCGGGAAAATACTGAAATAACTATTTCGGAAAAATGCTCAAATAACCATGTCGGGAAAATACTCAAATAACTATTTCGGGAGCCACGGTGCAGTACAAGACGCGACCACCTACCTGGAATGCTTTTCCTCCGCATCCTGGCCTCACCTCACAGCTGTTGTAGCACAGTGACACAGTCACCCTGTAACAGGCATGCACAAGAAGCAACAGATACAAGAAAAAGACGATAAGGTTAATACATCTATTGGATCACAGTTAGTGACCTATCAAACACATTACAAATCACAAGTGTAGCAACTCGAAAGATAGCTTATTCAGTACGCCCAGCTGGGAAAAGCGCTTACTGTTAAGGGGGGGGGGGGGGTTAGCGGCGCACAGTCGAGTCGGACGCCAGATCCAGGCCGAAAGTGAAGGGTAAACGTAGGCTTGAACCTAACGGCGCCGGCGGTCCGCCGGGACGCGTGAGAGCAAATCCTAAATTTGGGCCCGAGTCATCCGAGCGCCCTGTATTACGACACACAAATTGGCAGTATGCAATGATAGATTTATGCAATAAATGCGCTACAATTAGAACGGGCTGACGGCACGAAGGTTGCCACACAAGAGTGAATTTTTTTCAGTCGGAGTGTACGTTGCACTGCACTATCTCACAAGCGATTTTACGTAATGCATGCGATATTAGTAAAGTTGGCGTTAACATGCCACAGTGAATTTTAGACGGAGATTACGTCGCACTAATTTTGTATTTACAGAAAAGTTGAATGCAGGAAGCGGCGTAACTAAAGTTAGCTGACAGATAAAGCGTTGACTCGCAACAGTGAATTTTAGGCAGAGTGTACGTCGCACTAATATTGTATTTACAGCAAATCTGAATGCCGGAAGCGGCGTAATTAAGGCTAGCTGACAGAGCAAGCGTTGATTAGCAACAGTGAATTTTAGCCAGAGTGTACGCCACACTAATATTGTATTTACAGCAAATTTGAATGCCGAAAGCAGCGTAATTAAGGCTAGCTGACAGAGCAAGCGTTAACTCGCAACAGTGAATTTTAGGCAGAGTGTACGTCACACTAATACTGTATTTACAGCAAATTTGAATGCAGAAAGCGGTACCATTAAAGCTACTGGCGGTACAAAGGTTATTACAGATCACATAGTAGTTGAACAGGCACCTTGCACGGTCCCCAGCGCCTCAACCAATCACAGCGCATAATGCTCTAGACATGCAGCTGTTTGCCGCGAAGCAAGCCATAGCCATCCTGGTCGCACCCACAGGCTGAATTTTTAAATGTTCGAAATATTGAGGTGCTTAACATGCAACTGCCGAAACAAAACTAGAGGCAAGTCCAAAATGCCACAAATTAGCGACAATAATATCAGGGGTCTACAAAATCATTATGCTTACAAAAATTTTAAAAAAAGGATTTGAAATACAGTCAAACTGCTCTAAAGGCTTAAATTGTTAATTGAGTTGCTAAAGACTGCAAAATGGCCAGACAATAGTTAGTTGCAAGATGACCTCTATTTATTTGTGCCGTTTGGCTTCAGCGATGTATATGTCTTCGCTGTATAGGCCGGTACATTCGAGTTATTTCAAGGGAATCTCATTAAAAGATTTTTCGTAGTCGATTAAGCAAATATGTAGTGGTTTATATAGCTCTGGAAAAAAACTTGAATGACGCACAGTGCCTCGTGTGTTGAAAGTCCATTTCGAAAGCCGAGTCTCTCCCACATGGGCTTCAATTTTTTCCATAAATAACCTTAAAGAATAATTACTAAATTTTTTAAAGCATTGCACATTTGGCGTGGAAGTTTTTCGATATAACAATCAGTGTCGGCTTCAGCAATCAGTTGCTAACTCTCTTGTGTGGGAACTATGGTGGAAGAGCTTCAACATATTATTGCCTTTGTTCATTTTAATCAGCTTGATAACTTCTACCACTCCTGTGTCATTCGTGGTTTTAGGAAAATTAAGGCTGTACTGCTGGTGCTAATTAATAATAAAATTAAACTGGTTAAATTATAAAACTCGAAGTGCGGTACTGATTGAGCGGAAGGGTAATCGTATGTTAATAAACTTTGAAGAAACGCTATTGAAGTTGACATTTCAAATTTAACAACGCTGCACTGAGTTCGAAGTTAAACATTATTAATAAAATCAGCTTCAGCTAACCGAGTTGGGTTTACTTTAGAACTACGAATTCTTCTCTCTGTAGTGGATTTCAACAATCGATCTTTCCAAAGTTTTACAACGCTTCGTGCTACCTGATGTACAAAGTAGAGTTGTTCTGGAGGATTCAGATTCAACTTCAGAGTATACCGATTTCAAGTATTTGTGCAGTCAGTCCGTCGAAGTAGAATGTCGAAACTACTATTGTTTGTCGTCTGGAAAGTTAATACTCAAGTTTCGTTATTTCTAACTGTGCATTTCCACTACCGCTACTCGCTTGCAACAAAAAATGCTTAATGGATCTTTAATTTACCTCTAATAATAGTTAAATCCACGATTAATCTGCTACAATTGAACTATACATTCGTTGTTAAATACGTGTTACTGCGAACAGGACTTTTAACTAGGAAGCGAAGAGAACAAGTGCTTATGAAGAGGTTTTGTAAGGTACAAAAAGGTATTAGTTTATGGACAAAAGGTGAATCATACCACGAACACTCACACCATTGCAATACACAAACAAATAAAAAAACATCAACATTAACAGCTCAAACATGAATTCGCCTCCTAATGGTTTTTCCTGCATTACTTTGGCATTATCTTGTAATAGTAATAACATGCTAACTGCATTATGTTTTTTCTTCTTTTCTTTTTATATCTCCTATACTCGAACACTACCTCTTCTCTCTGTTTATATGATAGTTTTCCTATCACCTATCGTATCTTGCCCTCTCATCGTTTCCAGGGTGATCTTTTATTTAGTTTTGTGGTCTTGGTTTGTTAATTTTGTTCTGCTTTCGCTTAGCTGTTCGTTCGATTACATGCACAAATTTCCTCGTCTTCTTGGCAACCTCTATCTTGTATAGATTAGTTCTCTATCCTGCTTCTCCTGCTTACGCTTCTTCTGTCGATCTTTCTTCATCACTTTACTTTACGGTGAACCTTAATGGCAAATATTACCATTATTGCTAGGTTGTAGGAATTTTTCCAGATTGATTTACATCTTCTTATACCTAAACATTATCACGTGATCTTGAAAATTTCTATTTTTATGGGTTAGGTCGTAACCTTCTATGTCCTTTCTTTCCACTCTTTATCGACTGGATCTCCATTTCTTAAATCTTTTAGATTGTAGTGAATGATCCTCTTGCGAATTCGCACGGGCCCTTTTTTCTTGGTTCCACATTGAAACATTCCAGATTTCTCATCCTTTCATTCTATACTGAACGTCCTTTTTACGAGTTCCCATTTCTTTGTTCCACCTCTGCTTGAAACTTTCTAGACGTCTGCATAATTTTCCTCTATAGTGCAATGTCTTCTGATCAATTTTTGGCCGTCGTATTTTACGTCTTTGCACTTATTCTTGTTTCTTCAGGCTTTTTTAAATCAATTCAGATCTTAATCCTTTTCATTTGAGGTACAAGACCTATTTGAAAAGTCTTACTCTTCACAGATTAGATGTCTCACCTAGCCCTGTATATTTGTTTCACCATTCATTACATCTGTATTGCTTAATCGAGTAGCTTTCTCGTGGATTATTTTCTTGGTAATTATTGCCATCTATGGATAAGCTCCTCAAACGGGTGTAGCGTTCTAAAGAATGGAGAGAATTGGAAGAGTATTGGGGAGGCTTATACTCACACAGTAGAAAACAGCTGACTAAAGAAGAAGAAAAATAAAACATGGGTGAGCTATTTGGCCCATTATTTTTCTTTCGTTTCGTCTCCCTCCACTTTCCAAATTTATTCTTTTCCATTTTACGTTGTTACCTTATTTCTGCTTCTTAATTTCGCCTTTCTTGAACTAGTTCAAATTTCTTAACGCACTTGTTCTGTAGTGCAACATATACGTGGAGATTGTTTTTCTCCCTAGGTTGGATCTCTCTCTCACACCTGGTTCTTTGCTCCACCTCTTACTACATCTGCCTAATTTCTTAATCTCTTCACTTTGTGATAGTTCGTCTTTTTGGCAATTTTTAACATTGAGGGATAAATTATTTGACCCACTTTTTTGCTTTCGTTCTATCCTTTTCCACTATCCAAACTTCTTCTTGTCCATCTGCCAACCCCACTTCTTGTTAACTATAGTTTCCCCAAATATATTGAAATATAGCAACGACACGAGAGTATATTTGAGGGCCCGCCAGCTACACTCAGTGGAGACGGTGTGTAGAACGTGTAAATGATGTAATTACCAAATATAATGAGCATCAACAAGCTTTTCAATGACTATACTCAGATAGGTCAAAAACGTATACACTTGGTTTAATCGCAGCAGGCTATAACACAATATTTGAAATACGGCAGGTAGTTTTAACGAAATCAGATAATGAATGGTATACACTGTGCATTAGATTTATTTGACAAACGTTGTATAAGGTAGGTAGTACAATAGTTCTTAATGCATTACTTACACAAAAGATGTACCCCAATTAATCCTAACGGAGTTGGCAAAAAGGGCCTATGAAGGCCTACTTGCTAGAAATGGGTCTCCCCACAAATATTACCCTAACATAACAGTGATTAGCACAATTCAATACGCAGTCTTACATTAAACCAGTAAAATGTAGATTTACATGCTACAAATAGCTACAGCTCCTTTCACACTGTTTGCGGTACAAATATCATAACCACAGATTATTAGATCGTACGCTACTTATCTGAGAGCATCATGAAAGAGGTGAATCAAACCCAAACCGACTACAACAGTCGCGGTTGCAGATGGAGGATGCTGGCAAACGTCACCAGCAAATCACTCAGGCGTTAGACTCCCAGAAGCAGAGGGACCTCCCTAATTAGATGAGATCGGTGAAGTTTTTAAAACTCTCGCATGACGGCTGGAGGGAATCCGCCTTCTCAAGTAAGCGGAATCGCTGGAGTTGTACAGCCCCCGGGTGACGCTAGAAACGCCGCTTTTTTTTAAAGAAAAAAGCAACCAAAAACAAAACGAACAGCTTGAAACAACTGCGTATGCCTGCCAGTAAAGCAGATTACCATATAACTGCGAGCAGAGAATAAATATGCGTTCGGGCGGCGACCGCGTTCACACGGCCCGAATTATAGACAAATTAAATTCTAATGCTAATTACGCTTTTTACACGTCAGACGTCATATTTTAAGTTATTAGCTCCTTAATTTCGGTTTTCCTTGATCTCGTCCAGATTTCTTAATCCATTTGCTTTGTAGCACAACATCTGTTTGAATGTTCTTCCTTCTCCTACCCCTGTTTTGTTTTGCATCTGTCCGGATTTCATAATCTTTTAATGTTTTGATACATCGTCTTGATGGTAATTTGTACCCTTATAGATAGAATATTTGAGCCATTCTTTTTTCTACGTTTCATCTCATTCCACAATACAAATTTCTTTTTTTTGCCATATTTTATGTTGTTACCTTATTCCTGCTCCTTAATTTGGCCTTTTCTTCAATTAGTTTAGATTTCTTAATCTAATATCTTTGACCGGCACTTGCTCCTTTGTTCCTTTTCCCATTACATCCGATTTGTTTAATAATTTGCTTAGTAGTGGATTGTCTTCTTAGTAATTTTTACCATTTATGGATTAGTTCTGGCCCATTCCTTAATAGCTAATATAGCTAATAACCTCAGCAACTGTTATGTAAGTGTTGCCGTGGAAGCTCCAATTCGGCAAATCCGATATAGAAACTACTCACTGGCAATTTATCTGCGTTTCCTAGTTAAAAACGCTATAAATTAACCATTATCTAAATTAGCTGCTCCCAAATTAGTCGCTGCAGAGAATGCTTTTCAACTAAAAAATTTCATTATTCCTCAAGTTTCGAAATAAGTTGTTGCGATACAAAGCCCCCTAACCGGAAGCTTCCAACTTTAACTAATTACTTCCCTATTAACTGCACTAAAAATTAGCAGGTGCTCGGGCAAGTTTTGCCTGCCTCAAACTTCAGCGAGCGTCTCGCGGGCTTTTATTTTGAGTTGCGAACTAATCTTATTTTTCTATCGAACTACCGGCCTCTGTGCGTTCGGCGGAACGAAAAAATTAGCGGAATAAATTATGAGTTTAGCTGTTGGTTTGAACAACTTCCCCGTGAGGCTCTGATTTCCATTTCAATAATGCCCCAAGGACCGATCGTTTGTTTTGAAGCATCTGTTTACTTTGTAAATAATAAATCCGAGAGGCCGCGGCCACGCTCAAATGAGAAGAATCTTAAGTTGACTCTCTTTTCGGGCGGTTGTGATAAAAATCTACCAGGTCTGAACTTGATAAGGTTCGTGATTTGTACATTGAATTTACCTTTGAAAATCTGTGGGTTTAATATTGAAGGTGTATGTGAAAGAGTCTACAGTAAACACTCAGGGTATGCATATTTAGCGACATTTAAAAAAATTAAATATTAACTAGCATAAAAGGTAGAAAATGATGAAGAGGCTACAGATATTTTATTAGATTATGCTGCAATTATAAAAACAAAACTAGATACCTAAGAAATGCACACGTAAAATCACCTAGATACTGATAATGCCTTCGTATTATAATCACAGACGATGCTCAAATAAATAGTCGATTTCTAATTTATAATTTTTTTTTTAATTTCAATCGCACGACTATTCGGTTCCCGGATAATTAAATCTTCCAAGGCACTGTTAAACCAACTCATGGCTAATCGTTTCCCGGATAATCGAGGTTTCTCTCTGTTATGATTTCTTTAAAATAAGTGTGAAGTTTCTGATCCATTGGAACTAATGAAGACATCCACATAACCAAGTAACCAATTTTACGATATCGTGTGAAATTTATTTTTCAAGTTTTCAATAATACTGTGAAAATTCTAACAAGGCGTCACCTATGATGCTGCGTTTCTATTAATTACTTTTTCATTGTCTCATTGCTGTGACTCACATGATAGCTGCCCGAATGCGAATCTGGTCCTGCTAATTTATAGTTTAAAATCATTCACATGCAGCTATGACTATCGAATTCCATTTGCGCAATATCTAAACTTGTACTGTCGCAGCTCTCAACGGCGATGACTTTGCTATTACATCACTCGTTAACACGGATGCTTGTTTCTGTTATCCTGGACATCAAGTCGCCGTATTGTACTCCGGTTCTTGAATTCTCTCTGTGCCTTTTACTGACTGCTATATGAACGCTTCCCTTTAATTGCAGTTATCTAAAGAATGTACGAACGAATAGAACACCTTACAAAGCTATTTTTCCCAGCGTTTACTTCTGCTCAATTTATCTTATAACTTGTGTTAAAACTTGTAATGGCGCATTTAACTTATGATAAATACATAACTAGTGGCAAACGACAAATAACACATATGAACAAATCTGCTGAATATTGAAATGCCGATGTAAACATACTCAGGCGAGCCAGGTCAAGCTCGTTACATGGACTACTATTATACAATAAATACAATTGTTTTGAAATGGTATAAGCTTAGAATTAAATTGTTGACATTATTGTGGAACGCTGTAAAGACATAATTAAACGTATTAAAAACGATTACAAAGCATTATGAAATTACCTTGAATTACTATCAAATGCTATTTATTTATAAGGAATACGATAAAACTAAACCTAAGCCCCGTCGAACAAGTGTAAAAGTCATACATATCATTATGAAATATTAAATATTAAACTACGACGCAGGGTCCTCTAAGGACACGAAAGACAGTTTTTTTTTTACATTTCATTCGGGGATTTAGGAAACCATACATATATCAACAATAGCTGATTTAACGTCCGGTAAAGAAGTTGATTAGCAGCTTAGCCACCGGTATATCCGATACTTTATTAAAGTACTCTTACTTACTATATGTACACCAAGTTCTTCTTTTTTTTTTTCTTTAGGTAGATAAATACTTTTGACCCATATTTTTATGTGCAGACATTAGACAAATGTCCAATTATGAGAGGAATCTTCGTCTTACAAAGGAAAAATAACAAAAGTACTCATCTAATCAAATCATATCAAACCTTTTTTGTTTGATATCCTGTAATTTTATTTGTCAAACGATATGGAAATTTATTGGTAGGAAAGTCATTAAAAAAATATTCTGAAAACACCCTGCAATTTACCTTCAAAAAGTTTTTCTCCCAAACGGCTTGTCAAATCTTAGTCTTTTTTATATCAGTGCTAGGGTATGAGATAAAAAATAGAATCAATTCTGAACAAATGTAAAAAATAAGTTTGAAAAAGTCAAGTTCCCTTTGTACGATTTTTATGAAATTATCTCATTCACTAGATATTAAGAAATCTAGGACATTGGCGTAAACATAAGTTGAAATGTATGTTTCGTTTTTAGGGAAAACGCCTTAAAATCAAATATTTTAGTTCTAGATTTGGCCACTTGGTGTCGCACGCGTTACCATCGAAATTATTGTACTAAATCGGTCAAAACACCATGAAAGTATTAAAATTATAGGGGACACCCGCCCACGCGCAACATACATAAATTACCATGCGGAAGGGCCCACAAAAACAGCGCAGGAACTCATAAATGTTAAAACCTAAGGTCGACAAGCTGTCCAGCCTAAGCCATCGATGAACTAATTTTGTATCAAACGCTACGCATATGTTAGTGACTTATTTCATAAACTGGATAATTAATGTCGCCAGTGATAGATTGCATCCGCGATGGCAATGTAAAAAGCACACAATGTAAAAACTTGTATGTCGACCATATTGCTCTATGTGGCTTCCGAGTATAAACTGCAGGTAGACGCGTATCCCTTGTCGGACGATAGCGACAGCAAGTAAATCCTGCACCTGGTCTTCCTTTTTTTTTCGCTTTCTTTCCCAACTTGTTATAATATTATCCTCTGGCTGATGTTAATACCATTACCGCATCTAAAAGGGGAGGGGGAGGAATGCCATTGCACAGTTTTGAATAATAAGTATACCACTTGAACGAATTGAAAGAACATGAGGAAGAGCAAGCGAAAAACTAAAAAGCGTTTAAAAGTTTTTATGTAAGAGTGTTGTGCTGTAGTTGTCATGTAATGGGGATTGCAGACATACAGACATATCATTACTTTAATAATTTTCTTTGGCTATTTGAGTCCTTGTATAAGATAACAAAATTGGGTCACATAACAAGCTAATGGTTTCTAGTAATATGAATCGGTCTATACACAATTTAACTCTTAAAAACAGTGTACGTAGCAGTATTCGAACTCGTTTCTTCACGTTTGTACAAACATTTCCTCACGATCGCAGAATCTACCTTTAACTACGTTAACACAGGAGGGCCAGATAGTAACAACGCAAATCCGCTCTTGTCAAAACTTCGAAACTTAGTAAGACAAACCAATAAGAATCAATTTGCAAGCGTTTTCTCGTCAGCTGTTTGTTATACTCTATGCTGGTAGTACTAATTGGCCCTGAAGTTATTATAGTAATATATTTATAAGAGAAGAGTGTAATTCTATACCTGTATAATGAATTTCCATTTAATCTATGCAAGATGTATAATAATAACCTTTTGTTTCAGAGCTACAAACATTTCAATACTGGGCGTTAATTTCCAACATTGGGCACTATAAGAGTACTCAGATTGTTCTATAAACCTACTAAATTGGAAAGAAACAGACTGGTTAGATTTTCCCAATTACAAAACGCAGTATTTTTAAAACCCTACTAATATTACTAATTCTCAATTCAGCTGCAAAAGAAGTTATTCTGCGAAGTTTTAGGAACAAATACAAACTACTGTCAAGAAGTACATTTAAAAATATAAGCATTATTTTAATATTTGAAAGACACATTCAGTCTGATTTTTGTAAAAAACTTTTAAAACATTGTGCGACCAGTTTCTAAAAGAAATGAAATTTTCCGAAATTTGCTAAAAATCATAGGAACATTTATTTTGATTTTCATATCAAACACATTTTATATTCTTGTGTAGATTCTTATAAAGAAAGCAATTGATGGCATTTAAAAAACATCACACACTACGTCTGGGTGGCGTCATATATATTTCATTGTCAGCTCTCAGTTTAATAAAAATTAGATTCACTGTCAGATTGACAAGAAATGATGACTGATTTTCCAGTAAAAGGTCGAGTCATGTGAAAATGTTCTTTTTGCAATTTTATGCTATAGTAAACCGCATCTCAGAAATTAAAATTCAAAAATGGGTTTTGTCATGAAAAAGGCACAACATGTATAATTTGCCATTTTTTCATCTTACATTTTGTTATACTAAAGTTATGTAAGTTTTGTCATCTTCTTTTTGTTCAGTGCAATACAATTTTTGTTTTAAATTAAGGCTTTAACGGGATAGAAAAATGCATCTTTATATTCCACCCTTAGCTCTTGTTCATTAAAATGTTTTACAATGTTTTTTGGCTACTTCTATGTTCGTCCATTCTTTCCCGGTGCTCGAACCAAACGTCAATCGCATTATCATTTACTTCGTTTCCTAAAATTAATCTTTTATGCACTATATTCAATACAAAGTTTAACCTAGCTCTATGTTTTTTATTTTCCTTAACTGGGTGAAACATTTTTCTGAGGATCTTTTTACTGTAGGCGCATAGAATGAAGTTCAGGGTTAATTTATTTTTCCTGTGTACATATCGGTCCACATGTATAAATTACAGGCTGGCAACCGCCCCTTCGGTCTAGTTTTGGATCAGAAATACGACACTCGAAAAACAAGATGATCAGTAACCCATTCCATGTGGCATGTGTTCACATACACTCACTCGCAAGCACAAAACAGTTGAGACCAATTTATTGTCATTTTGTAATTTATTTAGTAATTTCACAGGCGAAAGCGCCCAGCGTACAGACAACACTACTAGCATGGCGAAGTAAGTTTACGCCGACCGGCAAAGTTCTGCTTAAATACAGTTTCCTATGTAGTCTGCCTTTATTTTTGCCGAGGGCATTAATTGTCGCTAGATGGCGATACAGTTTAGCGTCACTTCCGTTTTTCGAAAATATGACACAAAGGTGAAACACTGTTCTATTTTCCGGTACAAACATCTCGAATCATCGTGCCCTGTGAACATGGCAGAATTGGATTAATGGATTGCAGAAATTAACCGTCGCGTCAGGCGTGTGTAGCATAAGCGATTTGCCCACATTTTCGGCTCTAAGCCATGAAAATCTGAAATTGTTAGGGGAGTACATTGTCGGTGTAGGATAGGCCGAAATTATCTGGTAAGCCATCTCATCCTTGTTTATTCAAATTGCTCATTTGGTGTGTATATACTTAGCCTTCAAGTTACGGGCTAAAACTGTCCCGAATCAAGCAGATACCTACTGCATGGCCTAGGGACGTGCCGTTTAGTATGTGGTTGTTTCCGTTGGCCGCGGTATTTTTTATGCAGCGCCAAATGAGCCTGCTGTGTTGCCAGTATCCACTGGGAGCTACATCACCTTCACCTTTGTGCTGGATTTGGTTTGAACTTAACGGCTAGTTCGTTATGATAATAGACATGCTATAGAATTTCTAACGACCTCGCCGTTTGTTATCTTAATTTAGTAATCCATATCTGCATTAAACTTTAAAGTTAGCGGCTTCGCCGCTGTTGTAGTAGACTGTAATTCAGGTGTGTTAAATGAACCATCAGTTTTAAGCTGAGTTAGTTCCGTTATAATTAACGTAGCTCTGCATGCTAATACATTAGCTAAGTGAAGGGTGAACTCACGTACGTTTGTTCCATAACTATTGCCTTAATGATTAAGCTAGCTGGAGGGAAATTTACCCCAGCAGGTTATTGGTATACCACTACGACATACAGATATCTGAATGTGTGAGTACACGCGAGATGCTAATTTAATACATTAAAGGTTTAATTCAGTACAGCTGTGTCGTTCACTTAGTATTCGGGTTGTTACTAAAGTACTTGTTTTGGCCAACTTACAGAGGAAAGTAACTAATTTTAGAAATTAGCTTTACACGCCCTCAGCGAAGGCTGGGTTTTCGAATGCACCCTGTTCAGATGTTGATTAATTAAGATTGTGATATTTTCCTATGTGATATATTTATTTTGTGCTAGTATTGTTATTGTCCGTTAATGCCCGTAATTACAAGTCGATTTTATTCCCCCTATTATTAATCTATGATCTATTTGAAACATTATATAATTTATCAGACTGTGGGTTTTTATTGTTTATGTTGTATTGATACCTTGAGCGATTTTAATGGTTTGTTCGCTTAAATGAACGTGGGAACATGGGCTTGAAATCATTTGGCGCCCCTATGATTTCGACCGAGTGCATGTTTCGATATACTATCGGCAATTATTAATGTAACACAGTCAAATTGCAAAACCAGGAGCAAACAAGAGTAAGCAAGCAGTACTAAATTTAGAAATGCGCGTTCGGGATAACAGTACTTACAGGAAGGTGTGCAGCTGCCGTAATGCTCTCACGTAGCATCTAGCAGAATATCTCCATCAGAAATTATTTTCAGCTGCACCTGTAAAATACCTGTAATACGGATTTTTACCGCATCTGGCGCCTATTAGCCGAATAGTAACTAGACTAATGATCGAATTGCAACTTTGATTGTCTCCCCCGCAGAATATCTAAATCACAAGGCATTTGTGAGGAATCAGCATTTCAGACTATCCAGGTGCGTTTCTTGGATTACTGTTAATTCATTATTATTAGATCAACGGTTAATGATCATATTCTTGTTGGATATCCATTAATCACAGGTGCATAGTGCACTATATCGCGGAACGAATTAGGCACCAACCTAATAATAATAGTGATGAACTACGACATAACAACAAAACTTTTCACAATCCATGCTGCCATACCAACAATGAAACGGTGCCGAACTATGCTGCACAATAGAACTACATACAGGTAATAATATCCATTAAGGACCTTATTCTTTTATCTCTTCTATTAATTTACGTAATTACCACAAGTTAACACTTAAAAATCACACCAGAGCTTTCGCACTAGAACGCAACTTTCTGCGATATCTTCTTTCACGCTCAAACAAGCAAATTTTCTGCCGTTAACCGCCTACCCAGGACCTAACATTTTAAAAGCAACCGGTTCAATTCTAGAAATATTGATGACGATGTCTTTTATTAATAAAAATAGTTAAACAGTTTTATTAATCTTTTTTAGCATTTTAAAGAAATTTACTGATATGGTAATAGTAGATCCGTTTGGTTTTCGACTGCAAATTCACTTTAAATGAATACTTCGCCGAGTTGTGCAACGGAATTAATTACCGCCTCTTGAAAACACCAGAAGCACAGCGTACACTCTTAATTGCCATACTCGCGGTCCAGAAAGCGTTAGGAAATACGACTTGTGCCCAGCTTTTAGGTCCATGTTAATTGCCTTTTAACTGCCCACTAAGAGCGAAGAGCAGCAGAATAGCTGCGCCGCGTCATAATTTTTACCTCGCAAATGTAAACGGCAGTTTAATTTTGAATTTATTTAGTTCCACTAGCACTACATGAGGTTTTGTCCGTCGGTAAACTGGCGGCCGTGGGATTTAATGCCTGTTTTATAGACCGTGCAGCATAAACATTTAATGAAAATATTTAGTAAAACATTGCCACGACCGTTCGCTCCGCACTGGTTCCATTCTCTGCTGATGTTCATGCCGTTGGGCTGCTCGTAGATCCTGTCACACACATGTTTACCTTTTGATTAAATCAAAAGCGAGCAAGCGAAATAAGAACCCGACTATTTGGTGTATCATAAACACTTTCTGTATGTGCTTCGATATTTTCATTGCATTTGGGTTCTACCAAAAATTCCACGTGGAGGTAGATGCCAATTTTCCTGGTTCCATGTTTCCACATGTTCTTGATCCGTGCAGTTCTCTAAGAATACCGTCGACATGTACAATTCTCAGCCAACCTCCGTCTAGATGCGACCCTGTCCATACCCATTATTCCTAGTAACATGACGTATTATCCAAACTGGCGTCTGTGTATGTTCCACATCGTTGTATGTTCCACCAACCCCTTGCATTTGCATGCTTTCATCGACATTTTTGCGACTTTGAGTCGACAAGAAAGCATCTCATGCAGGCAAATTCTGCCACCGTGCAGCAGTCGGCTCTCGAGATTGGCTCGACTGCAGCTTGAGGAATCCTGCCAGAAAGGTATCCCATCTTTTCAGCAAAATTATAAACATGTTTCAGTGCTTGGGGCGAGCTGCGGATGGTTCAGAGATTAGCAGCCAAGGAAGGGATTTTTTAATTCGTGGTACACAGATTGCCATAAAAATAAAACTTTAAAACTTGAGCGGCTCTTTGCTATTTCTTAGAAGTCGGTTGTTGATTAATCATAACTGATTAAATAATTTCAGTTAACCGAAATCATAATAATCTCTATTTATTATCTATGACTGTTCCACTGGAACCGTTTAACAATAACGATTACTAATTAACTCGGTTAACATTAAACCATCAGTTAACCCATTTTCTCGTATATCAGAGGTTCTTGTAGTCAGGGTTGTTATATTTTACGAAGAACAGTTAAATAGCAGTTCTACATAAATAGCTTACCCCACTTAGGCTATTATTCGCCAGTCACGGTTAATTCATTGCTATTAACAGCCCACACACTATCAGCTACTTGTAATGACTGTTTCCTAAAAAATTTGCAGATTATATGTAGTTAGACTATTAGGCCAATTAACGGGCTATGGCTGAAGAACTTTACCTATTAACAAGTTTTGTAGAACCAATTGACCAATTAACGGGCTATGGTAGGCAGAACCGGATTCTATGCCAAAAAAAATACCGTTTCGCAAACAGTTAACTACAGTTAAGCAAATCTTATTTATTATACCTGATTAGTTTAACAGAACTGGTTCATGATAAGAATTTCTAGTCAAATCGGTTAATAATGAACGATTAGCGAATTCGTATGTTCGTATAGTATTACCCATATCTGCAGATACATTAATCGCACATTTGTTATTTTCAGGATTGTTAAAATGTTTTACGAAATGCAGAATATTAATCGTACAAATAAGTTTCTCTATAAATCCAATCGGGACATATGTAGCTACTTGTGGCTAACGCATTGCTGTAAGCGATTTATTTCCATTTAACAGCTTACTAATTACTAGCTACCTCTAAGCGTTGTTTCCAAAAATCAAGCTGCAGGTTGACAGATAAACCGGTTCTGGTTGAACCACGGTCTACTGTAAAACCAACTTACCGATTAACGGAGTATGCTCTACAGAACAATATTTTATGCTGGGAAAAGTATTTTTTACTATATGGCAACTATAACTAAGCAAACCTGATTTATTGTTCCTGACTGTTTCACTAAAACAGTTTAATAATAACGATCATTGGTTAACGTTAAGGGGTAAGTCAAACCGATATCT
Source organism: Agriotes lineatus (assembly GCA_940337035.1). NCBI lineage: Eukaryota > Metazoa > Arthropoda > Insecta > Coleoptera > Elateridae > Agriotes > Agriotes lineatus. The sequence continues at coordinate 189,772,280 of OW679195.1, read as the reverse complement.
GGTAGTTACGGTAAAGTGTTGATGATGTTTTCGGGTGTTTTTCCACATCAACGAAATCATAGTATTAATATACGGACAAAAACTGCAACATTAAAGTTGTCACAGCAAAATTTTGTTTTTAAGAGCGTGTGTTCATCATAAAAATGTTCATATTGTTAATGTTTTATTTCAGTAAAATATCTGAAAGTATCATAAATAACAGAATTCCGCAAGGAAATTTTTTGATATTATCTTATGGTTAATAATTGCTGTGTCAACCCGTTATGGCTAAAACAGTGGTTTGATTAACCCACTATGGTAGAAACAGTTGATCTATTCATATGTTATCATTAAAGCAATGGACTCGTTAATCATGATCTAACCGGTTAACGGTGCTATTTGCACGATTAATCGATTATAAATAAACAGTTAACGAATCAACCTATTACATTTACAACAGTCGAATAATTAAGCTATTACGATGGAACCGGCTGTAGTTAAAGCAATTTACTTAAGTAGTTGACTGTTTAAGCAGTTCTTCTTCAACCACATGAACTATTAAGTGGTTATGGTTAAATCAATCGACATATTAACATCTTATAAGCAAACCAGTTAGTATGTCATCGGTTATGATTAAAAGAGTTGATCGATTAACCAACACTGGTAGAAGCAGTTGATCCATTAATCTGTCATCGTTAAACCAGTGGACTGACTAAGCATTGTCCAACCTTTTGAATGACTAAGTAGTTGTGGGTAGAACAGTTGAGTTAACCGACTAATCGGTTTTAATTGAACCAGTTAACGAATCAATCTGTTACATTTAGAAGAGCCGACTATAATTATGATGAAACAAGTTGATAAGTTGATAGGTTCTAGTTAAAGTAGTTAACTGACTAATCGGTATTAGTCTAACTAGCTGACTGCTTAACCGGTTATTATTAAACCAGATGCCTTGTTAACTGGCTATGGTTACATCAATCGAAAAATTATCATCTGATAGTCAAACCAGTTAGTATAAATTTATTCTTCTTCTTTTTTTTTAGCAGCTTTTTTCCGTCCACTCCTGGACATACGCCTCCCCTTGTCTTTTCCATTCTGATCTATCCCTTGCCACTTGCTGCCACCCTCTTCCCAATTTCTCTTTCACATCGTCTATCCATCTTTTCTGTGGACGTCCAACACCTCTTTTGTGTCTTCTAGAGCGCCAGTTTAATATATGTTTAGTCCATTTTATATCGTCTTGCCTGGCGACATGACCCACCCAACTCCATTTCAAAGTGGCTATTCTTTTCATGACATCCTCAACTTTTGTCTTACTTCGTATCTCTTCATTTCTGATGTGGTCTCTGAGATTTACGCCTAACATGATTCTTTCTATCACTCCTTGGGTTGTTCTAAGTCTATTTGCTGATTTAACTGTCAGTGCCATTGACTCCATTCCGTAGGTTAAGACAGGCAGTATACAGGTGTTGAAGACTTTTGATTTCAGGTTTATTGGGATGTCACTGTTTTTTAGGACTGAACTTAATCTTCCGGAGGCAGCCCAAGTCATCCGGATTCTTCTGTTGACCTCTGCTTTTTGGTTCTCCTTTCCGAGCTTTATTAAATGACCAAGGTATACGTATTCTTTCACGTTTTCTATAGTGACATCGCCCATGTTCACTGGTGTTACTTCAGATGTCATTACTTTGGTCTTATTTAAATTCATTGTTATACCCACTTTCTCCGACATTATTTTAAGTTCTAAGAGCATGTCGCCCAGTTCGTTTAGATTGTTACTTATTAATACAATGTCGTCTGCAAATCGGAGGTGTGAGAGATATCGACCATCGACGTTTGAACCTTTGTTCTCCCAATTTAGTTGTTTAAACACATCTTCTAGTGCTAGTGTGAATAACTTCGGAGAAACGGGATCTCCCTGTCTTACTCCTCGCTGTACAAGTTTTTTGTGTGTTTCAAGTTCCTCATCGATTTTCACTTTTAATTGTAGCGTTTTCATAAATATATTTGAGTAAATTTCTGTACCTCGAGTCTATCCTTGCGTTATCCATTGCACTAAATATTGCCCATAGCTCTATGGAGTCAAAAGCTTTGGCGTAGTCCACGAAAGCTAGGTGGAGTGGGACATTGTATTCAGTACATTTTTCAATTAGAATTCTCAGGTTTTGAATTTGCTCTGTAGTGCTATATCCTTTGCGGAATCCAGCCTGTTCTGGTGATTGGTATGAATCTAATTTGTTGGTTAGTCTGTTTGTTATAACTTTGGTCAGCAATTTGTAAGTATGCGCAAGGAGACTTATGGGTCTATAGTTTTCTATGTTGAGTAAGTGGCCCTTTTTATACAGAAGTATTCCTGGGCATTCTGCCATGTCTCGGTAATAGAGCCGCCCTGAATACATTTGTGAGAAGAATTCTTACAGATTCTAGTGTCTCTATGCCTCCTAATTGGAGAAATTCTTTTGAGATTCCGTCTTCTCCTGGGGCTCTGTCGTTTTTCATTTGGATGAGAGCGTGAGCTAGTTCATCGATAGTTATTTCGGGTACCTCTTTCGAACCCACATTTAAGATGTTTGTTTGGTGTTCTTTTGTTGGATTCGGGTTAGTCGAGGTGTACAGGTCGGTATAGAAGTTCTCCACTACATTTACTATTTGGTTCTTTTCTTGCACAATTTCACCATCTTCGTCTTTAAGTTGATGTATTTTTGTTCGTCCGATTGAATTGATGGATTTTAATACCTTCATGTTTTTGTTATTTTCGATAGTGGATTTGATTTTTTCTGTATTAAAAGTTCGTATGTCTTTTCTGATTTTCTTTATGATGGCTTTATTTAATTCCACGTATTCTGTTGAGGTTTTACTCATATTTCTTCTCATATCCATAAGTGCTCGTGTGTCTTGTTTTATTTTGGTTCTTGTTGGTTTGGAAGTGGCACATATCTTTTTAGTGGCCGTCTTAATGTCGTTGGTTATTTTCTGTTCTATGTCGTCTATGTTCATTTCATTAAATCTTTCTGTTGGAGTGATTTTTTTATTTAGTTCGTTTTGATATCGTTCTTTGTTCTGTTTCAGTTGTTGCAAAGTAGGGTTTTTTGATGTTGTATTAGTTTTTTTCGTTCTAGTTTCTTATTGATGATCACCTTTGCTCTGACAAGTCTATGATCACTTCCAAGATCAAATCTATTCAATACTGTAACATCTGTAACAATATATTTCTTGTTCGAAATGATATAATCTATTTCATTCCTTGTTTTTTGGTCTGGGCTTTTTCAAGTCCATCTACGACTTAGGGTTTTTTTGAAGAAGGTATTCATACAGTAAAGATTCTCTCATTTGCAGATAGTTTATAAGTGTTTCTCCTCTTTCGTTTATTGTTCCCAAACCAAAGTTACCTCTGTTCGGAATGTTGTCATCATTTGTACTTCCTACTTTGGCATTAAAGTCGTCAATTATCATACGATAATATGTATTTTCCTATTTAAATGCGAGTGTAATATCATCATAAAACCTGTCTATGTCTTAGTCGTTTGAAGCGCTAGTGGGTGCACACACCTGGACTATCTGAATATGATATCGTTTTGAGATCTCTAGGACGACATATATAACTCTGGCAGATATTGAGCAGATTTTTGTTACTAGGTGTTTAATTCTGGTATTTATCAGTAAACGTACTCCTCCTAGATGTGATTGTGTGTCGGTTTTGTTTTGATATAGGAGATATCCTGATGCAATCGTTGTGCATTTCTCTCCTGGGTGTCTTGTTTCGCTCAGACCTAACACGTCCCAATGTATATTGGTCAATTCTTCCTCCAGTTCCTCAAGTCGGTCATTTGATTTAATTGTTCGTAAGTTGTATGTGGCAAGATTAAGGGTAAAAGGTTTGTGGAGTTGAAATGTTGGTGTTGTTTGCGAATTTTTGCCTCCCCCAGATTCCGCGAGGCTGACCTTGAAGGTGTGGGATTTAGAATCTCGGTTTCTACCCGCCTGGGGACCAATGCCGTTCGTTTTCAAATTCGCCATGTTTTAACAGGGGTATTTGACCATAACTCACCACGCTGGCCAAACGGGTTGGTGAGTGATAATGACAGTCGTCCACTATGGATACAAACGCTGTTTGCAGCCGCCCACTCTGGGTCAGACGCTGCTAGTTTACCATATCTGGTTACGCTCGCTTGGTTTAGCCTGTGGGTCAACACAGTGTACCAGGGTGTGGCGCTTGGAGCCAACAAATGAGAGTTGGGTGTCTCGTGAGGACCAGTTATCCAAACCCCCTCCCGTCTATGACGCTTGGAGTGACCGTTTGAAATAGAAAGGTACTACCTCTTCGACACAACCATACCCCCTATAAATTTATTAACCGGTTCGAATTTAAAAAGCCGACTACGGTCGAAGCAGTTGATCGATTAGTCTATTGTCAATAATACATTGGATTGTTGAATCACTTCTCATAGAATCACCTAAAATGTTAAAAGACAATAATTTGAGAAAAGTTATTTTGCTATAAAATTTTTAATTCGATCGCTACCGACGAAACAAAGATAACCAAACTATAAAATATCCGCTCCACGAAACAAACACCGTTCTATCTACAGGCAATGCCAGCTAACGTTTTGATAGAAGTCTTTAAAATTTATGCTTCTCAAAACATATTTAGACGTTAAATGTCGCCAATGTATCAACAGTTGAGCTAACTAACGGTCCAGACTGAACATATGATGCTCCGTACCCTACGAACATCTAGCATTCTAGGCGATCAAATCCCCTTTTTGGCAAGTTTCACAACACAGTCTAAAGTGAACCTCTCCACGCCTACTATTACGTATTCTCTAGAAGAATGAACCGTTGTTCATCCACGCTATCGCACCTTCCAGGCCAAAGCAACTCTTCAGTTTTTCTTCTTTTTTCTGACCACCCTCCCACCGTGGTCGAGTGCATTTGAAGAATTTCCGCTCCGCAAAGAAACTATGGAATGCTCTACTTTACTATGAATTTGGATTGCCCTTTGTTTGCTAGTTAACCCAATCGTAGAAGCACAAGACTTGCTTTTACCTCAGTATGGCTAAATGTAATATCAATCTTGCTCGTTCTCGCTTGCTTGTTATCACCTAGAATTCTGTAATCATACAAGCAAATCCTACCAGAAATAAAAACAAAACCGTTTACATGAAAATACATATACCCTGAAAAAGAACATACGTGCATGAAAATACATAAAAGGAATACTCAATGGTAATATAAAAATTTTATATACGGTATCAACAATAGCTAAGAAATGTCCACGAGCTTAATGCTAAATCTCCATGCTTGAACAGACTCCTTAAGTGGAAGTGTGATTGTCAATGTGCAACGCTCAGTCAAAAAACAAATCGTGGGAACAAAGCGTCCTCTTGCGCACAAATTCACTTAATGCGACTCTGCCTTCGACCGTCTGGAATCAGCTGACGCGATGCGTCAACAGGATGATGTAAGCGCTTTGTACTGACACGCCAATTCAGCAAGTAGACACTCTTTGCTTTCGGGCACGTCATTTCTCGTCGAAGCTATTGCTCCCAGTTTCCTGAACTGGGCATTCAAGCGTAGATTTTATATATAATAACTAGGCTTGCCTTTACCTCGTTGCAAGATAACGAAGAGGTCAGCTCCGTGGCTTTAGTAGTTACTCACAAAGACTTTGTACGTTGGTAAAGTCGACTGATTTCCTCAAAACTCGAATGGCAGCTGCTTCTTTGTAGCTAGAATAGTATATTCTAGCTATAAAAAATTATTGGTACCCCGGTATTGATTCCAAGGTAGTTCTAGGCTCTCGAGGCTGTATTTTCGCTCAAGAATAACTAGGCGTCGACTGCTGTTAACACAGGCCCACACATAAACTCTCAATCGTACTTTATAATACTTTGCGTTGCAGCGTATTACTGAGCGACTGACTCCCCGCGCTTCCCTTCGCGCACCACTTTGATTCTATTAATAGACGCACTCAACGGCTGCATCAGCTGGTTTGCGCTCACAATCTCACGGTCGAAACACTGGTCACATCTGTTAAATACATAATTCGTTTTAAAATAATTATTGCAATGTAAAAAATGCAGTTTCGCTTAAATCTAGCCATGTAATTATTAAACACCAAGGTGACAGGAACTATCCCGTTACAACCAGAAGAACCGGAACGGCAGCTAGCATGTAACCACAAGCCCCAGTGATTTAGTTATTGAACATTAAATAAATATATGTCAATGAATATAAAACCACACATGATGAATCGACACTCCAGTGTTCTGATTACTATACCGGCCTCAAGAAGGTGAGCAGTAAAATACACATTGCGTTAACTTGAATAACTGCTTTAATTAGTACCGGTAGTAATGTTAACCTTTGATGGTTAAAATACTTGACTGATTAACCAGCTATTGTCTATAGTACTAGTTTTTAGCACTAGACACTAACTATTGTATAAGAAACGCAAATTAAGCATTAGCTTTATTGTAGGCTTCTGGTTTTGAAAGACTCAAACAAATTCCCAAATGTGTCTTTCGATTATTTAATATTTTCTTAACATACGCATTCTAAAAACTTCAAACAATGTACACATGAAAAAAAATAGAAGGTTATCGACCATTTCCGCCTACTAATATTCTAATGAAGAACAAAGCAACACGAAGTTTGTTTTGTTATTGTCAAACCAATATCTCCACAACTGATTCTCTATTGGAAAAAAAAAGTTTTATTAGAGCAAACTTTAATGTACAGAGTTTCCAAGCTGCGTCTCCTTCGAGCTTCTAGGTCAACAATAATACGCAGTGATGTGGGATACTATACCCGTCTTCGCAGCATTTCAGAATTCTTCACAATGATTCAACGTGAATTTTTATCAGATTTTGCCAAAAACTTCAACATTTGTGTGCGGGTGATGAATCATGTGTCTACGACCATAACATTGAAGTAAAATCCCAGCCTTTTCCATGGAAACCGCCAGGAAAAGAAATGATTTGTCTATAGATGGTGAACCAGGAATACTACCTTCAGTGAGAAAAAATCAGTCTCATCTCTAGAATAAAAGTGACTGGCAGTATCACCGAGACTGAAGACCTGCCCACCCAGCAAAAATCTCATCCGACTCGGCCTTAGCCTTGACACAGCTCCTTGCAATTTTTAGCTCTTAAAATGTAGTTCTAGGCTAGCTATTTTTTTGTAGCATAAGTTCCAATAATTCCCGAATAAACCTCGTATGCCAAATAGCTGAGATGTTCTACATAAAATTATAACCAATATAGCATTAAATTAAAGAAGTTGCTATAATTTATATTGTCTTTAATAGAAGAAATGCCACCTTGAAAGATAATTCATTTCCGCAATTAGTTCTTTTAAAGAGACTACTGCAGTCTATTTTTCCTAGAAATACCAGAACTGTATCTAGAAAACTATTTAATAAAGTTTCACTAGTTGTAATGTTAGCTCTTCCAACACCAAGCCACGGGCTAGATAACTTCAGTAGTCCCAAGATCCGCACTGCAAAGTTTGCTGTACTTCTGTGCTTGTACCGCATTCTGCAATATTTGTAGAGATGAGTTGGTTGTCTTGGCTAGTTGTTCCAGTTTTCATGTTGCTGCTGTGGCTGGATCTATAATGTCTGAATATTTGTTATTTCAATAAATGTCGTCACTTAATATAGTTTTCAGGTTGTTTGACAATTAAGATTACATGCAGCATAGAGATCATAAAACGATCCATAGATAAATAATAATGTTTATTAGCAATTAAGAGTGCATGCATAATAGAGATATGATAAAGACTTAACGATTTTCTTGCTTGCACCTATCATTAGTACTAAAAGCTGGCAAGCCACTCCATCTAAAGAAAAGGTCAAAGCAGTCAAGTTATGAAGTTACGGAAGTTTCCTACTGCTGCCATCTCGCGCATCTTCGGGCAGAGTTCTCCTTAATATCTGGCAGACGATTGCCTGGCCTAAATTAGTATCGTTACAAGTTGCACAGTTTTTCTGACGTGCTCTCATATTACCCGCGTAACTGGATCTGGAGTTTGACGTCCCTGAGCAGAGAAGTTAGACGACATCAAATTAAATGTCATAAATCAGAAAGAGAAATGTTCCATCTTATTACATTGGCAGTGAGATTCAGCATGGCACTGGTATATTACCTTTATTAGTTTTTATTATATTTGGAGCCTTCTGTCAAGAGAATATTACGGAATAACGCGGACGTAGAGGGCTATGAAACGAGTTTACCGAACGTTTTAAGATGGAATCTGATTTACGAATTGTATGAATCGCATGGCGGGCACCGCGGCGTAATTTGATTTGGAATTTTCAGCATCTTTACCGCGGGCTGAGTTGTAAATGAAACCTAACGTGCGTGGAATCTCCGGAAAATCGATGTACAATCATTCGTTGGAGTAATGATAAGATTTGGCATCCTTCAGTATCAAGTTACTTACATTAGAAATGTTAATTACAAATTAAAAAAAAAATTGTTTCCTATGCTAGCACATTCTAAAGCCATATAAGTTACAGCGTTTTCATTAATGAATACGCCGAGTCTTAGGTACCGTAGCCACTAACTGCTACGCTCATATTGTGGTCATTATCATAGTTATTATATCTAGCCTTCATAGATCCAGTTCTACGTTGCATATGTTTTTGCCAAAGGGTTTTATAATCGTTCTTCTGGCACGCTACTACTTCCGAGTAGCGTTGTTGAAAATTGTATTCGGTGTTCTGATTCCTTTCTCTGATTTAAAATAGTTCATTTTTGCCTATCTATATTATTTATCTGTAAAGCTCATATCTGGCTTGTTCTTTAAAAGTAAATTTTGATGTTCCGCAAAAATTATGGAATTAATTTATATTATTTTTAATATCTTTCTCCCTTACATATGAGATCCTCTCCTTTGAATGTCGTTGCCTCTGTTCTAATGAATATTTACGGAAACACGTCTTTGAATTCACTGATCACCAGTTGGTCGTCGAAGACTACCTTATCTATTAGCACAATCTTAAAATTAATAAACATATTAGATTCTGCATCCTCCCAATTGCACCATTTTACATAACATCTATTAAGGAACGTTTAGTTATAATATGCAACAATTATAAGCATTGATGATATTACCATTACTATTATTGGATGTTAGTTTCGTTGCAGGATTTTCTACGACATTAAATTACCTGTTTAAATGTCGGGTAACTATTGCACTATTCTTACCAACTTTCAGGAAGAAAATGTTTTTAGCGTTATGTGAAATGTGGGAAGTGTATCTAACCTCGATGTTTTTTGTAATGGTAGTTTACAAAACCCTTTGAGTTTTGTTATATTAAAACATATTGGGCAATTACATTTATGCAAATTTTGATTTGATTTTAATGCATATCTCTAATTATGTTCCTTTATTTTCAGGTAAGTCACCAGTTGTACTTCAAATCTTGAACTACTAACTTAAGGTAGGACATTTTTCATGGTAAGTTGTATCTGTAAAGCACTCTACGAATGCATACGTATCTAAATATTTTGTGAACAACTCTATTATGATATCTGTTTGTTACGTCACGTCGAGCGATTAGCAAAATTCCTATTAGCTGCTCTAGTACAGAGCGCTTAAGGCACTTTTAATTTATAAAGCACATCCCAGATTCACTAAAATTTATGTATCCACACTCAGCGTAGTACATATTCAAAGTTTACGGTAAATAACGCATGCAACGCAAATCGACGGTGAGATTCCTATATTAAGGAAGTTCTCTTAGCAAAGTTCCTAACCGGACAATAAACCTTTAGGAGCCAAAGGTTTTTGGAGAACTACGAGGTCAAAAATGGAACCCGCACTTGATGATCGGATTACGATAAAATCAAAATGGATCACTTCTAGGTTGTTGACGAGCGAAGTGGCCTCCATCTACAAGCGATATTACGAGAAAACCTTCAGGGGTGCACCGTCGAGATGTATCGCCAGGGATGGGTCAAGCGATGCGAGGATTCCGTTAAGCATATCCAATCGGAAATCGGTATGATATTCAGCGGCACTGAGTCGGGATTTCAAATTTCAGTTGGGTAAGCTCTATGTAATTGACAAAGGTCGTAATTTGCCGAGATGATACGGTAAGCCTTTCCCAAAGAGCTACATTCACGAAACGACAACGCCTTAAATCGATGGTCCGATTCATGATAGGCCGCCTTCATTAACGGTAATGGTAATTTAAATATTGTAGTACATTCGAGAATAGTACGGGGCTTCATGGTCTCTTGCATCTGACAATGTCTAAATCTACTGATTCTAAGGTTCATGCGATTTCCAAGGTTTGCCGATTAAATTTTGTATTAAGTATAAAAGAATAACCTTAGTTATATGCGAGCCAAGCAGAATGTATTGATAATAAAGATAAATGTTACGTTGTAGAAAAACTAAGTATGCCTAAAGTAGTTTTCTTCGGCAATACGCACTTAACCATTCTTCCCTTCTATTGCATAAAAGTTAACCGTCAGGCTTCTTTTGAAAGTATGACATTACAGCAACATCGATCTCTTTCTCTGAAGAAGATTTGCAATCACGGAAATTCTTTTTAAGTCAAAGGAACGATCAAAAGTCACATATTGCTAAATCAGAGAAATAAGGGTAGCCGTAGTCGATGACCTTGATTTTATTTTGCACAGTATTGTAGAGTATGAGCTGCTGTATGCGAAGATACATTATCATGCAGCAGGAATATTTTATTCTATGGAAGATTATTGTGAACTACCCTTAAAAGTTATTGTTGGCCTATCAGAAAAATATTCTGAAGTAATTTAAAATGTTCTTATTTATTCTTACTAAGAATTAACTTAAAATTTCCTAAAAACTTAATAGAATTTACTATATGCAGATTGAAAATGTATTAGAAACTTACAGCCAAATCAGTGGAAATAATAAACCTTACGGGATACAAACCTGCTAGAAATGTACTGCAGTCGTGCTTTAGCATCACTTAGAACTTGTATTTGCTAGAAAATACAGTTAAAACTTATTCAACCTATTGCATAGTTGCCGTACATGAGTTGCAAATTTTATTTTTTAGCACACAACTAAATTTTTTTTAAATTTACTTAAAAGGCACATATTTAAACGTATATATTAATCACCTGTATTTTGTACCATAGAGTATTGAATTTGTGATTAATTATACCGGCTTTCTGGCTTTTGCTTTGTTACTGCTACCTGTGCGTGACTTGAGCTTTTCTTTCAGGAAATTATGTGCTATTTGAGTTTACGAATACTCGTTGAATGCCTGCATACACATGTCGTTAATTAGTAAAGATTCGTTGTCGCCCTTTGGTTTGTCTGAGAGAGTTAACAGACGAATTATTTTGATGCTAACAATCTATAACCAACTAACTTTTATCAATATATACACGCTAAGTATTCCCCGCTCAAAGGATTTCGAAAAACTTTTAAATACGTTTGAGGAGCACGAGGCCATGTTTGGGATAAAAGAAAATAAAACATAATTTTAGAATACATCCTCAAACCTTTTAGCTTCAGAATCGCTTACACAATGCAGGTAGATCCCCGGAAACTTCCAAGATCCTCGATCTGCACCCAGGAGCTAGCTTAAAAGCGCTCGCGAAAAATTGAATTTTTAACCGTTTTAATCGTAAAGAGTGCGAAATTAACGAGAAACATGCTTCGAATTCAAATTATCCTGCGACCGGGGCTGGGACGCAGCGATGCAGCGATGCAGTGCTCAATCTTCGAACCGGCAAATTGGAGCAATTTACTGAAAATACGTCGGCAAGATGAGACTCGCAACCAGAGACGAAATGCAGATTTCATCTTGAGCGCGTTCGCTGCGCTAATGCATGTTTCAAAATGAGCAAATCGGAAGTTACATAATTAAGCAATAGTTCCTTAGTAACTTTACAGAAAAATATCAGTAATCTTATAGCTAACGTTAAGATAGGTTTTCAGTGAATATAGTTTAAGGGAAAGCGCAACTACGTGAAGCGTTTTCTTTCGACATCTATTTTGAGACTTCCACCGGGCCAATTTCGATAATTCTTTTTTTAAATGAAAGGCGCATGATGTGCACAAGAGTCCTAAATTGCAAATAACTGCATAACTTTTAGAGAATAACCCAAATATTGTAGCACGCAAGCGACGTAGCTTCCAGCACCATAGCAGTGGAACAAGTAAGCTCTCGAAGTAGGCCCGCGTTGTTCTGCTGATTTTTGCAATGGAACACTGGAATTTGTTTGTGTAAAATACATCCTGCTAAATTATTAGAGAAATGTCAAAGTACATGTACAGTGACAGCGAATTTTTAAGAAAAATTCAATCTTTCCTTTCGAAAAGTAGCGTGTGTGAGTGAAACTTGACTGTACATCAGTTCATTATTAATCGAATGTACCTACACATCGCCCATTCTCTTGCAAATTGCAAATGGAGAATATCCCACGATTACAGGTGAAGAGTATACAATTAAAATACCATCTCAACTAATTGCCAAAATATTTGGTAATGGTTTGTCGACTCTTGAGAACACTCTTAGTATCTCAAAATGCTGAATGTTAGCACAAAAAACGAGCATTTCGATGAAATTAACCACAAAATTATATCTCTCTTACCTGGTTATGAAAAAAATATATTTGAGTGTTACTACAATTGCAGCTAATGAATACATCCACATTGTTTAACACTAAAACTAGCGGCAATTGTTATTCTTTCGAGAAATTTAAATATGTCTATTGGTTTAACAAATAAAACAAGATTAATGGTACGCAATTTATACAAGAACTACTTAGATTTGGAAGTCTTAAATCGGAAAGCTACAGGCAGAAGAGTATTATTACCGCGTATAAATTGAACACCTTCTGATATTACATTACTTTTTTGCTTTCGGAGAAGACAGTTTCTTGTACGCCTAACATTTGCGATGATAATTAATAAATCGCAAGGGCAAACTCTGGATAAAGTAGGAATGTATTTGCCACAACCAGTATTTAGCCATGGTCAATATTATATTTAGCAATATCACATGTGCGTTGCTTTAAAAACTTAAAAATTAAAATTTTGCCTAATGGATCGTGCCGCACGTTAAACATTGTCTACAAGTTTATAAGTTTAAAAATAGTTTTCAATGGATGGTTTTTTATTTACTGTGGTTTTACCCGCTAGACGATTATGTTTAAATGGCAGTTGCTCTCAAGACAAATACGTGTTATAACTGGTGATGGGCTTATTCGAATGAAAAATAACCGGTTATCCGGTTATTGAAATAACCTATGTAACTCGGTTTTCGTTCCAAGTATTCGAATGAAAAATAACCTCATTCTGATGCGTACTACGTGCCGTATCTCAGCAACCTGTGAGTGATCGAAATTCTGTAAATAATACGTCATTCATAACTCATAAGCATAAGCAAGGCAGATTGTACTGAAATCACCATTTGGGCGTCTCGCTCTACAGTTTTCTCCCTTGCTTCCTTGCCGGATGAGGCTCGCGGTCGTTCCGTCGCGTCGTCATATGATATGAACATAAATCAATTTTTTGCCGCCTTTAACCCGACCGATCGATAAATATAAACGTTTTACCATTGTTTTTTATTGCGCCTAACAAGCAGTCCCGCAGATTTCTTTTTTTCTACGCTTCTTAATAAATACCTCTTAATTTTCAATACAGAACACATAATGTACATATTATGTTTTGGTTATAAATCGGAAGAATGTAGGAGTAATCGAGCTAATGCAGAATAGCGAGTCGTAAAACTCATACAAATACAACAACATATTATTAATTATTATTATATTATTATAAATCGCCAGCAACCGAAAACAATAAAGGTGTATCCAGATATATTTCATTCATATCCACAATTATAAGCCGTTCACGACCTTTTTGGGACAGAGTTGGCTATGATTTTTTCTTTTCATGTTGGACTAACTGATTCGATGATGTAGCTGATGCAACTTTTTTTTGTCAGTGTCTATTCGACATTTTCTTGCCACCACATTGCCAGATTTAATATTTTAATATTCGTAAGAAAATAAATGATTTATCAAATGTGTAAAAATCATTTTAATTTCCGTCAAAGGAAAAGTTAAAATGCCCAAGATAATTTTGTTACAACAAAAAATTTCCATTAAACGATGCTACTTCCAATTTAAGCAGGACAGACCAAATTTAAAAGAACGCGAGTTGATGTGGAGACTAGAGAATAAGCGGCAACAATGTACTTATTCAGAAAATATAACCTTAAACTAAAAACAACCTAACCTAACACAAAAAGTGTCAATTTCCATGAGGGAATTTAGTTGCAACAGAGGTTCTGCCAACAAAATTACTAAATGGTCATAGCCTCACCTGACCCAAAAAGATCGTGAACGGCTTATACTTATTGCACAAACTCCTTAGAAATCAATTAAAAATCATTTATACAATTATTATAATTAACGATTAACTGAGTTTCTCTGCTATCTGCAAGTTACGATGGCGATGCAGATGACGCTGAACCGCGTAACCGGCAAACCGGCGAAATCGAAACGAATCGAGAGCCATAATGTATTCGAATGATTATTCAAATAATCATTTGGTTATTAATATCATTCGAATGCAACTAATTCGGTTATGAAAATTGTCCGGTTATGCCCATCACTAGTTATAACAGTGGTTTTTCAAAATGCAGTATCAGTACAATAAGGACAGAATTATTGCCTTGAATTTACATAAGGGTTCAACTGAGAAGATGTTCCAAGGCCGAATAGTTTTCCAAACTTCTATTGAAACTCGGCAACGAAAACCTATGTCAAACCGTGATATATATCGCCAACCTCACTAACATAATATATTCTGACATCAAGAACATAACAGGAAAACCTTTGTCCTGGCTTCGATTATCACTCTGTAGAATGATAGCGCACTAGAAATCAACACCACACACCTCGGAGCCTTTCATTAGGAGGCAGATATCTATCATTCGATTAACACTGTGGTAGAGGCAGAGGACACAGTGCACTACCACGTTGAGTTTCTCCACACTCTCTACTCTTCCGGACGTCTTCCAAATCGCCTGCCTTTGAAAGTTAGAGCACTTATACTACTGAGAAAGGTGAAGACTCCTAAACTCGACTGCAGGTGGAAACTCCGCATCATAACGTCACTGAGGCCAAAATGTTCATAGGTTTTGGAGAAAGGGAGACAGTCTTCATTCCTCGAATAATCCTCATTCTTTCAGACTATTCTTTTGAATTTAAGAGACTGCAATTTCCCGTAAAAACGTGCTTTGCCATGACGATCAATAAGGTGCAGGGGCAGTCGCTGAATCAGGCTGGGTCGACTTGAGGAAAGACTATTTTTTTCTCGATCAACTTTATCTAGACTGTTTAGGAGCAGTTCTCCAAACAACTTAGTGGTGCTCAAACCAGAAGAGAAAACATCCAATATAGTCTACAAAAGAGTGCTTTTACCTTCTATTCTACGGGATTGACTTTTACTTCACAGATCCTTACATAATAGAATCTGGGGAAGGTAAGAAGTTGTAATTCGCCATATTCGTTCTGTTACCAGTAGGGTCACACCATTTTCAGGGCTTTTCGAAATTTATTCCTCCAAAGGAGCTAAATGTGGTAGACCTGTTTTTGTAAAGATCTACAACGAGGAAACATGTGCGAAGCCGAAATTCGACATATTAGTTCGTTTTACAAATCAGATGAAATAAATGTCAAAGTTTTGCAGAATTCATCCCCGAAAGGGATTAAATGGAACAAATCTGTTTTGCTAAATATCGCCACAAAGAAACTACTACAAGTATAGAAAGTTGACATTGAGCAAATCAGAGAATTTTTCAAATCGGTTCAAATCATTTTGAGGGTTTTGGAGAATTCATCGTCGAAAGGGGTTAAATGAAACAAATTTATTTGTCAAAATATCGCCACCGGAAAACTACTAGAGGCAGTAAGTTGAAATTCGCATTTTAGATCGTTTTGCTAATTGTAAATCATTTTTAGGGTTTTTCGAAATACATTCCCTCAAAGTGGTTAAATAGGCCAGAAGAGTTTTTTTTTTTTTATAAATTAAGTCAAATCAATTTCAGGCTTTTTCAAAAAGAACTCCCGAAAGAGTTAAATGGAGTAGTTGTGTTTTTTCCAAAGATCTCAATAATACGGTAACTGCTGCCAGTAGAAAGTTGATTCGTATCAGTAGTTCGTTTTACACATCGAATCAAGTGATTTTCAGGGTTTTTTGAAATGTATCCTCTGAAAGGGATTAAATGAGGTAGATGTGTTTTTCTAAAGATCGTCACGAGACAGATACAGGTAGGAAGTCGAAATTCGACATAATACTTCGTTTTACAAATCATGTCAAACCATTTTCAGGGTTTTGCAGAATGCATCTCCTCAAAAGAGTTAAATAAGATAGATATGTTTTTTAAAGATTGCTTTAACTACTAAAGATAGGCAGTTGAAATTTGGCATATTAGATCGTCTTATAAATAGGCCAAATCATTTTAAGAGATTTTTGTAATTCACCACCAAAGGGTGTTAGGGTGTAAATGCTCTCTTAGCGGTTGGCAGAGTGTGAACACACCTTTAGTGCCGATATTCGGTTCGCGCGCATCGAAATTCGTTAGGTTGGCGATTACTTCTTTTGGTGATGCTCGCATTTTGCGCTTCGACCTTTTTTTTTCAGCGAAGCTAGCAGCTTGCACGGTTTTTCGCATTCTATAATCTGATGGGAGAGTTAGTCTGCTTTTGGTTCTTTGTGTGCCCCACGCCGTTTGGCGGAGTTTTGGTGTAGAAGCGAATGTTTGGGCATTTAAGCCCGCGCCAATTGGCGGAGTTAACTGCAAACTAACTTCTGCAAAAAAGTATTCGGTGCACATGGCCCATATTCTTGGGGCGAGTTATTTTGAAGTTCTGTCCGCTCTCGCGTGAAGTGCATGTCGCTTATTTAAACGATTTTCTAGCAGTTCCTGCCCTACCAGCGGCTCTCAGGATTATCAATTTTAGCCCTAAAAACGAATATTACGATGAAATCAACAACAAAGTTATATCTCACTTGCCTGAATATGAAAAACAATATTGAGTGTAAATACAATTGGATCACATAATGACATTTTATAATTTTCTATGAAATTTCTAGATTCGTTAAATTTCAGTGGAATATATCCGCATTGCTTAACACTAAAAATAGGATTAATAGATATTCCCTCGAACATTTTAAATGTGTGTATTGGCCTAATAGATGAGATAAGATTAATGGTACGCAATTTACTTGAGAACTACTTAGATTTGGTATTAAATGGACAAGCCACAAGCCAGGCAGAAGAGTATTATTACCGCGTATAGACACATTCTAATATTGCACTACCGTTTTGCCTTCGGAAAAGAAATTTGCAATGACAATTAATAAATCACAAGAAAAAACTGTGGATAAAGTGGGGAATATATCGTATTTGCCACAACCAGTATTTAGCCATGGTCAAGCATATGTAGCAATATCACGTGTGAGTAGTATTAAAAATGTCACCTAATGGATCCTGGCATACGTTACAAAGGAGTTTTGCAACTTGCAAAATATTTTGCAACGGGTCCACTAGTTTTCAGTAAGTTTTCGGTAAAAAAGCAGTAATTTTCTAACGAATTTTCAGTTGGCTTTGAATAGGTAAAGTTTATACAAATTTGTAACTATTTGTAACGATTTTAGTAATCTTACAGCTCAATTTAAGCAGCATTTCATAAATATTATAGAGAATATTTAGATAGCATTCAATAAACAATGCCGAAACACATTTGTAACCAACTTTAAATATTTGTTTGTAACCTTACCGCAACAAGTTTTCAGCAAAATTTCAGTGTTATGTCAGCAAATTTTCAATTAGTTTTCAGTAATCAAAGCTTAAGCAATTTTTTAGCTACTTTGAAACATTTATTAGTAGTCTTGCAGCAAATCCACAGCAAGGTTTCGGTAAAAGTTCTGAAATCTTATAGAAAATTTTCAGTTAGCTTTTAAGAAACAAAACATTCAAGCTCCTTTAAAATATATTGTTCATAATCTTATATACCAGTTTCATCAATATATCAGTAATTTCGTAGGAAGTTTACAGTTAGCCGTCGTTAAATATAGTTTCATGCAAATTTGTTACTATTTTGTAATATCTTTTTATTAAATTTACAGCACATTTCAGCAGAATATAAATAATATACGGAACCTTTAAAAAGCTTTCAGTAAACATAACTGAAGCAGGAGTTTTTAGTAATCTTATAGCAATAAGTTTCTAGGGAAATGGCAGAAAAATTTCAGCTACATTTCGGTAATCATAGCTTAAGACAAATTTGGGCTAAGTTTTTAAATAATTTGTAGTAACCTTACAGCAAATTTTCTGAAGGTTTCAGTTAACTTGTACTAAACCAATTTAAGAAAAATTCTAGCTTGTTTGAAATACATTTTTCGTAATCTTCTATCACAATTTCAGCAACTTCTTAGCAAAATTTCTCAGATTTTGGAGGGATTTCTCAGTTAGCTCTCATTAAACAAAGTTTATGCAAATTGGCAAATATTACAGCACATTTTCAATCGAATGTCAGCAATGCTATACGGAATTTTTAGATAGCCTTCATTAAACAAAAGTAAAGCACGTTTATAACCTATTTGAAATATTTATAGTAACCTTATATCAGTACGTTTTCAGAAAAATTTCAGTAATATGAAAAGTAATTTTCAGTTAGATTTCGATAATTTTCTGTTACATTACGGTAATTCAACCTTAACCAAATTTTTAGCTACTTTGAAGTATCCGTTAGTAATCTTACAGTTAATTTTAAAACTTTATCAACCTAAGAAAGTTTCAGTTAGCTTTCAATAAACAAAGTTTTAGAAAATTTGCAGCTTGTTTGCAATATATTTTTCGTAGTTTTATATTAAAGCTGCCGCAACTTTTCAGTAAAGTTTCAGTAATTTCGTCAAAAGTTTTCAGTTAAACTTATTAAATAATTTTTATACTAATTTTTAAAACCTTTGAAGTAACATTAAAACATATTTTCAGCAGAATTTCAGTAATGTTATAGCGAGTTTTTAGGAAGATTTCAGTAAACAAAACTGAAGCACATGTAAGAAATTTCAAATTTTTCTAGTAACTCTGCAGCAGTAATTTTACAGTTTCATTTCAGTAATGTGACAGCGAATTTTCTGACAGCTTAAGGAAATGTTTGGCTATCTTGAAATACTTTTAATAATGTTGCAGCAAATTTTCAGCAGATTTTCAATTAGCATTCAAAAACTTTGCATGAAGCTTTCAGTTAGCTTTCCATACACAAAATTTAAGAAAATTTCTAGGTTGTTTCAAATATATTTTTCTTGATCTTATATCACAATTTTTGCAAGTTTTCAGCGAAATATCAGTAACTTCGTACAGAGTTTTTAGGTAGCTTTCATTAAAAACAGTTTATGGATTTTTTTAATACTTCGAAATACCTATATAGTAACCATGCAGCAGAATTTCAGTAGTACTATAGTAAATTTGTAGAGAGATTTAAGCAAACAAAACTAAAGCATATTTTTGACCAATTTGTAAAGCTTTTAGTAACTTTACAGCAGACTTTCAGTAATATGGCAGCAAATTTTAAGTTCTCGTATGGTAAATATAGCTTCAGCAAATTTTTGCTATTTGAAATATTCTTATTAGTCTTCCAGCTAATTCTCGGCAGGCGTTTAGGATGAGTTCAGCAATACTGTAGGAACCCTCAGCTAGCTTTTAATAAAAAATGTATAGGTTACTTGAAATATACGTATCGTAATCTTCTATCACAGTTTGAACAGAATTCTAGTTTCAATAATTTCGTAGTGACTTTTTAGTTAAATTTCATTAAATAAAGTTTATGCAAGTTTGAAACTATTTTGATATACCTTTTTAGTAATATTACAGCGATTTTTTGGGTAACCTTTAATAAACAAACTTGAAGCACAATTGTAACCAGTTTGAAATATCTGGTTTTCAGAAAACAATGACATATATGTAAGAGAATTTTCAGTTAGGTTTTGATAACCAAAGCATACACAAATTTTTATCTATTTTTAAATATTTTTTATTAATGTTGCAGTAAGAGTTACCCAACTTTGTAAGGGATTTTCAGTTAGCTTCCACTAAACAAAATTATAAAAAATCTAGTTTTTTTAAATATATTCTTAATAAACTTATATCTCAATTTCAACAATTTCAGCAAAGCTTCAGGAATTGTGTAGTGAACTTCAAGCCAACTTTTATTAAATAAAGTTTATGTATATTTTTCTTTTGAAATAAATTTTTAGTGATCTTACAGCACATTTTCAGTAGAATTTCAGTAATATAGAGAACTTTTAAGTAGCTTTGAGTAGGGAAAGCTGTAGCACATTTGCAACAAATGTGAAATATTTTTTAGTAACTTCACTGCAGGAAGTTTTCAGCAGAATGTCAGTCACATGGCAGAGAATTTTCAGTTAGCTTTTGGTTATTAAAGCTTAAGGATTTTTTTGCTATTTTCAAATACTTTTTGGATATTTTACAGCAAATTTTCAGCAGATTTTCGCTAAGAGTTTAGCATTCTTGTAGGGAATTTAAGAAAATGTCTAGCTTGTGTGAAATATATTTGTCTCAGGTTTCATTAATTAAAATTTATTCAAACAATTTTGACATATCTTTCTAATAATCTTACAGCACATTTCAGCAAGTATTATAGCGAATTTTTAGATAGCTTTCAGTAATCAAAGCTGGATTATATTTTTAACCAATTTGAGATATTTTTCAATAATCTTACAACAGTACGTGTTTAGTAAAATGTCAATAACATGGCAGAGAATTTTCAAATAGCTTTCGGTAAACACAGCTTAAGCAAGTTTTTAGCTATTTTGAAATATTTTCTAAACCTTGCAGTAGATTTTCAGCAACTTTTAAGAAAGAATACAGCAATCATGTAGGTAATTTCCGGTTATATTCCAATAAAAAAAATTCACTGAAATGTTTAGATTGTTTAAAATATATTTTTTAACCTTCTATTGCAGTTTCAGCGAATTTTTAACAAAATTTCAATAATTTTATAAGTAGTGTTCAGCTAGATTTTATTGGCAAAGGTTTAAGTAAAAGTAGAGCTATTTGTAATTATTTTTTAATAATCATAAAGCAAAATTTAAGTAACATTTTAGTCAATTTTCAGCTAGCTTTCATCCAGCTCGTAATAATTATTTATTCTTTAATAATCTTACAGTAAATGTTAAGAAAATGTACAACAAAATTTACAGAAAATAGACTGTACTATGAAACAAATTTACAGCAAGTTTTCAATAAATTTCTCGCAACTTTTCAACAACCTTACAGAAAAAATTTAGTTTGATTTTGGTAAGCTAATTTTCAGAAAATGTTGGATAGTGTAGTGTGCAGTGTAGTACCCTTTGAACTGCAATGTTTAATGGGGTGTTGCTATTAATATTATTTGAAGGTTTTGTGAAGTATGAGTAGTTAAGTATATAGCTTAGCGATAACTGATGTTACTCTGTTTTTTTGCATGGTATATGAGACATTTCTGCTATACATGGTTTTATGGACATGTCACGATTTAAATTTACAGAAGTTTTCCAGTTAATTTTCCACCGCATTTTCATCAAATTTTTATAAAAAAAGAAGATTCAAGTAAGATTGAGTAAAACTTTGGCAATCAGCAACCAGTAAATTGCAAATAAATTTACATAGATTTGGTTACATGTATTCAGTAAATTTTTAATCTGCTTTCCGCGGATTTTCAGTTCGCTTTCAGTAAGCATAACTGAAATGCCTTTTAAATGATTCTGCAACATTTTCTTGTAAGTTTACAATAATTTTTAAAGTAAAGTAAAGTACCTTTTGGTAATTTTAACTGAATTTACAGCAAGTTTGTCACAATTTGCCATACTTTGCCATAATTTTCAGACAGTTTTCGGTATACAAAGTTTTTTGCTGATTTATAACTATGTTTGATTAATCTTAGAGTAAATTTACAAAAAGTTTACAACATATATTTTCAGATAATTTGCTGCAATGTGAAATAAATTTTCAGCAACTCTTTTGAATTAGGCTTTAGTATATTACATAAGATGTTGCATATCCGGCGGGTATGCTCTTGAAGATCAATCCAATTGTGGATTTTCAACTAAGTTTTCGATATGATGCTGTTCTTAACAATATGTGGTGTGTCTCGCGCTATGTGAAACATACGGAAATTCATTAATTTTTGTTAAAAATAAAGCTAAAATGGCATTGTAGGCATCTATGGCAATAAATAGCTTGAGCAGGACGATGCAAATAAATTTATTATTATTAATAAGATTTACTACTCGCGTTTCCCTATGTTCCATATGCCATCAGACACATTGTATAAAAGCCTTTTCTAGCTAATTGGCTACTAAACAAACTCAGATCATTAGCCATGTATATCGGTAAAGAATCCATTGCTAGCTAGTCCTTAGGTACAAAGGGAAAAATACGTTCTCTCCTGCCGTGCATATACTATTTTTCTACATCCGGGAGTAGAAAAACAAGAAACAAGTATTTTCAGTTAATTACAATTATACTGCAATAATTAGTAGCATTTGAATTGTGTCCATGTTATTATACTATGACAACAATCTCTTCGTTTGAATGATTTCCGAACATTTGTTCATTCAGCGCCAACGGCTGAAAAAACGATCTACAAAGAAATCTCCATTGACATTGTTTGTTATTGAACTCATTTTGGTTTTATCACATGTGGATAAACTTGTACCTACTGGCAGAGGATTTTAATTTAAAATTTAGGATCAATACACTACTGAGGAGATCATTCAAGCAACACAAGCAGCGCTTTGAAGTGAGTTTCCAAAGGTGCTGCACCCATTTGATATGGTAAGGAGAATGCTCGGTCTGCTTATGGGACCATCTTCAACTATGTCTTAAATTTATTTTCCCAAATCAAGAGTGCGATAGGTTTTCTGTGCCCCTACATCTGCCAGCACAGCAGAAAAGGTCTCGTCTTTCAAAGTTGATCGTGAGTGAAAGAAGAGGTTTTGAGGAAAAGTTTTCCAGTAATGTCGCTGTACTTCAGAAGTGCTGCCATTAGCTCTTTCATTACATGAAATGAGTATCTGTCATTTTGGCGTTAGTGTAAGGTTGTAATTTATAGTGAATTGCGTAATAATAGTACTGGCAGTAGTGATATTGACTCTACAGGTACGCGGTTTAATTATCTTCGTAGTAGCTTTTCTTGACCGTGAGACCACTAGAATACACCTGTATAGTTTGAGGATGCATTAATGCAAAATGCAAAATAAACAACAGGTATACATGCACCTGTCGATGGAGACGGCATTCGATTAGCAAATTGTTGTATTGCACTGCGTATATTGTTTTTTGTTTACTCGTAGAATGTTGTATCAACGATTCTTCTATATCAGTGACTGATCTGACTAACTCAATGGAAGTATTTCGTTAACAGTTTCGTAAGTGAAGTATTCCGTTTTTCTGAATACCCCTTGTGGACGAATGCAAAATAAAACCAAATTTAAAACAGAACGTCTGTAGCGTTACTCGCCGTTGAGGAGTTAGTAACTAAACTTTACACAACAATCAATTTTGGTAGAAAAGCAAAACATCATCGAAAGAAGCTTCAAATACGAAGGAACTATCGTACCAACCTAAGAGTCTACATTAGAAATTTATGATAAAGCCATACATCGCCTTATAGCTAGCTAAATGTCGACCATAACAAGCACATGAACACATCAGCGTTAAAGTGTTTGCAGGCACCAGCTATAAAGCCCCAAGTGACCCTCGGTCATTCCTAAGGCAAACACGACGAAATTGGGGCTGAATAATTTTTACCATTAGGCGAGGGTCGTGCGTCCGGAATTAGCCGCATTAGCGCCCTCTTCCGCTCGGAAGATGTTTAATGCAGTACAACAAATAGACGAAACGTGGGCCATATCTCAGCAGAATCGTTAAACCGTTGGTAAATAGCTAGTAAAGTTGGCCATAAATCCGTCACTTCTTCCAATAGATCTCCCATACGGCGGAATGGCTTCTGATGCTTGCATTTCGGTACACCGCCTTTATTTAAGAATTTTAGATCACGGTGATTTATATCGTTCGCTTTTAATATTGCACTGCCACTGGAATATCGAGCGCATTGCTGAATGGTGCCTTGCTTTAAAGCTGACCTGTTTTGGTGCTAAAAAAGTGAGGTCTTTGGGTCTCAGTCTTCATTTCAAAAACGTAGTTTAGGATAACGTTCTCGAACTTTATTAACAACAGCCGGTATGCAATTTCCACTGAGAGTAATTGCGTATCACCTAAATTACGTTGACGAGAAACCTGATCTTCATTCGAAGCTATTGGTTTTAGACGTTGCACCTAGATTGTTTGCATACAGCAAAAAAGTATAGTAATACAGTGACGGGATATGGCACCAATAAAGATCAAGTAAGCAAAGGTCCCGATTGGGGGCTTGTGGAACTCCGTGTTTGTGTAAGATCATAATTTTTTCAAACAATGCATTTGAAACATTTTATATGTAGCATCAACTAAGGCTTTTCAATTTAATGATTCACAAGTGTATTGCACAAAGTTAAATATTCTCTACTAAATCATTCTATAAGAAAGTTTGGAAAAAATACTTAAACTATTTGACGATAGTTACAATCTGGTATCAAGCAAACTTTACCACGAAGCTCTAAGTCGCCAAATTTTCCTTTAACTTGCAATTTAAATTTCAGCCCTTTGCCGCCCCCGCACAAACACGCAATTTGTTTGTCTGAGAAAATAACCGGCGCGGAATCGTGCTGTAATGAAAACAGCCTCGAGATTTTTGCGACGCAGCCAAGTCCGGAATGTGGCCTCAAAGCTCGAAATTACAGGTCGGACTCGAAGATATGGCAACCCTAATTGGAGCCCCCGCCATTTTATATTTAGGGAATATTCTAGGAATGTGAAAACTTTGATTCGCTCTACAAATTGAATTCTCTTAAAGCCGAAGAATCCACAACATTTCTGAGATGTGTGAGGGACCGCCGGCGTTGTTGCTTTTCTAATGCCGAGTAGTTACTTGGCATTTGCAATTTTGTTTCTTGGGGAAATTGGATTAATGATCAGAATGAAGCTTAAGGTTGTTGCTATAAACAAGTGCGACGGCGATACCTTTACGCGGATTGTAGTAGTAAATTTGGTGTGAGTTCAATTCAGGAAAACTGAACGCTTTTCGTCATTATACTGCAATCAACTAGTATAAGCAGTTGCAAGTTAACGTGCTTAAATTCACGTTTCTGATCGAAATTTCCACTAACATAGAGGCAACGCACCTATAGATTGTCTATCAATTTATAAAAAGGAGATAGTATTACAATTATAGCACTTACTAACGCATTTACCAAGATTTACTAAGATTTACCAGAAAAAAGCTTAATTTAGTTGCGAAAACTTAAAACCCAGGCAACATTCGCGTTGAGCTAAATAGCAACGGAAGAAACCATACTGGTCCCGTTGATCTGAGATTTGGAGAAACAAGTCTTCGAATGTCAAGCAGGAACATCTAATTGACAAAGTCAATTGGTCTCACTTTTAATTAATCAGCGACACAAACTAATGGCGAGAGAAGAGGCTAGTTCACATATGAAAAAAATGTGTCATTTAAAAGTGCTTGGTAGATGGAAACCTCAGCGCAGCCTAGCCCGTCAATTACGCGTAACGCAATTTACGTTAGCGACTAGCTGTAATAATTGCATTCATTACTATTAATTGATATTAGAAGGTCAAAACCAGAATAGAATAACTACAATGGAGAAATAAATTGTTTTTTAACTGCTAGTAACGAATAGTTTGTAAACTTGGTAACGGCCTTGAATATCTGTTCTACAACATTTATGAAATCGTTAAATAAGTCTTCTTAAAAGCCATACGCTGATTACGATAATATGATACTGAAAGAAGCTACAGTTAGTTTAGGTTGATTTGTATGAGTTGCAATTATAATGGATCTTTCAGGAGCCCCTGCGTTTGGGCACAAAACTGTAATGAATCACTAATGGATTCCAGTCGTTAGGTGTTCCTTCCATCTCTTATTGTAAGCTAGCTCAATAGTAATAAAATCTCTCTTATTGTATTTTTCTCAGTTCTGGCAGAGGAAAGTCCATGTTCTAACTCAGCAATTTAACTAGACTCGTGTTAAACTACAAAGGGTAGCTGCAAAAATGTACTAAAATAGAAGCGAATTTGATTACACACCCTTTAACGAAAAAATGCTAAATAATAATTGTGTTAAATATTAGGCCACCAAGTGGGTCGTTATTCTACCCCGCACTTATACAGACAATAATGTGAAATCACGCTTGAAAAAAGTATTTCCGCTAAGCAACTAACGAAGACTGACGCATTTATACTAACAATAATTAACCTACACCTCCGACAACTGCTTCTACCATGCAGATGTACACGGGCAGTGAGCAGACACAGGCTTCAAACGACGCGACGCCTTTGATAATATCAAACACATAAAAATGAATGCTACGTCCTCATTCGTGTTCTGATTCACTAGGCTTCTTTGCTGGCTGTCTCGAATGACCACATATGGTATTAGAACCCCCACCTGCAGTTCAGCCCGGCGATGCCTTCAGTATAGCGTCACTCGATGGCTTTCTGTCTCCAGATTGCCTCAGCCCGGCGATGCCTTCAGTATAGCGTCACTCGATGGCTTTCTGTCTCCAGATTGCCAATTGCAATTGATCTAATTTCAGAATTTCGACTTCTGCCGTGTTACTAAACAGCCGCTATTTCAATACTTGACTGCTGTATTTCGCTTTTGCCTGGCGTCTGTAGTGTCAAAAGTTGTTCACACGGTGTTCTCTTGCGAACGAAAACCAAGCACCTTCACTCGGCCAGGGCAATGTAGTTTCTGACGGCTCCTTCCAAGGTCAACTGCCTTTGAAATGTACAACCGCATTGGTTGGTTAAAAGTAACTATTTCTAATAATTAAGAATACATTATACCAGCGAGCTACACAAAGCATATACGAATAAATCGGGTGTATACTGAAACGCTTTCATTAACACATTCAGGCGAGCCAGGTCAAGCCCGCTACCAAATTAAGAGAAATATATTACTATAGATAAGTATATAGTAACTTTGGGAGCGATGTGAGCAACATGTGATAAAAGGTTATGGAGAGGCGTTGTGTGACGTGAAAGGATTCGGTGTATTTGAGTTTCTACGCAAACTGCATCAACAATCAACAACTGCAACAAGTTCGGCTGTGGTGAAGTCTCATGGCATTCACGTTGAGCTCTACCTCTAGGCAAATACTGCTTGCTTTAATTTGACAAGAACCAACTGGTCGAAGACGGAAAATGGTAATGGAAATACTTGGCCTAAAACACTTGTATACTGCTATTCTTACTTTCTGACGATAGAGTCACTATTGTGAAATATAACGACGCAGACATAACTGCAAACCTCATCGACAGAGTTTAAATCAAGTGGGTGCGAAGTTAATAAAGTGAAGCCTTTTCATGCCTTGTACATTTAATTCATTGAGTTAATGTAGATACTTGAGTTGGTAAGCAAGTATGGAAGTAGCTGCTGTGTTGTATTTATATCAAATGTAGGTGGAAAATCATGCTTTTGTTATTGTTCAATGTGCCACTATGGTGTTTTGAATGCCTGAGATGGAGTGAAGTTCTGTCATAGGAACCTCTTGAAGATAGAAAATGTATACTATGCTCAACTCCGAGATATAAACCCTACAAAATACTTAGGACGGAATTGCGCTTTAAAAATAGAAATAATGCAATATGCTTTACAGAATCCTATTAAGATAATAATAATATTACATTTGAGCGAGTCAGCCTTCCAGCTGTGACCACAACAAAAATATTCTCAAAACTATACCTACAAACTATATCTGTTCGATGTGACTTCGCACGATAACAATCTTAGTAGACATCTGTAAACATTTTTGCACAAGGAAAATCGATATTGATACACTTTGGCTCAAAGCATTGAAGGAATTACTACACTGAGAACAGTAGTAGGCCACTTAATTAGTCACGTCAGCTACGCAGAAACACATACATAAAATCGTAATTTTTAGCTTAGTTGTTACCTCCTCACTGCAGGGGCATTGGCCTCAATTCTTGGAGAAGGTTTTAAGCATTACGGCCCTACGCTTTGCAAAACCAGATTGCTGCGGCTTAAACCTCGAATTTCTGAACCAGAGTATCGTGGTACTTTTACTTAGCCCTTACATTTAGCACTTAAACTGTAATATGGCTTTTCACGTGCCCTCTACTCTACTGTGCTATGAATTTGTATTGCCTTTTGTATGCTAGCTAGCCCAGTCGTAGAATTAGAAGACCCGCACCTCAATGCAGCTAAGGGAATGCCAGAAATGAAAACCAAATAGTTTACATGAAATGATATACAATCTGTAAAAGGAACACATATGAATGAGAGTACATAAAAAGAATAATCGACAAGGGTTATATGCGCTATTAATATTAGCATAACATAGTCTACGAGCTTAAGGCATACTCTACACGCAGTGTTTAAATGCCGCGCACAAGTTCGCAAAATGCGGTCCTGACTCGTTGCGATTCGAAATCAGCTGACGCGATACGTCTGCAGGATGAGATAACGCCTTGTTCTGTTACTGCGAATTCAGCAAGTACGTACATGTACCCTATTGGCGTATAATTCGCACTCTGCATTTATTGCACAATTCGTTCTAACAACAGTTAATTACTTATTACGGCTTTGGGTTTTCCCAATCTTTCTGGGCCGTACATTCACTCTCAACTACAGTAATTAAACTTGCCTTTGTTTCGGAGCAAGAAGTCCTGGAGTCCCGGCTGCTGACAAAGTAGGCAGGCTTCCTTGAAGTTCGAGCGGCAGCAGGAGTCGCAGCTTATAGCTATGAACTGCAGCTGAGTCTTGGAGATGCTCCCCCAAGCTCGCACTTGTAATGCTTTGCTGAGCGCCGCTTTGGTTTTGGGGCGACACGTACAGCTCGCTTGTTGGCACGCGACTGTCCCCTGCGTCGCTGTTTGCGCACAAGTTGCTTTGTTCTATCAACAGACGCATGTAACGACTAATACAGCTGATTTTTACGCACAAACTCAAGCGTGAAATACACAATGCGTTTTAAGCTAATTGGTGAATTGTAAGAAATACAGTTTAGTTTTATTCCTAGCAGAATAAAAGATAAATGCCAAGGTTATTATTAGCTGCAAGGTGGCACGAAACGGGCCGTTACAAGAGTTACCTCCACTGACATTCACAGTCACAGAAACACTTAGACTGACTTCTGGACTGTGCCTGGTTAACTGTAAAAATAAAAGGCAAGAAATAAGCGCCAGTATTGCTGGTCCACTACTTAAGCTGAACTTTGTTGCCCCGCGCTGACTTCAGCGTTGGGGCCCAACAAAACTAAAATGCTTGTCTCTTCTTTTTTCTTTGCGCACCA
The DNA here is from genome assembly GCA_940337035.1 of Agriotes lineatus. Lineage (NCBI taxonomy): Eukaryota > Metazoa > Arthropoda > Insecta > Coleoptera > Elateridae > Agriotes > Agriotes lineatus. The sequence continues at coordinate 189,742,838 of OW679195.1, read as the reverse complement.
ATTATTAAATGATAACAATAAAATATTTTGCGTGTATGTATGCAGATTGGAAATAGTTAACTATATATATATATATATATATAACTGAGTTAAGTGATATGATTAAGAAATATAACAATGTAATATTGGAATTCCAAGCATGTTAGAGGTTTTGCAATGACTTGTGGTTGGATATGTAATATACGTACTAACATGATATTATTTCCAAACCGAAAGTGACACTTGAAATAGGTCAAGATTTCCATGCACAAGGAGTACCCACTTTGTGGGCAAAAAAGTATAACATTTTCATTCCATATGCAATTCTATTAAACTGCATGCTGCAAAGTTGTGGCGCCAAATTTAATTAATTAAAGTGGCCGATATCACGGAAGCGCATCGGCTTCCTTATTAATGTTATTACGGCGGGAGCCTGCGAAATACCTCTAACGCCATTTCCATTCGAACCAATAGCGGGGAAAAATGCAAACAAGCCCCCGGCCAAGACTGCGCCCGAAATCCAAATTCTTTGTTCACGCAAATTACAAAAAGTTCGTGTTTGCAAAGCTTCCGAAACCTCTCCATAAATATAGAATCCAGAACTTTAACCATTTATTTTCCCACTCAAATCCTCGCCTGAGACGCTGCATCCTGTATCGCTTTTTCTTTAATATTAAAAGCGGATTATATGGAAGATACAGATGCGTCGCGGTATCGAGCTGGGATGTAAAACCCGTATTAAAACTGTAATCGCCTTGAATTAGAACTGCTGCTTTGTGATAAGAAGTCCCGCGGGCCGGCATCGATTTATGGAATGCCTGCCCTGATAGATCTGCTCCTGGAAGGGATTTATTTAAACATTTTATTTATCTGAAGATGCCTCCTGTTATTTAAATGTGTTTCAAGGTTCACCCTTGAGAATCCAATAATAGGGCGGATTAACCTCCGAACTGGACGACCTCATCGCTTTCCGCTTATGGCCCTAACGCAGCTATGATTCCGGTCCCGATACGACGAATGCAATCATGTATCGCCCAATTCCTGTGCTGGGCACTCAAAATGGAATTACAGAGTCTTCCAGAATACATTGTTCATTAAATGAATCAGGAAAAAGTGAAACAAGTGGGATGATAACAGAAGTAGGAGTTTTTACTCTTCAACTGGAAGAAAATGGATAGTTATAACAGAGAGTGGTTTGTATAGAAGTACATAGAAGGCAAGACTATAATATTTTAAATAAAATTTGTTTAAATATTTGCCAATTGAACTAGTATGCATTAAAAGTCAAACCGAGGCACAGAATTAATTATTTTAATTAGTGCAAGCTTAGCTTACTTTTATTGAGATAAATGCACTGATGGGTACAGCTGTTTCACAATATGAAGCAAAAGCTAACATGAAAGGCTAGTTCAAAAGGGTTACGTTCTTGTGCTCAGATTTGACTAGGCTTTGGAAGTGCGAATGCAGTTGGATTGTATCTGACGATTGTAGCATTAGCGTTTGCAGTATTACGTTTGTTACTTCCTTTTACGATAAAGGAAGTATTGAATTCACCCCAAAAATTCGAAATTGAGTTTTCAATAGATCTTCACGTTTTAGAGTCCCCTGATCCCAAAAAACATATTTTTTTCATTGGTCTGTGTGTCTGTCTGTCTGTCTGTGTGTTTGTCTGTCTGTGAACAGAATATCTCAAAAATGAAAAGTGGTATGGCGTTGAAACTTCATATATAAGTTTTTTGTACTATCTAGATGAGGCAGCAAGCATTTGATTTTTTCAAAAACGGCTCTAACGATATTTTTCAAACTTTACATTTTTAATATGTATTGATGTGAGCTAGTTGAATACTTCTAAAGTGGGCTTCTCTTGTTTTTTTTTAATTTTTTTTTATTAACTCCTATTTTAAATAGACACCCGGTATATTATTACTTTTTTGAATTCAGATTAAAATTTTAGAGAAAATTTGTCTCTTCAACTAACGCTCTATTTTGTAGAATTTGTAATTTTTGACAATTTTTGACAAATGCTTAGAAATTAAAAATGAAATTTCTTTGACTAATTATAAGATCACTGTAAAAGGAAGTTTTGTAAATGTATTACATAAGATCACTGTAAAAGAAAGTTTTGTAAGTGTATCACACCAGATTTTTATTGTACGAAACAATTTGCACAAGTACAAAGTATGAGCACTATAGTTGTCAAAAAGCTAGCACTAGAATGGCAAAGTAACTGAATGGTATAGCAATGCAGTACGAGGATTAGAAACGTTGCAAGAAGCAACCGACAAGAAATATTGCAAAAGAGCAACCTACGAATGGCAAATAAATAGAACAAAAGACATTATCAAACAGAACATAACAGTGCTGTTAAAAACACAGTGAAATAGCAGAGTATTCAGTGTAGTGCATTTATAACCTAAGAAAATCATTTATTTAGCCTGTAAGAATTAAAATGTTATCGAAACCTTATTCTATAAGTTAACTTTGTGTATCAAACCTTATTTCCTTTTAAACAATTGTGATGAGATGTTGCTAAAATACGATATTTTTTTGTTTAACAACCACACAAGAGAGCTTTGAAATTGTGCAAGCTGTTAACATTGCTTCACATCAAGTGTTGGTTTTATTTAACCACCAAAGTGTTGGACACAATTAGAACCAGTTTGCCAGGCTTAAAGTACTGTATTTGGTGAATAATCGTTTTCGACAAAAACCAGACAGTTGAAATCCAAGTAAGGGTTGCCTTTGGGAGTCGATACCGCCTGCAGGAGCTAGTTAGAGCCAAGATTGGTGTTTTCAACGCTTAGAGGGGTCCTATATGCAGAACATCAGGCGGAGATTCGAGTCACCAGGCAATTTGCAGCTAAGAAAACGAGTTGGCCTCCCCTGAGTGGCTCATCATCGGAAGGTTTTTTGAAACCAGGTATTTTCGCAATTTTGGTCGTCCAGAAACTTTTTATATTACTGGGGTCCGCAAGATTGGAGTTTCCCCTACGCATTGACGCAGTTTCCGATTTTCCAGTGCATTCCAGAATCCAGAAATTTAGGTAGCCTCTCTCAAAAATGCAGGATGACGCGGCATTTTTCACCTTTGCGCTGATGTACAACAAATTACAGTTGGCGTCACTTCTACGTCACGATATAACAAAAGCCGTTAGTACTGTTGCTATGCCAGAATAGATATTGCATACGTGTGGTATTTTGCTGATTTTGGCATCGATTTAAATCAATTATTGCGATTTTTACGAGGGCACACTGCTTCGTGTTTCATACCAATTTTTGAGGTTAGCTACTGCAGATTTAGTTGTGGTGCGTTCACAAGTAAGAGTCTTAGTTGAATTGGAGCTACTAAAAATTAGTTTGCTCTACTCAGTATTTTTGATTTAGCGACCTAACCCATAAGACAGAGTTTTATGTTCACCGGAGCAGCTGAATATTATTGCATATAATTAAAATAAAATAAGGGCACCAAAATCGTTTAATTTTGCAGTAAAATATTTGTATTTTTAATAAGCCTAAGATCGGGCGCCGGCAGCACTATTTTTATTGCAGTACGTTAATTTAGGAGCACTCGTTTCCAAATATTTTTCTTTTATTAAATAAAGCTAGTAGGTGGGGCCTTAGTTCATAGTAATATATATATATATATATATATATATATATATATATATATATATATATATCCTGAATATATGCGGTCGGAAATTGTCAAGCAGTAGAGCGATCTTAAAGTTTGCTTGGCAGCCTGAATACTTCAAATTGTTTTTTGTGGAAACTTTATCATTTATTTCCTTTGACTTGCATTATTTACTAACGTTTCTAAGATTCTTAGTGCTTATGTGCACTATAGAGCAGCATAATTCGCCAATCCTGCTTACAAAATGTCTACTTCAATTACCGGCATCGCAACAAAACAAACGCGGCATAAGTAAGTTTTAATACGAGGGCGCCGTTTATTACGAAGCAATGGGAACGGGAGCTTACTTCGCCGTTTGCCGGCTTTTTAGCATTAGCGAAACGTGGTGCGTGTACATGTGTTGGCAAAGAGTGTTATAAAGAGTCTGGAAAGGGTTAATGGCGGCGTAATGGGCGAGAAGAGATGTGACACCGTGTCTAAGCGACTCGGGAACTTTATGATGGCCGCTGCTGTTTTATAATTCAGAAACCGGAAGAGCTTCCGCCTATAAAACGCTGCTAATGGAAAATTTAGAAGAATTTAAGCATTTGTTTTTAATCTACGTAATTTAGAGCCCTATTTCCTATGGTAAGATAAAGAGGTGCAAAGATTAATTAAAGCTATTTGTCCCACTTCGCGCTGGAAAAACTGCAATTTTCCCCGTAAAGGTTCAGGCGAAATAAAAGTGGGACTCGGAATTTATGGTCGCTGATTTTTTGCCGCTTTCCACGCACTTAGGATTTGCATTTAAGCTACAGATCGCCCGAGGCAACGGCTCAAAACGGGAGCAAATGCTAATCCTTGCTGCAACATATTTTATAATAAAGATTAACTGCAACAAGCATCAGCATTCCAGTACTTTATACTAAAAGTAGTTATCTTGCAACACAAACACAATAAAACTTAATCTTAAAATGAACTTCAATAATTTTATTTCATTTTTTTTAAATAAAATTTTAAACCCTGCACTTGAGTTGCACTGGTTTATGTATGTTTATGCAATTCCAATTGCGATGTCTGCTTTCGCGAATTAATTGGACGTAACTGAGCCCTGCAAATCAAAACTGATAGCTATAAACGGAAACATGAACGTGCAGTAGTAATTGCAACAGCGCAGGAATTGACTAATGAAATTCTGCATGAATTTTAAACAATGGCCTATCACCGTATTATTTGCGAGGACTTTAAATTGTCGAAATGGAAAATATAAACCATGGCAGATTGAGGTTGATGGCATGGTATATAAACGTCTACAAAAACATCATCAGCGTTTCAACTATGTATGAGCTCGACTGGTTGTTGACATCGATTAAGCGGAAATTGCCTTTTCGTTTCGCAGTGATACCAGATGAATTAACACAGAATGTTCTTATAATAATAACAAGGGACAATTTTCATCAAAAGTTTATTTAAAGAAAGGAAAACTGGAAAACAGAACGCAATATATTGAAAGCAACAGTTGAAAGAGAACTGCACTCACTGAAAAATAACAAATCATCCGGCTTGTTACAGCCGAAAAGGTAATTACTACCTTTAGCAAATCTGAAAAGTACACACGACTAACTGCAGTGAATAAATCGGCTGGGCCTTAGGCTCATAATGCATGTGTTCGCCTGTAACTGTCGAATCAGTAAAGACATACAGGGGTATATTATTGATTAGGCCGTCTTCGTGATCACATGATAGACCAGAAAGGTCCTAGAAGGTGCAACAGGGAAAGCCTTGTCGGCGACGGTGTAGTTAATGCTATACACTCGGCTACAGACTTGGGACCTACCTTAGCCCAAATTACTGGAAATCTTTATCTGTTAAATATGCGAATTTACACTGGTCGTCATAACAGAAGTCAACCAGCAGTCTAAAATCTCTATTCAGATAGCATGTACATGCAACTACAATTTAGAGGACCCAGCTGAAGGCCAGGGCCGAATCTACACAGCGGATTAAATGAGGGAGAGCACGGAAGAAGCTACTGCGCGATTTAGGAGATGCAATCCAAAATTGATAAAAGTGTAATCCACTTGTCAACTTCTTCTTCTTCCGGTGCCTATCCGTTCCAGATGTTGGCGATCATTGCGGCTATCCTTATTTTATCTGCAGCAGCTCTAAATAATCCTGCTTATGTTGATGCAAACCACGTTCTATGATTCTTCAGCCACGATATTCTTCTTCTTCCCACTTCTCTCTTGTCGGGTATCTTGCTTTGTAGGACGAGCTGTAGTAGTCCATATCTCTCACTGTGTCTCATAACATGTCCCAGATGTTCAAGTTTCCTTATCTTGATAGTTTCCATTAATTCAAGATTTTTATTCATTCTATCTAAAACGCTCTTGTTGGTAACATGTTCTACCCATGAAATCCTCAGTATTCGCCGATATATCCACATCTCGAAGGATTATATCTTTTTGCTAGATGCCTCCGTTAGCGTTCACGACTCTATTCCGTAAAGAAGCACAGAAAACACATAACATCTTACCAAACGCATCTTCATTTCTATATTAAGATTATGTTCCTTTAATATTGCACCTATTTTGTTGAACGCTGCTCTAGCTTTCTCGATAGGGCATTTGATTTCTACTGAGTGATTCCACTGTTCGTTGATTGTACTACCCAGGTATGTGTATTTTTGTACTTGTTCTATTCTGCTATTTTCTATTATTAAGTTTATCGGCGCTGTGTTGTTCTTACTGATTACCATGCATTTTTTCTTTTTTTTTTGTTTAGTTTAAGACCGTATCTGTCGCTAACGGTTTGCACTCTATTCATTATTTGCTGTAGATCTTCAGAACTGTCTGTAAGTATTACAGTATCATCTGCATAACGGATGTTATTTATGCGCTCCCCATTAATCAAAATTTCTTCATTACCTCCTTCTATTGCTTTATTAAAGATCTCTTCCGAGTATAAGTTAAAAAGGATTGGTGATAGGACGCAAGCCTGACGTAATCCTCTTTGAATTAAAATAGTTTCTGACTTTTCTTCCTCTACCGCTATGTCGGCGGACTGGTTCCAATATAGGTTTCTATAATCCTGATTTCCTTGTCATCTAGTCCAATTCGCTTTAAAATTTCGATAATCTTTTCATGTTTCACTGTGTCAAAGGCCTTCTGGTAGTCTATAAAACATACGAATACTTCATGATTGACGTCTCGGCATCTTTGTATCAATACTTGTATTCAGAATAGCGCTTCTCTGGCACCTACTGCATTTCTGAAGCCGAATTGTGTGTTTGACATTTGTTCTTCACATGATCCGTAGATTCTTCTCTGAATTATTTTCAAGAACATCTTAAGTTGACTGCAGGGCTGAATTGGACGAGAGAAGCACAAGATAGAGACCGTTGAAATTCCATGGGGGAGGCTTATGTTCAAAGATAGCGATGGACCTTTGAGGTTGAGCCTTTGAGATAGCCACCCTCCTGCTTTGCGCATTACTGTAGTCTGCATTACTGTCGACAAGCTTTATTGTGTTATTTGATAGATTACATGTTTACTATTGTATTACAATGTAGCATATTTCTTACTTTGAATTCAGAGAACCAATTTTGTCATCTAATCCAATTGGAGTTCAAAATTATAATAGTTGTAATTGCTTAAGTCTTAGAAGGGATAGATCCCGTTGAAGGTTCAGAAACGAGAAAGTAATTTATTCTTCAGCAGATAGTAGTAGAATTGCAATTTGCCGAAGTGTACTCTTTCATTTAATTTCTCGTGGAAGTTGCATGCTTCCGCCTTGTGAATTATATGGCGTTGAAATTAGATATTCCGATAGAAGGGAAGAGACTCGCGCGAATTTATCCGACCCGCTGCCTGTGCCTAATAAGTTTCACAAGCACAGCTTAGCGTATAAAAACATTGAATTTTAATTTTGCTTGTAATACATCCCATGCGTGGTAAATACTTTCTATAAGATCTGTAATCCGGCGGCAGTTTTAAGGGCATTATGCGCAAAATAAGACCGCCTCCAAACGGAATTTTAATTCGTCCCCCGCCTGACAGACGTCAAGGGATAAATCCCGAAAGTTCCTGTAATAAAATGTGGTAACGTCCTGAAAGGCATGAGGGAAATTCCAAGAACTGTTGAATGCGGCTAATGAGATTCGGTTCGAACGCGGATTTTTGAGCGGATTCTTCTGCAGCCGCCGTAAAACAGCCGCTAATAAGGGCTTGCATTTTTAAAGCTGTTGGAGAAGTTCGTGGGACTGTAGAATCACCAAGTTGTGGCTTAATGAGAAGTAACGCTGCATTTTGGGGTTTACCAGTGCCACTCCTCCAATTTTCTACTTTTGCATAATTTAGAACAGGAAGGTCTGCTTTGGAGAAATATGGATTTATACAACGCTCAAAACTAAAGCTATGAGAAATTGGTTTGTCAAAACCAATACCTCTGCTAGTCGTTTCATGAAGAACACAAAAACATTACCACCGCCCAAATGTGTAAAGCAACTTGAATCGCGGCGTTTGTGGGTTAAATATTTTCAATAGTAAGAGAATCTGCTACTGCAGATGTGGCAGAACTTGACTCGATTTTCTAGACGTTGAATGTTGTGTTAGTGAATGTGTATGAATAACAAACTGTATTATGGTTTCCTTTGCGTATACACTTTCGGTTTACGTTTGAATATTACAACTAAATTTTCACTACGTTTCCGACGGTTATGGTTATTTGAAAAATATTTACCCTTTATTTAATAACATAACGTAAATAAAGGGCAGCACCGCCCTACAGCATCTTAACGGTTTTAAAAATAATGGCATATAATAAAATAATTATAAAGGTAAAAAAGTCACTTACTGTGGGAGAAAGTCCACAACCGTTCTTCTCTTCAAAACTATAATTCCCAATGCTTTCTATCAAAAGCAACATCCCCCACAAGTTGTTTCTCTTCTAACTCCTTTAATTCCATATCCCCAGCTTTTTCAAGTCAGATTTCGCCTTCATAATCTTATGTGATCCATTCATACCCAAATAGACACTACAATGAAACCTCATCTTAAATTTAGTTCTAATAAATCATGAATGCAACTCACATGAAAACACCAACTGGTCACGTCTTCTGGTGGCGGATAGTAGAACGACCACGACCTACATGGGCATTCAAGTGGGAATTTGTTAAGTGGCGTCTAACTAAGCACTGCACTGCACGATAATACGCAGATATATTGTTCGAAACGCCGATATTTTTACATCGTCAACATTTTGAATCCTAATTAAGAATAATTCATCATTGTGGGCCTAAAATTGTTCAACTCTCATAATAAGTGTTAATGAATATGACACCGAAGAGAATAAACTAATTGATGATTTTTCAGCTTCTCAACCTAGCATAGAAGCATATGCGATGCCCGTAGTAAGGATAATTGGTTAGAATATGATGGACATTTGCAAAGCAACAAATAAAACTCTTCATCAGACAGTAATGCAGCTTTGTGATAACATAATGGTAAAAACTTTGCCAACTTGATCCCTTAATCGCTAAATAACCGATAGTAACTGGCAGTCGATGTATGTTCAAAGGTCGAGATAACTTTTTGAAGGGCTGCAAGGCACATCCCACATCTCCGGCTTGTTATTGGCTCGTTGTTTTTGTTGACGTATCAGATCCTAATATAGTAACAATAAAAAAGTGCCTATATGGTTTCCTAAGGGAACAGATAACGTCAAAATATACTTCCTTCAAGATCGCGACCTAAGTCCGATGAAGTCGCTTTGTAAAGCAATTTTCATTAGCTTGGGATATAAACTCTTGCAATGAACAAGTGGCTAGGCACGCAGAGATTTTAAATCCTTGAATATGTGCAATATTACAATTCTCACATAAAACCCCTGGGTTTTAAGAGGCAAAGGCTCCATCGAAGTTGCCTGGAATCGCGCCAGCTTTAAACTCGAACGCTGAAAGAAGCAGGAAGCCACGCGCTGGTTAATAAGTAATATTTTCGCACTTAGACATCCCTGGCGGGCTTATGAGTAATGTAGACCTGCTCTTAAAGTTCCGGACTTAAAATATGGCTGGAGGTTTTGCGGCTCAGAGGAAGCCTACTTAGCCTCAAGAATTCGCGAGTTGGAGAATAATTGAAATTGTTGCTAAATTCTGCAGCGTACTGCGCTAGTTGACGGAACTTTGGCTTGGAAGAGGACGACGAACTGGTATAATAAAGTTGTAAGTAAAATTTCTGTTATACGGTGGTTCCCAACTTCATTACTTTCTAAAAAATCAGATTCTAGGATGTGACGTGTTGAAAATTATGCGGATTCCTTAAATACATTATTTTTAGAGAATTGTTTATGCTTGACACTTTGACTTAAAAGTTTCCAATTTTTGTACGTCTGAGGTTATCAAGTTTTTAAGTAACATATCACCCTATCATCCTAATGAAACATTACTTTATTTAGAAAATAGTGATGATTGTGGCAAGAATCTAAAGTATTACACCCAGGAAGAAAATGACACAGTATGAATGTATAAAACATTCTGTCTAATAACGCTAGTCAGGAGCAAATTAAAAAAACTAGAAACGAGAAATTGTAATGCGTTTTTAACTTAGTTCGTGGTTATAAAAACGCTTCTATTCAACAGATATATAATATCTCCTGTAAAGAGAAAAATCTAGCCAATACCATATTTAAATACCAAACAACAAAGCGGATTGATGTGTTACCACGCCTTTTATACTAAAAATAATGTTAAACTAGCCGCAAAATCTGTTCTAACACGAATTTATGCTGAGAAAAATTAACCCAAACGCCAATAGCTAGCAGAATCTCATATCAATCGCCCTCTTTAAGCGATGATTGTTAACTGCCAGTTGCGTAACAACATTTGATAGGGCCCTCACAGATCTTTCCGGTGAAGCTTTTACTATTGCGTCACTCGAGGACGTCGACGCTTTCTTATGTTGCCTTGCTGATCCTGAATAGCTGAACAGCAATATGGACAAGGCTTCGAAAGCCTTTTTGAAATTAACAGACCGTTATTGCAACAATTCTTTGCCCTACAAATTCTTCAGAAAATATAGAACTCCCACTTGTAACTGGCGCTAGGCAGACCTTCAGTTAAGCCTGCCTGGCGAACCCGTTCAAAGCAGACCCGGACGCACACTATAGCCGAGAGACGAGTTCAAGTGAGACATGCACAAACAATATGTTATTGCAAAACACTCTCAGGCAAACAAGGTCCAGTTCCCATTTCAAAATCAAGACGTATATGTTTACAATATATTGTCTGGGCATCACAAAAATATTTTAAACATACACCGCTCATTTAAAGTTAAAGCTTACGTTATTTAACAGAAAATTAAAACGATTCTAAAAAAAGAGATTCAAACGTGGTCACTTGTTTTTGTCGTGTACAACAGTTACAGAGTCAACTTACAAAACAGACGAATTATGGACATCCTGTATTATTACGCATGTTTGCTCACAGTCCTCTTACTCCCATAATTTAGCTGACCACCTCCTGGGCTGTTACCAAAAATGATATACTTTCAAGCAGGAGCCCTTTGGTAGAATCTGTGCGTGTTCCCTATGTGGGTCAGAGTCTGGAGGAATTAAAATTTTCATTAAGAAATTGTCAAAAGTAAGTAGGGCTTACATTGGCATTTAAACTTGACATAATTCATAAATAAACTTAATTAAACCATATTAAAGGGCGAGCCGTGCGCGGCCCCCGTCGCATGCTCCTTCTCGCCCCCGCTCGTTGCCACCCCATTGCGTCTCTCGCCACTTTTCGGGCCTTAAATTCAACTTTGACGAAACGTTGATATTCATTTCGGGCGCGCTCCGCATACAGATATTAAGCTCGGGCAGGTCATCAGCTGTGTACCCACCTTGCAGATGGCAAACTTTTCATCAGGCGCTTTATGGCTAGTAACACGAACTTAACTGGCTCTCGCAGAAGTAATCGACTCGACCCTGTTTGTTTTGCAATTCGGCGCAAGGATCTGCCCTAATCCTTTCCCCGGTGTTCCGCGCCAAAAGTGAATGCCGGAATTGTTCACCGGGATCAACCCCCAAGAAAGTGGCTGTAATTGCGCCACTGAACGGCTGTTGGCAATTATGGCTCATGGCAGGTTTGCATCGAATGAAAATCTGCTTCGTTATTAAACCTGCGCCTTATTATAGCCGCATTAGGAAACCATACAAGGAGACATTTATCATGGCTTTAAACAAAAATAGAAACGACCTTGGAAAGCTTATGTAATCTGTATACAGGGTGGGTCGGGAGGAACTGACCAAACTCCAGGAGTGTATTATACACGTAAAAATAATGTAAAGAAACTCAAATGTTGTTATCCGTTTTTCATGTGTTTTCAAGTTCCAGCATTACAAAGAACAACTTTTTGTGGTAAACTTAACTGAGTTTTTGTAAAAAAAATCGGTATGTTTATTAATTTAGGGCGTAATAATTTGCAAACAATCGAGAAATGCACCATTTATTACAAAGGTTAAAATGAAAATAATGCCTATAGGGATTTTTTATGATGCTATAACTTGAAAACAAATGAAAATCGGATAACAACATTTGAGTTTGTTTACATTATTTTCATGTGTATAATACAATCCTGGAGTTTTGTTCGTTCCTCCCGACTCACCCTGTATATAGTGTAGTAGCTCGTATTTAATATTATAACTGACTATAATCCAATGGTTTATTTTATATCAATTTTCTTTTGAAAATAAAAATTAGATAGCTCATTTACCTTTTAAATAAATTATGAAATATCAACGTTATTTGATATAACTAGCTCAGGTAGAAACATTTGCTCTTAAGAAACTCACGGATTCACGCATAATCAAGACTGTATTTAGATCCTGAAAAATTCGTATTTTATGTTTAATGTAAAACCGAGATCGAAATGGACCTAAAATACTTCTTTGTCGGACCAACTCACTTCCATCACACTCAGAGGCGTCTCCTTATGCCCACGCAAATCGTATTATGTATGCACCAGACCACCACGAACCGCTAGTACCTCTCAGCAAACTCGACAAAACACCATATGTCTCCTCCAACAGAAACGTCAATGCTGACCAAAGCAACTGCCATCCACGTCTTCTTTTCAAAAATCCACAAGCCTCCGTGTGTACAGTACTATGAACCTTGACCAGATACAAATCTCAAAAAAATTTCACTTTAAATAACCAGCCTGGCAAAGCACAGTTCCAGTAGATAATATCCCCTTTTATCCAAACCACAAGATGTTCACTCTGCTACCAAACTTGATACAAATGTAATTAATTCAGAAATAAAATTAGTTCTGCCTCCAAATCCAGTATTTACTTCTGTAGATTATTGTTTATTATATGGTACCCTTACCGTATTAATTTTCTTCCGCTCTGTATTCATTATTAATTAAATTCATTTGTATAATCCTGGTTGATTTATTTATAATATACACCCTTCACATACCAAATTAGATGCAAACACCATTAATAAAGGGTTATATTTCGAATTTCTAGCCAGATACAGATTTTTAAATTGTTTTCAGTCACAATCACTTTGTTCATAAAAAATATTACTCTCCTTAGTGATATTGTTTCCGCATACTTTTTAATTTCAACACTACCTAATATGTTATATTTATTTTATACATACTATATCAAATAATATTTATGGAATAGGTATTTGATATTTAAGCCTTTACTTTATTTCAAATAGGTACTAATTAAATAATGTTAGAACATTTGTGTTGCTGTTATTGTTTTCGTCCAAATGAATTTTATTTCATTATTCTACCATAACCATTTTATAATAACTTTGATATTTTTCTAATATTCACCCCTACTAAAACCATTACAATGGTTAGTGTATGTTATCTCATTTTTACCACAGTGTCAAAGCACAAGCTGTGTTCATTACTGTGAGCTGACGTAGACTGAAACAATAAGAAAGCCGACCTGCGATTAATTAATAAAATAAGCAATGGTAGTAAAAATCGCAGATCAACCCCCCTACCATTTATACACCACGGCAGCTCTGAAAAACGGTTTCTTACTCACCGCGATGGCCGACTAGCTCAAATATCGGCGGCCTTAGATCGTAGGTTCAGATCATCAGCTATGTACCCTGGAATGTCTTCAAAAAAGGAAAGGAAAATGGAAATGGGCGCCAGAAATCAAAAGCTTTCAAATAACAAGAAGAAAAATAAACTACAAGTGACTAGCGTTTAATTAATCATTAATAAAAGTTTTGAAGAGTCAGTAACCAATAATCAGGATAATTAAAATGTAAATAATGTAATAACACAATTGTGTATCTTAACTGAAGGTTGCGACACGCATAAAATTAAGAACCCCTTTCGGGTTATTTTAATAACTTTAACAAAAACACTCGTGGGATAAGCTTATCACAGTCATCTAATAAAACCTTCTGTTAGGCTATTGAAAATAAATAGCGTGACTGTACCTTTTACATAGGGTCGAAACACACATCAAAAATAGCAAAATTTATAACTGTGCATAATTAACTATAAGCATGAAAATTTAATGTAAAAAGCAAGAGCATGTATCAAATTGAACATTACATTTTAATAATTGCAAAACGTATGAATTTAAGTTTTAAATATTGACGGGTTTAAAATGTATAAATGGAGAAACCAGTTATCAAAAACACGATAAATCTCGGAACAGCACAACTAACCTCGCAAAATAAGCTGGACGTGAACGGCTACAACCCTTGTTGGAATCGCCAAGGATGCGCAGAAAATTGCTGCAGAAGCATCCCCAAAAAGGCAGCAAAAGCATCTTCAAAAGGCCGCAAAACGCCGAACTCAGGAGGTGTCGAAAGTGCGATAAGGCTTGGCCTCCGAGATAAACTCGTTGTTGAAACGGAACTGGTAATTAAGAGCTAACAAAAAATGTAATTACTATGGGGATAATAAGACAGAAAAGCGCAATCGTACCTGATAATAATCAGCCCTTAGAAAACACATTGCTCATTGAAATTGGTTGAGCGCACGTAATTTAATATAATTAACATAAAATATCGGCCGCGCGAAATGCGCTGCCCGAGGCGAAATGAATGAGTGCCTCGGACGACAATTTCGTTTCCTCGAGGAAGGCTCGCACTCTGATAAGAGATAGCGCGGGTCAGAGAGGGCATTGCGCAAACGATAAGAACTTGATGCAGGTACAAAATGCGTTGGTTTGGAAAATTTACGAATTCGAAATGCAAAAGGAATTATAATTTAACTAAAAATATACAGGTTAAGCCTGAAATAATTGGATAAATGGCGAAACAATTAGGCAAAGCCAAAAAATTGTTTCAAGACGACAAATGTCTTAAAAGAGAAATTTGGACAGGGACAGGCTCCCTCCACCTTTTCATCCCTTCCACAAGTTCCAATCCCTCACTAAATTACCAAACCTAAGGGCCTAGTCCTATCAATCAACAGTCTACATTTTTTTAAGTACCTTCAAAAGTGCAATAATAATTAAGAAGAATTAAGACAGGGTTTGTTTCAGCAATTATTTTTGTGTAGTGGAGTTTGTTAATTATTATAAAGCACACTTCGAAATTTGTTAAACACAAGCTAGAACCTTACTTTAACTGTTTGCAACAACTTTTAGTATCTTCATTAGTAAAACTGGACTTTTATTTGGATGTGGTCGAAGCGGAGATTTTGGAATACACCCGATTCCACTTTTTATATATATTTTTTTTAATTTAGGAAGACTGGTCCCATTCAATAACGTTGAATAGATTCACCACTGCCCAGACTAACTAAAATCCGTGTCGCTTATATGGTTGTGAGTAAGAATTAGGAAAAAAGTGCGCTTATAGCTAATAAATAAAAACTAAACAAGCTTTACTGGCCGTTAAAGTCTCTATCTCACACTAACTCATTAATAGAAAAAGGTATTGGTAGATGGCCTAAAGGAAAATATCGGAAGTGAAGCTAAAATATCTAGCTTTACAGAGCAATACGGAGGTATTTCTAGAAACGCCGAATACAAAGGGTACTTTGTGTCTAGAAGCTTCTAAGAAAATAATAAAATAATTTGCAACTGAAACTAATTATTTATGAATTATAATAGACAAACGTTCATTTCTATACATTTCTAACCCATATACCAGTGAACGGTTTTTACATTATTGTAATAATAAAAAACAAATATTCATCTTAAACTGCACCATTTTTAAACATCGCACACATAATCACTTTCTCGCAATGGCGTTAACAAACAAACAGCTTACAGTGGGAACACACAATCATTGTTTTGCTCATTTTACTTTGTATGACATTCTTTATTGTAGGGTTAATACAGTACTTTTATAAGGTATCAATGTTGGATTTTTTTTGTGAACTACCAATTATCTACAAATGCTATATAAAAAATTCTATGTTTCTAAAACTACACTGAATAATTAAAAAATAGGGATTCTGTAAATGTGATATGTCAACAGTTAATGCAATGCGCATATTAAAAATAATTTAAAACAACCAGCTATAAAGAGTGCATCAAAGTTGGCATTTGCACTAAGTTTGTCATCTTCAAAAATTACACAGAAGTTAATTATTAATATGCAAAAGTGACAAAGGGCTTGTTATATTCGAACAATCCTGAATTTAAGTCTACTAATATAAATATAAAAATGTATACATGGTTCTTTTATTCAAAATGAACTCAGATAGTTATTATAAACAAATATAAACATTCAGATGTCTTTCGTGAAATTCTAAAAACGGCGATTCAAAAGTTAAATTATTAAATTATCAAATACGTATACGGTGGTACAAAGAAAATCATGAGATGAAATCGTGAATTTGTTTCGTATGAATCTGAATTGCGAAGACAACCCTAATTAAATGAGTCTCTTGAAGCACTTCGAAAAGCTATGGCCTTCAACGTAATCCGCAGACGCAACGCTTATCACAAAGGCTCTTGAATAACGGAGCACATTTATAAGTATATAAACACCACACATCGTCAAAATACGAGGTGTCGTTTTTATATTCCTGGACTTCTCTTTAAAACCAACATTGATTTTACAAAATATGTTTTGATTGCTTAAGAATGCAGTAACGTATTAGGTCGTTATAATAACAACTGTAAACCTTCATAAAAATAAACCTTTGATTTTGCGTTTAGATGACCCTCAGCTGCTGTGATTTCGTAATCGATTCTGAATCTGTTTCTTCAGAGGTCTTTTTTAAAATTTGATGAAAAAAGTAATCAGAAGGGAATGGATCTCGAATTGGAAGAGTATCGTATATTGCTTTAAACCAGAAGCATCCTATTCCCGTGCAACGCCATGATATTCGATTTATTCGTTTTGCCTTTTTAGATTACTTTTTATCAAGCTTCATAAAAAAACTACGGTTTAAAATGGGCAATTGTTTTGCAAATTGGCATGCAATGTTTCAAGACATATGTAATTTGAAAAAGTTAATTAGAGAAAATATAGCTAAACAAGAAGGTATAATAGTCCGCGAACATAAGGACGACCTCTCGTATATATGTATTCGCTCAACGGCACGAGCGCTAAATGAGTCTTCTATACTACCCCAACAAATAATTGTACAGCAAAATCAGTTGACGATAAACAAATGAATTAAAAAATTAATGCTTAAAAATATTAAGCGAACTTCAATGAGTATTGCTGTTATTTTCAAATTGCTGCAAACGCGCAAGTGTCTTCTCTAAATTCTGAGCGGCTGGTGATTTGATTGAAGTACAAGTACAGCGACTCCATACAGAGACAGGACAGTAAGCAAAGAAAATCTGACCTTGCGTTATTCAAAAACTGCATGTCGGATAGCGACACGTTAAATACATCTCGACACAAGCAGTCTCTCTAGATTCATAAGACGCATTTAGATAACTTTTCGAATGTTTCCGAAATTACCTAAATAACTTATTATGTGCTCAAGAAAGCACACAGCCTGGTGAACCAAAAAACCTACAAATGCAATATTGTTCTGTAAAGCCAAGCGAAACAAAATATCGCAACCCATACCTGCAGGTGACAAGCAGCTATTATATCTTCAGCCAAAAGAAACAGTTACGCCACTCCCTATAAGAGCGGGCAATATTTGAATAGATTTTTTTCTATTGCCCGTATTTCTAAAACACATACAGGATGTATTAAAAATTGCGCATAATCTTCAGGTAGAAAATCTTAATACAAAGATTGGTCTACATGAGCCCTCACGAGTGGTAGATAAAAAACATGATTTCTTCAGCTAAAGTACCATTTCTATTTCAAATATGTGAAAGTTTCGCCAAGCACAGTTGTTCAAAATGTAAAATTATGGTGGCATGCAAAATGTAAGAATTATTGGCTTATTTTTACAAAAGCGTGTGTACTAGATGAAGTACTTTTGTGGTAACATGGTTTCATAAAAGTAGCCAGAAATTTTACATGGGGCCACAATTTTACACTCTGAATAACTGTCCTTGGTGACATTTTGACGTATTTAGATCAATAATGGTACTTGAGACCTGAGAAAAAAGTATTTTATCCTCAACCGGGCGCAAAGTACACTATTCCCGCACGCATATGCGGGCGCAAAGTAAACCATTCTCGCCCGAGGGCGCAAAGTAAGCCATTCTCGCCCGAGGGTGGAAAATTAAATTTTTCTGACCTTGTTTATGTAGTTGCTACGGAAATGCACCTTGCTTTTATTAGATCCTGGTATTATCATTTTTAATGTTAATAGTTGGAAAATCTTCACGTATAAAAATAAATCGCACCACGTCTATCCGGTTGAGGATAAAATTATGTATATATCTCTGGCGCATGAGCGATTTCATCCCTTGATGATTTGCCTTGCGCCCTTGATATATAAACTACTATTTTATCTACCGCTCATGAGGGCTTATAAAGACCAATCCAACATTTTAGTATTAAGAAAATGACGTTTCTAAGAATTTTCAAAATACAAAAAGTGCTATCTTTTGGAAGCAAGGTTTCAATAAGATTTTTTCTCGTGTGTTAGTTTCAGCTAACTAACTAATTTTGGTTAGTAGAGCTTTAGTATATTTATTATTTTATAATTTAGTTATTTACGCATTTGCAAATAATGTCAACCGCTTTAGTTAAAATTATCATCGGTAGAGGGACCAACTATGATGAATGTCGCTATTTTTCAAATTTGTTGCCTTGAATTTCTAACCATCCCTTCTACCTGATCCTTTCCCGAAAACGCACGTTTTTTGGTCTAATTCTTGTAAGAAGACGACGCGTTTACGTAAAGTTAAACTTCAGTGCCTTGGTATACAAATTACTATAGTCTTAAAATTCTGAAAAAAATTTATGTTTCTATTTTAGGAGTATTTTAAAAATGTTACATGTCAATGGTTGACTTCAAAATTCAAATTGTTTTGAGTGAAAACTTTACAGATTTAAAATTTAAAAAAACCAATAGAATACATCAATTATTTCTTTAGGTTTTTTATAATCTACAGAATAGCAATATTTGTAGATACTTTTTAAGTTTTTGATGCAATGTGTATTTTAGGAAAAATACTTTATTAAATCATTAATAACCATTTCAATTGCTTCTAAAACTCTAATCTACTTCTGTTGATGGATTACATTAAAAAAAATCTTCTAAATGTGCTCTGACAGTTGTCTAAATGAGGAGCTATTTTTTTATTCAGATTACATGTTCAAGTCAATTAAGGAGACAGAATATGATATGGCTATGGACTTTCAACATTTTCAGCCAAAACATTTTATTTATAGATTGAAAATCACATTATAAACAACTTTTTTGGTAAAATTTTGCATTATTCTTGTTAACATAGAATTTCGCCTTAGACCGCGTAGTATTTGTGGATGAACACCCAGCATTCTCTCGCTTAGTGTGCTTTGTTCCTTGTGAACTGTCAACAAGAATCCATGCGATGGTCATGTTCTTTGGTGGCTCGTGTTGTTTGAGTACTTTGAGAACGAAGATTTGGCCTTGTTGCTATTTGTGAATCCGTATTGACTAACGTTTCATAAGGCCTTGCAGCTTACAGTATAGGGTGACCAGACATACCCTTGTTTAGAGTATTATACTCGTTTCTGAATAGTATCCTCTTTATTCTTACTTTTTATAAAACAGCTATCAATATACTCTTTTTAATTCATTTAAATACTCTTAATTGTCTCTTTAGATTTTGACAGAAAATATTGCACTCGCGCTCGCACAACTTGTTAATTAATGCAGAATGCGTATGCGGAGTAGGTATGGTTCTGTGTGCATAGTGTACCTACATAAACACGAATGCGAGCGGATTATAGCGGCTATACCATGAATAAAGATATGAAATAATATAAAAGGTAAACAGGAGAATAATAATTTTGTGTTTACGTGTTAAATTTTGAATTCATTTATTTGGTTTTTATATTGTCTTAGCATATCTGTCACATTTTTCAAGGGTGTGATTTTAATAACTGCGATTATACAAAGGTTAGTATTACACCGGTTGTACAATGGTTTATATAATGACTGTTGTAATACATGGGAACTGAGGAAAATTATGCATTTTTATTTGCTTCTAACCTCATGTGAATGGTATAGTCTACTTGTATACAACTCTACAATCGAAAATTCTAGTGACTTGACGTATTGCCTTATGAAACACCACTCAACGATATGTCTCGTGGTATTTCAGGCAATACGTCTCGAACTCGATTATTTTCGATCGTCTAATTGTATAATATATGACTATTCAACTCACTTGTCATCTATCAAAAACTGACCAATAAAAATACAAGATTTGACGTCTTTGAGCGAATAAAAATGAACTATATTGACAATTTGTCGATTATTTTCACTAGTGGTATAGTGAATATTTTAAACAAATTTGATTTTTATTAGAAAAAGTCAGTATTAGTGTTCTGTTACTATAGAAATTGCGTAGTTTCGTGCTAGATTTACTGAAAACTAATTTGAAAAAGTAGTTTGGTTCATTGAATAGTCTCTCGAATGCCATTCTTAGTCAAAGTTAAGTAGAATATTTCTGCGGTGGTATCACTACTCATGTCATTGCGCTTAGGATTAGGACTCGTGCTAGCGCACTCGTCCTAATCGTATCTAAGCGCAATGGTCATTCGTGATACCACAGCAAAAATATTCGACATAACTTTGACTACTCATGGTATTATAAGTGATTATTTCACGAACGACGGACTTTGTATATTAGCTTTCTAGAACGGGTCGAGCTACAATTTATAATTATTATTTAGTAGTTATTTGCCAGGTCTACCATCTTTCAGATCAGTTTGAGATCACTTTATAAATATTTGAGGAAAGTGAATAAAGAAAGTTACAGTATAGATTATAACATCTAAAAACTACTACTAATTCAGTGCATTTGAAGAACTTAAACTGAGTTTTAATTAGAATTTGAGCTATAATTTACGCAAGTTTTATTTAATGTTGTTAATTTCATTTAAAAACATGTATCTACAAGTGGAGTTAGTTTTTAATCAACATATAGTAATCATTTTAGGATAGATTTACATTTTTGTAAATAACTGTTAACTTTTATAATATAAGGGATATTCAGATTTATTTTATTTATCTATTTCCAAAATCTAAGGCATTTCAGTTGTTATTGCCACAGTAGTATAGTCTGCGTTTTTTCTTTGGCAATCTAAACCAAATGAAATTTAATCTTTTGAATGGCTATGTCCACGTTAGAATAAAATTCTGCTGGTGGCGCGGTATTACTCTCTGCGTTTGTTATTTAAAATTTTGGTTTCAACAAAGTTATCAAGCATACTCTTTTTCTATTAAAAATTTCTAGTCAGCCTATTACAGTATCAGAGAGTGAAAGTCGCGAAAGTTGAAGTCAGTGAAGCTAGCTTTACTGTATTATATTACAGCGTAAAAATCATCGAGTTTTGTGACATAAACTTTATGAAGGAAAACTTCTTCGCTGTTTAGTAGAATTAATCATGGTTACTTACTGTACACCAAACTTTTGTTTGTAGTGTTGCTAATTTATATTAAACCTGGAACCAAGGAGTAAATATAGTTTGGATATTGGTTTAGTAAATATCTACTTTTGTGTATGTGAACTTAAATCTTCTACTTAGTTTCTGAGTATTTTCTAGTTTCAACACACATTCAACCAATTACATCACTTTAAAAATAGATCATCTGAAAGTTGGAAGTAAAGAGGATCAATGTCCATCGAAGCAGTTCAAATCGGCAACTTACTTCCGGTGTGGGTCAAGTAGTACCCGGCGACCTGGAGCAGCGCCTGCTGGGGGTATTTCATCCACGTAATGAGTAAACGGCATAATGACGAACAAAATGACATTTGACAGCCCTGGTGTGATTGAAGGCAATTTAATTGGCTAACGAACCGCCGCGTGCGGTTGGGAACCGCAGGCTGTCTGGCGGTGCGTGATGAGAATTGCAATCGTGACGTCACAGCTCGGTCACATTTAGCATTAGTTTCGAATGGAATGGCAGACAAAGCCGTCGCCTGCGTCAAAAGCAAGGCCCAGTTTTACCAACTCGATAAATATTGCTGGATGGCACGGAATTCGGCTGCACCGCACCGATGCGCATCTTCAATTTGCGCTGACTCCCGCTCTGCTAATTTATTGTAGAAATTAATTCGTTCGAATTCGAGTGGCGACCGAAAATAATATGCGAAACAGCAGATGCAGCGAAGTCGGTCGATCGCGTTTGAATTATGGCCGAATGTTATTGTCACAATATTTTGCCGGAGAATTGGTTAGGCGGGTTAATAGGATACAAGGGTGACCATGTTTAAGGGTTAGATGCCATTTCGGGAGTCAGCTAAATGGGTCCGCGGCAGCTGAGAGAGACTAATTATCGTTGCGTCTACAGTACATCGCATTAACTGACCAACATCGCACTGCGAGCCAGGGTAATTGAATTCCGAACTTGCGGAATTCATTTAGTTGCGCGTCTATTATTTAATTAGGCAAATGCACTAACTTCTAACTCCAAAGATTATTAGCGACTGATGGAGATATTTGCAGCAAACCAGCGGAACGGAGTCCCCGCCTAATCAGCCGGAAAACCCTTCCACGGTCTAATTAAGCTCAAAAAGAAGTCATGGAAATGCCGGGACGCACTGCCGAAATTACCTCCGCTGTTTGTTCGAGCCACAAAGGCCCGAAGACTTCTGCGAAATTTAATAATAAAGCATTTTCGGTTTCAAAACACGCTTTACTGTCAAAGCAAAAAAAGCAGTGCCTTCGGCGCTCGCAAATGGGCTTATCTACATATTTACCCAGCAAATACGAAATCTAGTTTAAGCGAAAAGGCAACCTGCATTCGAACTAAGAAATTGTTTGAAGGTTCCTCCAATGCAACTAATAAATTAATTTTTAAAACCTATTTCCGTCTGGATTCACATCCCAATATCAGCAACCCCGATCGACGTAGGGATGAATCCATACCTTGAAAATATTGAGATTTTTTTTATTAAGATAGGTTCATACTCCTGTTATATATCAGGGCAATTTGAATGACAAATTTATTAATACTAATAAATAGAAGCCGCAGTGATCCTTTATTTATAACCACTAAAGCGTTATCTTTTAACCAAGTCTCTGAATTAATCTCTAATTGCTTTGCATTTCTTATAAACAGCAGAAAACTAATAATTTTGTGCGCTAGCTTCTAGATTTCCATGACAAATCGCATAGAAGCATCTGGAATAGTAGAGCTACGACGACGGATAGGCTGAAAAGCAAGTATACAACAAAGAAAGTAGTTGAACAGAACTGAACTTAGGTGTCTGCCCTTTACACCTGGTTTATTCTACATTGGAACGTACAAGTGACATCACACAAATAGTAGGTACCTAGAGAGCAGGATGATAACGGTAAAGACTAAGTAGAGTGCAGTCTCTTTCCGCGCTATTATATTAGGGTTTGAAAGTGATTATCGGAGCGAAGTCAAACGCAGTTGAAACCGGTGTCGTTTGTTTATAATTAATAATAAGCATCTGTGATTGTTATAGCAATTATTAATATTCAGGCATATCAAATAATACTTAATAAATATTTCAGAAATGTGCTAGTTTAATTTTGTAAATAGTATAAAAAATGCATCGCTTTTCATAATACTTTGTAAAACTATATTAAAAATAGTGTTAGCCTTGATTTAAACAAAATATAATCAGAGTAGGTTTAGAAACAACGTTAAACAATGAAGTATCAAATACAAATAATTTGGTGGAGAGAGCCAAGCTGAATGGTGGTGTTATTTTAGCTTCCCCAATAAACACTTCTAAACTTGTGAATAAGTACCCTTTTCCCAATTAAGTGGTTTTAAGAATTGAATGAATGTCCTGTGGGTGTGCTGTAGTGAAGTGCATTCATTAGTAGTACATCTGTAGTAGGTTGAAAAAGTGTTTTAACGGTGCACTGAGTGTGAGCTTGTATCCCGAGCAGTAATTGGAGCCCCTGGAAGCTTATGTAGGCAGTAACCAGCGAACGGAGGAGCCCTTAGTGTAAGCAACGAGGACAGCTGGAAGCAGGTTTTGGTGTCACAACGGAGGAGCTACAGGAATAGTTCTGCGGCAGCGTTCGTAGGCTGTTCAACGGACAAAGAGGGAGCCAGGCATCGTGGGACTCGCTAGAGGCTCGAGTTGGGCCCAAATTCCGTTCCAAAAGCAAGAAAAATATCAGAAAACTTGACCCTATGAGATCTAACTTTGCGAATTTTTTGGTGGCGTCGCTTTTAGAAGCACTTCCGGAAGAAGAGTGTTTTGAATGTGTTTTGTTTAGTGACGTGTATTTACTTACGGCATTTGTTATGACCTAGGCAATACTTTAATTACATAATCACAGATAATTGTCGTTTAATAGCGGACTTGTTTTTTCGATTTGTAAGATTGGAACGCCATATCTAACTCAATGTTTTCTTTAGTTAAATAATATCCGGTATGGTAGCTATCCCGTTAGTTAAATCACCATTATACAAAAAGTTTACTTTTATATTATATAAAATAATACTGGGATAATTGATTTAATGGCAAATGTATTTCTTGTAATTCATACAAATAAAAATAATACTTGCCTGGGTGTAGAGACTTGACCCATATGAGATAAGAGTTCAATATTTTTTGGAAGTTTTTTGAAAGGGATTTTTGTTATATTGCACATGGCTGCTCCGCCCTTGATTGTATTCTTCAATTCTTCTTCACGGACCTTTTTTCCTTGGGAAGATAGTGTTGCGTTGTTACTTCTTCCATTTCCAAACATTTTTTTAGTTGTTAGTAGCACTTGCGAGGCATAGGCTGCCGATTTAAATGGAAGTTATTTCTTGGTTTGATTTGCTGTACTAACCATTGTTGTATTTACGAATGCTTTGATTGCAGTTGACGATACTCCTTTTGCAGGGTTTTTTTCTGATGAGGCATCGTGAGATGAGGGTAGAGATATATTCTGTAGCCATATACTGTATATTTAAGTTGTGTCAGCAACACTTCAAACAAAGCTGGGTGTTTTTGACAAACTCGATATTTTCAGCCACTGGCAATCTATGTAATTTATTCCAGTTCGTCATGTGCTAACCTTGTTGACACATTCTTCACGTGACAGGTTGATTGGCGGGAGTTTTCGGTGGAAGCTCTTGCTTAGGTTTTCTCATTTTTTAAATTGGTTCCAATGGTTCAAATTAAATTTGCAAGAATTCCGTTCACTCATGTTGACCCTGTATTCTGTTGGATTGCTGCAGAGGCTGTTCATTTAATTAGTTTGTATCTGCATCTGATTTGCGAGTGGCGATATGGCTTAGCCACGGCCACCGGCCCCCAGTTGTCAATTAAAATGATTCCGAACGTTCTTATGGTGTGCAGGTTTTTGAACCCCTTTGCTTGTGATGAAAACCGAAAAGATCCCAGTTCGTACCTAATAGTTTGGTTAGTATTAGCTGATAATTTTGGTACCTTATTGCAAAATGTTGAATTATTCTACTTGGCCCTTCTTTGGAGGGTGTTTTAAATAATGCATTTTGTTACTTCTGCTAACTGAAGTTTATCATGAACCAGCTCTTTATATAGATTTTTCAAAATGATCCAATCTTTACAGCTTCCATCAAAAGTAGACAGTATGTGAAAAGACGTACAAAAATCAGTCCTTCTCAGGACTAACCAGGAGCACCTGAGGACGGGAGAAGATCAAAAACTCCCGAACGTCGTGTGATAAACACCCGAGACACTGGAAAAGTCCAATAAAACATATCGAAAGTGGACAGGTTCATCTGCGGCAAAGTTCTAGAATATTTTCTCTGTGGCCGATTATAGAACAGGGCCATTATTTCTTCATATTCTTCTTGCAGCGCTACATACTCTGTGTTTCTTAGGTATGCTTAAATGAATTGATTTATACCGATGACGATCTCTTCTTCCAGTTCTGTGATATGATCTCATTTGTTTTTATTTTTTCTCGAAGCTAGACGAATGCTTGTTCGTCTCCGTTCTTGATTACTTCCCTGCCTTGAGCATAGCGTCCTGAAAATTCTGCATGCGAAATTGCTGTCTTCTTACCAGTTTTGAGTGCCCAGAGTCTTCCTTTAAGGTACCTGGTTGACCTTCATCTTAAAATTGGACTTGGACTTAACGTTGCTCCCGGAGAGTTTTACAGATATATTCTTGTTTCCTCGTAGATTTCCTTGATTTTCTGGAAATGCTTCTTGATGAAGTAACGGTGGGTTGAGATAGTTAGCTCGCCACTCTTCTCATGCTTCTTCTTCACGCTGCTAAATAATTTTTTGTACCATTTTCAGATTCCTTAGGTAGAATCCTGTTTTTCTTGATGAAGTACGCCTCAACAATTGTTTGCAAATTCTTCTTGAGACACGAGGAGCTTAGGTCCGGTGAAAGAATTCCACGCGAGAAAATAATGTTGATACCCTGCTATAACGCGCCGAAGGCGTTATTGCACTACGAACAGGGACATGCAACGAAACGTATATCACAAGAGCAACTACCTATAACACACAGATAATTCCTATTCTAGCTAAATAAAGCACATTTTAAATTGACGGTAAATCATACTGGACACAGCCCGATCTGCGGCGAAATGCAAAAACTAAAGGAAATTACAAACGACGAGCGTCGTACAAAATCTTGCCCTAAAGTTAAGCGTTGGAGACGGGCTCGCAAATAGGAGTACGATGAACAGCTCCCAGACTATCTACGGGAAATATGTTCTCCACAGTTTCGCTTAAAGAATGGCCAAAGCTACTCCCAAACTCTTGCACGAGAAATAAGTGAAAAAATGTGGCGAAGGGAAGGTGTCTTCAGGGATTCGTCAATATGCAGAGCAAGCTAAATAGATCCGCAGTGGTCATGAATTTGAAAGTGTCTCGGTAAGGCTTCACCGAATAACTACTATGGAACGGTATGCTTATATCGAAAACCCAAAAACCCCCAAATTTACTGTCCTTTAACTTAAACGCTCCGTTTACTGTCTAACTGGGAGATGATTGCTGATCAACCGTTCAAACTCAACTGATTTTCCATTATCTACTAGACACGAGGCCAAAGCGCTCCGGCATGACGTCAGAACGGAAACATTTGTGCGTAGCTGTGCCCTCTGTTAAATCGCATAAATTTAAGAATAAGGATTTTCTGTAAAAACGTGGTTACGCAGATAGTCGTACGCAGTTCGCTTGTTTTGATGAAAGCGAAGTGTCAAAGCAAAAACCATAATTTTGAGTTTTAATTCTCGTATATGAGTAGGTAGCGTAATAAATATGAAACTCGAAATTCGGTTTACTTATTTGTTAGCGTACTCAGTTTCCAACTCTTATTTTGTTTGATCAGTCGATTATTATTATTAATTCAACGTATTGCTTTTTTACTTCCTTTTACAATAAAGGATGTACTGGATTCACCCCAAAAATTCAAAATTGAGTTTTCAACAGATCTTCACATTTTAGAGTCTCCTGAACCCAAAAAACATTTTTTTATTGGTCTGTCTGCGTGTCTGTGTGTCTGTCTGTCTGCCTGTGAACAGAATATCTCAAAAACGAAAAAATGTATGGCCTTAAAACTTCATATATAAGTTTTGTGTACTATGTAGATGCGACAGCAAGCTTTTGAAGAAAATCGCATAACCGGAAGTAGGTGTTTACTCTTGTGATTTTTCAGTTTTTTTCGATTTTTTCAAAAACGGCTCTAACGATTTTTTTAAACTTTACATTTTTATTACAGTTTAATGTGTATTGATGTGAGATAGGTTATTTTCCAGTTGAATACTTTTAAAATGGGTTTCTTTTGTCTCTTTTCTATTTTGTTTATTAACTTCTATTTTAAATAGAACACCCAGTATATTATTACATTTTTTAATTCAGCTTAAAATTCTAGAGAAAATGTGTCTTTTTACCTAACGCTCTATTTTGTAGAATTTTTGTAGAATTTCTAATTTTTGAAAATTTTTGACAAATGCTTAAAAATTTAAAATCAAATTTTTGGCTAATTATAAAATCACTGCAAAAGGAACTAAATTTTCTTTAAAAAATGTAATTTGCATACCTTGGAGTGCTTGAAGGTCGAGTTAACTGCGTAAGCCATTTTCTACATAAAGCTTCATTCTTCAGGAAACCAAACACATACAATTCATTCTTGTTTGTGCTACAGCTGCCAGGATCATATAATAATTCCAGTACCTTTATTTACTGTAAATGTTTGAAACGGTATCATACCGCGGCATGCATCGATAACGAAGTTTGCGTTCTGTACGGCGGGTTTTCGAGAATTACAGCTAAAACCACATACAGCAATGTACCTATAATTGACGATCTCATTAAGTAAGTTGTATATTGAAACACAGGTCAATTACGTTCAAATATCCAACAAACGTCGAAGTGAAATGGTAAACCAACTCACACGGGAACGTTAGAATGCCTGCTATAAGGCTATAACCGACGTCACAAGGTCGTGACGACATAGTTAACTGGCCTTGTCTCTAGGTACCAAACTAAAATACTAACCCCTCTTTCTGTCGATCTGTGCGCGCCAAATACAATGCGGCATCGGCCTTTAATAGTTTTACCAATCTTAACACATACTTCTTAAGTGAGAATGTCAAGCTTTGAGGGAAATCTTTGCGTTCTCTTTTCATATAGTGTCTTGACTATACGTTTTGTCGAACTGTATTGAATTGGCGGAAGTACTAAACTACAATACGTGATGCTTCTGTACATCTGTTCCTTCTTCTTGTTCTTCTTATCCTTACTTACAGGCTAAGAATCTATTTGGCCAAATTGTTCTACTGTGGAAGAAGTCCCTTTCTTGTCTCATTATGCAAGTGTGCGAGGCCTAAGGAAGTAAATTAAAAAATTAGAAAGTTCTATTACTACAAGCTAAATTACAAGAGTTATCCCAACAATGTCATTAGTCTAACATATAACCGAATCATTTAAACCGTTAACAAATATATTGGTATTGGAATCAATTATCAAGCAATTATAAGTTTACAGTGTTGCCATAAACCAAACATAGCAGAACCTTTACAAAATACTACCACACTAGTACAAATTTAGTATGTTTGCTGAAATCACAAATAAAAACTAAACAAAGACGCGGAGGTAATGTGAATTTAGCCGGTGAATCTAGGTTTACGGAAAGAGCAATATACACAGGTTCTTGCTTACGTTGGATAACACAGGTTCGTGCATAGATACTCCCAGAGTAATGAAAAACTGCGCCGGAAAGCAAACACCAATAATCGGCAACGTTAAGTTACCAAGAGAACTTCTCAGATATACGACGGGGCCTCGACAAAGCTTTCTGAGCAAAATTATGGATCACGGCAATAAATGGGAGACAGTGGCAAAACCTTCCAATTAACAACGGGACCTCAGCAGTAGCTTTACGAATCGGCCGAAAAACTAGTAGTACGGGCTTCAATTACTCCGGGGTTGGCTCTATAGCGAGTGCCTAATTGCAATAATTATCAAGAAAGAATAAGCGCACACATACCTTAAGCTCAATAGAACTCGATACGCACGCTGCTAAGGATCCGCAATCAAGTGCAATGGGTAGTCAAAATCCTATAATATCTATTAAATAAACGCCTAAATATCCGTAATAACGCCAGAATTAAGCGATACAATTTTAGCAAAGGTCAACAACGAAATATTGCGTGCAATCGGCTCAAGGTAGTGTTATAAAAAGAAAGTAGGTCAGGCGAGCTATTAAGGAAACAATCCACGAGATGGCCTAGTTAAATCGTAACAAATACAGTCGCTATATAAGGACAGTGTGGTCAATTTTGGTCCTGTTTTTGATTGGTTGTTTTAAAATCCGCCATTAAGAGTCGTTTTACGAAATCACACATAGTCACACAAAATTGCTTCTAAGTCCTTTACTATTGAAAGTAGCCCCAATATGAAGTGGAATGAAATAATCCTCATAAAATTCTACAGTGTTCTGTGTAAGCGAATGCCGAATTTTCGTTTGTATAAGTAAATGTCAACGAGTTAAAGTAAAATGCTTTTTGCGAAAATTGCGCATTAGTCCAACTCAAAAGCTATAATAAACTATATAAATGTCTTAATGCCAAAGATTATTGCATCAAATTAAAGAGAATTTATGGGCGAGGTACCACTAAATATTCTATTCCTCTACATTAACTGGTAGAATAAATACAACGGTTTGATTATGAATATTAAAAAAAAATTGTTTTTGTATGTAATCTCTGTGTCGATCAAGGCAAAATGTTGTCAATTTTCGTTTTATATGTACAAAAACACATAAAGAAGATAAAAAAAGGACACCTTGACTCATATTCCAATATTAGGTTGCTCGTTAACGAGGATTTTTAATCGCTGGCAGCGATTCCTTACTTTTCACATCGTCTCTTGCCGTTTAATTCTGTTTAAGTAATATTATTGACATTCTTGTAAAATTAATGCTACACTGCACAGTTTTTGACCACCTCATAAGTATTGCACACATTTTTGCGATCGTGGGTATACAGCGCTCTGCAAAGCATCTCCGAATTTCACATATGTCCAGTCCGTATAAAATGACGTTTATGTCACAATTTAGCAGGGTGACGTTTGTCTTACAATTTAGCAGGCCGTGCACAGAACAATACCTAAGGGCGTGGCTGGTTGTTGTAGAGACGACTCTTAATGGTTGCCTTTTTTAAAATTGACCACACTGTCCTTATATAGCCACTGTAGTAACAAACGGATTGATGACTTGCCTTGCGTCTTAAAGGGAAAGTTTGGCTTGGCTTTTCATATCACAAAGATCATCCTAGCCCAAATTATCAACAAGGGTGCAATTACCATTTCTTCAGTACCTAGCAGACTTGGTACTCTGATTATTCCAGTCAACACAACCTACTTTTCTCTCTCTAAGTCATGAACTCTGAGTACGAACAGTAAAAGTATTTTTAAATTTTAAGGCACGTATCAAAATGAATTGTGAAAAATTCATGTTATAGATATAATTATTTTTTGTTTATATACAGAATTCATTAAAAGGAATGTTCGTGGAGATAAAAGACTTTAACCTTAATCGTGAATGATCCCAGCCTTGGCTGAAGAAACACTCCCAGTTTCTCTAAAAGTTCCAAGCTCCTGTAATGAACCTGAACGTTAAGCGCATTAATTTTTAATAATCGTTTCGCGAAATTAAGAGCCTTCCGCGCCGAAAAGGCAGGTGAAGTTGGGAGCAGCGTTTCCTAAAATTATAAACGGTCAATGAGTACAGATTAACTCGCCCCCGAACTCGAAAGTTTAAATGGACGTCTACAAACTTCCGAGTTTTTATAAAATGCAGGCTCCAGACTGATTATGTGCCCAACCCTTCTGCGAAACCTGCGCAAGGCGTCCGGTAAGAGTATGAAGAATCGGGGGATGCTTTCTTATACGTGATTATAAATAAGCATAAAAACGAAAATCAGGCCGTGCGATGTAACTTCATTAAAGGGAATAACCCTAGGAAGAGCACTACCCCAATTAGCAGCCGTGACGCTGCAAATAAGGTACTTAAACCGATCGGAAAAACAAGGCCGAGCGAGGGACCTTCGAAGTATCAAACTTGAAGTCATCAAGGAGAAAAGCCCGCGCCTGATACCATCTGATTCGCAGAGTAAGTAGCTCCGAGCTCTAGTGCGAACTTATAACTGACAAGCAGATAATGAACAAAACTTTTCCTCAGCTGCGGGAGCATGACGTGCGAAAGAAAAGGACAACATGTCTCTTCGGAGTAGTTCACAGCAGCAATTAATGCGACGCATCAGCCAGGAGCATGAAATTGTTTGGTGTCTTTCTGAAAAGCTTGAAAAACAGTTCACTTTGTAGCTGCTGCTGCGATAACCTCCCTTTGTGATGTTGAAGTCGCTTCAAATCGGGCGGTTTTAAAAAGGGCGAGTTTTAAGTTCTTGGTACTCCCAAAAGGAGCTTTCGGGGTATACAAGTTATCTAATAAGTTCATCTATTAATGAAGTATCAGTTGGAAAAGCACATTATTGCCTCTTGTCTTCAGTCTTGAGAAAGTGGAGGGTTAACTGCTCCCGATATGTAACAGGAGACAGACTTTAGGAATATCGTTTAGAAAATGTTTACTAAGAACCCTTCAGTCTACACTTTCAAATTAACAGCTACAGGAAAAAGTAATTGGTATTAAATTTGCAGAAATTTCAAACCTGATGTAAACGTAGTGAATACATAAGAAGAAAAACGAAAGTGGACGACGTAATCGCTAGGATCGCAAAGTTGAAGTGGAGTTGGGCGGGACATGTGGCCCGACAAGAGAGTGAAAGATGGACTAAGAATATCATCCAGTGGAGGCCAAGAGAGCACAAAAGAAATGTGGGAAGACCACCAAAACGTTGGCTAGATGATATTAAAGCAATAACAGGACAAAACTGGCACCAACTAGCGCAAAACAGACAACAGTGGAAGACTCAAGGGGAGACCTACATCCAGCAGTGGATTCAAAGAGGTTGATGAAGAAGTAAACGTAGTTCAATTATCAAATAATAAAATGATTAGTGTCAAGAACTTTCATCAAATAGTGTATTGTTTTGAGTATTAAACTAAACCTTCAGCATCCAAAAAAGCTACAGACAAACAGCAACAGGCATATAAGATGACTGCAACAACTTTCTAGGCTAACAATGTACCAAAATAATGGAGAATTAAATTAATTAATCGCGAATAAAACATTTTTATCTATGTTTTTCCTAAAACGGACTATTAATTTGTTAAAAACTTAAGGAATGCGTACTTACTAATGGTATATTACTTTACAAGAGATGTAGGTAGCATTTACACTACCGAGGACCGTTTGAGGCCTGAGTGAGCGAAGTGAGCGAGGGTAGCAGGGTGCGAGGTAGTGTAAATCTTCCGGGTCGGGTGCGGATTTGAAACTGCGGTCGCGGGTCGGGTGACGGGTACAACGTCATTTCCTCAACATAAATTTTGTTTGTGTATAAACAAAATATGCCGAAGTGTGAAAATAACTTTCTTTATTGTGTAAGGGCATTCTATGTGAAGCAAGTTGCGGGTACGTGATGGTCTAATATTCGAATTTGGGGTCAAGTGCCACTTTAAAAGTGAAATACTTGCGGGTCGCAGGTCGGGTGCGGGTTTGAAACGGCGGGTCGCGGGTCGGGTGCGGGTATAAAAATTTGAAACATGCGGTTCGCGGGTCGGGTGCGGGTTTAAAATTTCAGAAATTGCGGTTCGCGGGTCGGGTGCGGGTCCTATATATTGGACCCGCGCAGGTCTCTAGTACGAACAACAATGGTTTTCTTCGTGATAACCAAGTGCCATACATGGCATCTTATCAGTTGTAATACATGCGGGATGTAAGTAACTCACTTCTCTAGGAAAGTAAGTACATTGTCATGGCAACTGTAACAATTTTTGTAAATGTTTCCTACATCTCTCAAATGAGACAGTGTAAACATCACTTACAAAGAAGATAGTGAAAAAAATATTTTCAAACTTTTATACAGGGTGTTAATAAATAGTTATTTAAGTCACAAGGAATGTAAAGACATGTTAACATTCAAGGCAAGTGAGTACGAGCCGAGGCGGAAGCCGAGGCTTGTCTCTTGCCGAGAATGTTAACAGTCGATACATTCCGTGTTACTTATTACATTTTTCCTGCTGCCGTTGAAAATTTCCTCAAATTTGCATGAAATGTTTGCCTTAGTTTGGACGGTCGTCACTCTCATCTAAGTTGCCTGTATGTGCGTAACTAGGGTTACCCGATGTGACAAATTTAAACAAAGCAAAACGTGTCAAAAAAAATTCAGAAATGGATATTGATGAAGCTGCTAACATTGCTTCGCAGTGTTTGTTGCCGAAAAAATCCAGAGCAAGGTATGAATTCACGTACGAAACTTTTAAAAAGTGGTGTTTGAAGAAAAATGTGGTATGTGTGTGGGAAACCTGATGCTGGCTTATATGCTGGAAAGATCGGAACAACTAAAATCGTCAGCAAGTCTTTGGTCTGAATATTCTATGTTAAAGACAACACTGAACTATAAAGATAATGTGGACATTTCCAAGTTTTTAAAACTACTGGGTTTTTTGAAGCGGAAACATCAAGGCTATCAACCCAAAAAGTCGCAAGTGTTAACACGAGAGCAAATTACGAAATTCATAGACGAGGCTGCAGATGAAAATTATCTTTTAATCAAGGTAATGTATTTGTTTCTTTCTTTTAATGACATAAAATTTATATCCCAATTTGTTCTAGACTGTTATGATAGTAGGGATCGCAGGAGCGTGCAGAACCGACGAGTTCTGCAGAATGGAAATGGCTGATGTTGTTGATCATGGAAAGTACGTGATCATCACAATTCCGCAGTCTAAGAATGACGTCGTACGAAAGTTCACAATTGTGGAAAATCCAGAAAGCAAGATAGACTATCTAAGAATTTTCAAAAAATATTACGAAATTCGAAAGAAGGTAGCTAACAGTTCGCGCTTTTTCTTGCGTTATCAAAGTGGAAAATTCTGCAACCAACCTGTGGGAAAGCATACGTTTTCTAAAATGCCGTCAATTATTGCGGGATTTCTAAATTTATCAGACACCAATTTATTCACGGGACACTGCTTTAGGCGTTCCTCTGCTACCTTGCTAGTGGACTCCGGGGCAGACATTTTAAGTCTGAGGAGACACGGAGGATGGAAATCCTCCACAGTGGCTGAAAACTATGTGGCGGAGTCTATTCAGAATAAGCTAGATGTTGCTGATCAAATATTGTATAAGAAAAGATGTGTATCTTCAACGTCGTCAACTTCCCAAATTGAAGCCGACCCTGTGACTTTAACTACAGTGGGAATGTCTACTTCACTTCAAACAGGATTTGCTCAAAGGCCTTCGGAAACAATAGAAACCATCAACGCCCAATTTGAGAAGAAATCAAAAGAATTATTAGAACATGAAGGTGTTATGAAAAATGCATCTTTTTCAAATTGTTCTTTTGTATTCAATTTTAACAAATAACTAATAATTGTTAATCTGTTTTGTTCAATCCTGTGATAATAAATCAACTTGATTTACTCTTTTTATTTTCCTAGGAATGTAAATGACAGTATTTACATTCCGTCGTCTAGGAAAAATAATACACGAATGATATTTGCCATTTTCATGTTTTGTATCTAAGCATGTATGAATTAGTTTCATTACCGGCAGCGGGAAAAAAACTTTACACACTTTAGCAGGTGATAGTAGAGATGAAAACAAGAAAAAAATTCTAATACACTTAGGTCAAATACTCCTTGGTTTTCGAGATATGGAATTTTTAAATTTTTATTTACACCTCTTATGAATGCGATATCGCGTTATCTGCGAAAAACGAACAATCGCAGAATACATGTCAATCAACATTTTTTTACAAAAAAAAACTACAACAAACAACGCATTTAGCGCACTCTAAAGTTATCGCAGAAGGTGTTCAAACTGTCGTCCTTGCTCTTGTAAACAAAGTTGCAGCCGTCGTCGAAGAGACTCACGCAGTTGATGGTAAACACCTAGAGTCCTTAGTTGTTGGCTGGCGTCTACAATTCGCTGCCAAAGTTCATCTTCTGTGTTCACTTCAGTGGCGTAAACAAGATCTTTTAAGTACCCCCAAACAAAAAAATCTAAGGGCGTTTAATAAAAATTTAAAAATTCCATATCTCGAAAACCAAGGAGTATTGGACCTAAGTGTATTAGAATTTTTTTCTTGTTTTCATCTCTACTATCACCTGCTAAAGTGTGTAAAGTTTTTTTATTAACACCCTGTATAAAACAAAATTTCTAGTAAACTTTCAGAGATCAATCTAAAATCTTGCTAAAAATATCTGCAACATGCTTATAATTTATAGCTGTGGTCTAATAGTTTCTATTTGCTTGTATTTATTTTAAATCTTATTCGCAGGGTTTTAAATAAAGTTTTGTTTTTAATGTTTCCTTTTGTCCACAGTCTTTTGCATGTAATTGTAATAAACTTAGTTGTTCTACTCTATCTCAGGGTTACTATTTAAATCATATTAAGACATAAACAATGGATAACTATAATACAAGATATAGGACAATTGTATTTAAAAGCAATTAATATCTGCCTTTGTCATACGTTTAACACCTTTGTTAATAATATTTGAGAGTACTTAATTTCAGGTAAATCAATTTTAGATTAATATTACTGTCTGTCTACAATTTTATGATTATTTAATTTATGATTCAATTGAATTAAGTTTTATTAACTGTGTAAGTAGCAGATATATTTTACATTACCTACTACTTTCTTCGATATATGTGTGTTGTTTTAAGTTGAAAGTTAATAGAATCACTTAGTAAGCTTCTAACTTCGAGCT
This sequence comes from Agriotes lineatus, assembly GCA_940337035.1. Classification (NCBI taxonomy): domain Eukaryota; kingdom Metazoa; phylum Arthropoda; class Insecta; order Coleoptera; family Elateridae; genus Agriotes; species Agriotes lineatus. The sequence goes on along the minus strand of OW679195.1, from coordinate 189,706,415 downwards.
CTTTATCTTCTATAATCTTCTATTCGCCAGATTTCTGCTAGAATAGTTGTGGTTAGCAGCACATCCTTGTGTAGTAGTAATCGATGCACTCACGTTTTTAATTTTGCACTAATATTTGTCTATCACACTCTTTAGGTGTATGACAATATAAATGGGTCACTGGTATGTCCAGTACATTAACGTCTAAAAGTGACTATTAAGCTCGGTACTGACTTAAGCATTTTTTACGCGCACGAACAGTTTGCTCGTAAAATTGCTCTAATCAGTACCGGGCCGAATTTGCTTGCGCGTACGCCCAACACGCACGAACATGATCCATCACTTGTCGGTTTTATGGCTGCGTACTGACTTGAGCATTTTTACGCGCACACACGTTCGTGCGCGTAAAAATGCTCAAGTCAGTACCGAGCTTTAAATGCCATTTCAACTGGGACTTGTGTCAATTCAATTTATATCTTTATACAACCCATTTGCTCGATTTATTTTTAAACTACCCATCAAAAGCAATGGTTATCAAACAAATGATAATACAGTTTTCTTTTATTACTTGTTATAACTCTTCTAATTGTCATAAATCATATTTTTTGTTAACAGTTTTACATTGTGTATGTTTTCAATTACATGACCAAATATGTAAGAATTAAACTTTTTCCGCCAATCGTACTAGAATTGTCACATTATTGACACAATTTTGTTGAGCAAAGTCAAACATTCCATTACATCAGCCGTTGCTAGGCAATTTACAATAAAACTGTACAGGAATCATTCAAACATTTAATTACATCAGCCGTTGCTAGGTAATTTACAATACAACTGTACAGGAATAATATTCCCGGCCTAGGCAGGGAATATTCGAGTACTATTTCCTATTTTTTTTAATTACTCGTATCGATCGGCGGAAAAATAGTATGTGTATCTTGGACAAAAAGCAACATTCCCAGACTCCTGTGTTACGCTTTTCGTCCTAGATACACAATATACTATTATATTACATTTTATAATAATAATTACCTCTTTCAGATAAGTCGTGACTAATTTGTTTTACAATTGCAATCAAAACTGGATTATTTAGAAATGAATTGCAAATACTGTTATAAGAACCCCAAATTCTAATGATAAAACGAAACCATCACTCCTTTTAGGAACATTATTTTAAGCTGCTTTATTATTGTGTAGTTATTGAATGCTTTATCATTTAATGATCATATCAGTATATTAAACTAGATTAAAGTTTACTGTAATATTATTGTAAAGTAATTTCTGAAAACTTGCTGCAAACATGATTGTGCTGAAAGCTGATTAAATAGAGGGTGCTCTAAAATTCATGCTAGAAAAATAAACACGCACAGGTTACGCTATAATAATGGTATTCCCAAAGCATTTAAATCATCGGCAGGTACGTCCTTCAGTAATAATTTATTAAAGTTTTTCGCAAGCCGCACACGCCACTGGTACGTAAAATAAATTGAGATAATTACGCAAATTTCAAGAATGGATTTGTTCAAACCCGAGTTTCTTATCGCAAGAGAAGGAATGTCGCAGGTGTTTTGTGATAAAATGTACTATTTTAAAAATGGATTTATCAGTCTTGTGGTGTCTTTGTTCCATGCGTGTTTAATAAAACCAACATTGATCGTTTTACGAACATCGTGCAGGTTGTTCTAATGTTAGTGTATGGTCAAGTTGGTGATTACATGAAACAACTTGTTTACGCTACTCCTGTAACCTCAGTTAAAAGACTGGCAAGGAATGGTAGAAAATGCTGCACAAAGAATTCGGCAGCAACCATTCTCGTTCGTAAATGTTATATCTTCTATGCAGAGGGGATTCAGGCTTGTATTGCAAATCAATGGGTGCATATTCAAAATTTTTGGTAAGACTGAACATTAAGGTGTGCAAATGAGTGATTTAATAAGAAGAATACTTCTGCTGGAAAGGTGAGTAATGTTATCAATAATTTAAAAAGGAGAGCGGGTTTCTAAATAAATATTATACAAGCATTAAAAAAATAAAAGCTTCCATGAATTTTGGAACTCCCTATGCGTATATTCTCCAAATTCGGGGAAAGTCACTGATATATACAGTGTGTCCCAGATCGAGTGGGATTGCATGGGTAACTTTCTTATCATGGAAGATGGAGATTTGGTTAAATGGGCAATGTTTTGGAGTTTCATATGCTTGTTTAAATTCTGCTTGAAAAAATTCTAAATGTCGAACCAGTCAAAAGTTATTAAAAAAACTATCAAATATCTTTGTAAGTATAAGAGATACGAAAAAAAGTTTTATATAAAAGTCACTGTTTTCGATGAGATCAATTTAAAATTGGTGTCGAACGAAAATTTAATATGGCTGCTTTTGAGGTACTCGTATCAACTTCCTTAAGTTAAATGGGCACCATATTTGATTTTTAGGTCTCATCGAAAACAGCGACTTTTATATAAAAATTTGATTCGTATCTCTTATACTTACAAAGATATTTAACATGCAAGAAAATGACAGTTTTTATTTTTTCAGTAGCTTTTGACTGGTTCGACATTTTGTTTTGGTTTCAAGCAGAATTTAAATAAGCATATGAAACTGCAAAACATTGCCCATTTAACCAAATCTCCGTCTTCAATGATAAGAAAGTTACCCATGCAATCCCACTCGATCTGGGACACACTGTATTGAATACTTGCTAAAAATCAACATATTTTTTTAAATTCGATGAAAAATAGTTGCAACTTTAGACGAACTTGCTACAAAAGCACTGACATTTTGCAGTGAGCTTCTGACAGTTTATGGTAATAGAAATCCTGCATGGGATTATAATATAACCTCAGTGAAGTTTTGTAACAAACATGGTAACTTAAAAATACACTTATCTTGCTATAATTGTATCAAGTCAACATTTATTGAAATATTGCTAAAACTTTGCTTGAACTTTATTGAACACTAACCAAATTTTCTTCGTAAATTATGTATAAATAGAAGTTCTCGAAAATATATCGTAAACTAACAAACAATTTGTTGAAAAACTACTAAAAACTTGTTCGAAACTAGATATAACTGATTGCAGAAAACTGCATAAAATATACTGCAAACTCAATTAAAATTTGTTGCGGTGAATAAAACTTTCCATTTGATGAACAGTTGCACAGATTTAGTGTAAGAATTTTGTATTTGTAAATTTAAACTATCTCCCTCCGATAAAAAAAAACTATTTCTAGTGATTTTATTTCCATTCATAATAACTGGTACTTTCAGATATTCTTTTTTTTTACTAATAAGTTTAACCGTTTTGCGTTATCAAATATAAGTTTTTGTATACTGTGTAAACCGATAAAGTGTCAACTACGTGGACTTCTTGGAACTCTGAAATATTGTACACGAATTTAGGCCACTTTAAAAAACAACATCTGAAATCAATCAACCCGCATGTTGATAAAGTGCACTTTGAAAACGTGTGAGCTAATACGGGTTAAATATACCAAATGCTTCAACATTGACAACGAAAAACTTCCGCTTCAGTTAAACGATTGCAGATATTTTTCAAATAGACACTCGCACCTACATATACAGGGTCCGGCAAGAAGGCGTGGGTGGATTATATTTCTAAAAATATAAGAGTTACATTAAAATATATTTAAAATCTCAAACTGTTAAATTGGCAAATGTTGATCACCCTCTATAGCATTAATACAATGAGCCACCATTTTACACTCGAATCGTAGGTCATGAAAAACATAACTTTTTGGTAACGTTTTTTTATTCGATCGTTTTCTGTTAGTTGCAGCAGCCGCTTAACGTTTAGCGGCTTCGTGCATAAAATCATTCATATCTCCAAAACAGTTGATGTTAGACTCATACAATTTTATATTAAAATGATTAATATTACAACACAAAACTATTAAGCTACCTATGGAGTATTCTCTTAAAAGAGCACGTTTGATTAGCCACATTGTTTTAAGCCGCCCTGTTTAATCAAAAATATTTTAGTAATGTGCACGACCTTCATACCTATAATTTTTATATGAGGGGTTTTGGCACGTTTGGCAACACCTTTTTGAAACACCCTGTATGTCTACTTGGCATAACACCGAGAAAGTTTCGGAAATACTCTGAGGTTGTTCCGCATGCTTATTGCAACGCTATCCTTAATTTCTGTTCAGGTAGGGATATTTTTTGCTCATATTCTTACATTTATGTTTAAATTTGCCGCTGATGTTAGTGTAGATTAGATTAGCTAGTTTGTTTGTATAATCTTCACACGCGAACAGCTTATCTACCACATTTAATATTGCTTTCTTCTCTTTCCAATTTAGTCATGCTGCAAGCTTTTTCTTCTCGGTGCCCCTGATGGTAACTAACACAGTAAATCCAGAGATCAAACGTATTTGTATCAGTAAGAATTTAGGGACTGTTAAAGAAATTCGAGCGCGTCCACTCTGCATGGCGAAACATTGCAGAAGTTCAGCTTTAAATTTACGAACGGTATGAAAGCTCCCAGACACTGCAAGATAAAAGAGAATAATATGAATGCAACGAAATCTGACTGAGTAACCATTATATTTTGGCAAATAGTTCCTCTTCCAAATATTAATTTTAGTAGTCTTCTTCCTCTTATTATAGGCCAGCGGCCTGTTTTAACCACAAAGTGGTTCTATGAGCCCACTTTGCCCTTAGGCCGGGTAGGAGGCTAGTCTTGCCCGTCGAAAGTGAGGAAGAGTTCCCTTGTTTAGGAGTTAACGACTACCGCAGGTGTTAGCGTGGTAGCCGGGGAGCGTACGATCTTGAAAATTCTTCTAGATTCCGCCGGGATTCGAACCCGGTCAGGCCGCTTGAGAGGCGAGCATTTGCTCGAAGGCCATCCGCCAACCAATTTTAGTAGTGAGTAATGAAATTACTTACTCCAAAACAAAAATTGTTACAAGAAATACTGAAGGTAAAAGGCGGAATGCGAAAATACTTCGGTGTTATCAATTAAGGTAAAAACAATACGAACACAAATAAATTTTATTTACTAGCAAACAAAAATAGTAAAGTAAACATCTCGTAGTTATCTAACACCCTTTGAAAATGAGTAGAACTAACAAGTAAATTTCAATTTGCAAACTTCGCTCTGTATAAGGGATTTGCTTATTCAAAGACATTCAAGGAACGTAATTTTATACTGGAGATTGTGACAGCAGCAATTATAGCTTCTTTAGAATGTGCTAATTGTCTTTTTGATCCGCCTACGACTTTTTTAAGATTGATTTTCTATTTTCTAATCTTGATACTATCTGCATGTTTATTTTGCTTTACCTTTAACATCTAATATTTGATAATAAATAACTCATAAGTGTTTCCCCTGAACTTAAACTAGTAAATTGCAATTTATTTCACTATCAAAAGCTGACGATTGTGGTTCTTCATGTAATTTTTTCAATGTCAAACCAAATCAACATAATGGTGTACTGCATTATCTCAGATTTCCCTCCAGAGTGGCTAGAAATTCACTACAGGCTTCTTAAAAATTTACTGTTGACTTTTAAAATATGCATAATGTGGTGAGTTAGAATTAGAATGTTTCCAGTAGCAGCTTTCCAAAGCATTTTCAATAAACCAAGTTTTCAGCTAACTTATGGCTCCTAAGTATGCAACATATTGAATAAGTTTAGAATGCATTTTAAGTTCGTTGTTCAATAATCAAGATTTGAGCAAATGTGTAAGAATTTTGTGTGTCCTAGATTTCAAAAAGTTTACAGATAATTTGTTACAATTTTAAGCAAAGTTACAGGACGTCTTAAGTAATACGTATTGTAGTGCATTTCTTCTTAGATTTTCTTACACAGAATTTCAGCAATTTTTAACAATTATTAATCATTTTTTTCTAACCTTGCAGGAAATTTTCAATAGTAATATAACAAGGGCGAGACATACTTACCGATAATTTTCCACACGCCAAGGGTCGAGTGCTGGTTGCAACGAAAACTGTTCCGAGGGCTTGCCCCAATATATTATGTAGTGTGTTGCCCGCGTTTATATTTTGAAGATTATTACACAAAACCCGTATACGAATTATGATGTAAAATTGATCTAATAATGCCAAAAACTCAAACTGCGTGTTTCTTGCATTTCTATTTCTAACTATGACACCATCTACGGGGTGGATAATTAGCACTAGGGAGCTTATCAGGTAATCAGTTCGGGATTGGTCGATTATCAAAAAATGCATGTTTCTCATTGGATATATCAGTTATGTGACAGTTGCCTGTAATAATCAGCAAGATTTCGACTAAACTTCCTCAATATTACAGACAATATTTTCAGTTAGCTTTCGGCAAACAAAGTTTGAGCGAATTTCTAACTACACTTAGTGCTGCAAATTTTCATGAGTTTTATAAAAACCATTTTTCCACGACCGGGAGTAGAAGTCGGTTTCTATAGCATCAAAATTGTGATAGAAGTAAAACATTTACTCCCTAGAGACTAAATAAGACAAAAATTTCCCTAGGGAGTTTTCATTATGACTGACACAACAATTGTCAAATTCGACGTTATCAGGTTAGGTTTTGCGTCAGTTTTGACACAAACTGACGCAAAACCTAACCTGCTAACCTCGAATTTGACATAATTGTGAGCTCTTGTCATAATGACTTACAGTGTCACCAACTTTAAAATTTACCATAGGTTACTAATTTTAAAATAATTGTAACTAAAATGTCAATAAATGACGTTTAAAAAACAGGTTTTTCGTTTTAAATCTTTCTGCAACGTGAAAAAAAAAGTATATGCAACTCGGAGAGAATGCTATTTTGCTTCAGTGCAAATTGCACCTCAACAAAATAACGCATTTCTCTCCCTCATTGCATAATCCATTATTATCTACAGATAATTTTCTACAATTTTAAATTACGTTACTATACGTTTTTAGCAATATTGTAGCGAATGTGTAGTTCAATTTGTGTAAATAAATTTTGAACAAGTTTGTTACCGTTTTAAACTATTTTTACTTACCTCGTCGAAGGACGAAGGAAGCATTGTGATTGGGAAAAAAATCACCTTCCGAAATTTCTTCAGATATTCATTCTGTCTACCTGTCTGTCTGTAGTTGGTATAACTGCAAAGTTATTTGTAGAAGACGATATTTTACATACAAATTATATATCTACCTAGTATGAAACTACAAGAATTTCGGTCAAATATATACAAAAGTCATCATTTCGAAAAGTTAAATTGTGTCTATTTTTGTTTTAACTGAGCAATAGATCTTTCTTATTTAATTTTCTCCTTATTTGCACATAACTTAGGATTTATCTTTGACAAAGATGTGACCCTAAACATATAGGGTGAATGTTGTAAAAAGAGACAATAATGGGCAATAGTAAGCTTGTTGAATGTAATACAGTTACATGGCCCACATGCGAGGCATTCCTCCGTGTCAGGCTGGAATCAACTGGCGCACTAAGCGCGCCCTCTGCCTGCCGTTGAAATCTCTTTCAAATGCGCTGAAGTCGCACTGAATTCGAATCTCGTCTGCAATGTTTTTTTATCTATCAGTTGATGTAATTCGCATTATCAATTGTTTTCTTTTATTTTTTTAGTATTATTAAAAACGTTACGATATTTTTACTGCCACGTACCTTTGATTTTTCATAATTTTTTTTCTTATAACTTCCACTTGTAAATGGACTTCTCAGTAAAGTCCTTTACAGATTTTTTTATTATATCTACAGGTAATTTTTGGTAACGCAGTATCTAATTTCACTAATAGTGTAGTGAAGATTCAAATATCATTTGGTAAACACAATTTCAGCAAATTTGAAATAATTTTATAGTAATCTTACAGCAAATTTTCAAAAAAATTAACACAAAAATTGAGAAGGAATTGGCTTTTCAGCAAAATTTGAGAAACTGTGCAGCAACTTATAGGACACTTTGAGTTAGCTTTTAGTAAACCAGTGTTCCAAAAATGTTGCATATTCGAAGAGTATTTTCTGTGGAAGCTTTTCAAACTCAATTCGTTTACAATTTTTCAACTGGAATTTTCAATGTGCTCAGTGATAACGAGTGCAGCTTAAATAAGCAAATTTTACTCAGTTATCTTGCAGTAATTAGTCCTTTTTGCTTTTCAACATTTTATTTATTTAATAGTAGTTTGACTATTCGAAAAGTAGTTTAATGTTTTAAAAAAAATTAATTACC